>OY856186.1:170009366-170129366 GCA_963693315.1 Diogma glabrata
GATTTACAAACTTGTTTAAGATATTAATAAAACGCACATTTTCAGAAAAGGTTTTTTGATCTGGCTTTACAAATGCGACCGTGAGAGTGCCGGTTGTTTCAAAAAAAATTTTTTTTTGCAAACTTTTTTGTTGGAGCCGCTCACTCAAGAACCCCTAACTGCAGAGGTCTATTTATAAAACAAATTGATAAAAAAGATTCCAAAAATTCTAAATTGGTTAATTTTTTAAAAATATTAGTATCCAAACGGCCGTTATAACGGTTTTAAAAAATCAATTTTTTTAGAAAAAAGGCTCTAGTTCCTTAACCACGTGTTGGATTTTACTGATTCACGAATTTGTCCGAGATATTAATAGAACACATATGTACAGAAAATTTTTTTGAACTACTTCAACAAATGCGACCGTGAGAGTGCCGGTCGTTTTCGTTTATATCTCATATCGTATATATATATATATATATATATATATATATATATATATATATATATATATATATATATATATATATATATATATATATATATATATATATATATATATATATATATATATATATATATATATATATATATATATATATATATTTATATATATATATATATATATATATATATATATATATATATATATATATATATATATATATATATATATATATATATATATATATATATATGTATATATATATATATATATATATATATATATATATATATATATATATATATATATATATATATACATATATATATATATATATATATATATATATATATATATATATATATATATATATATATATATATATATATATATATATATATATATATATATATATATATATATATATAAATTTCTTTTTTTATTTTTTCGTCTCCGCTTATCATATATAGTCGTTTGGCACAAAATTTTTCTGAAATTCCGAGATGAAGCCCATTGCAGTAGGTAGATTTTTATATGAAATCTACCTAAAAAAATTGCGTATCACAAAGAATATTCCATAGCTTAGAGTAAGGGATGGCATCGTTGATTGAAAATACTTCATCCACCAGCACCCCTAAGATATCACTTTGGGTAATGAGATTACACTGCTATTGCCAGTGGTATACAATATCTCAAGATAACTCATATGCCAATAGCAGGACTAAAGTACGCGTGGTTGTCACACCCAACAATTTTAAATTTTAAAAATCTTCCGGCGGTAGGCTAAGTAAATTCTATAACATTTTACAACATTTAAAATTATTTGGTATAAGTAAATTCATTCATTGATAATTTGCATTTGGCTAATATGAACTTACCTTCAACAAGCTATTGCTCCGTTTGTATTGGGTTTACAGACACCATAAGCATTTTGTTTGTTGTTTTATAAGATACATTATAACCTAAAATCATTTTTACGATAAATGCTTACTTTTTGAGTTATTCATGAAACACCGTCTGAAAACGTGATTTTTTTTAAAGAAAAATTGACATTTTCACTCGCGAATAAGTCGAAAAGTATCGACTTTCAGAAAAATATTTGTATGACAAAAGTTGCTTAAAATTAGTCAATCTATCTATTCCCGTACTTATTTTAATATAGTATTTTTCTCCCTCGAGAAGGGGTGGCATTCACCTCTAGGATTTTAGCAACTTTGAAGTAGAAGACAAGCGTAACCTAAATCCAAATTTATGTGCAAATCGGTGTTGCTTGTAAGGATTATGGATTAAGGAAATTGCTCATTGACTGGACTATATAAGGTGCGTTCGATTTAATTGAAAAAACAACAACAATTGCATTCAATTTTTCAGTTGTATCAATTGCTTCAGTCATTAATCGAACACAGCTATATAAGTTGACATCTTCATCACAAAAGATTGATTTAATTAAACACAGGGGGCGTTGTGCGATTTTGCATGGAAAAAATTTATATATACGAGTCATCATCATCTATCTATATATAAAATTGAAAGTATGTATGTTTGTCGTTTATGCATTAATACACCATTCATTCTTATTTAAAAATTATTTCAATCGATCACAAGCTTTAATCTACAATTCTAAAATTATTTTCGATTGGGGATTGTTTTGACCCTTAAAAAAATTAAGCAACCACCGGCACTTAGCCAACTTTGAAATAGAGGGAACGAAAAGCTTAAATCCAAATTTTTGTTAAAATCGGTTTTGCTTGTAAGAATTATACAGTTTTGCCGTATTTTATATTCATTGACTGGACTAATATTGAAAGAGAAACATACTAAAATAGTAGTTTTCGTTTTCCTTACTTTGTTTCACGTGATTGAAATTATGCAAAATAATTATGGAAATAGTTATTTGTTTAACTAGGCAGCAAAGTAGTAGATTGACTGCCGCGGCTGATAGTTCATAGCCGAGCGAGCGAGGCTAGGAATTCAGCCAAGGCAGTCAATCTACCTTGCTGCCGAGTTGAACATATAATTTTTTCTCCGATTAATAATTACAATGATATGTAATTTAATAATTATTACTTTAAAAATAACGCAAAATTTTAAAAATGAAAAAAAAATCGATTAAAAAAATTTTTTTTTTAATCGCAATATCTGTTTATTTCTATGAAGTCTAATTATTTTGCTGCCTAGGCAGCAAAGTACTTGCTTTGCTGCCTAGGCAGGAAAAGTGCCATTTTGCTGACTGAAATAAGTCTGCAAAATTTATATTTGCTGTCTATCGGAGAAAAACCAATATTTTATTATTATTTTATCAACTGCCTGCGAAAAAAATAATTAATTTTCTTGTTAATATCGAAATGATAATAATTTGAACGAAACGGAAAAAGACATTAGCAATAATTTTAAAAAAATGCATTATCAATTTTTCAAGATTTTTTTTTTTTTTTTTTTTTTTTTTTATTAGCTCTATAAATCTGATATTAATTATTACAAAAAATTTTTTCTATTTTTTAAATTTCCGAGACCAACTAAAGTTTTACAGCAAAATATTATGAATTAACAAAATGAATTTTTTTTTTTTGTTAATATATAATATGAATTAATAATATTTATATTTTTAGCCAAATCTTAAAACTAACCTAACCTATCCTATATACTAAAATAAAATACTACGTCAAGATAAACTAAATCTTACTATGGTTACATATAGTTTTTATGTTATGTGTGGTAAGTGTTCTATTAGGGTATTACCAGAGTGTTGTAATTTGTTATTATACCTTAGAACTGTATCTTCTACTATTTCATCGATTAGATTTATATTCATTTCCCTATGGAGACGTATCGTCCTGTATCTCATGTTAACTTTGTTTATGAGTTTTAGAAATTTATTTTGAATCACTTGCATTTTCTTTTTATGTGTTTTAGCAGCACTCCACTATATCGGGGCACCATATAGAAGTACACTTAGCACCATGACTTTATATACGAGTAATTTATTGTTGAAATTCATTTTACTTTTTTTATTTAATATGGGATATAAACTGTAAAATAATTTATTACATTTATTTATAGTGAAGTTAAAATGCGTTTTTAATGTAAGTTTGGAATCAAGAACAATACCAAGATATTTTGCTTCCTTTTTCCACTCTAGTTGACTATTACCAAATTGCAGCGACCTTTGAGGAACTTTAAGCAGTGCCCTATTACGAGTAAAGTAGATTGCTTCGCATTTATTTGAGTTTAGTTTTAATTTCCAAGTATTAAAATAGATTAAAAGAACTTCTAAATATGTTTCTAGTTTATTAATTATATTTTCAGCCAACAAATCAGAGGTAAAAATTGCGGTGTCATCCGCAAACAAGGCAATTCCACATTCACTCATATGAGGAATGTCATTTATGAAAATATTGAATAATATTGGACTCAAAACTGATCCTTGTGGTACCCCTGCAACAATTTCGTACGTTTTGGATTTATAATTAAAAATTTGAACATAAGAGGACCTATTTGTTAAATATGATTGAATCAATTTTATAACGTACATGGGAAATTTATATTTTAATAATTTGTAAAGTAGTGCTTTTAACCACACAGTGTCAAACGCACTTTCTAAGTCCAGCAAAACCACACCTGTAGAACTTTTGACTAAGCAAGCTTCCTTTACTTTATGGACGATTCTGTGCACTTGATTTATTGTCGAATGATGTCCTCGAAAACCGAACTGTTCATTTATCAGGATATTGTTGTCATCAACAAACTGTTGTATTTTTATTTTTATTACATGCTCGAATAGCTTACTTAACGTAGACAATAAGCTTATTGGACGATAATTTTGGGCTTGAGTGGGATCTTTCCCTGGTTTCAAAATTGGAATGACTTTTGAACATTTCCAGATCTGCGGATAATAAGAAAGCTGAAAACAGCTGAAGAAAATTTCAGATAAAAACTCACGAGCTGACTCCGGAAGTTTTTTTAATAAGATATTAGGTATATTATCTGAGCCCGGTGCTTTGAGAGGTTTAACAATTTTTAAGATTGAGTCAACATACGATTTAATATGTTCTTTTGAGATACCAAGATTTAAGGGATGCGTTGAATTTAGTGAATTAACATCGTCATTCACCTCTTGCTCAATTTTTCAAGATCAATTTTTTGAACTTCGTAAAAAGCAATTTTTATGATTTTTATTAATACATGAGTAAAAAAAAATAATTTTAATGGTATTTAATAAAAATTTTAAAAACGCAGGAGGGATCGATTTTGATCTATTTCTTCATCTTATCATGAAATATTGGCATATGTCATATTTTGTTGTATGATAGGATTTTTTACTTAGTTAACCATTTTAAAATAAAACATAAAAAAATAAAATAAAACCCTTTTGATAGATATATATATATATATATATATATATATATATATATATATATATATATATATATATATATATATATATATATATATATATATATATATATATATATATATATATATAATATATATATATATATATATATATATATATATATATATATATATATATATATATATATATATATATATATATATATATATATATATATATATATATATATATATATATATATATATATATATATATATATATATATATATATATATATATATATATATATATATATATATATATATATATATATATATATATATATATATATATATATATATATATATATGGCAGTACAACCGAAAAAAAATAAGTCTGCAAGTGGTAAAGCAAATTTGCGCAATCCAGCCGCCCATAAAGCGGCACGTCCACGGAATTTGCAGGGACAAAACATATATGATTCAATAAAAATATTTAAAATACATGTTCAAAACATCTGCGGATTGAACGCTAACCATGACCACGTGCAACATCATCTTGAGCACGACAAACCGAACACTCTATTCCTTACAGAAACACAAGTTTCTGAAAATTTTCTCTTTATAGAATCGCTTAATTCCAAATATAGGCTCGAATCAGCTTTCAAACTCCATCAGGGCGTATGCGCATTCATTCATGAGAGTGTTGCGTACACGCGCTTTCCAAATTTTGAACTACACGGTGACGGCTTCAATACAATGGTTTTAAAGATTTGTCTTCCAGAAATGACTTTTTTTACAATAGCTTTATACCGGTCCCCCAACAAACGTAACCCAAACTTTTTTAATATACTGACAAAAATTGTGGACGAGATTAGAGCAAAGTTCCCTAATTGTGAAGTTATCGTTACCGGTGACTTCAACGTCCACAACAAATCATGGTTGGAATTCTCCAAATCGACCGACGATGTTGACAATAGTGGAAAACTGGCAGAAATTTTTGCCGCGTCTCAGGGCCTATTCCAAATTGTTAAAAGCCCGACTTTCACTCCCCGTAATGGCGGTAATAATAGTTTTCTTTTAGATCTCTATCTTACCACAATGCCACATATTACGAGTGTCGATGTCGCGAAAGGTAGTATTGGAAATTCTGATCATTATTTAATCTCATCAGTTATCAAAACTGATTTACTTAAAACTACAGCTCCCAAACCCCGTAAAATGTTTCACTACTCAAAAATGGATAAGAGGGGTCTTCAAAATTTTTTCCATGGTTTCCCTTTCGACCGTCATTATTTTTACACTGACAATGTAAATGTTGCTGCTCAAAACTTTACAGAAACCATCCAATTTGCTATCAATAAATTTGTCCCTTTCTCCATAGTAAAACCCAAACAAAAATACTTGTATTCGAAGGCTGCCAAAACGGCACTTAGAAACAAACGTAGATCGTTTAATATTTGGATTCATAACAAAACTCCCACTAATCGATCCCAATATCTAAAGGCCAACAAAATATCTAACCAGATTATCTCAAACGAAAAGTCTGAAATTGACAAAGCGAAAGCCTCAAAACTTACGTCTATGTCTGTTTCTGAGTGTCCAACCCGTCCTCAAAAAGGGACCAAAATCCGATATCTCAAATTATAGGCCAATAGCTTTACTATCGGTCCTATCCAAAGTCTACGAGCATTATATTAATACACCCATTTCAAAATTTCTGGAAGAAAATCATTTAATATCCGACAGCCAATACGGTTTTCGAAACAAAAGATCAACTACCGATCTATTAAACTATGTAGCGCATTGTTGGAACAGCATACTTGATAAAGGTGGTGAAACATACGTTATCGCCTTAGACATCTCCAAGGCATTCGATCGAGTCTGGCATGCCAACTTAATCAACAAGCTCGTTGTGTACGGTTTTCATCCCAATGTTGTGAAGCTGATTCAAAATTTTCTATCCAACCGATACATTTCGGTAACCTAAGACGGATTTTCTTCTGAGTCTAAACTAATTAACGCTGGTGTACCTCAAGGCTCAGTATTGTCCCCAACCCTATTTTTGATTTATATCAACGAATTGTTGAAAATCACCAGCAACCCAATAAATAGTTTTGCAGATAATAGTACTCTGCACAAGTCGTTCGAGCCCCTTCCTTCAAAAGGTAAAATGCACGAACGAATTAATCCTGCCCGGAGAGACGCTGCCATAAACGTGAACAAAGACCTGAATAAAGTCGCCGACTGGGGTGACCAAAACCTGGTTAATTTCAACTCTACCAAAACACAGCTGTTGATTGTTTCCAGGTTAAAGACCGAGTTCCCCAAAGATATTTTATTTAGTATGTGTGATGAACCAATAGGTGAATGTAAAAACATTCGTTTATTGGGTGTCACAGTTTCAAATGAGATACTCTAGAACGATCATGTAATGGCGATGGCAAAAAGCGCGTCTAAAAAACTCGGCCTCCTAAATAGATGCAAAAACTTTTTCACTCCATACCAATTGCTCCATGTTTATAAGTCCTATATTCGTCCCTGTATGGAGTACTGCTGTCAAGTTTGGGGTGGTGCCTCTGTTGCCATCTTGGCCCTCTTGGACTCTGTTCAAAAGCGAGCTATACAAATTGTTGGTGATCGAACTTTGACATCAAAACTTGATTCCCTACAACATCGTGCACTGTTGCTGACCTCGTTGTTTTTTACAAATATCGTCATCAGCAGTGCTCAGATGAAATATGCGGCATCATGCCTCAAACTTATTCTTACCCCCGTTCCACTCGGCAATCGGCTGCCGCAACCGGTGAAACGGTAAAGATCCCGCGCTGTAATACTGGCAGATCGCAGAGAGACTTCTTTGTCCGAACTGCGTACAAATGGAATAGTTTGCCGGAACACTTAGTCTCAGGTGGCTTCAACCCACAGATGTTTAAAAAAAGCGTTAATCTACACCTTAGAACACCAGTTGTTGTCCCTACGCCGATTACAATTGAAGAGAATAAATTAACAAATTATTAGCGAATTTCTTTGAATATGAATACTATTATTTTAGAGTACAAATTGAAAACAGTCCGTCGTTACAAAGTTAAAACAATAAAATCGCCTGAAAAAGCCAACTAACTGCGTTTTTTATTTTAATTATTTATCACACAATTAAGTGCCCATTATTATTTTACAATTTACAGAATTATTTTAAAATTATTTACTATACATATTTACAACAATATTTGTACAATTAGAAATGTTAACTCTGGCTGATATCGACGCCAAACAATTAATTTCCCTTACTATTAGCTCCTATTTCTTCATTAACACACATAATTTTAGTAGCGATGGCTTTCCGATGGATGTTTCTACATAACACATAATTATTTCCGATGGGTGTTTCTACATAACGCAACAGTAGTGTTAGGAAGCGGACGATCTGCGGAAACAATGACCTATATAGCTCTCTGGATTCACTAAGCCTAAATACTTATCTTTATCAATAACTTTTGGCAAACGCAATAACTTTGGGCAAACGCCCGAAAGTATTTATTTCCACCGACTGCGCTGTACATTTACCATTTTTGTAGTTTAAAAAACATTGGTCATGTGTGGCAGATTTAGGACGAAGACGATAATATTTTCGAAAATTATCCAAGCAGTCATATGCCAGAATATTTTTCTTAGTGATTGCAAATTCTCTATGAATTTTGGTTTTAGTATTAGGTATGGCAATTTTAATATACGTTTCCTTGTCACATAAGTCAGGAAACTTAAAATTCTTTAGTTCTTCTCTACGACATGCTCCAAAAATACAAACAATTAAGAACACCTAGGAAATTAATAATAATATTGTGTTTAATATGGATGTGAAAATAGTAGCTTTGTCATCTAATAGCTTTGGTCATCCGCCTCTGAAAGAAATCTATGTATTTCGTCTGTTGAAAATATACAAGATTTGTTTGGGTTATATCCTTCCGTCTTACTTTTTACAAATGCAATTAATTGGTTGAATTTACATTGTTGAATTGAGATTGTACATCTCCACATGGAGTAATGTGTCCATAACGAAGATGACTTTTCTTTTTCAGACTTGCCTGCGAAATAGGCTAGGAAAATTCTCTCAGATACCTCCTTTATATTGCACTAATCTTCAAGTTTTTTATACTCCAAATCGTATCTCTACACTTCTATCTGACACTAAATGCTAATAAGCAATGAACTAACTGAATATTGTGAAACAATAACAGTAAACAAATCATCGGCCTACTATTTTATTATTTAATTATATTATATTTTCTTTTATTTTTTATTTTTATTTCTTAAATTAATATAAAAGTTGATAGTAAACAAAAAGGTTGTATACAATATTCATTTTGTAACATCATATTATGATCCTCGATGGGTTATCAATCTCGGCCTACCGCCTCGATTGACAATTTTCCCATCTAGTATCGTAATATGATTCGTTACGAAATTCATATCGTAAATAACTATTACCACAGCCTGTTCATAATCTAATTCTTGATTTATATAATCTACACACATCAGACCAAAAAAAGCTTCATCAGCGACTCTAGTCTGCTCATAAATCTCACATAAATATTTTGAATCTCCGTGCCACCAATGCAGGTTTAATTTTGATTTTCAAGATCGTCTCAAGTTTTTAAAAATGTTTTGTAAAAATTCCTCTCCAAGAACCTCTTGATTTCCTTAATACATCCATAATTCATTTATTTATCTCCTCACTCCGGGCACCAAATGATGTAATGAAAAAACAAAGTGCCGCATTAAAAACATCCCAAAATTTACAAGATCAAAGAACTTGGTAATGTTTTTCAAGTTAATAAAATTTAGCAACGGAAAAACAAAAAAGGAAGAAAAAACTAAATTACATTGACAATTCAACTCTCTAAAAAAAGTTTCAATAATGTCTAATCAAAACGCTTCATTTACTATTTTTTAGCAAATCAAAACGATTTGTTTCGATTATTTTTTTCTGGTAGGAAGGAACAGCGAATATTTTCGAATATTTTCCGCCTACTTAATATATTAATTTAAAACCAAAATGCACATACAAAATTATGTGAAAATGCAATTTGCAAATAGTAAAAATGTCCGTTTTCATTCATAAATGATTGCATGTTTATGTTTATTTGTGAAAAATAAATTACAAATTTATAACATTTATGCGCCTACTAAGATGAAATAATATTTAATTTTGTTTGACAACAAAGGAATATGTTGTATGAAATAATGTTACTATTTCTGTTCGTTAAATTGTCTGCTAAATACAACTCGTCATCAAATTATTAGTCGATTATTTTTCAACATTACCACTCATGCCATTTGAGGTCAAAAATTTCCCTCGTGCGCTACGCGCACTCGGGACCTCAAATGACATTCGTAATAATGATTATGAAAAATAATCGACTATTATTTGACGACTCGTTATATTATATATGATAATTTTTTTTTGCTGTCAGAAATTTTATTTTTCATTCATACAAACTATGATATTTAAACAGTAGGCTTTGCTTTAACTGTCGGCAATTCTTCTTGTCGTCGATAATTTTGCTTTGTCGTTATGAAAATTCTTTGTTGTCATTTTTTCTTCTAACAAAATGAAATATAATTTTATCTTAGTAGGCGAATAATTGTTATAATAACTTGTTAATAACACGGTTATTTTATTAGATTTACTTTATTTAACATATTAAATAAACTTAAAAAACTTAAAAACTTTTAAAAATTTATAATAATTGTGAAACAAAATTATCTCCGTCAGTGAAGTAAAATATGATTTTACTTCACTGACGGAGATAATTTTGTTTCACAATTATTATAAATTTTTAAAAGTTTTTAAGTTTTTTAAGTTTATTTAATATGTTAAATAAAGTAAATCTAATAAAATAACCGTGTTATTAACAAGTTATAATTATAGTGAAGTGGGTGATTCATAACACAATTTTCGAATTCTATATTCGTACAACATGAATTGTTATAAATTTGTAATTTATTTTTGACAAATAAACATAAACATGCAACTATTTGTGAATGAAAACGGACATTTCTATTATTTGTGAATTGCATTTTTACATAATTTTGTATTATTGAATAATTTGTAGAAACAATTTTATTTAGAAACTAATAATTATATTTTAAACAAAATTATAATTAAAAAAAAAATTATCTCATTAAATACCACTCTTCATTGAAATTTTTTCGAAAATTTTTCAATTTTACTCATTAAATTATTTTTAAGCAACACTGCTCAATCAAACCACTACTTATACCGCATTCACAGCGACATAGCAAATTAGTAGATAGTATATTATAATATGCATCTTGGCATATTTAATATGAGTTTAAAACGTAGATTGTAATTTGAATCGTAAGTATTTGAATCGTTTGTAATTGTAGTAGGCCTAGATATCAAATTAGTTGCGAGATTTTAAAATAAAAAATGTTTACAGAACAGATTTAAATTACATCTACTAATTTGCTATGTCGCTGTGAATGCGGTATTAAACCACTAGATTATTATGCGCTTTGATTCGCAGTGTTGCTAAATAATTTATTTTCGTAAAATCAATATATTTTCGAAAAAATTTCAATGACTCGTGGTATTACAATCGAAAAAACAATTAATAGTATATTTTGCTACAAGAGATGAAAACACGTGGGACAATTTCAAGAACAATATCACGATAATGTTTTCATCTCGCGAAGAAAATTCAATTTTCTCAACGATAGTAAATATACAATCGATATTTATTTTAAATTATTAAACTTGAAATTTTTTCATGGTTGCTTTGTTTTAAAAACTTTGTAAAATTATAAGAAAATACCAAAGCAACTACAATTTGTTATTTAGCGAAAATGATTTTTCACTAGTAGAAAACACCTATTTTCACAGGGGACTAAGCATCCATGAAAATAGACTTTTCATCGGCTATCGTAAACAAATTATTTATTATTAACATATGTATTTCATAACGAAAGACTGATACAGAAAAAATCTAATTACAAACTCAATAAAAACTTGATGGGAGGAATTTCAAATTATATAATACAAAACATTAAAATTGAATTACAGGCTACTCCTGAATTTTAAAGACCACTGGAGAGAAGCTTGTACCGTTTTTGCTTCGCTTTTTGTTGAAAGTTCAGCAGGAGTGATAACTATATTTTGTTGTCCCCAAAAAACTATTGTTAAGTGAAAGACCAACTGATAATATTTATTACTAATTCTTCTAACAACAAGTAAACGCCATTGTTATGGTCAACTTATTACTTTTTTCCAGGGTTGTGCCGTAGACAAAATAGATTACTTTACATGTATAGATTACGCATAGATTACGTGGAAATTACGCGAGATATTTTCGTGTAATCTATAATGCAAACTATAATGTACTAGGTCATTCAATAAGTCCGTAGGATGACACATAGATGGCGTTACTAGAATTTTTTCCATATGATTTTTATTTAGTACTAACCTTCAAACGATACGTGTATAAATTTGACAGCAATCTGACTATTTATTCGTGAGTTATAGCATTTTGTGTGAAGCAACTTTTGTTTTTGAAAAAAAAATGGAAAAAAGTGAATTTCGAATTTTAATAAAGCATTGCTTTTTGATGAAAAAAAATACAGTGGAAACCAAACAATGGCTTGATAAACATTATCCAAACTCTGCTCCATCGAGACAAATGGTAGAGAAGTGGATGGCTGAATTTAAATGTGGTCGTACCAGCACAAAAGATGCAGTGCGCAGTGGACGCCCAAATGAGGCTGTTATTCCAGAAAACATAAAAAAAATCCACAAATTGGTTATGAACGATCGCAAATTGAAGGTGCACGAAATAGCTGACATTGTAAAGGTAGCAGATGGTAGTGTTTTTACCATTTCACATGAACATTTGGGTATGCGAAAGCTCTGTGCAAATTGGGTGCCGCGTGAGCTCACAGTCGACCAAAAACAACAACGAATCGATGCTTCGGAGGAGTCTTTGGCACTGTTAAACCGCAATAAAAGGGAATTCTATCGTAGATATGTGACAATGGATGAGACATGGCTTCACAATTACACACCAGAATCCAAAAGACAGTCAGCTGAGTGGACAGCAATCGACGAACCGAATCCAAAGCGAGCAAAGACTCAACAGTCGGCCGGTAAGGTGATGGCGTCTGTATTTTGGGATACGAACGGAATAATATTCATCGACTATCTCCAAAAAGGAACCACCATCAACAGCGAGTATTACTGTGAACTTTTGGATCGATTGAAGGCTGAAATCGCAAAGAAACGGCCACATTTGCAAAAGAAAAAAGTGTTGTTTCACCAAGATAATGCACCGTGTCACAGATCGATGAAAACGATGGCAAAATTGAATGAATTGGGCTTTGAATTGCTTACCCACCCACCATATTCTCCAGATTTAGCCCCCAGCGACTTTTTCCTGTTTTCAGATCTCAAGAGAATGCTTGCTGGAAAGAAATTTAAGTCCAATGATGAAGTAATCGCTGAAACTGAGGCCTATTTTGACGAGAAAGAGAAATCGTACTATAAAAGTGGTATAGAAAAGTTGGAAAATGCTATACTCGTTGTATCGCCCTCGAAGGCAACTATGTTGAATAAAAAAATCGAGTTTTGTCAAAATGTTGTTTTTTTCTTACTTATCTTACGGACTTATTGAACGACCTGTTAATCTATTTAATTGATATGTGAATTCCAAAATTTCTTAGCAATAAATCAACCTTTTTCAAGATCGCAAGATCTTGTTTTTGACAATATTATTGATCATGTCTTTAAAGAAAAAATTTTCAGTATGGATAATACAATATTTTCACGTATTTCTTCTTAATTCAAAATTAATAGATTACGCCAAATTTACATAGATGACATAGATTACATTACATAGATTACAAGTAATGTAATCTATTTTAGATTACGTGTAAAGGAACAACCCTGCTTTTTTCTAATAAGTTAGGATTAGGTTGCACACAATTGATTGAATTGAACATACCATCGATATCAATGCTAAGTTTTGGTCGATGTCGTTTAGATACGATAGAAAAAGACATATCTTCTGCGCTCGTTTGCCCTTGGGGCCATCGAAGAGAATTGCAGAGGGTCAACAGTTCTCCAATATTGCTCGTTAATCAGATCGTCAAGCACCCAAAAAAAAGTCGTAGGTAATATTGATAAAAATTGATTATGCTATTTTTATAACTAGTAAATTATCATTGTGAAAAAATATTATCAAAGCAAACATCATTTCTTCAAAAATTCAAAAAAAATATTTCGTATTTGTCATTCCGATAGTAATTTATCATATTGATATATAATTATTATAGTGTTGTTGCAAAACGTTTATTTTGGTAGGTTAAATTATAATTCAAAGTAATTCATAATGAATTATCAATCTGAAAACGATTTATAGAGATGAAACTATCGTTTAAGAACATCATAACGGTTTATAAATCCAATGATATTTGTGTTATAATATTGATAAAAATAAATTATAATATTGATAAAAGTTTATGGTTTTAAGAAATCGTTTTAAAATATTTATTTGGTTTTTGTCTTGTGATTTCTCACAGTTTAATTGATTTTTTATAATTCACTAAAGTATTGACCTAATGTGATGTATGTATATGCAATACAAATCGACAAAATTTATCTATATGGTAATAACATTGCCATCATTGTAATATTTTGTATTACAACATAGTTCTTTTAAGAACTTTTTTTCTATGAGTTTTCAAAAATACCTTTTATAAATGAAAGAAAATTTATTTATAAAAAGTATTTTTAAAAATCTAAAACTTATAGAAATTATTATCATATCTATAAATATGATAATAATTTCTATAATTCAAAATTATATTTCGCCGGTAGGTGCAAGTGCAATTACGGTCTCCATTAAAAAAATGATGTAGATTTGATAAAATACTACATCAAACTTATATTTTTTTATTAATATACGGCCAACAGCCTACGTTTATAATTATGATAAAATATTATTCAACAAATCAACAATTAATTATGTATATCATAACAAATTATCATATTGATAACTTAACATTTTTTATTTCAATTTTTTAAAAATTTAAAAACAATTATAAATATGATAAACTATTTTCAAATCAACAATCGTGACAATGATTGTTGATTTGAAAATAGTTTATCATATTTATAATTGTTCTTAAATTTTTAAAAAATTAAGAAATGATGTTAAGTTATTAATATGCTAATTTGTTATGATATACATAATTATTTGTTGACCAAAAAAAATTTTAATTTTTTTTTATGTTTTGATAATATTTTATCATAATTATATACGTACGTTGTTGACCGTATATTAATAAAAAATTATAAATTTGATGTAGTATTTTATCAAATTTACATCATTTTTTTTTTGAGTGAGTCAAGGTTATTTCAGCGCATGTGATATAGGTCTAGCTTACCCGAGCAACCCAAGCTATAGGTTGAAGCTGTTCACCGCATGATACGTTGAACATTCCACAATTACGTGCAGTAGTCGCAATTTCTGGACAGCATGTAGTTCTCTATATACAAACTATAAAGTCTATCACATCATCGACGTATTTTTAAAGATGATTATTAATAGTACATTATTTAATTAAGAGCTAGAATGCTACTTTTTGTGTTGTTTTTTTAATAAAATGTGTTGTGTAGTAGGAATTACAGTATGTGTCACAACAACACATAAAAACCTTTTAAGACCAAGGTCCCACAACAACATACGTTCTAAGGTGTTGATGGACGTAAATCTTTCTTTTTTTGTTTTTTTTATATTTTTGTTAAAGAATGGATAGCTAAACAATAAATCCTATCACTAACAAAATATGACATATGCCAATATTTTATGATAGAATAGAGAAAATAAAAGTAAATTAAAAAGCAAATAGCAAATTACAAAAATTTGATGAAACAAAACAAAAATGTAGTGCCAATAATCCAGCCGGTGGCATATTCCTTGATCCTGTAACGCACCGTCTTTCTTAATGATTAAAGCCCAAACATAGTTATATGAAGGCTCGTTTCTTCGAAGAAGCAATAGCGTCTCATCATAAAGGATTATTTCACAGCTAAGATTGAGGGTGCTACCGTTGACTGAATATAGTTCATCCGCCACCACCCCTAAGATGTCACCTTGGCTAGTGATATCTCACTGCTATTGCCAGTGGTATGTGATATCTCACGTTAACTCGTATGTCAATAGCAGGGACTGGAGTACGCGGGGTTGTAACACCCGTAAATCAAAAATAAAAAAATATTATTAAACAATTAAAAAACTGATCCCTCCATGCGTTTGACAATTATAGACGATACACAAAAAGTCACTTTAGCTCCGAATTAAATACATTATTTTTCGGCAAACGTTTAAATTTTTATAAATATGAACCTACAATACGTCAAAAATTTATAAATATGATTTATTACCGTAATAATTACGTCCAAAAAGTAAAAAACATTTAAATTTGTATAAATAGAAATTTGTATCAAAGCAAGCTCAATTTCAAAATTTTATTATCCAATTTATTATTTGTTATGTTTTGTTGTCATAGTTACATACAATAATTCAAAATTTCATAATCCAATCAGAATCAATTTCTTATTTTTTGTTGTCATAGTTACACAATTTGTTTGAAAAAATAACAAAATAAGAAATGCCACTTTACTGCCGCCGTAAAATAAAATACAAATGGCGTTACTTTTGCAGTCGCTTTGATTAAGTAAAAAAAGTAAGACTTTAACTAACTCCCTAGCGACAGTAAAGATAAAATTTACAGCCGTTTGCCGAAAAAATAATTTTTCCAAAATTATTTAAACATTATCTCTATTTTACAACATACATGGCTTTATATGCATAATTTTTAGAGGAGATTAGGTTGTTATGCTAACAATACTTACGGTATCTGTGGTGATATCATGAAAACCAATAACGATAAGTTTCTTACAAATCGTCAGTCTGTACCAAAATCTAATACTTCAACCATTGTTAAATTGGTAATTTTACGTCAAAAATCATCCGGTAGGTATTCAACTAATAGTAGATATTTAACATTATTAGATATCGTGATAAAAAGTTGGTTTGTAATTATTTATATTTTTATATTTACTAGTTATTTACTTTCGTTAACGATAACCATCCGACAGATATTGACATTCAAGATACCACTACTGATTTTTTGAACTCTAAAAATTTGTTAACTTTTTTATTGATTTATTAATCTCATGATATCTCAACATATACTGACCATCATTAAACTACATAATAGGCTATAGACTCAAAATACTATTTAAATTTTGGTATTTATTTAGTACACCGAAAACCTAATAAATTTCCTGTGTTGTTTTTTGATTATAACTTAATTTTAATTATAAAAATTATAATTGATATCGATACAACACAGATTTAAAATTAATGTCGAACAGTTTTACCGTATCGTAACATTGGCGAGTTATGACTTCTTATAATTTAATTCCAATCGCATTTTTAACTATAATTACATTCTTACAACTAATTCATTACTATCCATTAGTTCTGAATCTATTAGTTTCCACTTAGAAGCAAAAGCTACAAAACGATGGAAGCAATTGCAATCGAAAATTTGTTTTTAAAAATTAGCAAGTCAAATTTTTTGTTTTTTTCTTAATGCTAACTTTTCAGATAAATCACTCGAAATGGAATATAAAATATTTTCTCTATCTTAAAAAATAAGAATTTTAAATGAGGCTGATATGGAATATGCTTTGCAGTTATTGATAACGAAACAACTTAGGGTTTTAATAATCATCAAATTGACAAATAGTTGATAATGATCGAATGAAACTGATGGTGGATCAACCATTAGCTCCTAGAAACCCAGTTGATGGTTGATCTTTTTTTTCTCAAGAGATATTTTTTGAGCCACGAACTGTATGAATTTAGAAGAACTTTTTGTTTCTATTTTCAAGCACAACATTCATTAGGTCAGATATAATCATATATATTTTTTTTTTTTTTTTAACAAAATGTGTTGTGTAATAGGGTTTAGAATATGTGTCACAACAACACATAAATACCTTTTAAGACCTAGGTCTAGACCTGGGTCCCACAACAACTGGCGTTCTGAGGTGTAGATTAACGCTTTTTTTAAACATCTGCGTGTTGAAGCCACCTGAGACTAAGTGTTCCGGCAAACTATTCCATTTGTACGCAGTTCGGACAAAGAAGTCTCTCTGCGATCTGCCAGTATGACAGCGCGGGATCTTTACCGTTTCACTGGTTGCGGCAGCCGATTGCCGAGTGGAACGGGGGTAAGAATAAGTTTGAGGCATGATGCCGCTGATTTCATCTGAGCACTGCTGATGACGATATTTGTAAAAAACAACGAGGTCAGCAACAGTGCGACGATGTTGTAGGGAATCAAGTTTTGATGTCAAAGTTCGATCACCTACAATTCGTATAGCTCGCTTTTGAACAGAGTCCAAGCGGGCCAAGATGGAAACAGAGGCAGCACCCCAAACTTGACAGCAGTACTCCATACAGGGACGAATATAGGACTTATAAACATGGAGCAATTGGTATGGAGTGAAAAATTTTTTGCATCTATTTAGGAGGCCGAGTTTTTTAGACGCGCTTTTTGCCATCGCCATTACATGATCGTTCCAGAGTAGGTCATTTGAAACTGTGACACCCAATAAACGAATGTTTTTACATTCACCTATTGGTTCATCACACATACTAAATAAAATATCTTTGGGGAACTCGGTCTTTAATCTGGAAACAATCAACAGCTGTGTTTTGGTGGAGTTGAAATTGACAAGGTTTTGGTCACCCCAGTCGGCGACTTTATTCAGGTCTTTGTTCACGTTTATGGCAGCGTCTCTCCGGGCAGGATTAATTCGTTCGTGCATTTTACCTTTTGAAGGAAGGGGCTCGAACGACTTGTGCAGAGTACTATCATCTGCAAAACTATTTATTGGGTTGCTGGTGATTTTCAACAATTCGTTGATATAAATCAAAAATAGGGTTGGGGACAATACTGAGCCTTGGGGTACACCAGCGTTAATTAGTTTAGACTCAGAAGAATATCCGTCTAAGGTTACCGAAATGTATCGGTCGGATAGAAAATTTTGAATCAGCTTCACAACATTGGGATGAAAACCGTACGCAACGAGCTTGTTGATTAAGTTGGCATGCCAGACTCGATCGAATGCCTTGGAGATGTCTAAAGCGATAACGTATGTTTCACCACCTTTATCAAGTATGCTGTTCCAACAATGCGCTACATAGTTTAATAGATCGGTAGTTGATCTTTTGTTTCGAAAACCGTATTGGCTGTCGGATATTAAATGATTTTCTTCCAGAAATTTTGAAATATGTGTATTAATATAATGCTCATAGACTTTGGATAGGACCGATAGTAAAGCTATTGGCCTATAATTTGAGATATCGGATTTTGGTCCCTTTTTGGGGACAGGCTGGACATTTGCCAACTTCCAGCACGAGGGAAATATACCAGATTTGTAGGATTGGTAGAATATTTTAGTTAAAGTTGGTGCAAGTTCTTTGGAAAAGGTTTTTAAAATATTGGGTGGAATATTGTCCATTCCTGATGCTTTGTTGATGTTTAACCCCCTTAAAAGTTTAGCGACTATTTTGGGTTTGAAGTGAAGTTCATTCATATTAACTCCTGAAGACTGGATTTGGGGTATTTCTTTAGGAGTTTCCAAAACAGTGGAGTTCAGAGCAAAGCGTTCAGCGAACAAGTTAGCTTTTCTTGTGGGATCATTGACGATTAAATCACCATCAATAATAGGGGGAATAGAAAATTTTGTACCAGAATTTAAAGAATTAATGGCACTGTAGAAACTCTTGTCAGAAACAGACATAGACGTAAGTTTTGAGGCTTTCGCTCTGTCAATTTCGGACTTTTCGTTTGAGATAATCTGATTAGATATTTTGTTGGCCTTTAGATATTGGGATCGATTAGTGGGAGTTTTGTTATGAATCCAAATATTAAACGATCTACGTTTGTTTCTAAGTGCCGTTTTGGCAGCTTTCGAATACAAGTATTTTTGTTTGGGTTTTACTATGGAGAAAGGGACAAATTTATTGATAGCAAATTGGATGGTTTCTGTAAAGTTTTGAGCAGAAACATTTACATTGTCAGTGTAAAAACAATGACGATCGAAAGGGAAACCATGGAAAAAATTGAAGACCACTCTTATCCATTTTTGAGTAGTGAAATATTTTACGGGGTTTGAGAGCTGTAGTTTTAAGTAGATCAGTTTTGATAACTGATGAGATTAAATAATGATCAGAATTTCCAATACTACCTTTCGCAACATCGACACTCGTATTATCTGGCATTGTGGTAAGATAGAGATCTAGTAGAAAACTATTATCACCGCCATTACGAGGAGTGAAAGTCGGGCTTTTAACAATTTGGAATAGGCCCTGAGACGTGGCAAAAATTTCTGCCAGTTTTCCACTATTGTCAACATCGTCGGTCGATTTGGAGAATTCCAACCATGATTTGTTGTGGACGTTGAAGTCACCAGTAACGATAACTTCACAATTAGGGGACTTTGCTCTAATCTCGTCCATAATTTTTGTCAGTATATTAAAAAAGTTTGGGTTACGTTTGTTGGGGGACCGGTATAAAGCTATTGTAAAAAAGTCATTTCTGGAAGACAAATCTTTAAAACCATTGTATTGAAGCCGTCACCGTGTAGTTCAAAATTTGGAAAGCGCGTGTACGCAACACTCTCATGAATGAATGCGCATACGCCCTGATGGAGTTTGAAAGCTGATTCGAGCATATATTTGGAATTAAGCGATTCTATAAAGAGAAAATTTTCAGAAACTTGTGTTTCTGTAAGGAATAGAATGTTCGGTTTGTCGTGCTCAAGATGATGTTGCACGTGGTCATGGTTAGCGTTCAATCCGCAGATGTTTTGAACATGTATTTTAAAATTTTTTTTTGATTCATATATGTTTTGTCCCTGCAAATTCCGTGGATATGCCGCTTTATGGGCGGGTGGATTGCGCAAATTTTCTTTACCACTTGCAGACTTATTTTTTTTCGGTTGTACTGCCATATATATATATATATCAAAATGTTGATATGGTCCACAACTGTTGACTTACCCAAATAGACGAAGCATAAATTTCAGTTTTTGTACATACGATTTTGCATTAAATTTATGTTTGTTTTCTTGTTACTATAACTTCAAATTCGGTTGTCTTACCTTCAAAAACTGAATTTGAAGAAACAACAACCGAATTCAAGACACAAAAACCGAAGATTATGTCATCTTGACCACATAATTACTGTGCCAACCAAATGATCGATTTTTCTCTTTTAGTAAGGGTTCAACCTAGATCTAGCTGGGCAAAGTGTTTTAAGCAAAACATTAAAAAGAATTTATAAATTTTTTATAGCTCGATCACCCACAATATAGCTAGCTTTTGAACAGAGTCCAAGAGAGCCAAGCTGGAAACAGAAGTAGCACCTCAAACATGGCAGCAGGGCTCCATACAGGGACGAATATAGGACTTATAAACATAGAGCAATTGGTATGGAGCGAAAAATGATTTGCATCTATTTAGGAGGCCGAGTTTTTTGACGCGCTTTTTGCCATCGCCATTACATGAACGTTCCAGAGTAGGTCATTTGAAACTGTGACACCCAATAAACGAATGTTTTTACATTCACCCATTGGTTTCTCACTCATACTGAGTAAAATTTCTTTGGGGAACTCTGTCTTTGATCTAGAAACAATCAACAGCTCTGTTTTGGTAGAGTTGAAATTAACCAGGTTTTGGTCACCCCAATCGGCGGATTTTTTTGGTCTTTATTCACGTTCATAGCAGCGTCTCTCCGGGCGGGATTAATTTGTTCGTGCATTTTACCTTTTGAAGGAAGGGGCTCGAACGACTTGTGCAGAGCACTATCATCTGCAAAACTTTTATTGGGTTGCTGGTGATTTTCAACAATTCGTTGTTATAAATCAAAAATAGGGTTGGGGACAATACTGAGCCTTGAGGTACACCAGCGTTAATTTTTTTTTTGAATAAAATGTGTAGTGTTATAGGGTTTAAAATCAGTCTCCCAACAATACATAAATACCTTTTAAGACCTAGGTCCCACAACAACTGGCGTTCTAAGGTCATGATAAACGCTGTTTTTAAACCTCTGCGGGTTGAAGTCACCTGAGACCAAGGATTTCGGCAAACTATTCCATTTGTATGCAGCTCGGACAAAGAAGTCTTTCTGCGATCTGCCTGTATGACAGCGTGGGATTTTTGTTTTTTGTTTTGTTTTTTGTATGAGACTCAGAAGCAAATCCTTCTAAGGAGACCGAAATGTATCGGTCGGATAGAAAATTTTGAATCAGCTTCACAATATTGGGATGAAAACCCTACGAAACGAGCTTGTTGATTAAGTTGGCATGCCAGACTCCATCGAATGCCTTGGAGATGTCTAAAGCGATAACGTATGTTTCACCACCTTTATCAAGTATGCTGTTCCAACAATGCGCTACATAGTTTAATAGATCGGTAGTTGATCTTTTGTTTCGAAAACCGTATTGGCTGTCGGATATCAAATGATTTACTTCCAGAAATTTTGAAATGTGTGTATGAATATAATGCTCGTACACTTTAGATAGAACCGATAGTAAAGCTATTGGCCTATAATTTGAGATATCGGATTTTGGTCCCTTTTTGGGGACGGGCTGGACGTTTGCCAACTTCCAGTATGAGTCCCTGTGTTCAGCGAACAAGTTAGCTTTTCTTGTGGGATCATTGACGATTAAACCTCCATCAATAATAGGGGGAATAGAAGATTTTGTACCAGAATTTAAAGAATTAATGGCACTGTAGAAACTCGTGTCAGAAATATATATAGACGTTAGTTTTGAAGCTTTCGTTCTGCCAATTTTAGACTTTTCGTTTGAGATAATCTGGTTAAATATTTTGTTGGCTTTTAGATATTGGAATCGATTAGCGGGAGTTTTGTTATGAATCCCGTTTGTTTAGTGCCGTTGTGGCAGCCTTCGAATACAAGTATTTTTGTTTGGGTTTTACTATGGAGAAAGGGACAAATTTATTGATAGCAAATTGGATGGTTTCTGTAAAGTTTTGAGCAGAAACATTTACATTGTCAGTGTAAAAATAATGACGGTCGAAAGGGAAGCCATGGAAAAAATTTTGAAGACCACTCTTATCCATTTTTGAGTAGTGAAATATTTTACGGGGTTTGGGAGCTGTAGTTTTAAGTAAATCAGTTTTGATAACTCATGAAATTAAATAATGATCAAAATTTCCAATACTACCTTTTGCGACATCGACGCAATATCTGGCATTGTGGTAAGAGATCTAAAAGAAAACTATTTTCACCGCCATTACGGGGAGTGAAAGTTGGGATTGTAACAATTTGGAATAGGCCCTGAGACGCGGCAAAAATGTCTGCCAATTTTTCACTATTGTCAACACCGTTGGTTGATTTGGAGAATTGCAATCATGATTTGCTGTGGACGTTGAAGTCACCGGTAACGATAACTTCACAATTAGGGGACTTTACTCTAATTTCGTCCACAATTTTTTTTATTGAAAAAACACTCTTTGATCACTCATTTAAAACTAATCCATTTAATAAGTCTTCAAGTGAAACTCGACAGTTAAATTGAGTGAATTGAGATGAATAGAGTGGAGAAACGCTTTTTGATAGCCTACGTTCTTATATGGAAAATATAGGGCAAAATGTGTTTTACCAATCCTAACGTTTAACAAAAAAAAAAAATCGCAAGTTTTATTGTAATGGAAAATTCAGTTTTTACTTCGGTTTTGAAAAAAACACAGTATTTTTTCTTCTGAAATTAGCAAGTCAAAAATGTTTCTTAATCTTAATTCTAGCTTTTCGCATAAATTGCTCGAAATGGAATGTAAAACATTTTCCCTAACTTTGTTTACATTTTTTAAAACCAATAATAAAATTATAATTTCAAATCAGTTTTATTTCATGTAAATCTGTTATACGAACAAATCCGTTTGTGTTTTTAATAATCATTCAATGTTCAAATGAAGGGTGGTTAATAGTAAGCAGGAAAACATTGATTGAATATTTTAGAATGAGGGGCACTAATGGCCGTTCAGCGGTGAAATATCGGACAATCATCTAAAAATAGAAAAAGAAACATGAATCTAACGTTAAAACACAAAATCAAAAAAAAAAATTAAGAATCTTTTTTCTCGTAAGACTTCGATTGTACCTATATGTATAAAAGTTTTGTTTTATAAAAAGGTAAGGGTTTTTTGTTCCAAAATCATTTTATTAAATGGAATGGATAAACAACCAAAAGAGTAGAAGAATAAACGTGAAAGTTAATTACATTACATTAATCTTAAAATTAGGTCACACAACACAACCCAAAATTTGATTACCTAATTCTCGAAAAGTAAGTTTAAGATGTATTAATTTAAATTTTTTATTCGACTTGACAAAATTATTTTAAATTTTAAAAACAATACCTCTTGCATCAATTCCAGAATCGTCTGTAATTGAATTGGCTCCCAATTAATTTAATCTCGGTTTCAACGAGTACAGTAACTTTGACACCATTTTTTGGAAAGATGGCGCACTGAGTATTTATCTGAGCAGTGTCAAGTCTGACGAAGGATTGCCTCGGTTTTTTGTGTTGGGTCACTTTTCTTTTGTTTTGAAAAACGATTACAACGAGGATAATTACAAAAAATATGAAGGAACTATATTTTTATATAGTTTTCTGCAAAAGGCTTTTATGGCGACTTTGTTTTTAGTTTCAGGCAGCGATGTTATTATGCCGCAATCTGACGTGTTATCTAACCAGTAGTATTTATAAGAGAGTCTATACCCCACTCCAGAACGAGTTCAGGTTCTGTACTGGTGGATTGGAGAAAACGTATGCTTTGGTAGTGAGATTTAATAATCAACGAACAGTCAAAGATACGTTTCTTTCGATCGCCACACTGTTCTATTTTTTCTCCCTTGTAGAATGACTGCTTGATATTTCTTGGTATCAACATCCGCAAATACACCTGACGTCAATATAAATTAGCACGACCCTCACAATTCGTATTGCTTAAATTCATAAACAAATTCTTCTACTTTAACTCGTTATAAACAAACAAAAGTAAAACTCATATAGTTGTAATTGCATATTTTATTTTTGTTGATACTATCAGATAGAATCAGATATTGAAAATGTTTTGAATTGTGATGGTAATGGTTATCATCTTGTTCATCTAGAAATTAGAATGTTAACGATTTATTGTTACTTCATTTTCTCTACATAATTTTAAAAACTGAAACAAAACAAACACAAATTATATGTGGTGGATCCTTCTTTTTATAATTGATAATAAACTGATAAAATTCCTTTGTTTTGGGAAATGAAATGGCAACATTAAGAAATATACAAATTTTTGCATAGTCATCTCCTTCACTCCTTTTCGTTTAAAATTATTTATGGAATGTTTTCACATTTTTTCGGTCAGTTGGATTTAGATTTTTAAATCAATATTTTGATTAAAAAAATTTCCTTGTTTTTCGCAGTTAAGTTTGTGATTAAAATCAATTAAACTGATTAACAAAAACAAAAGTTTCGATTTGTTCATCGGTGCGTTGAATTGTAATTTAAAGAAATTTTAAGTAAACTCCTTTGGAGTTTGCGGCTGGATGAAAAAAACGGAAAAAGTGTTCGGTACGCGTTAACGATAATACGGTAAAATTATTAAATCGGGTTCACTTTATGAATTTTTTGAAACGCCATCAACGAAAAAAAAATGTGCGTTCTAAATCTAATATGAAAATATGGAGGGGCTGAAATCTCACAGCTCTGAGATATCAAGACTTCGGTCTGGGTAAAGGATTTTGATATAGTTTTCGGCAAAAAACTTTCACGAGGACATGGTTTTTAGTTTTGGGCAGAGATGTATATCAAACATAACTCCTTGTTAAAGTACAAGTATTTATTATATCTGTTTAAAAATTTATTACAAAACTAACACGAAATATCAATACGTTGCCGGAAAATTATAATCAAAATTCCAAAAATATTGTTAAATTAAATAAAATCAAACTTTTTCAAAATTCCAAAAATATTCCAAAAACTAAAATGAAATCAAATACTTAAACTTTTTCTAAATTCAGATAATTTCCAAAAATTCTTAAAAATTCAAGCTTTTCCAAAATTCTAAACATATTAGTAGGTAAGGCTCCACCGTGCGGTGAGAACCAAAGCCCCTATATTTCACGCATATATAATTGGTCTAGACTTAAATTGCAATAATTGTTTTAATCTTTTGTAATTGTTGTTGTAATTTGATTATTAGCATTAAATAGTAGTTAGCTTTGGTAATGATATGATTTTTGATTTTTTTTGACCTGGAAAATGTTGTACTTGAGCTAGATGATTGACCCAGACAGTAGACATTAAATCAAGTGGTTGTTAATCAATTAAATTACTCAACTTGACATTGAAAATATTTAGAATGCTGAAAGTCTAGAAAGATTTAAACCAGTAGTAGTAGTAGTAGTACAGACAGTAGATAGAAAATCAAGCGGCTTTTAACTATGACAACAACAAAAATAAGTTGATTCTCATTGGATTATGATATTTTGAATTATTGTATGTTACTATGACAACAAAACCTGACAAACCGTTTCATTGGATAATGAAATTTGGAATTATTATTTAACTATGACAACAAAATAACAACTATTTCAATTGGCTAATGAAATTTTGAAAAGGCTGCTTTGATAAAAAATTTTATTCCTACAAATTTAAATATTTCGTTTCGTTTCTCTCAAATTTTTATCTTTTTGTTTAACAAAAAATTATATTTTATGCTTAATTTTGGTTTAACACACAATTTACAAAATAATTTTTATTGATTTATTTGATTGGTAATTTGTTTTGAGGGTTAATTAGTTTGTTTTAATACATTTCAAAACACTCCTCTATTAGGAAATTGGTTTTATTACCTAAATTAGATATATAAGAAAATTCGAAAACTTAAATTTAGAGATACATAATTAATGCATATGTGCAGTGAAAAGTTACTTGAATTAAATTTATTCATTTTAAACTTAACCATTAATTTTCGTTAAAACTGATCTTAATTTAATTTTTAAAAAAATTTACGAGTTATTTATTTTTTTATTTATTATATTTCTGTTTAATATACATTTTATTTATAATGTATTTAAATTAAAAGAGATTCTTTTTTATTTATTTGTGAATTTCTTTTATTTCTGTGTTCAAAGACTCATTGTAAATTTTTGTCGCTTTTTCTATTTAATGTTAAACCCTGCACAATTGGTGTTTTAAGTATCTTTTATTTCTGTATTCCTTAATTTTTAAGGTTTCTTTGAACGAATTTTTTCTTAAAATTCGTTTAAGTTATAAAATTTCTTCGTTTTAATATCTTTGATAACACATAATCTGCAATTTAAGTTTGTAAACAAAAAGAAAATGTTAAATCTTTAAATGAAAGTATATAGTTTGTATTTGTTTCTAGAGGAAATGAATAAAACAAAAAACAAAGTTTTTTATTTGAATCAAATATCTTGATTTCGATTATTTCAAATAAATTTATTTTGAATTTTATCTATTACTTAAATTAACGTCCATGCATTTGTGGTTTTATTTTAATTTATCAAAATATTATATGAATTTAGTTTTGATAATGATATTTTTAGTTTAATCTAATTTTTTATTTCGTTTATCTCAAATAAATTTATTTTGAGTTTTTTCTTTTGTATATCAAAATAAACTATATTTTATTTGGGTTTAACACATGTAAGAAAAGAAATAAAAAATATTTCTTGCAGAATTTTCATTGATTTATTTGATTGGAAATTTGTAAACAAAAATAGATATCCGTTTTAATGATTTTCGTTAAAAACTGATCTAGAATTATTATGTTAAAAAACTATATTATCAATATGTACTTAAAACTATACTAAATTATAACTATTAAAACCAGTGTTGTGAAACGTTATTGTAACGTAACGCAAAAACGCAAAACCGGAATTAAAATTTCGTACCGTAACCAAAAACGCAAACGATATAATTTATATTAACCGTAACGAAAAACGTAACACAAACGCTATTTTTTTTTAGGTTATTACGTTACATATTTATAATATATTATTTTTATTATTATTATTTTTTTTTTTAAATAAAAAGTGCTATGTTGTAGGGTTTAGAATATGTGTCACAACACATAAATACCTCTTAATACCTAGGTCCAGACCTAGGTCCCACCACAACTTGCGTTCCAAGGTATTGATGAACGCCTTTTTTCAACCTCTGTCGATTGAAGCCACCTGAGACTATGGATTCCGGCAAACTATTCCATTTGTATGCAGTTCGGACAAAAAAGTCTTTCTGCGATCTGCCAGTATGACAGCGTGGGATCCTTATAAACATGGAGCAATTGGTAGGGAGTGAAAATTTTTTTTTTTTATTTTTCAATTATATCATATTCATAATTTTTAATTCACTAGATTTGAATATTGAAAATTTTGAATTATATATTAGAGATTTTTTTGAGCACAAAATCTTTTGTTTTGGAGGCAAAAAATAAAAGATTTGGATCCAAATCTTTTATTTTTTGTTTATTTTTATATTTTTTGTTAAAGAATGGATAACTAAACAATAAATCCTATAGACTATATCACATATAAAATATTACATAGGCCAATATTTCATAATAGGAAATAAAATAAAATAAGAGGAAAAAACAAATTTGTTTTAAAAATTTGCAGGAACAAAACTAAAATGGGGTTGCCAATAACCCATATAGGGACATATTCCTTGATGATGACACACACTGTCTTCCTCAATTATTAGATATAGAATAAATGAAGATATTAGAATAAAGGAATTAAATGAAGGCTCGTTTCTTCGAGCAAGCAATAGTGTGCCATTAACAACGAATATTCCATACCTTAGATTGAGGGTGCTACCGAGAACTGAATACAGCTTACCCGCTAGCACCCCTAAGATATCACCTTAGGTAGTGATATCTCTTTGATATTGCCAGTGGAATGTGATATCTCATGTGAACTCGTATGCCAATACCAGGGACTGGAGTACACGGGATTGTCATATGCTTAGGTAAAAAATTTATAAAAAAATTATTAATCAATAAAATCTGATCCCTCCATGCGATTCTGATTAGTGCAATCTTATAGTAATTTTGTGTATTATGTAAATAGCTAATTTCTATGTAATTTATTTCCCAATTATTACTTTTATTTATTCAAGAGTGATGTATAACGCAATCGTAACTGTAACCGAAACGTAACGAAAACGTAACGAAAAACGTAACCAAATTAGCTGGTCGAAACAATAACTGAAACGAAAACCGTAATTTTAATTTGCAGATTAAATAAAACTGAAACGAAATTAAATTTATTGCGTTTCACAACACTGATTAAAACTGTAATATCTTGTTTCCTTATTACTAAATAAATAAGATTGTTATATTTTTATTTCGATAATTTAAAATAAACTTATTTTGAGTTTTTTTAACAAAAAAACAATTATATTTTATGTAAAGTTTTATAGGAACATTGAATCCTTTTTTCAAGTTTTGTCAAAGACTCATTGTAAGTTTTTGTCGCTTTTCTATTTAATGTTAAATCCTGCATAATTGGTGTTTTAAGTATCTTTTATTTCTGTGTTCCTTAATTTTTTAAGGTTACTTTTGAACGAATTTCTTTATAAAATTCGTTTAAGTTGAAAATTTCTACGGTTCAATATCTTTGATAACACATAATTTGCAATTTAAGAAAAAAAAATACAAATGTTTTGAAGAATTTTTGTTGAAATTGATTTATTTGATTCGCAATATGTAAACAAACAGATTTTCAAGAAGTAAATTGTAGCTTTGGAGAATAAAACAAACTATTGTTATTTCGTTTAGATATTTAGCAGGGTTGTGCCGTAGACAAAATAGATTACTTTACATCAGAGGCGTCAATTGGGTAGGGCTGGGGAGGGCATTGGCCCCCCCCAAGGATCTGATACTATCAATACATTGATTCAATAAAACCATCCAATCGTTTACACTATATAAAAATTATACACTATAAAAATTTTGATGCACTGTTATTTTGTAAATTCGTCTAATTTTTAGAAGATTTACTTAGCTAATATACCAATTTTATCGCATACTATTAATTGAAATATATCTGATAACATAATTATTACGTTACATATTATTTTGGCCCGACTAAAGTACGGTTCACCACAATATTCAAACCGTTATCGTTCTTTGTATTGAATAGAGCGCCGCCGATACGAAAGGCGGTCGTAATGCATCTAATCTTCTGATGAAATCAGTTTTATAAACAGAACACGATCGTTCTTCCAAAAACGCCGTGGGTGCGTATTTTGACAACATTCTATCGTACGATAGTGTTTTGTTTATAAGATATTCGTGTCTAAGCCAGAGGAAACAAAATATTTCATTAGTATAGGGTTCCTCGAGATTTCCTAGTGCAGTATTTAACATTAAAATTTCAATTGTTATTGGTCATTGGTAATTTATATAAACTTAAAAGTAAGTACATGCAGGAGAACACAACCTAATTATATCCCACTTATTTGGAGAACCCTGACTGTTTGGCCCTGTTTTTTTATCTATATCATATTGTACAAACTTTACAAGACTTTTTTAAAAACAATAAATTAAAAACATTTCTAATTGTAAAATCCTAGAACATATCGGTTTTCTTGATAGTTGTGCTAATTTTTATAAAATGAATGAAAATAATTACGAGAGTAATTTAAATTTTTTGTGTTATTTCCAGTGATTTTATAATAGTGAATGTTTTATAATGGACAAGCAATATTTTCTAAAGACACGAACAAATATTTAAGTTATGTAAATATTTTCAAAGTATGTTATGAAAACTTGCTGACAAATTCTTATCGCTATATGGACTATAATTCTTAATTCATAAAATAGCAAAAATCATATGTTTGGTTGGTTATAATAAAATCCAAAACGTATCCTAAACGTCAATCTTTGTTCATTTTTTTATACAGTCACAGGGAGGGAGAAACTATTATTTTTTGTGGTAGGTTTTTCTTATAGATTTAAAAGAAGCTCGCAATAATTGTACAATTTTGAATCAAATGAAAAATTTACGCACGTTTATGGGTAGTAAACTGACCGGACGTCCCACGCTGCGTCGAAATGTCCCACATTTGATTGCGTTGTCCCACGGAGAAATTTGTCCCACGAAGCGTACCACGAAACAAATATTTCCACCACATTTGCCCGCATTATCGAAATAATCAAATAAGCCTTATATCTACCTACGTACAGTTTGCGCAATATCTTAGTCAAAGCAATGGCTTCACTGTTTTTTCTTGCAATTTGTATAATGTTGATTTATCTATATTGAGAGAACAAACTAGTTCAATATTTTTTTTACTAAATAGTGTTTTAACTATAATTTTCTAATTTCTTAGAAATACTGAACTCAGTTTTTTTCACTTCAATAATTTACATTTTGTTTTGCGAATATCTTTTAATGTCTAACAGATCTATCTCAACGAAAAGGTTTCTTTGTTTATAGAAACATCTGCCCGGTGTATATTTAAATTTTCAAACCAGAGTTTTACTTTATTCGAGCACTCATTTTAATCCTTTGAAATAATATTCAAAAATTAGAATGTAAAAAAAATGATTTTACTCCTTTGGAGCAGATTACATTTTCCTGTTCTTTTATTCGATTTATGAATAGCCCCTCTACGTCATCCCTTATATTCATTTTTCTAACAATACATGAATAATTGAACGAATCATTCAAAGCATTTTACGTTGGCAAGCATCAAATTTGAAGCAAAAATAAAAGTTTTCAGTATTTGAAAGAAAATATTTATTTCAATTTAGTAGCAAGAATGATATTTTATTATTTTCACTCCTGTATGTGGGAGTGTTATATTTTTTTTAAGCTACGCACTCTGAAAGAACAAAGTAAAGGAGTGATATAAGTAGCGTTTCAAACTCTGTTTAAAACACACTTAAACTAGGTAGCTCAAAAGTAAAATTATTATTTTCTAATTTATAATTATTTTTCTCAATAAAGAACAAACAAAGCAAACAGCATAAAAACTTGATAAATGGTATATATTTGCAAAAGATAGAACGAGAGGTATACTGTAACCTCTTATACTTACAGAATACAGAAAAGATATTAATTATTTAGTAGAATTAAAATAAATTTTTTCAATTGTTTTGCAGTCTTTACTTGTGTAACAAAAGTTTTAAGCTACTATAAAAGGTAAATTTTTGCTAATTTTTAAAATTATATTTAAAAAGTTCTCCTGCAAATCAATAGAAAACGTTTACGTAAATTCTCATACGATATTGAATTGGACTATCCTTTTATAAAAAAATCAAAACATAACGACGCAAAGGTTAATTGTATTACCAGTCGGAGTGAATTTGCAAACTAACAGTGGACATTATGAATTAAAAGACATATAGATACAGATAAACATAAAAAAGCGTTGCTATAAGCCGTCAGCTCCAGTAGCTTGAACAAGTTTTGTTGTTATTTTGTTTTCTTGTTGTTATTTAACATTGACAAAAAGTTAGTTGCAATTTGCGCTGATAACTCGAATACCAATTTTAGTGGTGTCACGTCAAGAAGTGAAAATTTAAAAGCCAACTAAGCTCGAATTTGAACAAGAATGTATTGGGTATTGGATTCGCAGCCCATATTCTTTATAATGCAATAAGAAGTGCTGCTGATTTAAATGGCAGGGTTAAAAAAATTTGGATATTTTACTGTCTTTACTGGAGACGTTGAAGGAGTTCTGCGGCAAAAATAATGTCGAACATAACCAACTTATTGGATACAGTGAAACTCGCTGGCTGGCGGTAATGCCAACCTACTTTCTTGATGCTTAAACAATGCAGAGATGATACTAAATTTAAAATTGTTTTTAAAAAATGAAGGGATTTTGCAGAACTTTGCGGCATTCGCTTCGATGAAACAACAATAGAAGCCAAAGATCTAGCATAGTAACCAAGGTAGCTCAAAAGCATTTTAGTTTCATTTCTAAGACCATGCATTTAAATGCTTTTAAATATATGTGTGTATAAAAATGTACATTTTATGTTTTACGAAAAAAATCTTTTTATGTCATTTAAATTCTCGCCCCCCCCAAGATTTTGGTGAAATGACGCCACTGCTTTACATGTATAGATTACGCATAGATTACGTGTAAATTACGCGAGATATTTTCGTGTAATCTATAATGTAAACTATTATGTAATCTATTTAATTGATATGTGAATTCTAAAATTTTTTAGCAATAAATTAACTTTTTTCAAGATCGCAAGATCTTGTTTTTGACAATATTATTGATCATGTCTTTAAAGAAAAAATTTTCATAGGGATAATACAATATTTCCACATATTTCTTCTTAAATCAAAATAAATAGATTACGCCAAATTTACATAGATGACATAGGTTACATTACATAGATTACATGTAATGTAATCTATTTTAGATTACGCGTAAAGGAACAACCCTGATATTTAGTTTATTTGTTCCTAATTACGTATAAATTTGAAAAAATTTCACAGATATTTTTATGTTAATTTAACATAATTCAGATTGATTTAGGTTGTAATAACTTTTTTCAATCCATTTTATACATCTTGATCACGTTCCTTCTAACTAATTAAATATTTTTCCTATTACAGAATTTATTCTACACTCAATTTGATATTTTAGTTCTTTTAAACATTTTGGTGCATTATTCCAGTAAATATTTGAATTGCCTTCTAAACATTGGTTGTAAATTTTAAGCATGAGTAGGTCCTCCATATTGGATGGCTGCTGTTGATTAGGTAAATATGTATAAATTCCGTTTTTAGTTTCTCCATTATAAAATTCTGTAATTTTTTTTGTCGGATCTACTAACTTATTATTAAATTCGTTCCAGAAGTGTACACCAATTTTAATAACACTATTGTTTTTAGTATATTGAAGTTGTCCAACAACTAATTTTGATTCTAAGTTATATTGTTTTAATGTGTTCCACAATATTAAGTTAGTTGGAAGACAAACACCATATTTATGTGCACTAATAAATTCTTGCGAAATTATTTCAGAGACTAAATTTACTAACACAAGATCTCGTTTAAAATTATTACTCGAATTCATAACAATTCTATTCTGTGACCGACAAATAACAAATGATATTGTTAGTTGAATCGCTCCAATTCCAAATAAAATTATTTTATATAAAGTTCCAAAAATATGGTAAGAATTTCCATAACATATTTATTTTATTATTATTTTAGTACTATTTTGATAATAGTTTTTACAAATTTGATTATTTTATAAGAAAACGGTCAACAATTTTTAACTTGGCTGAAAGAACGGACAAACCGCATGATTTTCATTTCGGTTTGAATTTATATTAAGATAATTGTATAAACACAAAATATTTATTTACTTTACGCAGAATTTATGTTTAATTTATAAAATTCACCTAATAATCACAAAAAAACTATCCACAAATAGTAATATCAAAAATGGCGTCAAGTTTGTTATTGTTTTATAGGTGTGTGTGTTTGTATTAATTTTTGCTGGAAGACGAGTTTATCAAAAATCTCAAATTCATAAAATTGATTTACATCAGAAAAACAAACAAAATCTCTATTTTGAATTAATATTAATATGAAATGCAATTGTTCATAGCATAGATACACAAAACAGATTTTTTTTTCGTTTTTCTTTTATACAAAGAACAAAGTTAATAAAAAGAATAAAAACTTATGAGGGGTAAGTTAATATATTCTTTATTACAAATTTGGAAATTTTTTCGATGTAATAAGTATTTATCTGATACACCTTATTTTCATAAAAAAATTATGAATGAAAAATTGAAAGATATTTTATTTTTCATTTTAAATTATATTATGTGGTGATAATTTTAACCAAATAAACATCAACTGTTGCAAAATTATCTACATGGATCAAGTAGTTTCGGTTAATATATATATTTAATTTGTAATATAAAATTTGTTTGATAATTCTGTTTGTCATTCGTGTTTTTATTTAAACTATCCGATGAATCCGATTCTACTTCTACACAAAACTGTCTGATCCCGAAATCTACCTTTTTCTAGCGGATATATCTTCCGCTGGAGTTATTTGTTTGATTGTGATTTCGGGGTTTTGAAACCAGTTGACCAAGAAAAAGAAATGAACACAGCAGTCTATCTATCTTTACAACTTTATTTACTAATTCTTCATGCAAAATATTTAAAACGTTTGAAAATTAAGTACAATAGATTAGTTTAGACTTTAGATCGAACATTATTTGAATAGGTTCATTTGGAACAATTTTGTTAGTCCCTTAACTCGAATCTGTCATTTTCATTCATCAGTATAGCCGAAAAATTTGTTTTAATTCTGATTATTTTAATTAAATAAAACTTTGGAATCTATTTTGAAATGCAAAAAAAAAAAAACCAAGGTCAAATTTCTACTTTTCAATTCAACTTGAATTATATGTGGGTAAATTTTCATTTTACTATCGTTTGTTATTGCTTTTATCTGAGGAGAAAGTAATTTGAATGAAAATATAAAAGACCTTTCTGAAATTTTTATTTGTTACTATTTTCTTGAGTTTAAAAGAATCATGTGAAAAAAGTTAATGTGAAATTAATAAAAAGTAACTATAGTGATTTATTTCGATTGAAATATTTAAAAAAAATTATTTCATGCCTGAAATATTCAAAAATGTAAGTTTTCAATTTGATTCAGTTTTCTTTTCATATTCTGAATTTTTATATTTGAGAATACCGACATACGAAAACTGTGTTAATTATATTATTTTAATTGCAATATAAAGAACCAATTTAATTGGAGAGGATGAATTATTTACATGAATTGAACACAATATTTTGTTGTACGCTTCTAAAGTAATATTTTGAAAAATTAAACATTTAAAGATTTTTTGTTTGCATATTACGAATAAAATAAATTAATTTCAACAAAAATTATAGTATACAGAAGCTAAAGTTATTTAAAACATCTAATATGCACAAATTAAATAAAAATTTTTTTTGCAATAATTATAAAATTTTGGAAAAAAAGGTTCAATCTTTGATTTTGTAATAATTTTTGAAATACTTTGTATTTCGTTCTGATTTCGTAATATTTTATCGAAAGGCTTATTGGATAGGTTTTTTGATTGTATCATCTTTTCACCAAATTATAATAATTTATGATCTGTTATAATTTTTCCGGCAACGTATTAATGTTTCGTGTTAGTTTTTAAAAAAAATTCAAAACAGAGAAAATTTTGATTTGTTATATATGTATTTTCTCGTGAAAAAAATTTCAATCTTTGATTTTGAATCAATTTTTGGAATATTTTTATAATTTTGAAAAATTTTATATTTTGATCTGATTTCGTAAAATTTTCTCGAAACACTTTAAGTTGGGGAGGTTTTTGAGTAATATTAAATAATAAACTATGCAAACAATTGTCTTTTATTTTATTTATTTATTTTATTTATTTTGTTTTTATTTTTTATCTATCTATAATGTGACTACAAAACCATTCAAAATAGCCTTCTTGTTCTACCTGAATATTTTATACTTCGTTAACCTGCAGACCTTCTCTCTGAGAATCAAATCAGTTTTGCCCGTTCTTCCATTCCTCTTCTTCTAGTATTTGAGGTGGATGTATAAATTTTTGAAAAGATGGGGTCACTTCTTCGACATAATCATTATCATCATTCGTGGTAGAAGTGATTTGATTTACTTGTGTATTTTTATTTAAAAAATAAATGTCATTACTTTCGCCAGTAAACGGTGACGTTGTCGAATCGGCTTCCATATTGAAAACAAATATGAATGAATAAAACAAAATTATTTTATGTACAAATTAATTGAAACTAATATAAATATTTCAATACGCAATTGCAGAATATATGCTATTATACGAAATTTTTCAAATTTAAAAGTAGGCAACCGCCATTTAAATATCACTAATACAAACATATTTCACATCAAAGTTTGTTTTTTTGTTCTTTTCAGACCCGAATTTATAAATTTATTTAGAAAAGTCAAAAGAAAACCACATAAAATGAGAAATAAAATATCTTTCAATTTTTCATTCATAATTTTTTTATGAAAATAAGGTGTATCAGATAAATACTTATTACATCGAAAAAATTTCCAAATTTGTAATAAAGAATATATTAACTTACCCCTCATAAGTTTTTATTCTTTTTAACTTTGTTCTTTGTATAAAAGAAAAACGAAAAAAAAAAAATCTGTTTTGTGTATCTATGCTATGAACAATTGCATTTCATATTAATATTAATTCAAAATAGAGATTTTGTTTGTTTTTCTGATGTAAATCAATTTTATGAATTTGAGATTTTTGATAAACTCGTCTTCCAGCAAAAATTAATACAAACACACACACACCTATAAAACAATAACAAACTTGACGCCATTTTTGATATTGCTATTTGTGGATAGTTTTTTTGTGATTATTAGGTGAATTTTATAAATTAAACATAAATTCTGCGTAAAGTAAATAAATATTTTGTGTTTATACAATTATTGTTTGGACAACCTAAACTAAAATAAAAAATGTAACATATTTAAAAATTATGAGTCATTATACTTAGCCTTTTCTTATTGTTGAACTAAAATATCCATCCGATCAGCTGATGATGACGTAGTCACAAATAAATTTATAAAAAATTAAAAACAGGAAATTAGAAAATTAAATTGTAAAAACTTTCTCTTTTTCATCGACCATCATCAAGATCGGACACAATAAATTGTTATTATTTCGTTGTTAAATAAATTAAAAGATTTTAAGTTGAAGTGTTAAGTTTTTTTTATTAATCAAATTTTGTACAAGTTTTGCTAAGTACGAATTGTTGGTAATACTCCGGATCCAGCCGCAGTTTATTCATGGTCCTTCGAAACGGATTTCCATTGTATTCAACAGTTCCAGAAGAAAATTTGCAGAAATTTGTGAATAGTTTCAACAATTTGAGTGATTTTCGCCAAGCCAAGCCACAGTTTCGCGCTCGATAAGTATAACCCTTTATAATATTAATCATCTGGAATAAATAAAATTTTAAATAAAATAAAGAATATATTACATTTGTGATCGTATAAATAGACAATTTAATTTATTTGTGATCGTTTATAGAAAATTTAATATAATTTGTGATTGTCTAGACAATTTAATTTATCTGTGAATATTTTCTGAGGTTATATATATATTTTTTTGAAGAACCTTTATTTCGGGTGATACATTTCTGTGATTATAGACATTGTTGAATAAAATTTAATTGATTTCGTAAATCTTTAATTATATTTATTAAAAGTAAATGAAAATGAATGCGTTGAAAAGAAGACACACGATTTTAAAGGGTCAAATTACTAGGTTAGTTACCTTTGCGGACCAAATTAATGAAGAAACGTTGAATGAGGATGTTAAGAATCGGTTAGCTCGGGCCAACGATTTATTAAAAGAATTTATTGAAAATGAAGATAAAATATTTGAACTATATGAAATAGTAGAGTCAGAAATGGAACTTTTTGAGAATAAATACTATCATGTGGTTGCAACATTAAACACATGGCTCCGAAAATCTAATCTACATGATCGAACTTTGAATGAAGCAGCAGGTAGTCAGACCAATAACGAAGTTAAAAAGGGTGGGTCTGATTTTAAGCTGCCTCGTTGTCAAATTCCGATATTTGAGGGAAAATATAGAGATTGGACGTCATTTTATGATTTGTTTAATTCGTGTGTTCACGAAAATCAATCATTATCCGCTGTACAGAAGTTTCAGTATTTGAAAAGTGTACTTCGTGGAGAAGCTGAAGCTCTAGTGAAAACTTTTTCAATCACTGAAGCAAATTACATAGAAGCCTTTCAAATGTTGTGCAAGCGATATGATCGTAAAAAGTACATAGTGTCTGAATACATTGAAACATTAATTGCACAGCCTCCAATTAGAAACTTAACTCCAAATCAAATGCGAAAACTTTCAAATACGACAGAAGAAGTAATACGCGGTCTCAAAGCTCTTGGAAATCAGGCCGAGACACGTGATCCATGGGTTATTTTTATTGTCACCGAGAAATTTGATGATGAAACAAAACAACTGTGGGCGAGGGAAATGGGGAGTACAGCCTTTCCAACTATAAATGATTTAACTAAATTTTTAACCACACGCGCAGATACGCTTGAAGATGTTATGGTTTGCCAAAAGAAATCTCAACCAAAGTACAACAGTACTAACAAATCAATTAAATCAATGCATGTTTCCTCCGATATTGTCTGCCCTACTTGCTCCAATTCCCATAAAATTTACGAATGCGAGAAATTCCGTGAAATGAAAATTAATGAAAGGAGGGATCTAATAAAGCAGCTAGATAGATGTTTTAACTGTTTGAGTGAGACGCACAAGGTGTTCAGGTGTAAGGTAAATCGAAGATGTCAAATTTGTAGGCGTAGGCACCATACACTGTTGCATTCAGATGAAGAGAATGTACCTAAATCCACCTCTAGTGTTTCCATTTCGTCTCCCTCTATCGATACCAATGAAAAATCAAATCATGAACCTTCAACCTCTAGTAATGTATCGTCGGCGTTACACAGTCCTCTCATATCAGGACAATCTATTGTAGATATTCCAGCTGGTCTGCTCCCAACTGCAGTGGTCAAAATTAGAGACAACATGGGACAATACCAACGTTGTAGAGTGCTGATAGATTCCGGTTCACAATTAACGTTTATTTCTGAAGCATGTATCCAAAGGCTCCGATTGCCCAGAGTTCATGCGAAGTTAGCCGTAAAGGGAGTTTCGTCGGTTTCTGCTGCTGTAACTAGAGGTTTAACAGAAATTCACATGAGTTCTAGATTTGATTCAACTCATTTCGTCGAAACTAAGGCATTGGTACTATCCACAGTTACATCGCAACTTCCAACGGTGGAGTTTGATATTCCAAATTGGTCTAAATTAGATGGTTTGCAGTTGGCTGACCCCACATTTAACATCCCGGGGCAAATTGATGTTTTACTCGGTGTTAATCAGTTTTTAAAAATTCTTCAACCAGGACAGGTGTTAAATGAAGCTGAGAATCCCATTGCTCAAAAAACGATATTTGGTTGGGTCATTGCTGGGGAAGTTCCTTACAATTTAAAAATCGAAAATTACACTGTCCAGCAATCCGATGTCGATCTTGATAAGTCGTTGCGAATGTTCTGGGAGATAGAAGAGATTCCAAGAATCGAAAAATTTACCGAAGAGGAAGAGCTGTGTGAGAAACATTTCAAGGAAAATGTGTTTCGAGATTCAAATGGTAGATTTGTTGTTCGCCTACCGTTTAAGAATTTGAAGATTGACTTAGGCGAATCTAAATGGTTGGCAATCAAGCGATTAAAAACAATGATGAGTCGATTTGAGAAAAATGTTGATCTACGGGATTCATATATTTCATTCATGAGAGAGTATGAGTTTCTCAATCATATGGAAATTATTCCAGAGCATGAAGTTGAAATCACCCCAGAAAAAACTTTCTATCTGCCGCATCATGGAGTAATGAAACATACAAGTACAACTACAAAGCTGCGCGTTGTATTTGATGGGTCAGCAAAATCGTCATCAGGCAAAAGTTTGAATGAATATCTAATGATTGGTCCGACTATTCAAAAATCACTAATAAATATATTGCAAAGGTTTAGAACTCATAAAATTGTATTTACAGCGGACGTAGAGAAAATGTACCGCCAGGTATTAATAGATGGACAAGACACAGATTTCCAGCGAATTGTGTGGCAAGAGCAGCCTTCAGAACCCATTCGACATTATCGATTGTTGACCGTTACCTATGGAACAGCATGTGCTCCATATTTAGCCACGAAAATCTTGCAACAGTTATCAGAAGATTCAAAATCAAGCCATCCAGAAGCATCTCAAGTTATAAGGGATGATTTTTATGTGGATGACTTAATGTCAGGAGCAAGTACATCCAAGGACGCTGAAATTCTGATTGATAAAGTACGAAATATTCTAAACACGGCAGGTTTCAAATTAAGAAAGTTTGCTTCCAATGACCCATCAATTTTAAATTCCATTCCCGAAGAATATAAAGAAATCAAGGACTCGTTATTGACCAAGGAAAGCCATTTAAAAATCCTTGGCCTGGAATGGTATCCATCAAGGGACACATTTGGGTTTAAAATAATGTTAAAAGAAGATCAAGTTTTAACCAAACGTGGAATTTTATCCGAAGCATCAAAAATTTTTGATCCACTGGGATGGCTGGCTCCAACAATAGTTAGGATAAAAATTTTTATGCAACAACTCTGGATTTTGAAACTGGATTGGGATCAACCTTTACCATCGGAAACTGCAGATTATTGGACAAGTATCAGGCAGGACTTAAAAAATTTAGAATCTATTGAAATCCCGCGGTGGCTCCAAATAGAAGAAAGTTGTATTGAATTACATGGATTTGCAGACGCCTCGGAGTGTGCTTATGCTGCAGTCGTGTTTTGTAGATTGATAAAGGATGATGGGACGATAGCGGTGAATTTAATCACATCAAAGACGAAAGTTGCTCCCATCAAACAAATCTCCATCCCACGTCTGGAATTGTGTGCTGCAAACCTGCTTGCAAAATTATTGAGTGCAACAAAGGAAGCTCTAAATATTAAACATACTCACATATACGCCTGGACCGATTCTACGATCGTATTATCGTGGCTCTCTTCAGTTCCTCGAAGATGGAAGACTTTTATCGCGAATCGCACAACAGAAATTTTGGAAGTTTTATCCCGAAGCCAATGGAATCATGTATCATCAGAGGAAAATCCCGCGGATTGTGCGTCACGGGGAATAATGGCATGTGATCTGATCAATCACTCACTGTGGTGGCATGGACCAACTTGGCTTTGCGAAAATAAATCAAACTGGCCTTCACAATTTATAACAGAAGTAAATACCGACGAAACATTATTAGAAAGAAGAGATGTTGTAATTAAAACTCATCAAGCTGATATATCGCCAACAATAATTGAAATTCTTAACGCAAACATATCCAAATTTTCCACGATGGTTAGAGTTCAATCATGGGTACATCGCTTTGTTCATAATTGCCGTGAGGCATCCAGAACTTCCGTTAAATTTCCACAAAATCTTACCTCGGCTGAATTGAAAAATTCCAGACTTGAAATCATAAAATGGATCCAAATGCAAGATTTTGAAGTCGAAATTACAACTGTTAAAAAAGGAAATTCATTATCCAGTTCGAGCAAATTGAAATCTTTAAATCCGATAATGGATGAAAGAGGTATACTACGTGTAGGAGGAAGAATACAAAATTCCTGGGCGCCTTTCGATGTCAAACATCCAATTATGATGTCTGGAAAAAGTATCGTTACTCAAAAAATCGTCGAAGAACTACATTTGAAGTACATGCATGCTGGGCCAACGTTACTTATAAATATCCTAAAACAAAGGTATTGGATTGTTGGGTGCCAAACCTTAGTACGACAAATTACTCACAAATGCGTTACTTGCGTGCGTCATCGACAAGCTCCAGCACAACAAATTATGGGAGACCTTCCTGAAGCTAGAGTAACCTTCACCAGGCCATTTTTGAAGACTGGGGTGGACTATGCCGGTCCCATTTCGCTGAAACTTTTGAAAGGAAGAGGTCAAAAAATGTTCAAGGGTTACATTTGTATTTTCGTATGCCTTAGTGTTAAGGCAGTTCACATGGAACTAGTTAGTGAGCTAACTACAGATGCATTTTTGGGAGCATTTCGGAGATTCATAGCGAGACGTGGCCTTTGCTCTGACATTTTTAGTGACAATGGTACTAATTTTGTTGGAGCTGATAGAACGTTAAAGGAATTTTATAAATTCATAAATGCTAATACTAATTCTATTTCAAACTCTCTTTTAAGCGAAAATATAACTTGGCATTTTAATCCACCCGGAGCGGCCCACTTCGGGGGGCTATGGGAGGCTGCAGTCAAATCTACTAAGTATCACATGAGACGAGTTATTGGCAATCAAATTCTTACCTATGAAGAAATGGTAACGCTTCTAACCCAGATAGAAGCTATATTAAATTCCAGACCATTGTGTGGCAATAATTCAACCGATGACATTGATGCTCTCACACCATCACACTTTTTAATAGGGCATTCCAGTACATTAATTCCTGAACCCGATTTGAAGCAAATAAAAATTTCCAAATTATCACGATGGCAAATGGTGCAAAATATGACTCAACATTTTTGGTCGCGATGGCATCGCGAATACTTAACAGCGTTGCAGCAACGTTCCAAGTGGCAACTTAAAAAGGAGAATATACAAATTGACAGCATTGTACTAATCAAAGATGACAACTTACCTCCAAATAAATATTTACTTGGCCGAGTGATTGAAGTTCATGTAGGAAAGGATGCCTTGGTGCGTGTCCTCACGATAAAAACTAAAACTGGCATACTAAAGCGACCCATCCACAAGGTATGCGTTCTACCAGTATGTTGAATTTGATGATTCATGGTGGCCGGGATGTTTGGACAACCTAAACTAAAATAAAAAATGTAACATATTTAAAAATTATGAGTCATTATACTTAGCCTTTTCTTATTGTTGAACTAAAATATCCATCCGATCAGCTGATGATGACGTAGTCACAAATAAATTTATAAAAAATTAAAAACAGGAAATTAGAAAATTAAATTGTAAAAACTTTCTCTTTTTCATCGACCATCATCAAGATCGGACACAATAAATTGTTATTATTTCGTTGTTAAATAAATTAAAAGATTTTAAGTTGAAGTGTTAAGTTTTTTTTATTAATCAAATTTTGTACAAGTTTTGCTAAGTACGAATTGTTGGTAATACTCCGGATCCAGCCGCAGTTTATTCAATTATCTTAATATAAATTCAAACCGAAATGAAAATCATGCGGTTTGTCCGTTCTTTCAGCCAAGTTAAAAAGCGCTTATAAATATGTTCACTCTTCTTTCAGCAGTTTAAATATTTTCAGTGTCAAGTTGAGTAGTTTAATTCATTTACAACCACTTGATTTAATGTCTACTGTCTCTGGGTCAATCATCTAACTCAAGTACAACATTTTCCAGGTCAAAAAAATCAAAAATCATAGACGACGTTCTCTCATGTTTTTATATATGTATACTCTTATTTCAGCATTCTAAATATTTTCAGTGTCAAGTTATGTCAGTTATCTAGTTAACTACCACTTGATTTAATGTCTACTGTCTGGGTCAATCATCTAGCTCAAGTACAACATTTTCCAGGTCAAAAAAAATCAAAAATCATATCATTACCAAAGCTAACTACTATTTAATGCTAATAATCAAATTACAACAACAATTACAAAAGATTAAAACAATTATTGCAATTTAAGTCTAGACCAATTATATATGCGTGAAATATAGGGGCTTTGGTTCTCACCGCACGGTGGAGCCTTACCTACTCATATTGCAAAAATTATTACTAAATCAAAAATTAAAACTTTTTTCAAAATTATAATAAAATCAAAAATTTAAAATTTTTCAAAATTCTAAAAATATTCCAAAAATTCTTACAAAATCAAAAAACGAAACATTTTTCAAAATTCTAAATATATATATATAAAATTAAAAAATTCTGTTTTTTTCAAAATTCTAAAAATATTGCTAAAATTATAACAAAATCAAAAATTGAAACCTTTTTCAAAATTCCAAAAATCAGAATGAAATCATGTATTGAAACTTTTTCTAAATTCCAATAATAATCCAAAAATTCTTAAAAATTCAAACTTTTTCCAAAATTCTAAAAATATTGCAAAAATTATTACAAAATCAAAAATTGAAAATTTTTTCAAAATTCCAAAAATTATAATAAAATCAGAAATTAAAAATTTTTCAAAATTCTAAAAATGTTCCAAAAATTCTTACGAAATCAAAAAATTAAAACTTTTTCCGAAATTCTAAAAATATTGCTAAAATTATTACAAAATCAAATATACAAACTTTTTCAAAATTCCAAAAATATTTCAAAAACTATAACAAATTCAAAAATTTCCATGTTCAATATCATTTTCAATTACATTTACGCCTAAAAACAGCTACATTTTTTTTCCAAAAAATTGGCTAAAAAATAAATGAAATCATTTTTTGACACACTTGACAACATTTTTTTGACAAACTTATAATGCCATAATTCTCAATAATAATAATAAAATTTCATTTAAACAAACAATTTTATTTTTTCTAAAAAATTGGGTAAAAAAAAAATGAAAATCTCTCTTTTGACACACTTGACAACATTTTTTTGACAAACTTATAATGCCATAATTCTCAATAATAATAATAAAATCTCATTTCTAACAATCAATTTTATTTTTTTTCCAATAAATTAGGTAAAAAAATAAACAAAAATCTCTCTTTTGACACACTTGACAACATTTTTTTGACAAACTTATAATGCAATAATTCTCAATAATAATAATAAAATCTCATTTCAAACAAACAATTAACTTTATTTTTTTCCAAAAAATTAGGTAAAAACATAAATAAAAATCTCTCTTTTGACACACTTGACAACATTTGTTTGACAAACTTATAATGCAATAATCTAGTTTTTGATCTCACATACCAATCCCTACCATCAAGATCTCTCCAAATTTAATGTTCCTACTCGTAATCACTTAAAATGAACGTTTTTTAAGCCAAAAATATGAAAATTTGCTATTTTTGACACACATAATGATTTTTTTGACACACTTCCGGTACAGTTATCGAACACAGCGTCCTTTCGGACCTGTCCCTTGAGTAAACCTATTTTTAGAAAAAAAAATTTTTGAAATCCCTCCAGCGGTTTTCCCTGCAGCGTAGGTAATGACGGCGGCCGGACTGCCGGGCGTCCGGACGGCCGGACGGCCGGCAGACAGACATACATTTTTTTTTTGCTTTTTTAGAATCAGGAGGTCCTAAAACGTCGAGAAATGTCAAAAAAAGTGGGGGTAAGAATTTCACTTTGAGCTCATGAATGTAATACTTAGGTCTTTCAGACCGAAGTAATGAAGAATAAGTCAAAATTGATTTTTGGTTGGTAAATATGTTGACAACCGGACTGTAATATATCATTTTTCCTATAAAAAGAAAGAATTTAGTGATACGAGATTATTGTAAATAAAAAAGAGAATTTTATCAATGTTACTGTGCCAATGTTCTTAAAGTTATTGAAAACTATAATAAAAAAATTATCTTTTGTAATAAAAATAAAATGTTACTGTACCAATGTTCTTAAAAGTTACTGAAAATTATGGTGAAAAAGTATATTTTGTAATAAAAGGGGAAGAATTTAGTGATTTGAGGGTGTCGTTAATAAAAAGAATTTCACTGTTGTTACCGTACGTACGTTATTTAAAGTTGTTGAAAATTACAAATATCGAAAATAAATGCTGTACAGTTTATTGAAGTTAGCGGATTGAATATGTTTCCTTGTTCGGGATACGAATAAGGAAGGAAAAAGAAATATGTATTACCGTTGCAAGGTGGTAGCTGGAAGTTGAGTCACCCAGTGTTTTGTGGAATGGAAATAAATCTTTCTCTGTTGGGATAAATTGAGAAAAAAAGACGGGAGAAAAAAAAGAGTCGTGTACAAAAACGGATCTCATTGGACTATTTATCAAGGCATCTTTGGACGAAATTATGTAAGATTCATATATTTCTGTTATTGAAATTACATATATTTGTAATTCTATTTTTATTATTATTATTTTTTTCTTATTAAATCCTTAAATTGACCTTTAATCATAATATGACCAAAATGGTCTATTAAGAAACCTTTATATTGGAGATTTTTCTTGGTTGATACAGCCCGTAATAATGTATAATATAAAATAAAATATTCTTTGTAAAAATAGAAGTATTTTATCTCTGCTTAGAAGTTTATTACAAAACGAACAGGAAACATCAAATTCTTAAAATACATCAAAATTTCTTACAAAATCATATATTAAAACTATTTTCGAAAATCTAAAAGTATTGCAAAAATTACAATAAAATCAAAAATTTAAACTTTTTCAAAATGGCAAAAATATTGCAAAAATCAAATCAAATCAAAAATTCAAACTTATTTTCCAAATGTTCATGTTTTTCAGAAGTCGTGGAAATTTGGAATAATACAAAAATTGCTCTTTTTGTTAAAATCCACATTTACCTAATCTTTAAACGACATTTAATAATTAACCATCAATCCAGTAAATTAAATTTTTTTTATTTATTTAGTTATTTATATTACAAAGCACAAAAACTTCCTTATAAAGAGTAACAAAAAAAAAAACAACATATAAATACAAAATTAATGTAGTACTAAACTATACAAATAAAATTTAAGAATGCTAACAATAAACTTAAGAATGCTACAATATTTAAAAATGCTACAAAGCCACAATAAACATGTTTTGATGAATTTGAAAGTATATTAAATTCTTCCTTTCTTTTTACACCGATAGTTTCTTGAGTAATATTTTTTTCATATTCGATAACGGGAGCCCAAAATCAATCCAATGATAATTTTGATTGAATGTCCTCAGCAAACCATTGAATGAATGCATTTGCTCAAAATTAGTTGTGCGATTACACAAGACAAATAGACGATTCGATCTTAGGGAATAGTTTGGGAAATGGATCGGTAATAGAGAGATCAAATTATGAACATCAATATCAACATACAACATTCGACATATAAACATGGCTTTAGCAACCTCACGCCTAACAAAAAGGGGAGAGATATAAATAACAATTTATCTCTATATGGAATCAATGGATCCATAGAGTTGCCAAACGGGAGGCCTCTCTAAGCAAAAGTTAAAAACCTCCTCTGAACAGCTTAAATTTTATCTACCCAAACAAATAATAAAAGCATATTCTAGCTTAGATCTTACAAAAGATGTATATAAAGATTTAACAACATAAGGATCCATGAATTCCTGTGAAAGCCGCCTAAGAAAACCCCATGTTCGTTTTGCATTTTTAAAAATAGAATTCATGTGCAAATTAAAGTTCAGATTTTGGTACAAAAGTACACCCAGATCTTTTATGCCCGATACGCGGTTTATTTTAGAATCAGAGAGATAATAATCATAGGTAATAGGACTTCTTTATGAGTAAATGTAATAACATTACATTTATCATTATATTTAAATGAAAATAATTACCCTGCCACCAATTAATAAATAATTTGATATTTTCGATCAAAACTATACAATCAGATAAGCCAAAAATAGGATAAAAAAGTTTTATGTCATCTTCAAACATAAGAATTTTAATCGACGGAATGAACAGTTCCAAATCACTTAAAAACAGAATAAATAACAGTGAACCTGTCCTTGGGAAACACCGGAAAAGATATTTATCGGATCTGATGTACAATTACGAAACCTAACAAATTGAACCCTATTACACAAAAACGCATGTAGGCAATTAACAAAATCCAAAGGAAATCCCAACTTCAGAAGCTTATGTAGTAAAATAACATGAATCGGACTTGTAAAACGGATAAAACCGAAACCGGTTACCCGGGTTTTTGTTGATTTTTACAAAACCGTCTACAACCCGGGTTTTGCTGTGAAAACTTGGTCTTCTATAACATCGAAAGTTCAATTTATTGTTTATTCTAGAAAGGAAATTTAGTTTTTCGTATTCTGGATGCAATAGAATATAGATTCATTAATTAAAACCCCAAATACAATGTGGAAAACTTTAATATTTTCACTTGCGGATTTACCGTTTGTAACTTTATTTTAGTTGTTTATATTAAATTCTTAGGTATACACTTTTCAAGAAAGTATTCCAACATAATATTTTTATCAACGATCTGAACTTTTCTCTGCAGTCTTTTATCAGAAGAAATTTTCAAAACATTTTACAATTTATGTTTTGATTTTTGGGGTAGTAGATTTTTTTTAGTTTCCATTGCTGTTTTCATTATACTTTAAATATTTATTTCGTTTTCCATGACTTAATTAACTTATTTCAATAAATGTTAGACTGGTTTAAGCGTTTGTTTTTTTAATCTTCAATGAAGGAATAAATACTTGATTTTAAACTTTTAGTAACATTCCAGGCTAATCAAATTTCACTTTAAAAAACTGTTTTAATTAATTCCAATGAAGTATGCGAACAAATATTATGTACAACTCGTTAGAAAACAGATATTTCCGTACTCGGTGTACATCAAATCATCACACATCATCCGGCAAAATCTTTCCAAATCCAGCAATAATAACTTTTTTTGGTTTTTCGTGCAGAATTAAATATTATCAATATTGTCTTAGTACTTAGTATCAAGTATCAATTTTTATTAGAAAAACAGTTCTTACCTTTAAATCGAAATAAATATTTTAGAGAGCATTCACGATGGTGAAGTCGAACCAATGACATCCGCATCTGTGGTTCTTTATTATAGAAACCACAAATTTTCAATTTCTGGTTCCATCGAATGTGCAAAGTATAGCAATTTTAAGTGGTTCTTTCAAAAAGAAATGAAAATGTTTTGCATTACTAAGGAAAAATCCATAAAAATCAATAACTTATTCATCATATTGATGCATATTCTGGCATCAATTCAACCCACCGGTACGCATGGAAAAAAAATCTGTCATAGATATATATTAACTTAAACATATCTAATTATTTATTTAAATAAGAAAATATGGAGGGGCTGAAATCTCACAGCTCTGAGATATCAAGACTTAGGTCTGGGTTAAGGATATTAATATAGTTTTCGGCAAAAAACTTTTATGAGGAAATTTTTTTAGTTTTGGGCAGCGATGTATATCAAACATAACTCTTTGTTAAAGTACAAGTATTTTTTATCTGTTTAAAAATTTATTACAAAACTGACACGAAACATCAATACGTTGCCAGAAAATTATAATCAAACTTCCAAAAATATTGTTAAATTAAATAAAATCAAACTTTTTCAGAATTCCAAAAATATTCCAAAAATTAGAATAAAATCAAATATTTAAACTTTTTCTAAATTCCGATAATATTCCAAAAATTCTTAAACTTTTTTCAAAATTCCAAGAATTATAATAAAATCAAAAATTAAAAATTTTTCAAAATTCTAAAAATATTCAAAAAATTCTTACAAAATCAAAAATTAAAACTTGTTCCAAAATTCTAAAAATATTGCAAAAATTATTACAAAATCAAATATACAAACTTTTTTCAAAATTCCAAAAGTATTTCAAAAACTATAACAAATTCAAAAATTTCCATGTCCAATTTCATTTTCAATTACATTTACGTCATAAAAACAGCTACATTTTTTCCAAATGTCTAATTCTAAATGAAATCATTTTTGACACACTTGACATTATTTTTTTGACAAACTTATGATCCTATAATTCTCTATAATAATAATAAAATTTCATGTCATACAAACTATTAATTTTATTGTTTTCCAAAAAATTGGGTAGCAAATAAATGAAAACCTTTCTTTTGACACACTTGACAACATTTTTTTGACAAACTTATAATGCCATAATTCTCAATAATAATAATAAAATTTCATTTCAAACAAACAATTTTATTTTTTTCCAAAAAATTGGGTAAAAAAATAAATAAAAATCTTTCTTCTGACACACTTGACAACATTTTTTTGACAAACTTATAATGCCACAATTCTCAATAATAATAATAAAACTTCATTTCAAACAAACAATTTTATTTTTTTCCAAAAAATTGGGTAAAAAAATAAATAAAAATCTTTCTTTTGACACACTAGACAACAATTTTTTGACAAACTTATAATGCAATAATCTAGTTTTTAATCTCACATACCAATCCCTACCATCAAGATTTCTTCAAATTTAATGTTCCTACTCGTAATCACTTAAAATGAACGTTTTTTAAGCCAAAAATATGAAAATTTGCTATTTTTGACACACATAATTATTTTTTTGACACACTTCCGGTACAGTTATCGAACACAGCGTCCTTTCGGACCTGTCCCTTGAGTATACCTATTTTTAGAAAAAAAATTTTGAAATCCATTCAGCGGTTTTCCCTGCAGCGTAGATAATGACGGCCGGCCTACAGACAGACATACATTTTTTTTTGCTCTTTTAGAATCAGTAGGTCCTAAAACGTCGAGAAATGTCAAAAAAGTAGGGGTAAGAATTTTACTTGGAGCTCATGAATGTAATACTTAGGTCTTTCAGACCGAAGTAATACAAAGTATATAATAGTATTAAAAATCTAATCAAATAATTGTCAAAGTAAATTTTGGCTTTGGGCGGCAGAATAAGAACTGATTCCTTAACACCCTTGTCACTTGGTAGATGTTGTTCTTGTCTGAACCATAATTTAACATAAGATATGCCTTAAAATCTTCAATAGATTTTTCCATAAAATCTATTGTTATTAAATGGCATATTGTTTTTATTAGTAATTGCTGTTTTTCTTGTAATTCTTTTCCTGGATAGATTTTAAATTATAACTGAGGTAGTTCTTTATTTGATTTCGCCCGTATAACATCAAAAAAATAAAATTATTTTGAAACAAAGTTTTGCAAGTTAAATTTATTATATAAATGTCTGTAAAGAAATCTATGAAATCCTACAATTTTTTGGAACTCGTCCGGGAAAAAGCGATAAGTCATCTTCGAAACAGGTCATCGCAGAATCTCATCAGTGGATTTTACAGTTGTTTAAAATATTTTTGGATTCAACATTGAAACGATATTGGCTTAGGAGTGGCGTCTTTTTTGAACTATAATAATATCTAAACCTCGCATTGGATTTAGGACTTCCTAGAATACAAAGTTTTTAAGAAAATTCTTTTATTTTTGGTGAAAATAGACGCAAAAATAATTTAATATTTTGTCCGGTATTTTGTGAAATCATAACGGTTTAACGTGTATGGTTTGTTTTGGAACATTTGATGAGGAAACATTTCTACAAAGATTTCAATCGAGCTTAAATAAAATTCTCGAATGATCAGAAACTAGGTACGTCGAATGCAACTGATCTGGGAAACAAAGTTTACGATAATTAAAAGAAATGCAACACATTTACGAATTCACGAATTCACGAATTAAAACACATTAAAATCAATTATAAAAGGAGGGATTCTGGCGACGATGAAAATCAGGCCAATGTTATTGATTCAGGGGAAAGAGTATATAAAGAAACACAGATGGTGGATGAGAATGAACAATATGAGGAAACAATTCGATAAAATGATGTCCAAACTCTATAACAACATTTGATGGTGAATCGAATTACAGAATTCAATCTTTAGTCGAAGAGATCGAAAGGAGACCAAATGAATTGGACACACAGACAAAAGAAATTTAAAGTTGAAAACAGATGTATTAACTTTTAGAAAGTTTACAGATCATCGAATTTCGGAATTTTGTTAAAATAAGTAGTGCTGAGATACGTAGGCAATGGCAAGTGCGAACAAAAAAAAATTATGAAAGTTTGGAGAATTATTTCATGTTAATGCGTGAACTTGGATTAATCGGTGGAGTAGAAGATCAATCTGTGATTGAATACACATTTAAAAATATCTTGGATAGTACAAATAACAAGTTGTTATTGAATAAATCATACAACAGTTGACGAGTTTGAGCAAAAACTGAAGTGGTTTAAGATAGAACAACAACGCAATTGGAAAACTAGCTACAATCAGAACTGGTTTTCTATGCTATAGTTGTGAAGAAAAAAGACATTCATCATGGAGATGTCCAAATAAGAATAAAGGGGTTAAGAGTTTTGAGTGTAATAATTTTGGACATATCGCCCCGGAATACCCCGAAGATGATGATGAAAAAGAAACTGATTCTAACAAATCTGACAATGAACTACCTCAAACAGATGTTGGCAATAAGAAAGACGATTAGTTATTCGAATCTATTGTTGTAGAAGAATTCTGCAGTCAGTCGCTGACATTAAGTTTAGCAATTGTGAAGAAGAAAAGTTACAACTGACGACGAGTAGCTTAGAGAAGACTTGTGGTCGTTAATCGTACACTGAAAGAAAAAATTCGGCCACTACAACCTGTTTTGTGCCAACCGTATCTTTTCGGTCACCATAGATTCAAATTAGGTTTTTGTTTCTTAAAATTTGGTTTTTGAAGAAAAGACAACCGAATTTGAGGTTATTATGACAGAAAACATTCGGTTGGCACAAAAGAGGTTATAGTCACCAAATTTTTCTTTCACTGTCGACGTTTGATCAAACCAAAAGACGACATTGCTGAAGAAGAGATGAGATGCTGAAGCTCCAGGATATCCGGATTTGTAAGAATTGAATTGAATTGAATTTTGAACGTATATATCATCAATAAAATAAAATTGTGAGCTGGGAAAGTGTGAAAAAATCTTTTATGGCCAATACGAATGCAGTGCGTCATATGAAAAAGCACTAAGTTAAAGCAACATTGCAATTTCTTTTAAAATTTTGCAGTGCGCAGTTTTTGAATTATTGTCAACTTTATGTTAGTTATTTTCACGACACCAGGCATCCTTGTTTATGCAATAACGCAGCATCATTTAAAAGCATTAATTAATTTAAAGCATCATACTTGCACGGTTCAATCATACAATTTCATACAGATTTAGAGTAATATAGGTAACAATTCACAATCAAAATATTTCTAGTATTAAACATGTATTTACAGCCATATATAAAATTAAAAATGTATTTAAAAAGAGAAATTCCCACATAATAATATACAACAATCGCTACGGAAAATTTTGAAAATTTTAACAATCGGTACGGGCGTACCGTTCCGTACTGTCTGAATATCACCACTGCGTGTATGTGAACTGTATATTGAATTTTAACATGTTATTTTCAATTTGAAAACTTCCATTTTTGTCATGGTTTGTTATTTTTTACTCCCTAGGGAGTAAAAGATGTAAACCGCTCCCGCATATGAGGAACAGGAATACAACTCGTGCAAAAAATTTATTTTTAATTTTAAGATAGAAGAAAATAATTTGCTCGTTGCCAATAAAAACTTTATTGTTTAATGATAAATTTCTCTAAATTAAATATTAAGATTAAATTACAAACCACTTTTTTCTATATCCTTTTTCGAAAAATTACACTAGTGTAAATATTTTGAACTTTTTTTGTCTCCCTGATTGAAAGCCAACTTTTCTTGTGGATTTGAGCTTGCTAAACACGAATACCATATTCATTTTTTCAGTTTAGCTCTTGTTCTCGAGATATTCACGAAAAACCGATTCTTTCGGTGAATAAAAAGGTTATTCAGGTTATTTGGATCGCATCTTTTACAAAACATACAAATTCTAATTTTTAATAAAACAAGTGCATAGTAAAGATGCTAACAAACATTTTGAGTTATTTTTTGTAAAAATTAATCAAGAATTCTGGAAGTTACACTCCAAAAAAGTTGAAAAAAAAATCAAAAATTTACGCTTTTTAAATTTTTCAACATTTAACGGCATAAATTTTGAACAAATAATGATTGTAAATTTTTTTAATTTTTTGAAGCTTATAGTTAATTCAATTTCCTGTCTTTTAAATTAAAAACAAGAATATTGGTGCAGGTTGCACCGAGTTATTAAGGTTTTCAAGAAAAAAGACAAAACTCAAAATTTGGAAAAAAATTTTTTTGCTACGAATAATTATTTATTAACAATATTAGCTTTAATTATTACTTCGGTCTAAAAGACCTAAGTATTACATTGATGAGCCAAAAGTGAAATTCATACTTAATTCCCACTTTTTTTAGCATTTCTCGACGTTTTAGGACCTACTGATTCTAAAAAAGCAAAACAAAAAAAATGTATGTCTGTCTACCGGCCGGCCGGCCGTCATTACCTACGCTGCACGGAAAACCGCTGGAGGAATTTCAAAATTTTTTTTCCTAAAATAGGTATACTCAAGGGACAGGTTCGAAAGGACGCTGTGTTCGATAACTGTACCGAAAGTGTGTCAAAAAATCATTAAGTGTGTCAAAAACAGCAAATTTTTATCTTTTTGGCTTAAAAACCGTTCAGTTTTAGTGATTACGAGTAGGAACATTAAATTTGGAGAAATCTTGGTAGTAGGGATTGGTATGGGAGATCAAAAACTAAATTATTGCATTATAAGTTTGTCAAAAAAATGTTGACAAGTGTTTGAAAGCTTTTTATTTATTTTTTATTTATTTATTTATTTATTTTCAAAGAAAGATTTTTATTTATTTTTTACCCAATTTTTTGAAAACAAAATAAAATTAATTATTTGTTTGAAATGAATTTTTATTATTATTATTGAGAATTATGCCTCTCTAAACTTGAATTAGTGGAATTTTCACTGATTAAATTAGTGAAAATTTTTTGACTGTAAAAATAGTGATATTAGTGATATTTCACTGATTAATAGTAGTCTAAGATCCGAGTATAGAACGACCTTCACCGAGCTGGTTAATGGATGAAAAGTATTTTATATTAAATTAAATATGTTAATAAATATATTGCAAGTGGGTTGTCTAAAAAATTTCGGTCCAGAATATGATTAATTAAAAGTTTAAAAATTAATTTTTTCTAAACATTTCACCGTTTCGGTTAATAGACAAATGACATACCAATCAAAAGTATGAAGCCTTTAGAATATGCAATCGATAGGTTGTCTATTTTTTTCCCGTCATAACTTAGGGTTGGCAGGTATAAAAAGGCAGATCGAAATTAGTAATTTGCACCGGTCTGGTTAATGAATAAACTTTATGTCAAAATAAAGATTATTTTATTACAAACACGGTGATATAGGGTTGTCTGCAAAAAATCAGTCCTGAATTAGGGTTGTCGAGTTTTAAAAAAGTGCAATATTCTTACGAATGAATACGTACGACAGAGAGGTTCCAGCGAACTTTTTGTCTGTGAAAATAAAAAGGATAGCGATAGACTATCTGCGCATTATTTTGGAACAGCTTGCCACAACATTCAGAATTGAATTGAAAACTATTAACCAGTTTAATGCACAGAAACATTGCCTTTCGTTTCGTTCTTTATACATTCAAATAACATCTAGAATTATTATTTACAGTTAACGTATATTGTATAATTTAGTATGTATAACTTATTTACATTTAAAATATGAATTAAATAAATTTAGAATACAAGAAAAAATTTTAATTTCATTTTTATCGCAATGGATAACTAATTGCAGCAAATAATTTGTGTTTAATACAGGTGCGTGCGTCACTGAGAGAAATAATATTCTAATATTAAATAAAAGCTTTTCTCAAATACAGAAACTCTTAGTTGATGAAAATTCGAAGCTGATCTTCTAGATTATAGAATAACTGGTTTAAACCGAGAGAAGTTTTGTTAGTTTTATCAATAAGTCCAATTTATAGATTAAGATTAACTTATTCAATTTCATTTAATTACGAAATTCTCAATTTAAATCATCAACAATTATTTAAAGAATTTTACAATCAATTTAATAGCTATACGCTTCAAAATAGAATTTCAATAAATTAATGATTTTGTGCAACCTTTATTCTCATTTTTACTCAAATAAATTACAATCATTTCTAGAACAACAATTTCTTAAAAAATTATTTCTGATACAGTTTTATTTTGAGAAAATTACAATCAAATTTTTTTAACTCAATTTCTAAAATTTCAAAGTGATTCAAGGTAGATTCATAAATTATGGCTTATTCTTGATTTATGTTAAATTTAATCAATATTGGTATATCCAGGGTTCGCAACTAAATTTTATTGGAGTGCCAAAACATTAGACCGGTGCAAATTACTAATTTCGATCTGCCTTTTTATACCTGCCAACCCTAAGTTATGACGGGAAAAAAATAGACAACCTATCGTTTGCATATTCTAAAGGCTTCATACTTTTGATTGGTATGTCATTTGTCTATTAACCGAAACGGTGAAATGTTTAGAAAAAATTAATTTTTAAATTTTTAATTAATCATATTCTGGACCGAAATTTTTTAGACAACCCACTCGCAATATATTTATTAACATATTTAATTTAATATAAAATGCTTTTCATCCATTAACCAGTTCGGTGAAGGTCGTTGTATACTCGGATCCTATACTATAGTGAGTAATAGTGATATTTTCACTAAAGGAATAGTGATATTTCACTGATTAGAACAGTAAATATTCACTGATTCCAAGTGGTATACTTGAAACTGTGTTAAACAGTGTATATTTACTGCGAATCAGTGAAAATCCACTATTTCATTTTTAGAGAGTAAATATCATTTTTAGAGAGACGCCCGACTACCCGGCGTCTTCCAAAGTCTATAGTAATTTTATTACGCTATTTGCATGTATATATTATTCCGTAAATTTTGGTTATTTCACCGCTCTCAATTACAGAATTAGCTGCCGAAATCTTATTTCGATAAGTATCCTTTTGAATATTTGTTTAAATTTATCGGTGCGTATTATTTACTAGGGGGTATCCCGCGGGCTCCGCCCCCCCCCCCCCCCCCGCCCCTCCATCCTTTCCCCTCCCTACGCACACCAATACACTCTTGCTCTTTTCATCCGGCTTTGATACAACTACTAAGTACTATCCATCATAATCCAACCTCTTCTAATCTATTCTGTGTGTAACTTCTGCTTAACTATAATTCTACAAAAACCATCGTGGGGTTAACGATAAATTTTTATACGATCAATGACAAATGGTTGAAAATAATAATAAGAAAATACTGAAATAGCAGCTTTTTTTCTTCTATATTTTATTTACAGAAAATGAAGCTATGCAAAAATAATGATGGAAAAAAAATATTCTATGATTTTTAGCACTATCTGTCATATAAATAATTAATTTTCTTATTAATATCGCAACGATATAAATTTGAACGAAACGGGTAAAAGACAATTAGAGCAATAATTTTGAAAAACTACATTATCGAAAAATTTAAATGCCGTAAATGGAATTTTTATGAAGGAATTTTTATGAAAAAGGTATAATTTTTATGTTCTATAAAAAAAATAAACCAAAACAATAAAAATTAAATATAGGATTAGCGTTGAGCTCCGAACCTTTCTCACAACCCCCTACATCGACAATGACAACGAAATTTCGTACTGAGTTTCTTAAAGTTCATTTTATCAAATCGGTTTAAATTATTAATGTTTGAAAATGTATATTATAACCTAAACTGTTTTTTGCATAAAAATATCAAATGTTTTCAACCTACATTGTTTTTAAAAATTGTTAAAAATCTATATTTTTCTATGCTGTTATGTTCGCTGTACTATAGAACAATTTTCTGGTTCTGGTCCTGCCATAATAGCGCTAGTATTTTACGAAATGTTGTGTCAAAAAGTGAGGAAATAGACCTTTAATCATGTACTTTCATCAATTTGTTTCCTCTTTTCTTTTTTAATAAACTTATTATAAAAACCATCTACCAACTTTACTATTTAATGTAAAAATTATTCCTTTAAAAAAAATTCGATCTATTTTTCATAATAAATATTACATATCTTGTGACTAATTCAAAATAAAAAAGGTTTTATTAATAAAACATCAACAAAAATTATAAATATATGTATTATGTAACTGAATTAAAATAAAATCCCTGAATGCATTCTAATTTTTATTAAAACTTAAAATAACTAAACAAAATGACGTCACACGATCTTTTATGATAAAGCTATTATATTGCAAGAGAAATACATACTCAAATAGTAGTTTTTGTTTTTCCTTAATTTAGTTCACAGGAATGAAATTATGGCAAATAATTATCGGAAACCACTATTATATGATTTTTAGCACTGCCTGTAAAAAAACTAATTAATTTTCTTGTTAATATCGAAATTATAATAATTTGAACGAAACGGGAAATGACAGTGCAATAAAATGCTATAAAAACTGCATTATCGATCAAATTGCTCTATCGTAAAACGAAATGTATGCATGAATAAAATAAAAGTGTGTAAAAAAACAATAATTTTAATGTTATTTATAGTAGTTGTTGTTATTCTTAATTCGAAATGTAAATATCGAAATGATTTTAATGATTTTAATTTGAACAAATTAAATACAAAAGACAACTTAACTTTTTAAGTAACTTTAAAGAACTACTTTATCGATAATTCTAAGTATCCAAAAACAAAATTTTATATAAGTTTTATTTATATATGAATTATTTATTTATATGAATTCATTCATGAATAATAAAATAAAAAAGCACAATAATTTTAAAGTTATTTAAAGAAAATAATGAATTTATGAATAAAAAAAACAATTTTAATGTTATTTAAAATAAAAATTTAAAAACTGCATTATCGTAAAACGAAATGTATGTATGAATATGAATAAAATAAAAGTGTGTAAAAAAATAATAATTTTAATGTTATTTAAAAAAAAAATAAAAATAAATTTGCAACAATCAGGTTTCGAACTTTCAATCTTATGATCATCAGTCGAGCGCGCTACCAATATACCAATTTTATAGACTAAAGGATAGATAAGGTATCCGTTACGCTTGTATAGAAGGATAGACTTACGGCTATTATATTATTGATGATGATTGATTGATGATAATCTACGTTTTTTTTATATTATACTAGAGAAGCTTATCAAGCGTCGAATTTTATTGTTCCCTCAGTAATAACATCTGTTTTGAAAAGGAAACTTTGTTATTTCATTTCCTAAAAACTCTGTCTTTTCCATGTTTTTAATAAAAAATTTTTCTGATAAATAAAAACTTTCGTTCAAAACTTTTTTTAAAAAGTAACAAAAAACTTTAACACCATCGTAACATTTTCTTTTTTTTTTTTAATATTTGCAGGGCTTCAACATGCTGCTTCGTTAGGAAATATAGAAGCATCAGCCAGGGTATAAATTTAATAATTTTTTTCTTTTTAAAAGCAAAACGAAAAAAAACAAACTTTTCCTAGAAAGCAAAATAAATTTAAAGAAAATAAATTTTAAGAAAAAAAAAAAGAAAAAATTATACCTTTAGTTTTGCTGTTACATATAATTTTCTTATAGATTTTCCGATTAAGTTTTATGTCTTCAGTATACAAATTTTTGTCTCGTATCTAGAACTTTTTTTTATATTTTATTATTTATATAATATAGTTTTTTTCTGAATTTTTTAAATCAATGCATTTATTTTAGTTTGTCTCTAACTACTTTTTACTAAGAAAATATAAATGAGCAAATTATTTCTTTAAAGTTAAATTTTTTCTTTTTTTAACTGAATTTTTCTGAAAATTAAATAATTAAAAAAATACAACATCTAAGAAAAATGTTTTGTAAATAATAATAAAAGAAAAAAAACAGGCAAACCCGCTGCAATCGACAAGAAGTTGCGAATCGGAAGATGAAAATATGGGTCGGAAAAAGGCACGCCCAAATGTATCAGGGCAATTTCCAAAGACGTCTGTTTATTCGAAAGGAGATATACGAGAGCAAGTAAATAGATTTTCTTTTTTTTTATAACTTTTTACAAAAAAAACAAAATTTTTTAAAAACATGTGAAAAGAAAATTAGTTTTATTGTTTTGTTTTATTTGTTAATTTCCCTTTGGTTTATGTTCGCTTTTACTTAATTACCTACACTATGGCTTTGTCTCAACTTATTCCAAACATAATTTATGATGTCTAAATAAATAAAAAACGAATTATTTTGAAATATGCTTGGACTTGCACGAATATGTAATTATTTATTACCATAAGCACTAAGAATTATGAAAGATGCTAGGACATGTTAGCTTTTACGCAAAATAAAATGAATTTCAAACGAAGAAAGCTACAATAATAATTTATTGATTTAAGACAGATATCTTAAAATGACATATTAGACTAATAAATTTTTACAACATTTCTCATTCCTTTTGATAATTGGTTCAAGTTTTTGATAATTGGTTCAAGTTCAAATATTTCACTATTAAAATAATAACCAATAACGCATATCTATATGCGTTTAACGGTTTTCATTAATCGTTTCAAAATGACTATAATTCTTTTTTTCGGACAAGTTTTTTGAGTAATCATCACCGTTATAGTAGAACACAACATTTCCAAATGAACCATTCTTGCCGCCACATTTATTCCACCACAAATAACATTGTGCTAACATATAATTGTTTTTTTTTTCTAAATTATTAATATAATTTTTGGTTATGGTGAAAAGTTCCTCAAACCACCCAAGATTGGAAGTTATAAGCGAAGGTTATACATTTTTGCTATGGAATTTTTTTAATATTAAGGGAAAGTTTTCCTCACAATTATAGGCTTCCGTATTTTGTGACATAAGGTGATTTTGAAAAATAAAGATATATCGTTAAGATCTTGAAAAGCATATATTTTGAGCATTTTTAGGTCTGCTGCCAAATTTTGTAATAGTAAGCGGTGAAGTGATTTGTTTTTTAATGAAAAGAAACGAGACATTTTTTAACAATTCACCGCTTCACAGTTACAGAATTTGACTGCTTGATATACTTTTAGCAAATTTTTTCCTGACACTGTATTAGTTCCAGAAATATAATAATGATGTTATCTTTTCAGTTTTTTTTTAATTCTAATTCATTTTGGAGAATTTCAATTTTTGTCATTTGATAACTATCGTCTTTTGTAGCTATAAATAAGTTTATCAAAGTTAGACAATGGTCAATCACACCAATATTTCAGCAATTACTTTTTATTTACATTTTTAAAACGAACGTGCTGAATGTCGAGATTAAGGCCTTATTACAATCATCCGTTGTTTCAAACAATCGATTACGTAAATAAAATTTTCAAATTCTAAAATGGCAAGTCAGAGCGCCCCCTTATGTTTCATCTCTACATATCTCTGCAATTTGAGACTACATTAAATTTCAACATGGTTAGGGACATTAGTCGGCCACATCTAGTTAAATAGCTGTATCATGACACTCTCTTTCCTAAATATAGATATTATTATTATTTTATTGGATAAGTTGTTATTTGATTCGTGACCCATTGCTTAGGTATACCAGTACCATTTTTCTATTCATTGGGAATTAAATTTACGAATTTATATGCTTGAGATACATTACAATCTTAAAATGACATTCTAGCATATACATCAGCAAATCTCCGTCCATGATACAGAAATCCTATAAATTTTATGAAAACAGAACTCTGCTAATCTTTGTTTATTAGGTGGGTGATTTCTATCATAAACAAACCTCCCTTGGCTTTCATAAATATGAGATTTTTACGGTCTCATCGGACGGATTACAATAAGATTATTCTTTATAATCATGTCTTGTCCCTGTATTATTATGACATTTTTACCAGTACCATTTTACCAGTAACTATCATTTTAACTATCATTTTCAGTAAGAGCCGATTGGTACACATGGAAGGAGTACTAATCGATTCTTAACAACAACCAAGAACTCAAACGATCAAAAAGGGACAGTTGGATAGAACTCTGTGGAACGATTGACAGTCTACCGACTGCAGCTCGACTCCAAAAATTGCTTGCGTCTGACCACACAAATCCTCTGGGTTCAATTTGCTGGCTGGACGCTACCGGCTCTACCAACTGCAGTGAAACTCTAGAAACACTATTACATACTCCCATACAGGGCTCTACATGCGTGAGTTCGGAAGAAAAAAACTATGGTTTGTTGAATCCTGAAACTTGCCAAGGCAAGGAACCAACTAACCAACAGAATATTCTTCCCCAGGAGAATAATTTGGACAGTCAAATCGTTCGAACTAGTCTATAGAAATCCTTTGGCGGCAACGAAATATCCCCGATCTTCCTGCAAAAATGTATAATTGCTATTCTTCGATTCCTCGTGTGTCTGTTTATAGCATGTTTTACCCTTGTGTTCATTTCTCCATATGGAGAGAAGCTAGAGTAGTATTCCAACCCAAGCCAAGAAAGAAATCGAACGAAGTCAAATCATACAGACCTATAAGCTTTACATCTTTTCTTCTGAAAACCATGGAAAAGGCGCTGGACTGCTACATTCGGCATGATTTTCATAAGCAAAACCCTCTCAACTCATGCCAACATGCAAACCATACCAGGAAATCGGCGGAAACTGCGTTGCTACAAGGAGGTACCTGCATGTACATATATGGGCGATTTTTAATGTCGATTTTTTGGCGTGGATCATGAACATGCTACAATTTCAAAAACGGCTACACTAGGAAATACATCACGGAGTGTGCTCTCTTTGTTGCAATGGCTAATGATCTTCTAAATCAGCAAACAAACTCTGGCTTCACCATTGTAGGCTACGCCGACGATATAGCAGTCTTGGTGAAAGATAAAAATGATTCTACTGTCGGTGAACCAGCCCAAGCAGTCTTGGACCTCGTGATGAATTTGTACAACGAGGTGGGGCTGTCTTTTAATAGACAAAAAACTACTGAAAACTACAACCGTAGTCTTTAGTAGCAGAAGGAGTTTTTATTTCAATCCGACTGAGTCTAACCGCGAACGATTAGAAGTAGTTAAAGAGACTAGGTACTTGAGTGTGATCCTCGATAGCAAACTTACTTGCAACTCACTCTTTTAACATATCTCGGACAAAGCAAACAAGACAGACTTCGCTTGCAGAATGTTGGAAAAATCTGTGGACTAAGCACCAGAATCATTCTTTGGTTACATTAAAGTATAATAAAACCCATACTGTCATATGCAGCTTTGGTCTGGTGGGCAAACACAAACCAAAAATCTGCTCAAATAGTGCTTACAAAACCACACGAACACTGCAATGGAGATTCTTCTCCTGCTTTTCTATTTCACCTATACATCACATCTGCAGCAACATCTAGTGCTCACAAACCGCAGAGAGTCGAAATGCTCAACCCTGGTACTTCGGACTGTATGCCAAATATCACTGATCTAGATAGATGGTGAATTGTCAAAAAAGGGGCCAGAGAAGGTGTTTGGGCGAACTTAGATGCACCTGCGGATGAAGATGAAAATATTCCAGGAATGAAATAGCAAGGCTTGGAAAAATAAAAGCACCACAATTTCTATTTTTTTAATTTATGTTTTATAATTTTAATATTTTTATAATGTTACTTGGTTGACGGCTCAAGCAAAAAGACAGCGAGATTTTACCATTTATAATTAATGTCAATTCATTTTAATATACTATACATCTGTATTTGAATGTACAAACTAATATTTAAATGGTATAAATTTAAATAGTAAGTTTAAACGAACTGTTAAAAGTTTGGAACATTTTGTTTAAATGTTTATGAGATTTTTTGTTCAACTTACCACCTTACAAATGGCTACTTGGAAAAGTTATTGCAACACATCCAGGAACAGATGAATTAGTACGAGTTGTCTCAATTCTTCCCAACCTTTGAACCTGGTGTTTCAAGGGAGCCGGAATGTCTACGCGATGAAACCAAACAAATTAAACAAAAAATCTCATAAACATTTTGCTTGAGTGGTAACACTAAAACCAAGTAACACTAAAAAAATATTAAAATTATAAAACAATAAATTAAAAAAATACAAATTGTGGTGCTTTTATTTTTCTGAGCCTTGCTATTTTTTCCTGGAATATTTTCATCATCATCCGCTGGTGCATCAAAGTCCACCCAAACAGAAGGGATCGAGAGCTACTTACAAGCACTACCATTCAATGTCACCATTTTGTAGACAGATGGATTTCGAACCAACGAAGGCACTTTTGCAGGGACGTTTAACTTCAGGGCTAAACGGAAGTTAGTTTTGCCATCAACTATAACTGTGCAATGCTGTGTGCCGAACGAGAATACAGCAACACAGATATATTCATTATTTCTGATAGTCAGGCGTCGCTATTGGCTCTGAATTTGACGCGTTTTAATTCAAAGCTGATATGCAAATGCGACCAAACAAACAATTGAAGAACCTGACCGCGTTACCCTTAAGTGGGTACCTGATCGTACAGGAGTACACGGCACTGTAATAGCAGACTTGCTAGCCAAGAAGGCTGCCATTACAAACTTCATTGGTCCAGAACCATGTTTTGGACTACCCAATAGTTCGCTCAAATGCGTTTTCCAAAACTGGGAATAGGCACAAAATAAACAATTACATATAGCATGCGGAAAGGCCTACTGCATTCAAAACAGTTTCTAGGCAACTTTCTTGTTTTTCCTTTTAAAACAATCGATCTTGAGAGAGCCTCTAAGCTTTTATCTCTCTCATTTGTGACCATTGGCCCTGAAATGCAAGCGCCAATTACTGACACATGTTCAGTACAACTGTGTACTTACTTCTTCTTTCAGTTTCACGATTTAAGAACGGTTTTATTTGAAGTACTTCAATTCTTAACAATTCTTTGGCGAATCATACCGATGATCCAATTCTGCCTCAATTTACAGCGCTTAAGTTTTTTTGACACAGCATGTCAGAAGTAATAAACGGGCTTTTGGCACTGTGTCGTCTTAGCTCAGAAATAAGATGGTTTTTTCCCCTTTGTGTTGCGGTGTTACTGTTTGCAGTTACGTAGTATTGCTTTCGTTTTTCACAGCGTTATCAATAAGGCAAGATTGCTCTTGTTTTGGTAACAGTCTTCAAAGTGAGGCTTAATAACCTCAAAGACTTGTTCTTCTACTAGATATATTAGTTTGATATGCTTGGTATCATCGTTCAACAAAGAGCGTGCTTGGTTACGGGCAGAAGATTTTGGCCGTTTAAAACTGGATGTAGCAACGTCTTAAGATTTCTGCAATGACTCAGATTAGACTATTTTGATACTTTTGTTGACTGTGTTTTTTCATCGGGTTATAACCTTCAGATTTAGCGCCTTTAGTTTTCCACCTTTACCCAGCTATTCTAAGCCAAATGATTTGCTAAGGCTGCAGACTATGGTGTCTTTCTTTGCAGAAAATGCTTTCTTGGTTAAAGTCTTCTTGCACTCTTTATTTGTGGCGAAAAGATTTATGGGTCGAATGTGAAATCGGGAGACTTTTGGTTTCGGATCGCTCAATTTGGCTGCATGGTGTTATGCATGGTGATATTGATGACTTTACGATATACCGCCGAAGTAATTGTTTCTACTAACATCGCCGATTTTCTATCAGATCCTGATTGAATATTGTCCCGTGAAGTCAGAATCGTTTTCGATTTAATGTCTGGCTTGCCGATCATCGACTCTTGCGAACACATTTGTTGAGTTTAGGTGATTAATTTAATGATTTGGTTTTTGACTTGATCTTAGTTTCGATTCTCCAATTTTTTTATTAAATTGTTCAGTCAAGTCAACATTTTCAGCATTGAATCTTACAACTAATCTCAATAGCGTTTTCTTTTACTAAAATTTCTGAATGATCAATTAACGACAAGGCCTGAAACACACAAACCTTTTCAAGCATAAAACCTTAGCGACTGGGGGGCCCCATCCCTTATAGTTGCTAGGATTAATAAGTCTACTAACCCTTATTACTGCGCCAAAGACTCAACTCCATGATAGGTTTTTCTTAGAATTCAAGAATTGCTAATGTTTAACTAATGTTTTTGATAAACGTTGATAGTTGCTTCTACTTCGACCCCGAGACGACTTCTTCGTTTGAGCAATCGCCCTTAACGTATAAACTACTATTACGCGGAGTAAATTGGACAATTTTTATAAAATCTACTTTTGTTTTCGGGGAACAAAAATTCATTATTTAAGCTCTATTTTTGAAGTAAATAAACTTGTTGATGTTTTGATCATCTCCACTGTAATTTGTGTGGTCAACATGGCGGATTGTGTATTAAATTGAGCATTTTTATAAGTTAATTAGTGAATTTTTTTGTTGGTGCGGTAGCCCAAAACTTTATTTTAATAAATTTAATTTCTAGTGTAGAAAGCTGAGCTAAGCTTCTTTAAAATAAGATAAGAAAAATTGCAAGTTTTATAAAAAAAAAGGAACTTGCATTTCAAAATTGGAAACTAAAATTTAACAAAAATAACTTATATCTGAAATTTTTAAAATAGGAAATTTAAGAAAATGCTTTTCGAGATATTCGCTGTTTAGTAATTTACCATTGTTTTTCAAATTGATGACTTCACCAAAATGATTACCTTTCCTTAAATATTAACACATTCCATGTAAACAATTCGTGTAACTCAAATGTGACGTCCAGAATCGTTTCTTTTTAAGGAGTTTGAGAAATGTTTCACCTTATCCGATTATTTGTAATTATGAAATCAATATTGTTTTTATTCATTTTGGCCTTGTATTTTGCAATTTTTTAAAAAAATTTAATAACAAAAAGTATAAATTAAATAAAAAACATAAATTGTTATTATTAAAAATAAAACAAACAAATGTTAAATATCTAATAATTTAATTAAATTATCGTCTTTAGAGATTGCCTTATATAAAAAACATAAAAAAAAACAAACAAAATTAATAAGAAGAAGTAAAATATTTAAACGGCTTATTATAAAATAAAATTAATATTTTACTTTTGAATATAATTATTTAAATAAAACATTAAAAATGTGATAATGTAAAACGAAGCAAACAATTTTTTTTACTTTTAATGAATATAAATTGGCTTTTTTTAACATACAATGTTTTTTGTTTTTGTTATTTTTTTTTTACCATTTACCAATGAATCTTTTTAATTTACGAAAGCTTCCCTTCCCATTTCTATTTTCTTTAGATATTTCACAAACATTTTTGGAACATGATGATGCATGAAAAGACTAATTTTATAAACTTTTAAGTACATATTAAGTTATTTATTATTTAAATTGGGCAATATATTCGAAGAACATACATGCAACCATGAAAAACAAAGTTATTCGTTGCGTAGGAAAAAAACTGTAATTAGACTTATATATCTCAATTAAAAACAAAAGCGTACCTCGAAGAATCAGATCAGAATTTGACCGATTCTGTTACTGACAATGACATCTTGGGTTGCTTAATTTATGATAATAGAAGAATCGGTTAAAAGATAAAGGGGAGGTATTTCTTGTAGGTTCAAAGGGAAAAACAAAGTTTTCAATTAGTTTATGAACAGGACTGCTAAGCATAGTTCCATTCATGTAATGGTATTATGTTTCATGACGGCTAATGTCGCAGCCTCAGTCTTAGCTGTAAGTAAATTGGTTAGGACACGTTCTTGTATATACAAGATTTGGAATATGTAATTCTTGCATATGCCGCCTATGAGACGGAAACCTACGTATAATTTCCCACCTCTCCCAATGTGTCTGCCCAAAAATAACTTTGTCTATATGTAAAAATGTTTTGTTACATTTGTGAACTGTGTCTGTGTATTTCTTGACAATGTTTTCGACTGTCTTTTGAAATATAGTTTTTTTCAAAATGCAGCTTTGGCTGTACCATACGTTACAGAGAAATAACAGACGTGAGACAAATGCTAAAGAGGTAAGTCTTTCAAAGTAATTGTTAAACCTGGCATCCAACTGGTGTACCTCTATTTCCATAGATTCTGCATGAAGAATTCTGCCTAAAGAATTTTGATATGATATAGATAGGGCTGGCAAAAAGTGACGAATTAAGTGACGTTTCTGACATTGATACCGCAGCTACATCAAATAAACGTAAAGTTTCGTAGTACTCCGCGGTGTGATAAATAGTAATTTGGTTTCAGCAGCTCATTTATTGGGATCAACTACATCAAGACTTTATATTCAAGAGAACTGATTCTTTTCAGTGCTTAACGAATTCGTCTAGTTTAGTCTTGAGTGTTAATTTCCAGTGAAACCGCTACTCTCAACTTTCCGTCATCTTTTCTAATGCACCCTGTCATAAAATATTCTTATATTCTACTAAATATTCGTATGACCCCAACGCATGTAACTTTTACTCAAATAACTCTTAGGAGAGTGTGATCAAAGGATTTTTCAGACTCACACAATTATGCATTCAAACCAGTTTTTGTTAAATCTTAGCTTATCAAAAGAACAAAATCAAAGAAAGAAAAACAAACATTAAAATAGTACCTAATCATTATTACACTCATTCACTCTAAAAAATTTTCTTGCGCGAAAGTTTTGACTTGTCTTTCATTTAAATCATATTATCTTAATTTTATCTCTAAAACAAACAAAAGTTCACATAAGAAAAAATATACAATAAAATTCGAATCAACATTCATTATACTATCCTTTTAAGATAAAATCAGATCAAAACCATATTTCAATCTCGTATTTCAATAATCACACAACGGGAAAAAACAAACCAATACGGTTCCATTTTTATTTTGTTTATTTGATGGATAATTCAATGGAATATATATATATATATATATATATATATATATATATATATATATATATATATATATATATATATATATATATATATATATATATATATATACATATATATATATATATATATATATATATATATATATATATATATATATATATATATATATATATATATATATATATATATATATATATATATATATATATATATATATATATATATATATATATTTATATATATATATATATATATATATATATATATATATATATATATATATATATATATATATATATATATATATATATATATATATATATATATATATATATATATATATATATATATATATATATATATATATATATATATATATATATATATATATATATATATATATATATATATATATATATATATATATATATATATATATATATATATATATATATATATATATATATATATATATATATATATATATATATATATATGTGCAATTCCACGAAACATAGGACACACAATCAAAAAAAAAAATTTCAAAAAAACAACTAAACTTTGATTTAGATGTATTGAAATATGTTAGAAGTTTATAATTTACCAAATAATTTACATAATTATAATTAATAATAATTATAATTATAATATAATAATAATTATAATTAATAATAATTAATATTATAATAATTAATATTATAATAATAATTATAATTAATCATTAATAATTATAATTTACATAATTTACATTTTTGAATTAATAGAAGGAATACAACAAGTTGATTTTGATTTTAATACTGCCAAAGTTATATTTACAGTAATTATTAAAATCAATGCATTGTTGCTACAGTGTTGCCAATACTTTTCCACACAAGGTTTCACAGATGCATATAATTAATGTCAAATACCTTTTGAAGCATTAAAATTTATACAGATGTAAAACTAAGAAATAGAAAAAGGAAATGTAATGTGAGTCACAGAATCAGTGGCGTAGCTAGCATGGGTGGCACCCGGGGCGGATATTGTGGTGTCACCCCAAAAATAAAAACTGTCAATAATAATAAAAAGCCGATAAACGTTATTTATAATTTTTTTTAATTAATACAAATGAGCATTATTATTATAAGCCCGCAAGTAATTTTTAACTAATTTTAATTTGCTGAAACTCCTCTCACACGAAGCCACTAATACGCAAATAGTCATAAATAACTTTAGTGCGACCGTAAGATTCGGAAGAAATTCTAAAAAATCCCATTCTACGATGAATTTCAAAAAGTCTAGGTATACCCAGTTAGAAACTGTAACATTGGCCGCTTTTAAATGCCTCCTCACCCTTTGTATCTCTATGAGGAGTTCTGTTGCCAATACCGCATCATAAAAACCAGTAAATTTTGAAACCGATAATTTTAACTCTTCACTGTTCGCCAAAAGCTAAGTGTTTGTCTGCACAACCTCGAACAATGAAGCTAAATCTTGAACTGACTTCAGTCTAGTTCGGAGTTCAACACTGAATCGGTCAAGACATTCCAACATGTCCTTTTTAAGTTGGGCTCTCAGTGTCAGTCCAACATCAGGTGCAAACTCACCACCCGTTCGTTTTTTGCGTTTTTATGACGAATTCGGCTTTCCATTGGAATGTCATAGTCCTCCGATTTTTTCGCAGCAAGATCTATTGCCTCTTCTACAATGAGACTTCGTTATGAATTGGCTCTATTTCTGTAGCTAATTGATCAATATTCAAGCCCGTGCTTTGCAATCCAATCTGAGCACAGATATTATTTCTCTTAGCATATCATTCCAAAACAAAAGATAGCAAAGAAACGAAAAATCACATGCTGCATTGATAAGGTTCTGTGCAACCCCTCTAGTGTCTACATTTTCTTGTTGATCACTTAACTTCTCAATTTCAGCCACAATCCCATCAAAGTTTTCGGCCAATACTTTTACTGCAGCATAATGAGCACTCCAATGCGCTGTTAAGAGTATTTTAACAGTTGCTTTGTTGTGTTTAGCAAGTACTTCCCAACGGCTAGTCGAAGCAGAAAAATATGTAAAAATGGCTTCCACTGACGAGTGTTGGCCGTATAAATTAATTGAATGATCTTTGCAGCCCACAAAAATTGCTTTGTTATTTTTTGCTTTAATAATAGCTTGCACTTCTCCATGTATACTACTCATAACAGCTGCATTATCATAACCTTTGGGAGCGACAATTCACAACATCTATACCATCATTTTCAAGATTTTACACTGAAAAAAACATGTCCTATTTCCAATCAAAATGCAGTTGTCTCAACCTTACCGTGCGGGCAGATATGGCGAATCGAAATACGAGATTGATTCAACAACCGTACAATGATAAGCCGATGCAGTTGAGACAATCATGCATGAAATATTTATGTGAAAATAAAATATAGTTCAATTAATCTCAAATACTTAAATTTTAAAATGAAAAATTCATGATATAAGGCCAAAGAAATATGTTTTCATGGAAATAGTTATTAACTTTATTCAACTACTGTTATATTGGATAGCACTTTATATTTTAATTACACCTCATTCTGTTATCAGGAAAATGTTACTGAGTACTGAGTAGTTGTCCCAATCACGGTGAAATTGTTTGAAAATTTGCATGAATAATAAACTGCCATCTTCGAGATGAGGTTATCATTACTTCAATTTTTTTTTCAGTGTAAGAATTTCGTCGCTTAAATAAGCGGCTTTTTTCCACGTAAAGGAAAAAATCCAAGGAATACTTCCTTGATTTCCACTTGGTAGTACCATCAATTTTCACATAACGAATCACTTCTGACATTTGATCAATATGTAAAATGTCAGGTGTGCTATCAAACATAATTCCAAAATATTTAACCGATTTAATTTCGTTGACAAGCTTAAACTTTACGTGGATCGCTAAAACATTTATGAACTCATTTTGTATATCTGGTGACAAATATGATACTTTTGGTGATTTACCATGCTCAAAATTCAAAATGTGTTCTTTTAACACTACATCATACTTTGACAATAGGTTGGTTAGTTCTAAGAAATTGCCTTTATTTGAAGAACTTTGTCCTTCATCATGTCCATGAAATGCTGGGTTTTGGTTAGATAAAAACAAAGTTATATCCAATAATCTTGATGAAAGATGTTTCCACTTCTGTTTTTTATTATATATTAATTGCAAGGCTGCGTCTCCTATCGTTTTATGAATTTTTAACCTCATTTCCAAAGTTTTCAAACTTTTCGAAATTCTCCAGATGTTCATTTGAAGTTTCATGCTCGGCCACTTTGGGATTTAGTTTCCACCGCTTCTGATATCCAGTAGTAAATGTTGATTTTGTATTATTATTATTGGTGACAGCAAATACACGACAACAGAAACAATACAGGACGCAAGTTATTATTTACAAGAGAATAAACAATCCATGGCCGTAGAATTTTTTCACCATTATTCATCATTTTATAAAACCATTCTTTAGAAAGATGGCGAACATCACCTTTTATGTCTAACTCGTGTCTAGATACAGTAACAAACGACCCTTCTCTATTTTGAAAATGTTCACTTTCTTTTTTTATGATTTCAATGCGAACATTACCAGAGACGAGTATATTCCAATGTGATACATCTCTTAAGTCCTGAAGTGATTCACCCATGCAAATACTGTCTTCGATAGTAGAAGCATTAGCGGCATTATCACTGTCATTTTCATTATTCCTTTCTAATTCGTCATCATAGGTTATCATTATTAATTCTGTATTGTTGCTGTTACTTTCCGAAGATCAGCCACTATTCTCTGAAACATTCGTTGCATCAACGTGATAATCAGTTTCTTTTGATGAACCTTGGATATCATCGGGTTTTGTAACATATTTATAGATTTGGTCTTTCTCTGCTGGAACCAACTTTTTCTTTAAAAAGTACGAACTCCTCGTGGCATATTTATTTTTTGGGATATTTGCTAAACGAAATCTAAAAAAATATTTTTAATTATAGGATACCTATCAGCAAAGCATTAATTCTAAATATATTTGTAGGATACATAATAGGTACATAGTTCATAATAAGTACAATGTGTTAACGACTAAATACACCGCCAAGAAAATTAATTTATTTAAATTTCCTTGTAACAACTTATATTAAATAATATTTGATAAAATGGAATATACAAATCATAGCCTAATATTATAAGGAACTATTTAAAAAAATATAAGTATGAAATCCTAAAAGATATTTTATATAAAGAATTGAAACCAAAATTAAATATCCAATTAGAATCATGCTCAATAATTTACAAAATTGAATGTGATTTTTGTGAAAAATTTTACATCGGGAAAACCGGAAAATGTTTTAAAGACTGATTTAAGGAATACCTGCCTAAGAAGAAAAATAAACAAAATTTAAAGTTTATTTTTGCAAACCATTTACATAATTAATAACAATAGCTACACCACTTTTAAAAAAAAATTGAAGGCTTTACATTTACGTAGCCAAGGATCTTTAAAAGAATCACTTGATGAGTTTGAAATTTCCAAGGGATTTAAAACCCAACAAAATGTAATTTTAAATGATAAACTTTCATTTAATTCAAATATATAAATATATAAAACTGAAAACAAACAGTATGAGTATGTATCAACCTACAAAATTTTGCAAAACTGCAGTAATTGCATAACTGCCATTTTTTTCTACAGTAATTATTTTTGTGTCCATTGAAAAACGATCTATTTCAATTTATTCTTTGAGTTTCAAGATAAAGGAAAAAAAATTGTTTTGAGATCATTTGCAAACACGGTAATTTGATTGTTTGTTAGTTTCCTTAGGTGTTTGCAATTAATTTGTTTGAAATGTAAAACATATATTAGGTAGTAAGGTTAAGCGGATATTTTAGAAATCATTTTGGAATAGAGACATTGTAACTCAATGGTGCCACCCTATCGACAAAGGGTGCCACATTATCGACGTAAACCACTTTTCCTATACATTATTCAGCGTATGTGTTTTCAGACCTGGTCATTAAATAATCATGCTAAACAATATATCGTAAAAAACGGTCAATATGGTATCTATAGGAATATTCAAAGCTATTGAGTAATTGTGGTGATGGGACTCAATGCTCAACATGTTGATTCGATTAATATTGTTAAAACTTTATTTCACGTAATAACTCAAAAATTTTAAAAAGTAGAATAGATTCTTTTTGAACCAATAACACATTTATAGGACACATTTATAAGTTATCACAATTTATAAATTAAAATTATATGGATAACCTGGTTAAAATGGTTTCTAAGTGATTTATCGTTGAAAACATGTGATGGTTTGTTTAAGTTGTTTACGTTCGGGTGTCACCCCAAAACGGTTTCGAAGAGATTGATCGTTGAAAACATTGTGATGGTTTGTTTAAGTTTTTTACGTTCGGGTGTCACCCCAAAACGGTTTCGAAGAGATTTATCGTTGAAAACATTGTGATGGTTTGTTTAAGTTTTTTACGTTCGGGTGTCACCCCAAAACGGTTTCGAAGTGATTTATCGTTGAAAACATTGTGATGGTTTGTTTAAGTTGTTTACGTTCGGGTGTCACCCCAAAACGGTTTCGAAGTGATTTATCGTTGAAAACATTGTGATGGTTTGTTTATGTTTTTTACGTTCGGGTGTCACCCCAAAACGGTTTCGAAGTGATTTATCATTGAAAACATTGTGATGGTTTGTTTAAGTTTTTTACGTTCGGGTGTCACCCCAAAACGGTTTCGAAGTGATTTATCGTTGAAAACATTGTGATGGTTTGTTTAAGTTGTTTACGTTCGGGTGTCACCCCAAAACGGTTTCGAAGTGATTTATCGTTGAAAACATTGTGATGGTTTGTTTAAGTTGTTTACGTTCGGGTGTCACCCCAAAACGGTTTCGAAGTGATTTATCGTTGAAAACATTGTGATGGTTTGTTTATGTTTTTTACGTTCGGGTGTCACGCGGTTTCGAAGTGATTTATCATTGAAAACATTGTGATGGTTTGTTTAAGTTGTTTACGTTCGGGTGTCACCCCAAAACGGTTTCGATGTGATTTATCGTTGAAAACATTGTGATGGTTTGTTTAAGTTTTTTACGTTCGGGTGTCACCCCAAAACGGTTTCGAAGTGATTTATCATTGAATAACATTGTGATGGTTTGTTTAAGTTGTTTACGTTCGGGTGTCACCCCAAAACGGTTTCGAAGTGATTTATCGTTGAAAACATTGTGATGGTTTGTTTAAGTTTTTTACGTTCGGGTGTCACCCCAAAACGGGTGACACCCGGGGCGGACCGCCCCCCTCGCCCCCCCCTAGCTACGCCTCTGCACAGAATAGAGTAACGTGATTCACACATATTAATTAGAATTAACCTAATAACTCACATGTAAAATTTGTAATTTAAGTGTTAAACAAGAGTTATGAATGTTCCAATCCTTTTGAAGTAAGTTTTTTTTAAATAACTATTCTGCAAGAGGAGAAAATTAACATTTATGTTACCTTCCAAATATGTTTGTCTGTTTCATTGTAACGTGAGTCACGCTTATAAATAAGACTGCTGTTCCCTTAATTATATATTTTTCTTTTAAAATAGTATATTTCTCTACTGTAGGAAGTCCCTTGGTTCATATAAGCAGTGTTTTTTCACCAAAAAGAATCATAACTGCAAATAAATAGCAATTATAAAATCGAAAACTGTGTCATTTTGTAACGTGAGTCACGTGGAATTGCCCATATATATATATATATATATATATATATATATATATATATATATATATATATATATATATATATATATATATATATATATATATATATATATATATATATATATATATATATATATATATATATATATATATATATATATATATATATATATATATATATATATATATATATATATATATATATATATATATATATATATATATATATATATATATATATATATATATATATATATATATATATATATATACACAATTCTGTTTTTACACAGTAGATACGTTCCAGATAAAGACGTGTAAAAAAAAACCGTGCATAAAAAGACATGCAGCACATAGAAAAAAAGAGGATTGGTTCCATACCCTATCTGTAAAAAATAGGTAAAATAAAATGATTTTTACAAAAAAACTGTTAGGAGTCTATATAAAAGCCAAATTAAATTTTTTTGTGCATGTATGCACAGTTTATTTGATAAAAAAACAAAAACTAGATCAGAGATCAGCAACAGTGCGACAATGTTGTAGGAAATCAAGATTTGATGTTAAATTTCGGTCGCCAACAATTCGTAAAGCATGCTTTTGAATATAATCTAAAAGAGCCTAGATCGAAATAGATGCACCACACCAGACTTGACGACAATATTCCATACATGGACGAATGTAGAACTTATAAATGTGGAGTAAATTATACGGAATGGAATATTTTTCACATCTATTTAGGAGGCTATTTGTTCGTGATAGATACTAATGGAAGTATCATTGGGGAACTCGGTCTATGATCTGAAAACAATCAATAGCTGCGTTTTGGTGGAATTAGAATTGACTAAGTTTTTTTTATCCCAATCGGCGACTTTTTCTCGGTTCATTTGTCGTGTTACTGATAATTTTCAACAGGTCGTTGATATAAATTAAAAATAGAGTGGAGAACAAAACTGAACCTTGGAGAACACCAGTAATAATTAATTTAGACTCAGAAGAAAAACTATCGATGGATACCGAAAATGTTTTGATCGGTGAGACAATTTTGAATATGCTTTACGTCTACATGAAGTTGGCATGCCGGATTCTATCTAATGCTTTTCAGACAGCTAATGCGATAATGTACGTTTCACCACCTCAATCAAGCATGCTGTTCCAAAGACGGGCTATGATCCCAACATATATGGCATTTGAATTCAAACGTTTAGTTTCCAGTGCAACGCGCTTTTGCAATGACGATCAACAAAGCACAAGGACAGTTACTGTAAGTATCTGGACTAGATTTGGAGAATCCGTCCTTCTCACATGGATAACTGTATGTGGCTGACGCGTTAGAAAACCTTCTTGATTTGTTCGTGTACGCACTAGTCGGAAAAACAAAACATATAGTGTACTCACAAATATTTGAATAAATAAATAGAATTAAAATGAGATTTTGAAATTTTTTCCATATTAAAATAAATAAGTTGCAATAAAAATGACACTATGTAAATTAAATATTTTCATAACGAGTTTTCCTGTATTCCCTTTCTTATGAGATAGCCGCAATATGCGACGGGCATAATGTTAAATAAACAAAACTTTTACACTTTTTGGCGTAAAAAATAAAATTTTGAGAGATTTTGTGAGTGATTAAGATCAAAGTAATTATTGTAATTTACTAGAATTTTGCAATTTGAGAGCATTTTTCATTTTCTCTCAGAAAAACTTCTTTACACTGAAAAAAACTTTCATTCCATACATGGACGAATGTAGAACTTATAAATGTGGAGTAAATTATACGGAGTGAAATATTTTTCACATCTATTTAGGAAGCTATTTGTTCGTGATAGATACTAATGGAAGTATCATTGTGGAACTCGGTCTATGGTGGAATTAGAATTGACTAAATTTTTTTAGTCAATTCTAGACTTTTTCTCGGTTTTCGGTCTTTTTCTCCTTCAAGGTCCTCATTTACATTTATAACAACGTTTCTCCGGGCGAAATTTATTGTTTTCATTCATTTTACCTTTGAAGATAGGGGAACGAATGACCTGTGCAATGTACTGTATATCATCTGCAAAACTATTTGTCGTGTTACTGATAATTTTCAACAGGTCGTTGATATAAATTAAAAATAGAGTGGGGAACAAAACTGAGCCTTGGAGAACACCAGTAATAATTAATTTAGACTCAGAAGAAAAACTATCGATGGATACCGAAAAGTTTTGATCGGTGAGACAATTTTGAATATGCTTTACGTCTACATGAAGTTGGCATGCCAGATTCGATTAAATGCTTTTCAGACAGCTAATGCGATAATGTACGTTTCACCACATCAATCAAGCAAGCTGTTCCAATGACGGGCTACATAGTTCAATATAAATCGGTTGTTTATATTAGTAAGGCTTTTCGTATATAATTTAAAATATTAGTTTTTTTGGGAAATAGCTAGTGTACAGCCAGTTCCAAAGAAGGTACCAAAAAAGGATCCAACAAATTACAAACCCATATCAAACTGGTCGATTGTAGCTAAAATATTTGAAAAAAACATTAATTTTAAAAATATGAGGTTCTTAGTTGGTCAAAACTGTTAACTGGTCAAAAATACTTATAGACAATGCGGTTTTCGCCGAAAGAAAGAGTGACGAAAAATTTACTTTCTTTGTCAAACATATCTGGAAAGAGTCACTTGAAAATCATAGTGAGACTTTTAGTGCTGTTTTATTAATATAGCCAAAACATCTGACAAAGTACAGCTCAACAATCTTATATGCAAATTGAGATACTATGACTTAGACGAGCAAATTATTTCCTGAGTTTAGACCTTTATATCTGACCGTAAATTTCAAGTCTATGTCGACGGTTTTTCATTAGATATCTTTTCAACTAATGCAGGCCTTATTCAAAGTTCCACTCTATCCCCAACTCTTTCTCTTATCTATATTGACTTGTTGCACTCAACGATTCATTAAATCCATAGTTTTGCTAATGATGCACGCTTAATGCTTCTCCTGAAATACCTAATATATACTCAGCGTTTAATGACACCAGGTCAAATGTGATAGAGTCATTCAACATTGATTTAAAAACAGTAATGGAATCGGGTATTGCTAAAAATGTTAAGTTCAACGCGAGCAAGTTTGCTATTTTTCTAGGTTATCAACATCTAACCCATTTCCATTAAAGTTTGATTCTTGAAGAAAAATGATCTTGAAGAGAAAGAATTCGTTAGACTTCTACGAGTTGAGATTAAAAATAATATTAAGTGGAATTCTCATATGTTTAGCCTAACTAAGAAAGTCGTTCAAAAACTAATATTTTTGGGTCGTTGAGTTAGGTTTTTAATAGCAAAATGCTTGTTTTAATGGAGAATTTATTTAATCGCCCCTGTATGGATTATTGTTGTCACATATGGAGTGTACCATACAGGTCTTGATTGATTCTATACAACAGAGGACTGTTAAATTGATCAGCAATTCAAATCTTACTAATGAGCTTGATTCCTGGTATGTCGCTGATTTGACGGTATTTTACATTATGGATAAACGGGCTTCTATCTAAATCAAATTGATTTTACCTAAGCCTGCAAACTTGACACGTTACACCAGAGTATCAATAAGAGTATAATAAGATAAAATAATTTTCTTCCTCCAAACTTTAAGATTAGCGTTAAAAAACCTTCAAAGAAAATTGATCAACTGTACATACATACTTCTAGGAATAGAAGTTGAAAACAATATGAAATGAAATTCTCATATTTTTAACCTAGCTAAGAACGCTGTTCAAAAATTGAGGTTTCTGGAACGATTTCGTAAGTTTTTCAATAGCGAACAGCTTCTTTTAATATATAAATCATTTTTACTCCCTACATGGAATATTGTTCTCACATATGGGGTGTATCTGATTTTAGTAGTTTGAAGTAAATTGAGTTTGTTCAGCGCAGTGCTGTTAAACTAATTAGCAACTCAACTCTTATTGATGAGTTAGATTCCTTGCAACACAGAAGAAATGTTGCTGATCTGAGAGTTTTCTATTAATACATTGTGGATGAACAAACTTCCACTGAGATGATGTCAATTTTACCTGAACTAGCAACCTATCGCGTAACACCAGAGTAAATTTTGTAGCCTATCCTTTTACACTTCATATAAAAAGGTTCAGAAGTGTTGCTTTTCAGCGTGATTTTTTTAGCTTCACACTTCATATAAAAAGGTTCAGAAGTGTTGCTTTTCAGCGTGATTTTTTTCAGCAGAATCTCTCATCTATGGAATGTCTCACCAGCAAGGGTTTTCCCTGATAGCTTTAATCCTCAAAATTTTAAAGATAACGTTCATAAACTTCTTAAAGAAACTTAATTTATTCAAACTTAATCTTAATCCCTAGTTGGACATGGTATATTCGGATATTAAGAGACGTTAATTTATAATTTATTATAATTAACACTAAACATGCCTAACTTTGTATATAGAAAAAAAATATTTCTTCAAAATTTAAATCGTGCTATTTCGAATAAAACCGTGTAAAAACGAATTTAAAGTTTTTTTCAAGACCGTGTTATATCAAAACCGTCTAAAAAAAGACCGTGTAAAAACAGAATTGGGTGTATATACATTTATATATATATATTTTTCTCGCTTATGTTCAACGCTTTAGCGGCAATAGTCATCAAACCATTCGTTACTATTTCGGTAGTCGTTTTCCGATTGTAGTTGGTGAGAACAGACGCTTGAGTTGCATTGGTTTTACGGCGGCCATGACTCGCCATGGTGTAGAATCATTCTTACTTTGTTCTTACGCAGTTCTTACTTTGCTCTTTTCAACTAAACTAACCTAATTCTGTCAACGTTACACAAGTAGCACGGCATAGACGTAGAGTATCGCTAACAAATAGCAATGTCAATGGGAAATTGATCGATCAGATACGAAAAATGTAACATATTGTCCATTAAAAAATGTTACATATTAAATCTTATTCATAGCGGTTTATGGTAACTAAAGATAAAGAGTTGCAAAATCCGATGTCTTTGCCATGCTGCCTGGGTAATGCTGACAGAATTAGGTTGGTATATCGCAGACAAGCAGAGTAGAAACTGCTTAGTCAATGACGCTACATCACAGCAAAATGGCGCCTTAAAACGAATGCGATCCAAGCGTCTCTTCTCCATGTTAGGGGCGGCTGGAAGCGGGCGTCTGTCTTGGATCAAGTGGCACGCTACATAAACATGTGAAAAGGTTATTCTGATGACCTTACCATTAGAACAGATATATTCACAAAATTTATGTTGGGTCTGAGGTTAACACCCTAACCCCGAAAAAAACTTTGTTAAATTTAGAAACCAGAAAAAGAATAACAAACCCGGACAAAAAACAGAATTTGACATGGACGTGAAAAAGGACAGACTACCGAGCGCAGCCTGAACGCACTTGATGCTCTCTAATATGTCTAGAAACAGAGGCTGAGAGGTATGGGGTGGATATCATTGCTCTGCAAGAAATTAGACAGCCAATAATCGGAAAATAAGATTTAGATATTCACTATCTATACTGTAGTGGTGATCCTTCTCGAAGAGAATTTGGTACTGGGTTTCTTGTTGGTGCACGCACACATAGAGCCGTGTTGAAATTCATTCTGGTCAATGAGAGGATCTGCTACCTACGGGTACACGGTACATACAACAATATTTCGCTTATTGCCGTGCATGCACCTACTGCAGCTTAGACCGTCGACGAGGAGAATGCTTTCTACATACCAATGGAAGAGGTTATGAAACAAATACCAACACGAGACTTCATTATGGTTCTTGATGACTTTAATGGGAAGGTTGGAAGAGATATTTGAATCGAATACTAATGGTGAGAAAATGAGTTAGTTGTCTTTATCAAATAAATTGAGAATTGCCAGTGCTTTCTTTTCGCATCGATCGATTCATAAGCAGACTTGGGTCTTACCGAATGGAAAAACTCGAAATCAAATTGATCTCGTGCTAGTAACAGCACGTTTCTTTTAGGAGAATCTGGTGGCGCGATCGTTTAGATCTGCATACATTGGAAGTGACCACCCACTTCCTTGTATGTGCTAAGATAAGGTTCCACTTTCCAAATCCATGCATTCCAAAATTCAAAGAACAGAATCGTTTCAACATCTAATCACTAATGAATGCTGAAACAGAAGAGAGATATCAAAACCATATTGCCAGACATTGGAGGAATCAGGTCCACGAAGGAGAACTATAAACTGGCAACACAAGCCGTTACAAAGCTATGTAGATGAACGTAGAGAGAATGGTGGATGAAGAAGTGTGAGGAGATTGAAAGCTTTAATAAGGAACATCAAACACCCCGAGCAGAAATTAGTTAGGGAAAACCTGAATACTGTCAGGGCGTGATCAGGGCCTGGTCTGTCCTATAAGGGCAATCCCTATTAGGGCAATCTGATGTGGGCCTGTTCCGGGCCCGATTTAGAATACCCTTTTAGGGTTAACCTTATTTGAATATATCCGGCCCTGATCAGGTTTTTCGTATTTGACCCTTACCTGAAATTTCAATTGGTTAAAATTCACTAGAGCATTATCCATTTTAGAAATATATAGTTAAAATCGTTTCATGTATATTTTAGTTATCGCTTCTCGGCTAAAAGACTATAATAATAGTGATTAAGGTAGTATGTATGTTTAATTTTTTCCCATTGTAATTTTTTTATTTTAATTTGACTAATTTATGTATATATTATATAAATATATATATCAGGGTCTGGTCTGATTGGGGTATATCAGGGCCTGATCCGATTATCCCAATCAGGGTCTAATCTGGTAATCCCGATCAGGGGAAGATCAGGACCTGATAGGGCAAAAGCGTTACACTCGTGATCAGGGCCCAATCAGTCAGCCCTACCAATGCCTGATCCGGGTTAGGGCAAACCTGATCAGGGCCTTACTTGAGCCCTGACAAATTTCTGCTCGGGACGTTATTTTTTCAACAGGTTAAAACCTTAAAGAACTAGATCGACTACTATTCAAAACGAAGATGGAAAGCTTAAAGTAGACCTTAAAAATATTTTAGATACTTGGGCTTCTTATTTTGAGAGTTTTCTTAAGTGACCAGGAACAAGTCGGGCGACGAGCACAGCTGATGTCATACTCGGCCAAAGTGAAAATCTTATGAGTAAAACTTTCAAGTCACTTAAGAATGGTGCTAGAAAAATTGATCTGAAAAATAACTACGATAAAACCAAATATATGAATGTTTCAAGGAAGGATTTGATGTGCGGCAATGATGGGAGTTGAATCTTTTAAATATTTGGGACCAATGCTTGACTCAAACAACAGCATACTTACAGAAATAAAAGCTCGAATCATTGCAGATAGTCGAACTTTCGACTCAATTAAACCTCTCCTTGGATCACCGTTTGTATCAACTAACACCAAACTCAAATTATACAAGACATTGATTAGACCGGTTGTGATGTATTTGTCACAAACCAGAATCCTTACAAAAAATCACATTTATTATTAAATTACATTTTATTTTTTTGAGCGTAAGATCGTACGCTACATTTTTGGTTCACTTAGTTCACTTCTTACTTTGGTTCACAGACGATGAAGAGTAGAGTACAGAACCCGATATAACTTTGAGATCAGCGTCCTTCTTGTCGGTCATGATACAATAGATTGTATCTGGTCCAATAGGATTGCTTGGTTTAACCATGATCTACGAGCCAATTCACAGTCTGATTGAAATCGGCCACAGTCTGACCGGAATGATTAAAAAAATGTACGTTAGTACCACAGGGAGTGGGCAACCACAAGGGAGACCGCTTTGAGTAGGGTTATTTAATCCAACATGCCGCATTTGTCTTGAAGAGGATAAAACAGTCCCTCACATTGTGGGAGAATGTTTGGCTCTCTCAGAGCTCCGAAGCGTCATGTTAGGATCAAACTATCTAAGGCTAGAAGATTTCTGCAAAGCAGACCATTCAAGGCTGTTGGCTATTTTCAAAAAGGTCTTCAGCTTTTGCATATGTCAGGCTATGATAACATGGTCGCCTCACCAATTAAAAAAAAAAGTACGTATATGCGGGTGTTCTAAAGGCTTGTCAAGTTTGAACTTTGAACCAATCTTTACACACTTTTATTTTTTTTTGTCTTGAGTAGAATTTGTTCAAACCTGTTGTTATCAACGTTTAAGCATCGCTATTTTATAAAAACTGAAAGCTTATTTGCACTTCCAACACAGGTATAGGAAGGATCAGCGACATATGATGCTCAGATCATCGTGTCTTTGGCGGGGAACAGGTAACCAAGAGGCATACAATTTTGCCAAAGTTTCGTGAATGTATAAAGGGTAATTTTTTTATATATTCTTCGGAATTGTATTAAAAATCACGTCATCCATTGCCAGACACTAGCTATGGCGGCAACTCCTGCCAGATTAGATTTATTTGAAGCATGGAACGTGCTATCATCAACAAAACTATGGATATGATGAATCAATTAATTCAGTAAGTCATTAATATGGATAAGAGAATGAGTTGGCAATAGAGCGGAACCTTGATTAACTCCTGCATAAGCTGAAAAGATTACTGAAGAAAAACCATCGATATTTTTTTAAAAATAAAAAGTGCTGTGTTATATAGGAATTGCAGTATGTGTCACAAAAACACACAGATACCTTTTAATCCTTTAAGGTTTCCACATCAATATAACGTTTGAGGTGTTGATGAACCCTTTTTATAAACTTTTGTGGATTGAACACTACCGATACTGTTCAAGCAAAGCATTTCATTTGTACGATTTAGGGTCAACAAATCTGTCTGCATTCTGTCACTATGACAGTAAGTGATTTCAACAATTTGACTGTTTGCACAAATCGATTAATATGTAAAACGGGGAAAAGCATATGGCTTAGGCATGAATGCATGATGGATCGGATTTCATCGGAGCACTGCTGGTGACGATATTTATAAAACACAAAGAGATCAGCAACAGTGCGGCGATTTTGTAGCGAATCCAGATTTGATGAAAAATTTCCATCATCCACAACTCGCATAGTACGTTATTTAATAGAATACAAAAGAACCAGGATGGAAGCAGATGCAGGGCCCTGAACTTGACAACAATGCTCCATACAGAGACGAATATATTAGTTATAAATGTAGAGTGACTGGTACAAAGTGAAATATTTTTTACATCTATTAAGGAGGACGAGTTTTTTTTACGCGCTTATTGCCATCGCCATTATATGATCGTTCCAGAGTAGGTCATTGGAAATTGTGACTCCCAATAAATGAACGTTTTCACATTCGTCTATTTGTTCGTCACACAAACTTATTGAAATATCGTAGAACTCGGTCTTTGATCTGGAAACAATCAACAGTTGTGTTTTGGTGGAATTAAAATTTACCAAATTTTTGTCACACCAATCGGGGACTTTTTCTAGGTCCTCGGGTGTATTTATAGCAGCGTTTCGTTTCTCCGGGCGGGATTTGTTCGTTCGTACATTTCACCCTTTGAATATAGGATAACTGATGTGATTAGATAACGGTCAGAATTTTCAATACTACCCTTATGGATTTTCACACTTAATAATTGGCATGGAGATTTAGAAGAAAACTTTTATTACGAGGAGTGAAAGTCGGGCTTTTTACAATTTGCATCAGGTTAAAAACACAGGTTGGAGCATGTTTATTTGGACATAGAACTAAATACGGACGCTAAGGCACTAAAACTCAATCAAATCCAAAATTGTTAAGGACTGTGTGAGCAAGCTAAAAAAGCTTGATAATGGCAGCAATGTTACAATTTACTGGATACCTAGTATATCTGGTATCGCTAGTAATTAATAACCCTGACAAATTAGCGAGAAAGGGTGCAATAACAGCTTTTGTTGGATCAGAACCCTTTTGTGACAGAATTATGACAGAATGCCCCAAACCCTATAGAATAACTCCAACGGTTTAAGGCAGTCTAAGGAGTTAATTAGGTAGTCCAATCAAAAGATAGTACAAATGTGGTATAGACAAATAGAAACGGAATAAGAATGACAACTGGCAGGTGTTCTTACAAGGAACTGTAGATTAAGAAAACACCTCAAGAATATTGGGATGGATGAGAGAGACGAATGTAGAATCTGTCTTTTGGAGGAAGAGATCCTTACCCATCTTGAAAGATGATGAAAGATTGTGAAGCCTTGACCTACATGATGTGTTATCTGGTGAAAAATTATATTGCTGAGCGGAACCTGCATATACGCTTAACCCTCTCATTATCCTGAAATTCTAAAAAAAGAATAAATTGAAATTGGTGCCTTAACTGGGCCATCCTCAGGAAGTAGACGGGAATAGATCATATTTATCTCATCTCAGTACAATATTTCACCACTTGCTAATCTGATCTCTTATAACTAATCTGAGGCACTGATTTGTCAACTATGAACTTCAAAGTTCACAAAAAATTTGTAGAGTTTCGTAACGCCAAACAGATTAGGCGCCGTCACCATCATTATTCAATCTCTGGCTACCTAGCTATTTCACCAGAAGGTAGGGCCATCACGTCATATGCAGACGACTGCAAGGTGGTTTCAACAGAAAACGACTCAGCAATAAACTGAGCACTGACTACATTTACACTATGAATGAATGGTTAATAAGCAGAAAAGTATTATCTACTGAAAAGCTCACATTTACACGTTTTACCACAACCTACTCATTCTAATGGTCAAAAAGTCGAAAAATTGTTACTGGTGACCTTTGATTCCTTCCTAAATTGATGCTCATGCACAACAGGTAAGAAGAACAATGATAACAACAAGAATAACAAGCATAAGATAAGTGTGATACCTGTATATAATTTGGGTTCAATATACCAAGTAGTTTCTGAGATTTCGTGTCCACAGACAGGCATACAGACAAATTATTATCTCTATAGCTTAAGATAGTTAATAATGCGTGGAAAGAAAGCAGTTTTAGCTTCGAAAATCATATACATAAAATACCGAACTCGTTTAACTTCATTTTTTCGACTTAATTTTTATTCAAACAGAATCAGAATTATTTTTATTTATCATCAAATAATAATAAAATCCAATTATTAAGCTTTGCTACATATCTTAGTAATATTATTTAGTTTTAATTAAGATGAGTATTATTTCTATTATTTATTATGAAATGCAAACCAAAAATTACATTGTTTTGTAATTTCTAGGAAAATCATATCGTTAGTATTTGTTAGTAATATGTATGTAGTTAGCCCACAAATAAATGCCATAATGTATGGTGAGGCTTTCGAACTGGAACTGAAACCGACAAAGAAAGGTGTTTTTCAACAGATAACCAGCCCATTGTTGAACACGCTTTGGTTGTTTTTAACCGACTTCAAAAAAGAAGGAGGTTCTGTGTTTCACTGTAGGTTTTTTTATGTATGTACACCGATTTCTCAAAAACGGCTGGTTCGATTTGGATGATTTAAATTTTGTTCTATTTGGGTTTATTCCCAGAGGGTCCCATTATTTTTTTTATGATGTGAAAAATACGATTATTCAGAAAATTGAAAAAAACCATATTTTTTATGCATTTTCGTTGATTTCGTCAAAACATATTATTCTGTTTGGGTGTTGTGGGCAGTATTATATTGCTATACTTGTCGAGGTTATCGTAAATAATTTTCTATGACGGGAAATGTGTATGCCGTTTGTGAAAAAAATCATAAAACCATAATTAATAGATTGTCACTGATGAAAGTTTTTCCGGTATTTGAAGTTATTACTTTTAAAACGCTTTCTAGCCGACATTTGCTTTATGACTACACTAAAAATAAAAAAATAAAAACCCGTTTTGAAAAAAATAGAACCGACTTCAGAAAAAACAAAAGAGGCACAAAAAAGTGAAAAATAACTCAATTATGGCTTTTATAGACAAAAATACGTTACATTTTGATTAATTTACTTTCATTATGCTTTAATATAGACAAAAAAATTACGCTATTAAAAAAAATTACTATATTAGTTACTTTTTAACCGACTTCAAAAAGAAGGAGGTTCTGTGTTTCACTGTAGGTTTTTTTTATGTAGTACACCGATTTCTCAAAAACGGCTCGTTCGATTTGGATGATTTAAATTTTATTCTATTTGGGTTCATTCCCAGAGGTACCATAATTTTTTCTTATATGTGAAAAATACCGTTATTCAGAAAATTAGAAAAAACCATATTTTTAATACATTTTGGCTGATTTCGTTAAAACATATTAATCTGTTTGGATATTTTGGGCAGTATTATATTGCTATACTTGTCAAGGTTATCGTAAATAATTTTTCTATCACGGGAAATATGTATGCCGTTTGTGCAAAAAATCGCAAAACCATAATTAATACATTGTCACTGATGCAATTTTTTCGGCATTTGAAGTTATTACTTTTAGAACGCTTTCTAGCCGACATTTGCTTCATTTGCTACAATTAAAAATAAATAATAAAAAAACTTTTAAAAAAAAAATAGAACCAACTTCAGAAAAAACAAAAGAGGCACAAAAAGTGAAAAATAACTCAATTGTTGCTTTTAGAAACAAAAATACGTTACATTTTGATAAATTTGATTTAATTATACAAAAAAAATACGCTATTATACAAAGTTACTATATTAAAATAGTTCCTTTTTATTATAATTATTATAGTTATTATAGTTGTTATAATAGTTATTATATTTTAAAAGTTATTTGTAGTACAAACTGTTCGATGTCGGTGCCACATTGACGAAAAACCGACTAATATGTCTCGGGCTTGGCACCGATCTCCAATATAATAGTATAATAGCGTAATTTTTTTTGTCTATAGTAAGGTATAATTAAATCAAATTAATCAAAATGTAACGTATTTTTGTTTCTAAAAGCAACAATTGAATTATTTTTCACTTTTTTGTGCCTCTTTTGTTTTTTCTGAAGTCGGTTCTATTTTTTTTTAAAAAGTTTTTTATGAGGTGTTCTAGCAGAAGCTCACATGTTTGTACGTTTGTACGTTCTTTGGTTATGAACCTATGCATCACACTCAATAATAAGAAATCACTTATTTACATTGCAGCACTTCATCAACACCGGTATCTCTCAACGTGGTATCTGAAATTTGCATATTGCTACAGTCTCCATAGCTGAGCCTTGCACAGCTTTTCCGCAGCCTCCAACATAAGCAGTTAGAGAGGATCGGTAATAGAACTCGCATGTAGTACCAATAACCTTTGAATAGTTTTGGTGATGACTGATGAGTCACTTATGGTGGGACATAACCTCCTTTCCTTCTCCTTCATTCCTCATTTACTCTCTAATCAATTCCATTGTATACGCTTTACTTTAAATACTTAATTCATCGTTGCTTCGATGCCACTGACAAAAGTTACCTCTGACGCCCATTCGAATTACAATCCACTTCAAAACATATACCAGCTTTTATGACTATCCAACACGCAGGAAGGAGAAAGGAAGATTACTCAACTTAACATGATGGAGCAAGGTGTCATTTGCCTTAGATCATCACAAACAAATCGTATTAGCATTTGCATCTTGTAAGACTATATCGAGCTAATTCAAAACTAGGATTGGATGCCTCCAATTTAGGTTTCGTGGTACCAGAATTTCGATATCTGATCCAACGGCACTTATTCGACCATATCCCAATCCTGTGTACTTTGTATGATTCAAGAATCACTCCCCACTATGATTACCACCTTATCAGTCATAACTGCACCTGCAAAGAATGTGTCCAAGATTAAGCATTGATATTCACTGGCCATTAAAAAAAATGCTTTAGGCTATTTTGGTAGAAATTAAATACCCATTATTTATTATTCGAGACCGTTCTTGCTTGACTCAATGTTAATATTAAACGTTTACGCTTCCTCTGTTGTGTTCTGGTTTTTGGAGCCGAAATGTTTTGCAACGCGCCTGCTCTTATGATGGTGCTTGTTTTAATTTTTGTTTGATATGTTGATGTTTTTTTTAATAGTTTACACGTGAGTTGAAATCTTCAAGATATATGGAAAATATAGATCCAACATGTTAGGGCACTGTATATACATAACTTTTTTGCAAACCTTTAGCACGAATTGTGCACACATTGGTTGCTTTATTACCACGGCGTACAAAAACACGCAACAAGTCGATTTTTGTAGACATCGTTCCCTAAAAAAACATATTTGCGTATATAATAGGGAATCTTTCATATATGCAATCTACCTACAACCCAAATATATATATATATATATATATATATATATATATATATATATATATATATATATATATATATATATATATATATATATATATATATATATATATATATATATATATATATATATATATATATATATATATATATATATATATGTATATATATATATATATATATATATATATATAATATATATATATATATATATTATATATATATATATATATATATATATATATATATATATATATATATATATATATATATAAATATATATATATATATATATATATATATATATATATATATATATATATATATATATATATATATATATTTATATATATATATATATATATATATATATATATATATATTATATATATATATATATATATATATATACATATATATATATATATATATATATATATATATATATATATATATATATATATATATATATATATATATATATATATATATATATATATATATTTTTGTTACCAAACCATATCGCATATACATTAAAATTGTCATATACATAACTTATTATCTATAAAAAAAAAAGTGATTTCGGCTTTTATATGATAAATTACCGAAAAACGTTCTATTTATGTTGACATAAGTCAGACAGTAACAATACCAATATTAAATAAAAAGCCCTAGAAAAACTCAAATCAACCCGCCCACATCCAACAATTTATATTATTTCTTTCTGTAATTTCGCTTTTTATTGTTTATACGTAATTTTATTTTCCTAATTTTTCGGCAAATATGTTAATGTATGTGTCTAGAGGTTTTGTTTTTTGAACAGATTTTCCATCTAAATAATAATAACAATAAAAATAAGAATTATGAGCAAAAGAAAAACTGTGATCGATTCTGAAAAATCAAAATGAAAAAAAAGAAATTTATATTTCCTTTGTTTTTAGTGTTATTTATATTTAGATTGTTATTTAATGCTATCTTTTCATGTTTATTTGGTTTTGATTTCACAAAAGCTTGAACAAACAAAAATATAATAATATAACATAAATCAATTGCGATGATGACAATTATTATAAAATTGATCGAAAAGTATAATAATAATTCGAAAAAGATAATTATATTAGTAAAAAAACGTCAAAATATATTTTCATAATTTTAATTAATTTCGTCTTTTTCTTGTCATTCTTAAATTTTCTTCTACAACAACACCAACGATTTGACAACCAACAGTATTGTTTGACGGATAAACAATTAAGCTCAATTGAACGGCCACGAAGGGAACGCTTTTTTTGGTTGTTGGTCTGGACGAAATGCACCTCAATCTTTTTTAGGGGTATGTGTTGGACGTCGAGCACCATCGGATGAAAATTTAGCTGATTATGCACCGATGCATCGTTATCCTAGGTAAGTGAAATTTTTATAAAAAAACACTACAAAAAAACACTTCGCTGACCACGAAAACCCTCAAATTCATCGTGAAATAAAAATTGAAGATCAAAAAATTTGTAAAATTATTTTTAATCCCGCATTATGTTTTTAGTTCATTCATTGTTTCGTGTTGGATTTGAACATTCATTTTTCCCCAGAGAAAGCTCGTATTCGTATGAAAATGCCATATGCCCGGCCCAACGTCATTGGTCCCATAAGATGATGGATTTTTTTTCATTGAGAGCCTTCCTGAGCGTGCATGTGAGGTGTTTTGGCAGGCTACATCAATGTCTAACAGGCACACACTGCAACTTTCTTCCTTTCCACTCCCGCCATATCAATTCACTAGTTAGCCTAAACCATGTCGTGTCTGTTTATCTGTCCGTTCTGTACGCGTCGGTACGTGTCCGTTCTGTATTCACTATTATGCAAAGCTGATCTAGCCAGAGTTCTAGTTTGTATATGGTTGTCGATCACTTTTTCAACAAATTTTAGCATAAATATTTTTAGGCCGATGAATCTATTAGACTTCGACTGTGTGACATTTTGGGCATCCACTCCCCAGTCCTTAAGGTTTGGTTTATATTCCTTATATTATTCGCGTCTTATTACTCTACACTAAGAGATTTCTGGCGACTTGTTCCGTAAACGCATCATTTGGTCTTCTCAACGTGAAATGTTGATCTCGGTGCCACCTTTTGCTAGAACTTTAGCCGTTACAGAGATTTCTTAAACTCCTTCTCTTGCTCTTCATAATTTTCTTGTTAAAAATGGTAAAAATCCGTGTTTAGTTTTCCTATTTTCCAGATTCTGTTGCCCTTTTGAAGAACAATTTAGTTCTTAATTTTAGCTTAATTATTAATTTTTTAATTTAATTATAATTTTTAAATTTCTCGCCAAATAAGTTTTTAAGTTTCTCCCTACCTTATAATTCTATAGGACGCCGAATAGGGAGTGAATAAACTAAACCACTTCTTGTGGTTGAATGCTACACCATTCCACCAGCCATTGCACCTTCCTGAGTGGTATTGCATCCTGTTTCCGATGCCTATGCCGTCCCTATATTGTGGTTTCTTCGAGTGCTATAGCGATCTCTATGCTCAATACGTCGCTGGTGGAGAAATTTGTTAGACAAAATAATAAATGTTTTTCTAATCATAATACACGCAATAGGCAAATTTCCTTTAGTATCTCATACTACCTTAGCCTTGCTGTTTGCAATGTTCCGTTTAAGCTGCTTTTGTAACGTCAAGATTTTTGTGTAGCGTGTGCCGCAGAAGTTTATTTGTGAATGTACTGCTCAATAGAAGTGGCCGCTGATATGGCGTGATGAACATTCCTTATGCTACGCTTAGTTTATTGCTGCCTATATTTTTGTATTTTTAAAAGATTTTGGGTAACTTCATCCAATAACAACCTCTTCCTCCTCGGCGACATTTGTAATGCTATTGGGTTATACGGGTGCAGCATCCTTGGCATCTTCCGCAACCATTTTCTTCACTGATGATGATGTAATTATAACTCCAGATGTCACTTGAAAAAGCCGTGATATCGGTGACCCCTTTGAATAACACCCACCCTACACGTCTCTACTCCCGTCGACTTCTAGGCCCACCACTTCTCGGTAGAAAAAAAGGAAGACGGTTACCTTATCGGGTCAAAATATCATCTATTAATGTCACCACAAGCGGTGGTGACATTAATAGATGATACTTAATGATAGATGGTACTTCCACTCTTGGTAATACTGCCATGAGTCAGTCAGCTGGATTATCATCGTCGCACTCTACCGCAACAAACCTTGGGTTGAAGTAAATATCTACAAACTTCAATTTTGTGGACTCAGACTTTAAACTGAACTTCAACTAACAGTTCTTAAACTATTATTGGCTATTATCTGGCTAGGTTTGGGTGGGTTGGTGTTGCTCCATCTTAGTTGGTCGGATGTCAGGTCTTCCTGTTTTGGAGCATTATCCTTTCTTTCGTTCCGACGCATTTGGTCGTAATTCCTTGACGTCAACCCATCCAAGCAAGAAACTTCAGCAAAGTCCATGTTCTAACCATTCCTCACTTTAATGAGTCGGCCAGTCTCCTGTCTGGCCTCTAGATGACAAAGCCACCCTGTGTCAAAACTAGTGAAAAAATAAAAAACACGTATTAATTTTTTTTGTTATTCTAATGATTACCGAAGTTACAAACAAATCGGACAAGGTCGGGTTCAAATTTCTTATTTTATCGGCGTCTTGATTCGATTTTCCATCACCTGCAAGTTGATATGTAGAACTTTCGAAAACATGATATAAACACTATATAGAAGAAAAACGTGAAGTAGACCGATTTGAGAACATCTGACCATATTTGATTTTCCTGAAACTTGGCATATACGAAGTATGGAGAAAATAAAAATACTGCTTATTTTAGAATTTTTTTAAAGTGCATAGTTTGAGCCAAAAGGGCACTCCACCATGCTTGAAAAATTAAAATTTTGTTAATCCGAGGTAACTTTAAAATTAAATTGCTCGAGAACGGCTTTACCGATCTCAACAAACTTTTTTTTGTTTGATAAGTGATTAGTTAATCTTTTGAAAAAAAAAAATTAATTAATCGTTTTTGTAATTAATTTTAAATTAAAATATTAAAAATTTTTTTAGAAAACGGCGCTAGGGTGAAACTACAGTTGAATTTTAATTTTTTTTTTAATAGTTCTATCCTTACTTTACGAAATGGGATTTATTCGGTTTCTTGAGATATTAAATTTTAAAGATTTACAGTCCGACTAAATTAATTTGTCATCATTTTTTCGAACAATTTCTATTAACCAAAAAAGTTAACCACTAAAGTTTAATATTTTAATTGTTTTTTTACTCCTATCACAGTAAATTATAAATTACATCACACTATCCATGATATGTAAATTGATTATTTCAAATAGTGTGCGGCAAGGAAAAAAAAAAGGGTGCGGTAATGGATTTTCATATATATTACGAAACACTTTTAATAAAAAGAACAATTTTTATTTAAAGAAAAATTTGATTTTTAAAAATTAAATATTTCAATTCATTTTGACACAGAATAATGCAAAGCCTACCACAATTTGTAAACTATTTGCATTTAATTTATATTTATAATTAGTAGTTCATTTTTCCAAGTAATTATATGCGTTTGGGCATTAAAACAAAGTCGTAGAAAAAGTATATAACAAATCTCGAGTTGTAAAGCATTTTCCATGCTCGTGAAGATACTGCACTCGACGCTACGCGTCTCAACTCTAGATATGTAATATACTATTTCACACATAACGAATTTAAGTACATCCTTGTAAGTATTTAATTCTAAATTTTAAGAGTATAGTCCTTTGGTTGACGCAGTTTGAACAATAATTTCATATTTTGATGTTTGGCACAAACACAAACATTTTGTTGATTTCCAATTCTTTATTTAATGCGTTGGGCGTAGTGTAATAAATATGTACTATCCTATTTTTCTAATTGGTATATATCTTGCAAAATGAGTTTCTTCCGAATTTGTTGGTGCCCTGATTTGCCCTTTCTTAACAGTGATGAAATTTTGTGACCCAGGCATTATGCGGCTGATATTATTTTCTTCATAAAATTTTTTCACTTGCGCTTTTTGTTTAATTCGTTTAATTATTTTTTTATATCTTGAAAATGAACATATATTACGCTGAACTCTGAGTGTTTTACTTTGTTCAATAGTGTGGCTTGTTAAATTTTCCCCAAAGATGTTCTAAATTTCTTGATATGACATTTCTAGTGACAATAATGATAATATTTTCCATTGCCACCGTTCATGCTAGGTAGTTTTTAAATTCTAATGATAATGTAATACGAAAGGTTAGTAGAAAATAAATGAATAAAATAAAATAAGTATATGAATGAATAATAGTATATTTTCCTACAAGAGATGAACACGCTGTTTTTTCGTGAGTGAAAATTTGTTTACGTGACGTGTTAGCGTCGAGTAGGGCAATTTCACGAACGTAAAATGTTTTTATCTCGCGTAAGAAATGCAATTTTTTCTATGATAGTTAGGCTGTATTCTAAACGACAACTTATTTGAAACTTATTTATGTAGACTTACTTATTCACCGCCATTTTAAATAAGTATTGAAAAGCTATTCTAAATGATTTAGCATACTTAATTTGACAGCACATAAAAGCAAATTCGAAAATAAATTTGATTCTAACGATTTATTTAATTTGATCAATTAAAGAGTTTTCAAAACAATTTTCTTCATTTCAAATTATTATATTAATTTTATTACGGATCGAAAAAGAAGTTTTCTTCCTTAAAATCATTTAGTAAACAAACATGACACTGACAAATCAAATTAGATTTTTCTATGAAAAAAAAAAATTTCAAATAAGTCACCTCTTTAGGATACTTATTCAAATAAGTAAGTCTCCACAAATAAGTTTCAAATAAGTTTTGGTTTAGAATACAGCCTTAATATACAAACAATATTTATTAGAAATTATTAAATTAGAAATCGACAAAATAACATTTAAAATTCATATTCTATTTTTTCATGGCTGATTTGTTTTAAAAACTTTGTAAAATTATATGAAGATACCATAGCAACTACAATTTGTTATTCTTTTTACACTAGTGAAAAAGAACCCATTTTAACAGGGGATTAAGCGTGATGAAAATAGAATTTTCATATGCTATCATAGAAAAAATATTGAATATGTAGTGAACTCTGTTGTCAATATACATTGACTTTATAATACTATAGATACATCACTTTAAAATTTTTTTGTTATGTGGTGTATCCGCAACAAGCGCTGCAAAATCAACACAAAAAGGGTTGAGTCACGGAATAACCTAACGTAAATCTGGTTATTATATTGGCTAGCTTAACGAAATAATTTTTTTCTATTTAACGAATCTTTCTTAAGTTTTTAACTAAACGATTTCGTGTTTGACGTTTGAATTTGCACACTGTTGCTTTTAATATGTTAAAATAAAACAAACTGAACAAACTTTTGTTCGTAATGAATATAAATGACAACAATGTAGTTTGTAAATTTTTTATATGAATACTGCAAAATACATGCGTAATCGAATCACATTTGTATGTGTGTTTTCATTTGGTAATTTATTTTTAGATTTAAGGAAAAATAATGAAAATATAAGTTTTCTGCTCCGCAATTAATAACAATTTCATTTTTTAAATAAAAAGCACTACATTAAAAATAATAATTGAAATGGGAAATTGGGAAACTCAGTTTTTGAACTGGGACATGTAATCTATGTTTTGATGAAAATAAACCAAATTTTGTTAAATTACTTGGTGGTATTTTTAGGTTTTCCTTTGAATTTCTGGCAGTTTTGGCATTTGTGTTACACGATTAGAGTAGTTCTTCTTACGGGGTTAATGACAATTAAAATAAATCAAGAACCACAGAAAGAAGGGATAGAAATTTAAAAAAAACCTTTTACTTCGGTCTGCAAGACAAGTATTACATTCATGAGTTAAAAGTGAAATTCGTACTCCCACTTTTTTTGGCATTTCTCGACGTTTTAGGACCTACTGATTCTAAAAAAGCAAAAAAAAATGTATGTCTGTCTGTCGGCCGGCCAACCGAAAAAATCTAGAAAACGGCTGAAGGGATTTTAATAAATTTGATTTCTAAAAATAGGTACACTGAGTGCGTTAAAAAAATCGTCAAGTGTGTCAAAACAAGGAAATATGCATTTTTTGCTTAAAAAACGTTTATTTTAAGTGATAATGAGTAGGAACTAAGAATACGGAGAAATCTTGATGGTCGGGATTGGTATGTGATACCAAAAACTAGATTATTGCATTATAAGTTTGTCAAAAAAATGTTGTCAAGTGTGTCAAAAGAAAGATTTTTATTTATTTTTTTACCCAATTCTAACCAATTTTTGGAATATTTTTAGAATTTTGAAGAATTTTAAATTTTTGATTTTATTATAATTTTGGAAAAAGTTTCAATTTTTGATATTGTTATAATTTTTACAATATTTTTAGAGTTTTGGAAAAAGTTTGAATTTTTGAATGTTTAAGAATTTTTTGAATATTATTAGAATTTAGAAAAAGTTTAAATATTTGATTTTATTCTAATTTTTGGAATATTTTTAGAATTTTGAAAAAATTTTCAATTTTTGATTTTGTAAGAATTTTTGGAATATTTTTAGAATTGTGAAAAATTTTAAATTTTTGATTTTATTATAACTTTTATAATTTTGGAAAAAGTTTCAATTTTTGATATTGTTATAATTTTTGCAATATATGTAGAATTTTGGAAACAGTTTGAATTTTTGAATGTTTAAGAATTTTTGGAATATGTATTATTAGAATTTAGAAAAAGTTTAAATATTTGATTTTATTCTAATTTTTGGAATACTTTTAGAATTTTGAAAAATTTTAAATTTTTGATTTTATTATAATTTTTATAATTTTGGAAAAAGTTTCAATTTTTGCAATATATTTAGAATTTTGGAAACAGTTTGAATTTTTGAATGTTTAAGAATTTTTGGAATATTATTAGAATTTAGAAAAAGTTTAAATATTTGATTTTATTCTAATTTTTGGAATATTTTAGAATTTTGAAAAAAAAATTTTAGAATTTTAAACATATATTTAGAATTTTGAAAAAAGTTTCAATTTTTTATTTTGTAAGAATTTTCAGAATATTTTTAGAATCTTAAAAAATTTTACATTTTTGATTTTATTATAATTTTGGAAAAAGTTTCAATTTTTGATATTGGTATAATTTTTGCAATATTTTTAGAATTTTGGAAAAAGTTTAAATTTTTAAGAATTTTTTGAATATTATTAAAATTTAGAAAAGGTTTAAATATTTGATTTTATTCTAATTTTTGGAATATTTTTAGAATTTTGAAAAATTAAAAATTTTTCATTTTATTATAATATTGGAAAAAGTTTCAATTTTTGTAATATATTTAGAATTTTGGAAACAGTTTAAATTTTTGAATGTTTAAGAATTTTTGGAACATTATTAGAATTTAGAAAAAGTTTGTATATTTGATTTTATTCTAATTTTTGGAATATTTTTAGAATTTTGAAAAAAAATTTTAGAATTTTATATATATTTTTAGAATTTTGACAAAAGTCAATTTTTGATTTTGTAAGAATTTTTGGAATATTTTTAGAATTTTAAAAAATTTAAAATTTTTGATTTTATTATAATTTTGGAAATAGTTACAATTTTTGATTTTGTTATAATTTATGCAATACTTTTAGAGTTTTTGAAAAAAGTTTTAATCTTTGATTTTGTAATAACTTTCTAAATATTTTTAGAAATTTGTTTGTAAAAAGTTAGAATTTTGGATTTTATGTAATTTTTACAATATTTTTGGAATTTTGAAAGAAATATGAATTTGTGATTTTGAAATATTTTCTCAAAACGCTAAATGGAGAGGTTTTGAGTAGTTTGCTGATTATATAATCTTTTCACTAAATTATATTAATTTATGATTTATTATAATTTTCCGACAACGTATTGATGTTTCGTGTTAGTTTTGTAATACATATCTAAACAGAGATAAAAAATACATGTACTTTACAAAAAGTTATATTTGATATACATCGTTGCCCAAAACTAAAAACCATGTCCTCATAAAAGTTTTTGTCGAAAACTATATCAAAATCCTTAACCCAGACCAAAGTCTTGATATCTCAGAGCTGTGAGATTTCAGCCGCTTTATATTTTACATATTTTGAATTATCATACTTGTTTAGCACTTGTTTTATACGCACGTGAATATAAATTTAAAAAAATAAAAGATTTAATTTTATTTCTATGATCACTCACGTGAGTGATCATAGAAATAAAACTAAATCTTTTATTTTTCTAAATTTATATTCACGTGCGTATAAAACAAGTGCTAAACAAGTATTATATTCAACGAATTACGCCAAGAGCATACGGCAAAAAGTGTAAACTATATATTTTAAATTACCTGTAATATTGTTATTCGATCACCTTTTTTAGCGTCTTTGAATGATTTATTTATGTTTCGGATTGTAACCATTAATAGTATAACTAAAACAGACTTCAAAACTGTTTCATGATGATCACAACAATTCCATTTCTGAATTTTTTTCTTTATGGCTGGAAACAGAATGCCGTTGATTAAATTTTTTGCTGCTTTATTTGTTTGAAATAAATGTGTGAATTCGTTATATATCACGTCTAAATGATGTTCAAATGCAGCGGTGGTTATTTTCAAACTACCGAAATCAGTTTTCATTGTCGATGAAATGTCACTGCAAACATCTTTTGCAGGTGAAGGAGCTAAAAATGTTGATTCATATTTTTTTTCATATAGCAAGGCATATCTAGGGCATGGTCGATTAATCGATTGGGACTAAATATCGATTAACGATTAATATGAAAATTTTAACATCGATTAATCGATTAATCGATTAAATAAAATTTTTACTAATTCTAATATTTTTATTAATTTTTAATTAATTTTTAATTTTTTTTAACAATGACATAAGAATAAACAAAAATTTAATAGCTATCTATGTATTAAGGGCGTAAAGTAGGTCTTTTTTGCATAAGAGTGAAATTGTTGCTCTAGGCGTTACCCTAGGATTTGTATCTCCCTCTCTGTCATTGAAGTTTTCAGACCTTACAAAATTATGTGTTTGAAAATATACTGTACTAATTGAAAATGATAAGAAAGAAGCTGTTTCCTTCAGAATGGAATGTAATGGGCTTCAATATAATCCAAACCATAGTTTACTGGTTGGATTAATAATAAAAATATTACTTAAGGCAAAGTAAAGATTTTTGTATTGGGATCAAATTTTGTTAATAATGTACTTTGTGTTATGCCCATAACAACTAAAAAAGTAGTTCGTAAGAAAAAGAGAATACATCTTTAGACAATAAACCTTTTCACAATTTAATACAAAATTCGTTAAATTAATTTGTAAATTTTAAACATTTTCGTAAATTTAGATTAATCGATTAATAATTTTTTTGTTCGATTAATCGAACAATTTGCGAAATGATCAATTAATCGAACAATCGATTAATCTAACCATGCCCTAGGCATATCTCTCAGAATGTTTTGGATTTTTTTCAATCATAAAATTTGTACAGTTATTACAATTCATTCTTTGTGATATTGTTTTAGATATGTATCCGAAAAAATATAATTTGGCTGTTAAATTTAACTTTTCATTTGGACTCAATATATCAAAATTTTCGTCAAAATCAATGTCAAAATCATCACAAATCTCAGAAGCGTTGAACTGCTGTTCAATGTTGTCCGAATAATGTACAACAGAATTATTTGATGATTGTTGAATTATCTGAGGTTTAAACGAAAGTAGGGTAGATGATTTTGAATTCTCGTAACTAGAAAATTCTGAAGAATCCATGTTTTGAAACATGATCTGTTTTAAATTTAAGTATGTTCTATATACTGATGGATTCCTCTCGTAACTGCCTTTGAATGACCTAGTCATTGAAATTTGATTTTCTAATGGATCTTGAGATAAGCATGACGTCATTAAAAATTGTTGTTCGTCTTTTATATCTTCCCATATCATTATTATTGCATTTATGGTCTGAAGAAGACCATTAAAACAGAACGGCACTTTTGATTCTTCCTGTATGCTTCCATGATAATATCCAGTTTCTAGACTCCTCCAAATTTCTTATAATTGTCGAATCTTTGGAAATTCCAGCTCTAAATGGGTTTTTTAAAAATTTCGACACACTATTTAAATTGTCGAACAGGACATTTATTTTAGATATAAATTCGGCAGTGTCTAATACACATTTTTTTCCTCTGCATCTTGGAAAACTTCTAATCTTACAGCACATTGGATAGCTGAAGCAATGCTATGACTAAAAACTTGTGTAGCTAAAGAGACATTCATTTTTTAGAACAGCACGGGATCAATGTGACTTTTGGTTAATTTATGCATAGCTCGAATATTGCCATTATCACAATTATATAGTTTTCTAATAATTCCCCACAAAAATTTTTTTCACCCTATTTATTTGAATATCTTTACTATATAAGATGTTACGAACACTTTGAATTAGGTGTACTGGATCAAACAAATTGTAAATTTTTTTTCCATCAATTATTGTGTACGGAGTTTCAATTGAGGAGCCAAGTTTTTTTAAACAAATTCTATTGCTAGCACCTTGATCACAAGTTGTACAAATAATATCGTATCCTGTTTTATTTATTTTATGCACTGCTTCATTGATTATTATGCTCAAATCAGTACCAGAAACGTTTCCAGCAAGATAACCAACTGACTGCTTCCAATTTGAATTGAGCCCTTGTATCATAAATATCGTAACACTGGAAGCGAGACGTTCACTACGGCCCAGTGGCCCGAGATCGGTGAATCCATACACCCAATCATCTCTAATGTTATAGTCCAAATTTTAATGCTCATTTCATCCAATAAAAATACGCATCGGTGATCTCTTTTATTCAGATCCTTTACTTTTGATTCCAGAACTTTAAGAACCATGTCGGATATGCCCGTTGGAAATCTTATACCCGAATGCCAGCGCTGTATGGTGCTAACGGCTTGTAGATTAAACCCAGTCTGTTGCATATGTTAATAAAGTGCCGGTGATTTATAGTAAAATTTTAATGCTAGATTTCTTTCGGGATCAGTCCAATGTTGATTTTTTTATGCATAAATTGTGATTTAAAAAAAGTTTTAACATCTGCACTTTTATCTTTCAGCAAATCACCCAACATCTTCTCTTCTTCAGATTTGTTAAATTGTTACTAAGCTTCCTTCTCTTAGGAGTTGTAAAAATGTATCTTAAAAATGTTTCAAACGAATATAGTAGAATTTTTTTGCCAGCGAACACAAAATTTGTTTGTTATGCGCATATTTTTTGCACATGCGCATATTGTTTGCACATTCAGTGTCTCGATTAAAATATTAAAAAAAACTATTGGGGTCCCATTGAAATGGACAAAAAAAACTCATAAAAATTAATAAATTACTATTGAAATTCAACCAATTATAATAGAAAACCAAAAACTAGTAAAAATATTAAAGATTTTGTAGGCAATGTATCAAAATTTTGATAATTAAAAATAATTATAATAAAAATAACGACGCCTATGGAAACAAATATCACAACAAACAAATGGTACGAACTAGAAGTAGAAATTTAACTAATATAATTGTTTTGAAAACGAATTTATCCCAAAATAAATAATACATCTCTGTTTTACTTTTTGTCTCATCTTTTATCTCTTGCTGCGTCCTAGCTGTCAAAAATTCGCTGGCAAAAAAATTCTACTATACATATTTATTAGCACATTCAAAACAGGTTCACAGGAGATGAAAAACGTGTTCTAGACAGAGTTGTGAAAACTTGACCATTTTTGATTTTCCTGAAACTTGGCATATATATAAGTAGTATGGACAAAATAAAAAATACAACTTATTTTACAATTTTTTTTAAGTGCATAGTTTGAGCATAGAGGGCACCCCAACATGGATGAAAAATGAATATTCTGCCAATCCGATGTATCTTTGAAATTAAATTGCTCAAGAACGGCTTTACCGATTTCATCAAACTTTTTTTTGTTTGATAGATGATTAGTTAGTCGTTTGAAAAAAATTAACTTGTTATTTTTGTAATTAAGTTTTAAATTAAAAATATTAAAAAAACTTTTTTAAAGATGGCGCTAGGGTCGAAGCTGAATTGGAATTTAATTAATTATTTTTCTGAAAACAGTCCTATTTTTACTCTAAAATATGACAAATTTACAAAGTGGCGTTAATTCGTGTTCTTGAGATATTTAATTTTAAAGATTTTTAGTCCGTCTAAAATTCTATTTGTTCATTATTTTTTCGAACAATTTTTATCATCAACAAATTTTAACCACTGAAGTTCGAGAAAATAATGAACAATTAGAATTTTAATTAGACTAAAAATCTTTAAAATTAAATATCTCAAGAACACGAATTAACACATCTTTGTAAATTTGATATATTTTAAAGTAAGGTTAGAACTATATATAAAAAAAGTTAAAATTTAATTCATTTTAAAATTGTTTGTTAATGGAAGTTGATTGAAAAAATAAAGAAAAATTCGAATTTCAGAGTCGTACTAAAAATCTTTAAAATTAAATATGTCAAGAAGAAGAATTTTAGCCTCTTTGTAAATTTGATATATTTTAGAATAAAGAAAGAACTATTTTCAGGGAAAAAATTAATTAAATTCCAATTGCTCTTCGACCCTTCGAATTTTCATTTAAAAATTAATTACAAAAAATATTAATTAATTTTTTTTCAAACGGCTAACTAATCATCTATCAAATAAAAGAAAGTTTGCTGAAATCGGTATAGTCGTTCTTGAGCAATTTAATTTCAAAGTTACATCAGATTGGCAGAATTTTCATTTTTCATGCATGTTGGGGTGGGTGCCCCATGCTCAAACTATGCACTTAAAAAAAATTGTAAAATAAGTTGTATTTTTTATTTTGTCCATACTACTAATATGCCATGTTTCGAGAAAATCAAAAATGGTCAAGTTCAAATCTCGACTTTTTCACCTGCGTAATTTACGTTTTTCATCAGGAGTGTATTTATTATATTAGGCTAACACACCTTGGAATCTTTTCACAATATGCGTTCGACGATGATGCGGTATTCTTAAGAATATGGAAAGATGGAAACTGATTTTCACAAATTTCTGCATTTACAGGATTTGTTGGGGCTGGTAAAATAAATGGGCTTCGCATATATGTTTTAGGATTTGCAGATCTAGTCACTAGCAATTCTTCTTCACTATTTTCATCAATATTGGTTATGTTATCACTTGCTTCACCCTTAATTTCATTTGTGGATAAACCAGATTTTTGAAAAGAGCGCTTTCTAGCAATTCTGAGTTACCGGTGTATGTTCTAATAAAATTTTATCACATAACTCATCTAACTTATTTCCAGAACAACTACATATTTGTGAAGAATATGTTTTGGGAATTGCTCCTATCAAATATAAGCAGTTCAATTATGTAAAAATCCAGTGGTATTTATTTCCATGCTACTTACCCTTTTTCAAACAAGTGCGGCCAGCACGATGGATCAAATCTTTTTCGAAGAAATGTTTATCACACATATATAATTTTTTATTTTGGTTTAAATTCATTTGAATATAAACATCGCCGGAGTGTTTCTTCCACACATTGCCAATATTTTCATTCTTGGGGAATTCAAAAAATGATAAAAATGAACCTGGAGCATATCGGCTATTACAATTCTTAAAACCACAACAAAATCTTGACATGATTTACAGAAAGTTTATTTAAATCGAAAAAAATAACTTTTTTCTCCGATAGACAGCAAATATAAATTTTGCAGACTTATTTCAGTCAGCAAAGTGGCACTTTTCCTGCCTGGCAGCAAAGCAAGTACTTTGCTGCCTAGGCAGCAAAATAATTAGACTTCATAGAAATAAACAGATATTGCGATTAAAAAAAAATTTTTTTAATCGATTTTTTTTTTCATTTTTAAAATTTTGCTTTATTTTTAAAGTAATAATTATTAAATTACATATCATTGTAATTAATCGGAGAAAAAATTATATGTTCAACTCGGCAGCAAGGTAGACTGACTGCCTTGGCTGAATTCCTAGCCTCGCTCGCTCGGCTATGAACTATCAGCCGCGGCAGTCAATCTACTACTTTGCTGCCTAGTTAAACAAATAACTATTAAATCGCAAAAAAATTTCAATCACAATAGATTTTAAGCAAGTAAATTTAAATTTAAAACCAACTACCGTTTTTGAAATTTGTATGTGAACGAGATAGTTTGTGTTTGTATTGAATTTTAACCATATATAAAAACTTACTCACACTAAAATATTACAATTTGACGAAAGAAAAAACAATTGTATTAGACATATGCGAGACTCAAACCATACTAAAACCTTTAATTTCTCCATACAAAATTTAAATAACTAAATTATGAATGAAAAACATAAAAAACTAACCTTAAAATAAACTTTAATATAATTTAATCTTATTTCTAGCGTTTTTTAAGACTTAATCGTAACTTCGAATAACCAAAAAGATTTTAAATTCATATGCTTTCAATTTGATACAAGTAACGCCACCTGATTTATACACCACATAATAAATATGATGTATCTATAGTATTATATAGTCAATGCAATATATATGAATTCATATTAGTTTTGCTACTCGACGTATGGGTCACTAATAGAAATAGAATTATAATGTTTTTTTTGATAGATAATTATAAAGTAACAATAGTAAATCAAAGTAGTAAGCTGCATTTTGTATTGCATTTAATATTTTTAATAAAGTAGTTTTATTGTAAAATAACCGCACTACTACAAATTAGAAGTGGAATAATGGATTTTAACCACGAATTGGGATATTTTCCAACATCAATAACTCCGAAAATGATAAATTTTAGTAATGAATATTTATCAATTTATAGTTCTGCAACCAAAAATAAGGTTTTGAAAAAAATGACGTTTTTTTCGTGTTTTCTTACCTCGATTAGCTCCGAACCTAACTGATCGAAAATTTTCAAATGTATTTGGAATGATAGAAAAATTAGTACGTTTTTAATAAAAAATATTTAAAAGTGTCATAGTCTCATAATTAGATTTATTAAGGGGGTGGATATGAGGAGAGGTAAAAACACTATTTAAAATGTGGTCAAGTGGAGTGTCATTTAAAAGAACACTTTATTTAGAAAATATAGCAATTTTTTTGAGTTATTGTCAAAAGAGTGCAACTTTCAGACCGTCTTCCCCCGCTACGTTTCGACACTGATTAACAGAAAAATTTGTAAAAATTCACAGAGCTAGGAAATTTGGTAAATTTTGTATGAAAATTATAGCGAAGTCTCAAATAATTATATTTCTGTGTATTTAGGGGACCGGGGTAGAGAGGGTAAAAAAAAGCTTTTTTGACCCAAGCGAGTGGGGCGTCATTTGAAAGAGCACCTAATTTAGAATTCTTTGCAATTTTTTTAGAATTTTTCGATGCACAGTTTTTGAGTTATGGATAAAAAAGTGCAAAATTCAGATCACCTCCACCCTCCCCCTTCTACGTTTCGACACTAATTGACAGAAAAATTTGTAAAAATTCACAGAGCTAGGAAATTAGTAAATTTTGTATGAAAATTATACCGAAGTCTCAAATAATTATATTTCTGTGTTTTTAGGGGACCGGGGTAGAGAGGGTTAAAAAAAACTTTTTTGACCCAAGCGAGTGGGAGTAAGAGCACCTAATTTAGAATTCGTTGATGTTTTTTTTAGAATTTTTCGATGCACAGTTCTTGAGTTATGGACAAAAAAGCGCAAAATCCAGACCGTTCTGCCCCCTACGTTGTGACACTGATTGACAGAAAAATTTGTTCACAGAGCTAGGAAATTTGGTAAATTTTGTAGTACGTATTTTATCGCTATTAATACTTCAGATGAGGTCTTATGACAGCTGCAAGGATATGAACAAAAGTGTTCATCACGTGTTGGAAACTGTAAATTTCCAAATTTTCAAATCAAGAAAAAAGCGGGTAATATAATGTGGCTAATACGAAATTAAACGAAATGAAATAAATATTTTTGTAAACTCATTATATATGACTTATTAATTATTTAATTACTTGTTAATTATTTCACTTATTATGTTTATGTTTTGCTAGTTTATCGTTCTATAACACCCCGAACAATTTTATTTATTCAAACTTCAGTGGTTAAAATTTTTTTTATTAGAAATTGTTCGAAAAAATTATGAAAAATTAGAATTTTTAGTCGGACTGAAAATCTTTAAAATTAGTTATCTAAAAAAAAAGGAAAAAACGCCCATTTATAAATTTTACATATATATATAAGAGTAAAAATTTAGAACTATTTTATAAAAAGAATTCAATACTAGCGCCAATACATCAAACAAAAAAAAGTTTGTTGAAATCGGTGCAGCCATTTAATTTCAAAGTTACCTAGGATTGGCAAAATTGTAATTTCTACAACCTTAACTCATATTATTACTACAACAATCGGTTATTACTAGAAACATTGTGTTTTGCACTTAGTTTCCTCAGTCAGTAGATTTAAAGGCCAATTTAAGTTAAGGCCAAAATCTGTAATCAAAATTAACTACGACAGGAACCGTTAGCAAATTAACGTTTTAAGTGTGTATATATTTTGCTTTAATAATCTAATAAACCTTTCTATATTCAAGCTTCACTCTATTATATAAACCCAACTAGGGGAAAATGAAGTAAATTCTAATAACTCAACAATTTATATAATAACACGATATTGTCTTTTAATACACTTTAGTTTTTATATAAAATCATTTTTCTGTCTTTGAGCAAAAACGTTGGAACAAAAAAATAAAGTTTCCATTTCTTTTTCATTTTAAATGAAAATTTAACGATAAAAACTTATGACGGGAAAATGATTGAAAATTGATTTAACTGAATCTTTGATGCTCAAGCACTGTACGTACATACATATTGATAAAAGTTGTTTCTTCTTAGTTTTGCAACTAAACGGATGTACAAAATCCAATTTTTATCGAAAATTTTTTTCGGTCAAAAATTTCTGAAGGACTCTTATAAATTTAAACATAGAAAGCAAAATATAAATTATAATAGAGATAGAAAAGTCATTAAAAACATCATAGTGAAATAAACTTTTATGTACAGTTATGTACAGTATATTTTTAATAAAATTCCTAATGATTCTACACCGAACGGTTACTAGCCTGAAGGAAATGACATTTTCTGTGTTTCTTTTGTCTTTCAAGTAAATACTTTGGTATTGCATTAACATTGGAAATTTTACACCGATATAGGTATCCACATTCCGTAACAGGAACAGATGAACTGTTTCAGTACGACGAAGACATAGAAAGTTCATATTTTCGACGACGTCCAACTTCATTTTTAAGTAACGGTGATCCAAAACGATATACATGGATGCCAGCTGATGAAGAAGGTGTTAGATTAGAAGGACCGAGGTAAGATTGTTTATAATATTTAGTTTCTTAAAAACTCTTCTTTGATTTTCTTCAGACCGATTTGTCCAGATATGGATGATTTTAATCGAGGACCATATGTAGTTGGATCATATCCTCCAAAATTTTTTAGTCAAAGCACCGAACAACTAGCAGGGTAGGTAAAATTTATATTTTGATGAAAATAAATAAATTTAAAAACTCAAACACAAACAAAACCAGCCAGACAAGCCAAAACAAAACCATTCCACATTGAAATCAAAATAAAATTTCATAAATCCATGTTTTGTGGGACGATTTCATGTTCATTTTCTATTTATATCGATTTTTTTCATTCGATATAGAAATTGACTACAAATAAATCGAACCAATTTCAATCCCAAACAAATTTTATATTTTCAGGTTGTATCGTTGTCCAGCCCATACAGGCTTACCACCACCACCTCCACCACCTTTAATTCCACTTGATGGATTAGCAGGTCCACCAAGGTGAGAATTTTTATTTCAGTTTTTGTTAATAAATAAAATTTATTGGAATACTTCTGTTTAATTATAATAAAATCGATTTTTATGTTTATATTTTCATTAATTATAATTTATATTTTATTATGCTTTTGGTGAACATAAAATTGATTATAAAATTGGAAATTGAGTTTAATATCTATTCAAAATTTAATTTATAGTTTAAAGACTTTAAACAATATTAAAAGCTTGAAAAATTAATATTATTGAAAAACTAATTAAATTAAGTTATATGTGACAGTTCAAGCAAAGCAGAAGAAAAATTGTACTTAGAAAAAAATCTCACCATTGTAGTAAAAGCTATTACTTGTATGGTTTTATAGTTTAAAGATGACAATTATCTTCCGTCACATCACATGAGAATGAAATCGATAAATAAAAGTGCAAGAGATACTTCAGCTAGAAAACTGTTTCAATATGCTATTGACAACGGTAATGAGCGTTTTCTTTAACGATTTCCAATTTCTTAAATTGGTACATAACAGAGTCATCACTAGGGAGCACGTAGTCGTAGGAATTTGGCTTTAAAAGGTTTTTATGTGTTGTTATGGCACATATTGTGATGCAACACAACACATTTTATGAAAAAATTTAAATAACTGGTACCGTAAGTCTATTGCGTCAAACCACCATTTAAACTTTCTAACCCCCAAGAAATTCAGTCTTTGGTACTCCTTAACCAAACACGTCTTGTCCTTATGTGTAACATATAAACCTCGAAGTGAGTACTAGATTTCATAAATTCTTATGAAAAACAACTTTCCCTTCACATTTTCACTAAGATCTTAAGTAAATATCAAAACACTTCATCATTTTTCGTGCCTTCTCCCGCCGCTGATCCCGTTTAGACTCCATTTTCACATATCGACTGGTTAAATTTACATCTGTACAACCTATTTAAGAATAAAGTTCCCGAAGTCCATCTCCTATCCAACTTCTCTAAACTTAACATTCTATTTTTCTTTGCTACCGGCAAAACTTCTACTCCGGTTCGCTCCAACGCTATCTCCTAGCTGAAGTGCACTGACTGCGATGCTGTACATGCGTAAATCAAACAAAACAGAAGCCAAAAATCAGGTCACAAAACATATCCCTGTTTTTGAACGACTAAACGTATCCAACATCATCAACCTTAAACACTTTAAATCTGTGCGCTAGTTTTTTATGTTTCACATTCCTACTCTCACAATATAAGTTTTACTACCACACAGTTTTAGATTCCTGTGGCTTTAAAACCAACGTAAACCAACATGATGGCCGAGCTCACTTACTTTAGGCAGATCTCACTTACTTTAGGAAAAATCTCCTCGTTATTAAATTCTTTGAAGTTCAATCTTCAATCAACTGTAGTGAGATCCATTACCCTTAATTTTAGAAATAGTTTACCATTCTCCTTTTCTGCAGTTTTTAATTAAACCACTGCCTCTATGTTTATCTTCTTTTAAGATTCATTTCCATTGTTCGAAGCCGATATTTTTTCTAATAGGTTCATAACACTATTCACAGGTTTGCATGTTCATACAGCAATCGATTGTATTATTAGTAATTTTGTTTTATTTATTTTCCTTGCAGTTGGTAATATAAAAAGTATGCACAGTATTTTGTTCAATCTTCGATTGAAATTTTTCTTTATTTCAATAACGGCAAACATCGAGCTTCTTTGCGGAGCCGGCCTTTTTTAAATTATTCCAAACTGTCATATGGTTTTTAGTGTTGCTTTTAGTGTATCATTATATGCTGACAACTGCATGCCGATCTAGCTCGAATAGTTGCAAAACGTCATCAACTTTATATTGACTTTGATGTTCGTTCGAATTTCATAATCGATTTTCTCACAAACTATAAGTGCTATCAACTTGAAATTTTCTACAATTATAAAATGTGTTTAGGATATTGAAAAAACAACAATATTTGAAGTGAAAACTTCTTTAGGCGCGTTGTGCGATTTTGTATGGGGAAATATTTATATATTCGAGTTATCATCACGCTTAATAAATATTATATATAAAATATCTCTATCCGGTCGTAACATTTCTAATTGCAATATGGGTATCGCTGTCGACTGGCGTTCTATAGGTTGAGAGTTCCTGGAGTGGTGCATTTTTTTATTGTTTTTTTTAATTTTTATTAAATACCATTTAAAATGATTGTTTTTTATTTATAAATTTATAAAAATTCGATATTAACAAGAAAATTAATAATTTTTTTGGCAGGCAGTGCTAAAAATATAAAATATGGGGGTTTCCCCTCATTATTTTCCATAATTTTATTCGCGTGAAATAAAATAAGCAAAAATAAAAACTACTATTTGAGTATGTATTTCTCTTTCAATATGAGTTGATCTCTTCATCACAAGAGTTTGATTTAAACACAGTTTAAGGCTGCGGACAATTTACAGTATTTAAATTTATCGATAGGGTAGTTTTAAGGTTATTGCTATTGTTTTTTAGCACAGTGTGACGTTAATACGAAGTAAAATATAGAATGCATTCAGGGGATTTTTACGACATCTCAATATTTTCTTCAGTTTTTAACCGACTTCTAAAAAGAAGGAGGTTCTGTGTTTCACTGTAGGTTTTTTTTTATGTATGTACACCGATTTCTCAAAAACGGCTCGTTCGATTTGGATGATTTAAATTGTGTTCTATTTGAGTTTATTCCCAGAGGGTCCCATAATTTTTTTTATGATGTAAAAAATACCGTTATTCAGAAAATTGGAAAAAACCATATTTTTTATGCATTTTCGTTGATTTCGTCAAAACATATTAATCTGTTTGGGTGTTGTGGGCAGTATTATATTGCTATACTCGTCGAGGTTATCGTAAATAATTTTCTATGACGGGAAATGTGTATGCCGTTTGTGCAAAAAATCATAAAACCATAATTAATAGATTGCCACTGATGCAAGTTTTTCCGGTATTTGAAGTTATTACTTTTAGAACGCTTTCTAGCCGACATTTGCTTTATGACTACACTAAAAATAAAAAAATAAAAAACCCGTTTTGAAAAAAAATAGAACCGACTTCAGAAAAAACAAAAGAGGCACAAAAAAGTGAAAAATAACTCAATTGTTGCTTTTAGAGACAAAAATACGTTACATTTTGATTAATTTAATTTAATTATGCTTTACTATAGACAAAAAAATTACGCTATTAAAAAAAGTTACTATATTAAAATAGTTACTTTTTATTATAATTATTATAGTTATTATAATTAGTTGTTATAATAGTTATTATATTTTAAAAGTTATTTGTAGTACAAAGCTGTTCGAAGTCGGTGCCACATTGACGAAAAACCGACTAATATGTCTCGGGCTTGCAACCGATTTCCAACAGTTTTGTACTACAAATAACTTTTAAAATATAATAACTATTATAACAACTATAATAACTTTAATAATTATAATAAAAAGTAACTATTTCAATATAGTAACTTTGTTTAATAGCGTAATTTTTTTGTCTATAGTAAGATATAATTAAATTAAATTAATCAAAATTTAACGTATTTTTGTCTCTAAAAGCAACAATTGAGTTATTTTTCACTTTTTTGTGCCTCTTTTGTTTTCTCTGAAGTCGGTTCTATTTTTTCAAAAAGGTTTTTAAAAGAAATGTTTTGCGGCTATTTGTTTTTTATAGTTTTTGTTGTTGTTTTCCTTTTACATATTTTTCTTTCTTCCGTTGGTGATTGTTGCACCATTTTTGAAGTGAAAACTTCTTTAGGTGCGTTGTGCAATTTTGTATGTGAAAACATTTATATATTCGAGTCATCGTCACGCTAAATAAATATAAAATAATTATTAAAAGAGAGTGAGATAAATTGTAATCATTTAATATTTTCTTATTCTCATTTTCTTGATTTATAATTTATTTTTTTTCTTTTTAATCTCACCTCAGAGGTCATTGGTCTGATTAGACCGTGATACGGGACTTGGCGAAACCGAGGTACCTGAGCTTTAGTGGGCTCTAGCCTGCTTTTGCACATGTTAAACTGTCTAAGGTTGTAATGTAGACTGGAGCCTGATAATGTAGAGCGGTAAAGTTTCCGATTTCTTCAATGTCTGTTTTCTCATAAGTCATCATTTAGATTAACATACGTAGCTCATAATAGTTTCTCATCCATCCACAACCTATAGTCATATTTTAATATAGTTTCCGTACATAAAGTTGTTCTTAGCATAAAATAATTAACAATAATAATTCTTTTACAATCCCCTATTATTGAATCATACTGCGTTTTCACCTGCCTTACTTTACCATACTGCAAAACTTTGAATTCTCTAAACACTAACCGTACTTGATCAACGAAACCTCAAAACAGCTGTGCGTATTTGTCCAATCGTCGCAATAGAAAAAATTGTTATCCTACAATTCGTTATGCATTCGATTTCCTATATGGGTATTTTTTATCAAATTATCTTTCCGATATGGATCTGAATTTCACTGTAATACTGTTGTAAGTTGTTATTTTGTAATACGTAAACATCATAAAATCGATCAAACTTACGTTTAATCCATTCTAATTCATTGATATTTCTTACTAGTGTGTTGGAAATAATTTATTCCGTCAAATTATTTTGCAATGTTAAGTATTACAAAGTAACAAACAGTTTTGTTTTAACGAAAAAAGGTCCTAACATTTATTTACAGAATGTAAATTCATTTCCTCGTATCAGAAACACTTTTTCGAATTTTTCGATACTGAAGAATTGATATAAAAGGAATGACTATACAATTAGTCATTCTCTTGTGCATTCATTCTTTGAGTGTAATTCTTTAAAATGTGTCAGTCAAGTGAGTGTTCATCTAGAAAACAAATTATATGTTTTGTGTTGTGTTAAAAATCAATTTAAAAAAAATAAAAATACAAAAAAAATGATATGCATTTGTTATGTGCCGTAACCATCAATTATAAAAAAAAAGAAATTACAAAAACAAATATATATATGTGTGTGTTGTACCCTAAATTAACAGTAACCGCGCTCTCTTAGCACAATTTTTTTTATATATTGTTCTATACGATAAGTTTGTTAAATTTAGTGAAATTTAATTTTCTAAATGTTTTATATATTGTTTTTTTACGATAAGTTTGTTAAAGTTAGTGAAATTGAATTTTCTAAACATTTTATAAAAAAAAATGTTTTCTTTCATCTCTGCTAAACTAAAGTTATTAATATAAAAATTTTAGTTGTTGGAAAAAAATAACAAAATCCTTTTGTCTGTTCGATACAAGTAAGAAATACCAAATTATTTATTCTAGTAATATTAATAGTTTCATTTGGTGGTTTTCAAAACGCAAATCAAATCGTGTTATAATTAAACTGTATTTCGTATAATGCTCTGTTTGTACGTACGCATTTAAAAGTAAAAATGTTAAATTAAAATAAAGGAAAAATGTTTAAACTATTTTGTGTTGTATTGAAAATAAAATTTATGCTATTTGTTGTGATTTGGATTGATACGCTGTGTGATTGCAATTAGAAAGTGTCCTTCAAAATTGGATTCGGTATAAAATCAATTCAAAATTTTATCAGTAATTGCCTGATATATTTAAACGCATCATTGGTATCAAGTTTTTGGCTGTTGCTACCGGAGGTTATACATATTTCAACTCAACATTGATACCAAGGTTTACTGTTGCTACGGTTTAGTATACATATTCCAACGCCACCTTGATATTGAATTTTTTTTGCTGTTATCAAATCAACCTTTATATCAAGTCATCGGTTTTTACATATTTCAAATCAACATTTACCTCAAATTTTTTTGCTATCACTACATATTACGAATCAACATTTACATCAAAGATTTACTATTGCTGCCGTAAATTGGGCTTATCGAAACGCGTCATCTATATCAGATTTTTGCTGTTGCTATCGTTTATTTTACCTATTTCAAATCAACGGTGATGTCAAATATTTGCTATTATTACTTGTTCCAACGCAACATTTGTGTCAAAGTTTTATTATTGCTGCCGTATGTTTGACATATTTCTAATCATCAATTATATCAAATTTTTGCTGTTGCTATCATCTATTTTACCTATTTCAAATCAACATTGATATCAATTATTTGCTATTGTTACTTGTTTCAACGCAACATTTGTGGCCAGGTGTTACTATTACTACTGTGTATTATACATATCGCAACGCAACATAGATGTTAAATTTTTGACTGGGATCCAATCAACATTTATATTGAATTTTTACTATTGCTGCCGTATATTATATATATTGAAACGCATCATTTACATCAAATTTTCGCTACTACTACTTGTTTCGACGCAGCGTTTGTGTCAAAGTTTTGCTGGTGCTAGCGTATATTTTCTATATTTCGACTCAACATTTATAAAAACATTTTTGGCTGTTATTACTGGATATTTTTGGCTTATTTCAACTGATATTCAATTTTGGTGTGATTACTACTGAAGGTCAACTCCACATTGATATTCAACTTTCTTGATACTTTACCTGTTGGATTGTTCATCGCTGATGGAGGGCTAAGGCCGTATTACGTGGAATTCAGGAGGATTTAAAACATGGGGTGAGCGAACTTGAATTATTTTATTTAACGTAGAAGTGTGAATGTGTGAGAAAAAGGGTGTAACAGTGGTTGAATGGGGGCGTGCTTGTCGTTGCGTGGGTGTGTGACCTGGCGGTGCGTGTAGCGGGACACATGTAGTCTGAATTGGAAATGATTTTAATTTAAATATTTTTTTTTCTCCGAGGTAATAATTAACATACCAAATACCTTTTCTTTTATTATATTACCTAAATTGATGAATTTATATTTTTTTTGTAGAAAATCAAAAATCATTCTCAAATAATCTGTATTAAAAAAAAAAACAAATTCTTGTCATGTTTTAGGTTTGTTAATTCTATACTACAGTAACCAACTGTAAACTACAAGTATTGGACTAAACTGGTTTGGACATGTTTGTTTAATTTACAAATACAACTATATTTTTTTTTTGAGTTGTAAATAATTTTTTTTTGGGAACTACGTATGGTTTTATAAATTTTTTTAAAATTGTATTAATAAAGAAAAAGGGAAAATAATCAATAAAGACTTTCAATATAGCGTGTGACGTTCTCCCGTGCTCCAGGACCTGATTCACGGTGTACCATCGATGGCAGTGGTTTACGAGCTGTATCATATGGGTTAGATGACAGCCATACAACGAAGTAGTGAAATCTACCACTTGCGATACTTGCGGCGGGTCTTAGAGCTTAAGTGTCTTGCTTCGCAGTCTGAATGCGTGGGTGAATGTTGGCGTGTATGAAGTGTGAGTGTGTGGGCGTATGGGAGTGATTGTGGGGGTTGGACGTGCTGATCGTGGGTCTTTCACAAACGGGGTCGCCAGAGTTTCCATTTTCCACTTGTATTTTTTTCCATTTCTGTAACTTTTCGTAAATTGCGTACATTTCTGCATTTGTGTTGAAGCAGCAGGTATTACTCCATCAAATCCACGAGGACTGGGCTTTAGTCGTTAAGGCGTAAAATCACTCTAGGTACGCATCCTGCTATGCCGATCTCATTGGTTCGCCAATGAGAAAGCTCTTCATTACAAGGTGCTCCCTTATTAGCACCCACTGGTGGGTACACACTAGAGATGACTCATGTAGGGTCAAACCATGAAAAGTACCGAACCTCTGGGTATCTGTTACCAGTTGTATATAGACTTCTAACAGGTATAGACGAAGACCTGTTGGTGACCTTTATTGCGTCTTAACTCGTGGGAACAATATGGATAAATATTTTAATAATCTTTTAAATTTTTTTAAAAATTTTGTGTTCACCTGTTTATTATTTTTTGTTTATCAAAAAATATTGGCCTATGTCATATTTTAGTATATGATTTATTGTTTAGTTACCCATCTTTAAAACAAATTATATTTTGATCAAATGACTATTACACTTGATAAAAAATTTAAAATACACACCCAAAATATTTGTTGATTGAATGCCAACTGTGACGCCGTGCAACATCATCTCGAGCACGACAAACCGCATATTCTTTTTCTTACATAAACACAAGTTTCTGAAAACTATCCCTATGACGAACCACTAAATCCCAAATATAGGCTTGAATCAGCTTTTAAACTTCATCAAGGTGTATCTGCATACATTCATGAGAGTGTTGCATATGAACGCTTTCCAAATTATGAACTACATGGTGAGGGCTACAACACAGTAGTATTAAAGGTTTGTCTACTTGAAATTTCTTTTTTCACAATAGCTCTGTACCGGTCCCCAAACAAACATAAGCCCAATATTTTTAATCTGTTGATTAGTGTTGTCGACGAAATTAGAGCACAATTTCAAAATTGTGAGGTTATCGTTACCGGTGACTTCAACGTCCACAACAAATCGTGGTTAGAATTTTCCAAAATGACCGACGACGACAACAATGGAAGGCAGGCAGAAATATTTGCTGCATCGCACGACCTGACGCAGATTGTAAAAGGCCCAACTTTCAGTACTCGTAATGGCGGTGATAAAAGTTTTCTTCTAGACCTCTATCTCACATCTATGCCAGATATTACGAGTGTCGATGTCGATAAGTGTATAGTATTGGAAATTCTGACCATTATCTAATCACATCAGTTATCAAAACTGATTTGCTACAAACTAGAGTTCCCGAACCCCGTAAAATATTTCACTTTTCAAAAATGGACACCAATGGTCTCCGAAGTTTTTTTCAAGGTTTCCCTTTTGATCATTATTGTTTTTATACTGACGATGTAAATGTTTCTGTTCAAAACTTAACTGAAACCATTCAATTCGGTATTAACAAATTCGTCCCCTTTTCATTAATGAAACCCCAACAAAAATATTTGTTTTCGAAGGCAGCTAAATTGGCTCTTATCAACAAACGTAGATTATTTAATATTTGGGTTCATAAAAAGAACTCTGTTAATCGATCCCAATATTTAAAGGCCAATAAAATATCAAACCAGATAATTGAAAACGAAAAAGCAGAGATTGACAGACCGAAAGCGGCAAAACTACCGAGTATGTCAATTTCTGATCAAAGTTTTTACAGTGCCATTCATTCTTTAAATTGTGGTACTAAATCTTCTATCCCTCCTATCATTGATGGTGACTCAATCGTTATTGACACTGCAAGGAAAGCTACATTGTTCGCTTAAAATTCGACAGTTTTAGAAACTCTTAAAGAAATACCTCAAATCCAGTCTTCAGGAGTTAATATGAAGCAATTACATTTCAAACACAAAATTGTCGAACAAACTTTTAAGAGGGTTAAACAACAACAAAGCCTCTGGTCTGGACAACATTCCTTCTATTATTCTAAAAACATTTTCAAAAGAACTTGCACCAACTCTCACCAAAATATTCTATAAATCCTATAAATCTGGTATTTTTCCATCTTGCTTGAAGTTGGCCAATGTCCAGCCTGTCCCCAAAAAAGGAACGAAATGTGATATTTCAAATTATAGACCAATAGACTTACTCTCAGTCCTGTCTAAAATATAAGATCACTATCTTAATTCACACATATCCAAATTTTTGGAAGACAACCATTGGATATCTGACAGCCAATACGGTTTTAGCAACAAAAGATCATCAACCGATATATCTAACTATGTGGCACATCTTTGGAATATCATACTTGAAAGAGGTGGTGAAACGTACGTGATCGCATTAGACATCTCAAAAGCAATTGATCGAATCTGGCATACCAACTTGATCAACAAGCTCGTTGCGTACGGTTTTCATCCCGCAGTCATGAAGTTGATTCAAAATTTTCTGTCTAACCGATACATCTCGGTTTCTATAGAAGCTTTTCTTCTGAGTCTAAATTAATAACCGCTGGTGTACCCCAAGACTCAGTTTTATCTCCCATTTTATTTTTACCAGCTACCAGTAACCCAATAAATAGTTTTGCAGATGATATTTCACTTTCACAGTCATTCTTCCCCCTATCTTCAAAGGGTAAAATGCATGAACTAATAAGTCTCACACGGATAAACCCTGCTATAAATGTAAACGAGGACCTAAAAAAAGTCACCGATTGGGGTGACAAAAATTTGGTTAATTTTAATTCCACCAAAACACAGCTATTGATTTTTTCCAGATCAAAGACCAAGTTTCCCAACGATATTTCAATTAATACGTGTGACGACCAAATAAACGAATGTGAAAGCATTCGTTTATTGGAAGTCACAATTTCCAATGACTTACTCTGGAACGATCATATAATGGCCATGTCAACGGCCGCGTCAAGAAAACTCGTCCTCCTCAATAGATGTAAAAAATATTTTACTTCGAATCAATTACTCCACATTTATAAGTCCTATATCCATCCTTGTATAGAGTATTGTTGTCAAGTTTGGGACGCTGTATCTCTTACCATCCCATCTGTTTTGGACTCTGTTCAAAAGCGTGCTATATGAATTGTTGGTGATCGAAATCTAACATTGGATTCCCAGATTTGATTTGAACATTTAATTTTTGATTCCCTACAACATCGTCGCACTGTTGCTGATCTCGTGGTTTTTTATAAATATCGTCACCAGCAGTGCTCGGATGAAATCAAGTCCATAATTCTTCAGACATATGTTTTTCCCCGTTTAACTCGTCAATCGGTTTGTGCAAACAGTCAAACCGTCGAGATTACTCACTGTCATAGTAATAAAATGCAAAGGGATTTTTTTGTGCGTACATCATTCAAATGGAATGTGCTTTGCCCGAATCAATAGTCTCGAGTGCCTTCAATCCACAAAGATTTAAAAAAAAGCGACCATCAACAAGGACCTCAAGATGCATGTTGTTGTGGGACCTAGGTCTTAAAAGGTATCTATGTGTTGTTCTAACACATTTTGTAGTTCCTACTACACAACACTTTTTATTAAAAAAAATTGAATTTGATTTTGTTTGGTTTAATTGTGGTGTGTGTAAATGCGGTATAGTAAGTAAAGTTTTTGTTGTATTTTAAAGTAAAATAAAAAAAATTATGTTTGTCATATTTGATTTGTGTGTTTTTCTTTATACTTTGTAATAAAGAAAACGCAAGATAGTATGATTAACCTAA
>OY856186.1:170134366-170268876 GCA_963693315.1 Diogma glabrata
TTTATTTCTAAAGAAACACATTTGTTGACATTCAGAAACATTCCGTTGTCAACACACCATCGGTATAGAAGATTTAGATCTTGCTGGAGAAGATTGCAGTCGTCGAGTGATTTGATTGATTGAAAAATTTTCAGATCATCAGCGAATAGTAGAACTTTGCATTTTAAGACCCCAACTACATCATCAATGAACAAAAGGAAAAGCAAAGGCCCCAAAATTGAGCCTTGCGGAACACCAGATGATGGAGCAATATTGAATGATTTGCAATTGTTTAATTGTATAAACTGAGTTCTTTGTTTTAAATAAGACTCAAACCATTTCAGAAACTCATGACTGAGTCCAAAACGTTTGAGCTTTCGCAACAATAGATCATGGTCGACCTTATCGAATGCTTTTGAGAAATCAGTGTACACAACATCCACTCCATAGCCAGAATCAATTGAATCGTAAACATATTCTGTAAAGTCGAGAAGATTTGTTAAAGTCGATCGACCGCGGTAAAATCCGTGTTGTTTTTTCGAAATTAGATTACTGGTGTGAGTAAACAATACATTGTGTATTATTTTTTCAAATATTTTACTGCAGCAGTTCAACAACGAGATTGGTCTGTAGTTGGTCACATCAGTGGTATCACCAGATTTGAAAATTGGCAAAACTTTAGCACATTTCCATTGGGAAGGAAAAATTCCTTCAGTAAGAGATTTGTTAAAAATGATTAACAATGGTTTGCAGATAGTTTGAGCAGTATTCTTGAGAAAAATTGGAGGAATCAAATCAGGTCCACTACTTTTGTTGATGTCTAAACCATCGAGAGCTAGCACAATATCTTCTTCAGATACAGCAGGAATATTTAGCTTGTTGTAAGAAACACCTGTGTGATTTCCAACTATTGAACGATTAGGTTTAGCGTAAACTGATTTGAAAAAGTTTGCGAAAAGATTACAGATGTCCTTATCCGTATTTCCACGAGTATTATTAAAATGCAAAGAAGCTGGTATTGTGTTTGTTTTTTTGATGGATTTAGTATACGACCAAAACTGCTTAGGATTGTTTATGATGCTATTCTCTATTCCAGCAATATGTTTCTTTTGGAAAAGTTTAAGTTCCTTTTTTACTTCAGATCTTACAGAAGAATACAGATTATAGTAATCTTTATCACAAGAAAGTTTAAATATTTTTCGATATTTGTTTTGCAATTTAATTAATTTTATGAGTCTATCTGAGTACCATTCAGGAAATTTTTTCGACTTCGGTACAAACATTGGAACATTTTGCGAAATAAATTGATTTATAATACTGTAGAAAACTTCTACACATTGGTCGGTTCCTTTGTTACTGAAAATCAGGTTCCATTTGACCGAAGCAATAGCTCTATTAACATTAGCGTAATTACATCTTTTGAAATTGAAAGATGATAATTTTACCTCATTGAGGAGAATAATCTTCTTAAAGTCGAGCGTTATTTCAAGTGGAGGATGATGAGAATCCACTTTACTTAGAATTTCGGTAGCTTTAGCTACTTGAATATTATTTAATGATATGTTAGATAAGACTAAATCGAGAACTCTCAGGTTTTCGTTTTTAACGTCGTTGAACTGTTGTAAACCAGTAAAGTTCATTGATTCAATCAATTCTTTAGCTGGACCATTGACACAAACATTTGGTTCCATTACATTATAATTGGTTTTTAACCATAGAATATTAGGCAAATTAAAATCACCGACAATCAGAAAGTAGGAATCATCCCTTTGTGAATTGATAAGATCATTTATGTTCGAAAAGTACTCTTCATAATGCAGGTTGGTTGCCTGATGGTATATGTAAGGAACATTTATATATAGATTATATTTGTTGATTTTAATGCATACCCAAATTTCCTCCAAATAAGCCTCCCAAGAGAATATCCGATATGAGTTGAATTTTTTTTTATTGCAATTAGACATCCTCCACCGTCAGTCTTGTTTGGAAATAAAGATAAATTTCTGTCACGTCTATAGATTTCATAATTGTTGGTAAATAGTTCCGCATCATGAACATTCTGATTTAAATATGTTTCATTTAGACAGACTATGTCATAATTTGAAGTCATAACATTTTTTAAAAAATTATTTGTTTTCGTTCTCAGCCCGTTCACATTTTGAAAATAAATCGAAAGTTTCATTTCTAAAAAGAAAGAGAAGAAAAGAAAAAAGAAAAAAGTTAATTAGAAAATAGTAGAAAAAACTTATAAAGATACTTAATTGTTATTGAATTTGATGTTTTTCTCAGTTAATAACAGTGTGGATGTGTGGTAAAGTAAGTAAAGATTTTGATGTATTTAGACGATAATAACACAGCTATTTCGCAGTTTTAAGTTTTCACTTCTGTCGGCAGTTCTCAAGACTGCCTTTTTTTAAGGAATCGTGTTTGGTTTAGAAAAATCGAAAAAGATCGAAATATTTAAAATAGATTTCAATTAATTATCGACTGCTTAGTTTTTAAATTATTACTTATTACCAAAAGCTTGTGTTTTTTCCTATATCCCGAACTTATTTGAACTTCGAACAATGCAAAAGGAAAAAGTCCAAGCGGCAGGTATATCTGCTAGAAAAAATTATAATAAAATCAAAAATTTTCATGTCCAATTTCATATTCAATTACATTTCATGTTATAAAAATAATTAATTTTATTCTCTTCCATTTAATTTGTATTTTTTCCATAATAATGAAATTGTTCAACAATCAAATTTTAAGTTAATACTATTTTAATCGATCAGTGTGTAATGAAATAGTTTATTCTTAAGCAAAAAATTAAAATTTGAGCGAGGCACGAGCGAAAATTTTATATTTGCGAGAGAATAAAATACATTAAACACGAATTGATTACATTACTTTATTCTGTGCAGAGAATTAGGTATTATATATAAAATAGAAACGTTTTCTACAATTAAAACAAATTTCTTTGATCTGACACACTTGACGATTTTTTTGTCACACTTCCGGTTCAGTTATCGAATACATCGTCCTTTCGGCTAGTCCCATGGAGCATACCTATTTTTAGAAACAAACATTTTTGAAATCACTCCAGCGGTTCTCTATATTTCGTAGGTTGTGACGGACGGATGGCCGGTAGACAGACATACATATGTAATTTTTGGCTTTTTAGAATCAATTTGTTGTTCCTTAAATGTCGAAAAATGCTAAAAAAAAGTGGAGGTAAGAATTTCACTTTTAGCTCGAGAATGTAATACTTAGGTCTTCCAGACCGAAGTAAAATTAATAAAAAATTAAAATCACAAATATTTATATCACAGTTTTTTTATACAATACTAATTTAAAAATAAGCGTTTTTTGGCAATTAAAAATAATAAAAGTATATTAAGTAAAAAATTACATTATTTTATAATAGACATACATAGATGTGATAATTAGTTGTGATATATATAACATTAAGCTTTTCTATGATTAAATTGTAGATAATATGCAGTGGCGAAGCGTGCTTCTGAAACTAGGGTAGACATATTCAAAAGTTTTATTGATTTGCCTGTAGAAACTAATTATAGTACATTAAGATGAGAGGATAGAAAGCTAAGGTTTTTGGACGTATGTGAAGTTTGTGAGTCGAAGCGCCAACCGAGATTTGCACCCACATTTAAAATGACTTACGTCCGTGCATCATATACTATATTTTTTATTCGCCGCAAGCAAAATATTTAAAAAAAGATTGTTCAATCTAAATCAAAATTAAAAATTTTGAAATAAAAATATTTTGTACAAAAGATAAAGGATATTGTAAATTAACAAAAACTTTGTTTTAAGTTTTGGGGAGCGATGAATATTAAACATAAAATTCTTTGTAAAAGTACAAATAAAAGTACACGTACAACTTTCTCAAAATTCTAAAAATATTCCAAAAATTATAACAAAATCCAAAATTTAAACTTTTTCATCAACATTCCAAAAAGTTTCTAAAAATTATTAAATAATCAAAAGTTGAAACTATTTTCAAAATTCCAAAATTAATGCAAGAACTATAACAAAATCAAAAATTCAAACTTTTCCTAGAACTCTTAAAATATTGCAATAATTATAACAAAATTAAAAATTCAAACTTTTCCCGAAATGCCAAAAATATTGCAAAAATTATAACATAATCAAAGATTGAAACTTTTTTCAAAATTCTAAAAATATTCCAAAAATTAATCCAAAATCAAAGATTCAAATTTATTTTCCAACTGTTCCTGTTATTCAGAAGTCGTAGAATCGAATTCACAATCACACAAAAAATTGCTCAAGAAACATCTAACTAATAATTACAATTTTTGTCAAAAATGCTTCCCATAATATGTTTCTCAAAAAATTTGGAAACAAAATATATAAACAGAAATAGACATAAACAAAACTGTCTATCCAAGAAGGAACAAAAGTTGAAAATTTGTTGTTGTTGCTATTGCTTATTTTGGTAGTCATAATTTGAAACGTCTACTGATGTTTCTGAACAAATTTGGAAACAAAAATAGACAGAAACAAAACTGTCTATCCAAGAAGGAACAAAAGTTGAAAATTTGTTGTTGTTGCTATTGCTTATTTGGTAGTCATAATTTGAAACGTCTACTGATGTTTCTCAACAAATTTGGAAACAAAAATAGACAGAAACAAAACTGTCTATCCAAGAAGGAACAAAAGTTGAAAATTTCTTGTTGTTGCTATTGCTTATTTTGGTAGTCATAATTTGAAACGTCTACTGCACTGAGAAAAACATTTTTGTTTGTTTGTACATGAAACTGGGAAACGTTTGTATTAAAGTTTCGGGAACATAGCTGAATTGTTTTTGTTCTAATTATTGTATTAAAACTTAATGATTTTCTTAGAACGTTTGACAAAATAGTATTAAGTCGACATTATGCGAACAATATGAAAATAAAGTTTCATATTTATATTATGTTTGGGTAGACACTGTCTAGTGTGTCTATACCGACGCTTCGCCACTGATAATATGTCATTTAACACAAGTGAAGATAAGTTATCTTCTTCAAATTTGACAAAAAATTGCTATTTAATACTAGCATTACTAAAATAATAATTACAATAGTGATCATTGGAGAGAAAACAACTGATTTACCATGAATCTAAAAAACATGTTGAAGAAAACACAATAGAATAATGATAATCTTTTTTAAATTTGAAAATTTCTTATTTTTCGGCATTAGATCAACCAGACAGTTGCGTAAATGCAAAAGATTTTCATAATTTCCACCATGTTTTTATACGTGTTTTGTTCTGATTAATTATTCATATAAAAATAAATTAATAAAAGTGTCCATCTCCACCTTAGTACGCATTAGGAATTCCAATCCCGAGATTAGCGCATCACGAGTCCCGGGAGCCCGAGGGATTCATAAAATTTAAATCCCTGGATCCAGAGATCGCGGGAATTAAAACACTAATCTCGGGATTGCAATCCCTATGTTGTTGTCGAAAGCCGTGAACGTGTTCACATTCTCTCTTTTATTTTCCAATTAAAACTAAAATAATATAGATAATTAAATTATTGTTTTGTTTCAGACAAAAGCATGTAAGTTTTGCACGATCACATACATTAACGTCATTTGATGAGGCAATGGGAATGCGACCTATATCTCGATTAGTTCAAGCACGAAGTCAAGAACGTTTGATTGGAGGAAAAAAACCTGTTATAACAACAACAATAAAAGGTCAACCGATGCTGCAACAAACACCAACAATGCAACCAATTATACAACAGCAACAACATCATGTTATTCAATTGCAACATCATCAACAAGCACACATACTATCACAACAATTAAGTTTTCAGCAACAGCAACAACAACAAGATATGGTAATGGTGGAGAAAATTAAACGGAGTAGTATGAAAACACAAGCTACTCAAACTGAAGGGTGTTTGGCCAGAAAAATACCACCACATCACTTATCGTTGAGTCCGCGAACAATTCATAGGGTGAGTGAAGTTATTATAAAACCTTTCGTTTGTGTTTCTTTAAACAAGATAATGAATTTCATATCAAAATGATATGATTTTGTAATACATTTTTTACTACATATTATCATATATTATGTTAAAAATTTTCTTCCGAATATTCCATACAATAGTGAAGAGTGTAAACATTTTCAATTACACACTTGTTAGTCAAATTCTCCTCAGCAAAGAAGCCAATAAAAAAAATGTAATCTAAAATTCACCATACATATCCTATTTCTTTGCTATCTTGAATCTTGATCCAAACAAATCCTTTCCAAAAATTGAAAATAAAATTTAAAGCAAATAAAAAAATTGCTCTCATGTTTTATGTAAGAAAATGCAAATTTATTGTAATAAAAATTTGTGTGAATTAAGACCGCAGCTGTTACAAGCTGATAGAAGAAAGTGTTTTTTTCTCGCACACTCGTTCATACATAATTTTTACAAACTTCAAATTCTTGTTTATTTAATATAATTTGTAACAAAAACCTAAATTGATTTATTTTTTTTTTAAAATGTGTACAAAAATCGATTAGAAAGTATTAGAAGTTAAGATAAGATTTATGGTAAGATTAGTGTTCATGCTTATGGTAAAATTATTAGGCGAAGAATTTCTGTCATATGTTTTTTTAAGCCGTAAATGATAAGAGGAGTAGACAAGATTAAAATTTCAAATATGTACATATTTTTTGGAAATTATACATGCCGTAATTTTATGTGTTAACGCAAATGACGTCTACTACTATGTTAATTAAATATCGTGTTTGTTTACAAGTTGTGTTACGATACAAGTGTTTACGATATATCAAAGCTGAAACAGGACTAGAAAGAGGTTTGTAAATAAGCGAATGCTTTTGAGTAATTGGATGTTCACTTTATAGAGGCATTTACATAAACAGTCTTAAGTACAATCATAATTGCTTTCCTAACTTAAATAAGTTAAAGTTTATTTCTACAAACTAATTAATTTGATTGAAAAACGAAAGAGCGCTAACGAAAGCTGCACCCCTACTGCACCCAATTAATGTGTCAAAACATGTTTTGTGTACGTTTTTGCTTAAATGCTTTTATTTTGGTGATAATGAGGACTACTTTGAATATAGGATCATACTGATGGTTTACATCTGTGTGACCTGACTAGGAGCTTGATCAGTGAATTGTAAGTGTTGAATTGTCAAAATAATAATTTTCATACAATTTATTACCATTTTTTTTTTGGCAAACATATAGCCCGTCTAGCATTAGATACGGCAACTTTACTAGAGCCGAACCAGGACCGGATCAGACCAGATAGGGTATATACTCCTACATATATTACAAGATTATTTTCAAAATTTCAATAAATTCGTTTATAAAATTATTCTAACTTTATATTAACCTATATCGATGGCTACAAAGCATTTACGAGTAACTACATTTTCGAAAACTTGAGAGGAAGCAAAGAAAAACGTTTTATTGCAATTCTAAACAACCTTGAAAATAAAATTTATTATCTATAAATCAAAAAGAAATATAATTTTTTGATTTATTGATAATAAATGTTTTCTACGATAGCAGATGAAAAATCTATTTTCATGCAGGCTTAATCCCCTGTGATAAAGGGATTTTTTCCACTTATATAAAATTATTTTCTATACTTAACAAATTGTAGTTGCTATGGTATTTTCATGTATCTCACAAAGTTTTTAAAACAAAAAAACATGAAAAAATACAATTTAAATTTGAATTTCAAATGTTAGATTGCGATTTTTAATTTAATAATTTATAATAAATATCGTTTATAAATTTATTATCGTAGAAAAAATTGCATTTACTACGCAAGATGAAAATGTTTTGCGATCCTGAATTAGTCTCACTCTACGCTAACGCGTCTCGAGAATAAATTTTCACTCTCGCAAAAACCGCATTTTTATCTCTTGCAGCAAAATGTGCCATTAATTTTTTAAGGATGCTTAGAATCGAAGTTTTCGATAATTTAGTTCTATGCAAATTCGTTGTAACCTTCGATGCGTAGTCATAACGCAGCGGCTATTATCATACCTGGGTAGGAGCTGACAATATTAAACAACGGACCAATCTCGGGCCAGTATTGGCTAGCCAAGCCTTGGCTAACTAGCTTTGGTTTCAGTGTGGGCTAGTTGTAAATGCCTAGACTGAACCAATGTTCAGTTTATTATATTACGCGTTATTCAACAGTGTAATGCATTGTGAACATGTGCTTGCCATATCAAGTTTATTTTTATTTTCATATATGTTACTCTTTCCACAACACATTTAAAGGGGCTCTGGAAAAAAAATTCATTTGAAAGACCTGGCCCAAATCTTATTTTTCAGACTTGGCCCAAGCCTGATTTGCCACACTTGGCCCCATGACATCAGTCCATACTTGGCCCAAGCTTGGACCGTTTGAAAATGTTAAACCTGGCCCAACCCCCAAAAGCTATGCCGCGGTTTTTACCCAGACTTGGCCCTTTAGCCTTTTCTTACCCGGGTAGTCTCTAAGACGAGAACCTATATAACTAAAGTTTATGTGAAATTTTGCAAATAAGAAGGCGAGAAATGGTAAACAGTAATAGAAAACCTTAAACTAAAAATTACTGCATCAAAATCAGAAGAAATGGATATTTTTCTTCATGCATAAAAGAACACACAACTACAAGTAATCCATAATATTCACTATACATAAACAAGAAACTAGCAACAATATAATAATTGAATAATTTCAAAGAACTCAAACATTAAACTTCACAAAAAGAATCACCACAAAACTCTTTCTATCACAAACGACAAAACTCAAAACAACATACAACAACTAGTTTCCACCTCAGTTATGAAAGTTCCGTATCAATTCGTATTCATTGTTCTTTATATAATGAAAATTAATTAATCAAATTCAATTATTTTTTTCACTTCCAGTTTCCCATTTCCGTTACATCCTGCTCCATATTTTATTGTTTAATTTTTGTCTTATTATATGTCTGTCAAACATAACTTTTCATATAATACCATCATTTTTGATTTACTTTTATACAACATTTTAATTTATTGTATTTCTTATCTTTTCCTTTCATTATCATTATTAAATATATATATAGGGAAAACGAGAAAAATTAGTTTTCAGATAAAGAAAATGTCAATCACGTGTAAATTTTATGACAAAGCTACAAACAATAGAATATTTTTGAGAATCAATGAATTTGATAATGCTCGTACCCCGTTTGCATTGTGACTGAGAACAGCGCTTAAGAAGAAAACAACTCAATAATTTTTGGGCGTGCGTTTATGCTCTATGAAGAGGCGTTGCCGAGCTTAGTTAGCATATTTTTTAACAGCATAGAGTAGTGATGCACAGAGTACCCAGAAAGTACCCGGCACCCGGCTTATCCGGCTCAATTTTGAAATACCCTGTTTTTACCCGGAACCGGTAATTTTTCCATTACCCGATATCGGGTAAAAATAAAATTAAAAATTCTAAAATGTGTAAATTAAATTTATTCTTCTAAAATAAAATAATAATATAAATCAATCGTAAATAAAATCGTAAAACATTTACGCAATTCGTTGTAACTGGGAATCGCCTAGTGGCCGAAATTCCGCCATTGTAAATAGAAATTGCAAATCGACCTCCCAACAAAATAACTACAACACTTTATTTCAGAGTTTGATTTATTGATTTTGATCAATTGTGAAACAAATAACTCGAAAAAAACAAAATAATCGAACAACAAAAGCACACCTTCTCGTTTTTCTCCTCTTTGCTAAAAAAAACCCAATTTCAAAAAAATGTGTTTCGGCACATTTACTACTCAAGACCTGTGCAACGATACATTTATTGCTCCACTTTTTTTGGAGTAAATAACTTTAAATGGTACCACCAAAAAAGTGCTTACGTATTTATATATTGATTTATATATAGATAGCTACCCGAGCAGAAATTTGTCAGGGCTCAAGTAAGGTCCTGATCAGGTTTGCCCTAGTCCGGATCAGGCATTGGTAGGGCAGCCTGATTGGGCCCTGATCATGAGTGTAACGCTTTTGCCCTATTAGGTCCTGATTGGGGTTACCGGATCAGACCCTGATTGGGATAATCGGATCAGGCCCTGATTGGGATATCCGGACCAGACCCTGATATATATTTATACATTATATACATAAATTAATCAAATTAAAATAAAAAAATTACAATGGAAAAAATTAAAACATACATACCACCTTAATCACTATTATTATAGTATTTCAGCCGAGAAGCGATACCGATAACTAAAACATATTTGAAACGATTTTAACTATATATTTCTAAAATGGATAATACTTTAGTGAATTTTAAACAATTGAAATTTTAGCTAGGGGTCGAATACGAAAAACCTGATCAGGGCCGGATATACTCATATAAGGCTAACCCTAAAAGGGTATTCTATATCAGGCCCGGAACAGGCCCACAACAGATTGCCCTAACAGGGATCGCCCTTGTAGGACGGACCAGGCACTGATCACGCCCTGACTGTATTCAGGTTTTCCCTAACTAATTTCTGCTCGGGTATATATATAGTTGCGGGTCTTAGTAAGCAAATTGTGAATGGTGTTATTACCCATTCACAATAAGATTTTTGGTTTTGTGATAGGAAGATAATAAAAGTCACAGTCCATAGTACGCATGCTAAAACTAGCATAACCAAATTTTTTGTACATTTCTCCCGAAACATTTATGAGCTGTATTCCCACCCTGCTGCCACTTTTTGGAAGAGCCAATGGGCCAATTTTAAAATTTTTTCAATCTATATTAGAATAATCGTTTTGAAATGAACATGTTCTACAACGGGATGGTTTTTAATGCAAATGGATGGAACATTTCTGAAGTTCTTGTTTAGCAATTGTACTGTGCACACAATGGAAGGATATTTTTAGTTGTTCTTGAGGACGCATCTTAAAAGTTGTATTTATAGTATATGGACATAAGTCATCAGCGTAGTCCTTGTTTGATGCCTCATGGTTTATTTTAATATAATAAAGTTTAAGGATGTTGCGTCTTGTTTTAGAATGTTACTACATTCGTTATAAACGATATAATTTGGTTTTGTTTGGATTATAACTCAACAAAACTATTCTCCATTTATTTATTATTTGTTGTCGGGCTTCATTGATAGAGTTGATTAATAAATTTTTTTATTGGTGGCTGTTACACGCGATCGATGCTTAGGAGAAATGCTTAAGAGGAAGAAACATGAGGTTGAGAAACTTTCACAAAACTATGAATCCGTAAGACAGTAAGATCATCTATGGACTATGGTCTATGACATAAGATTTTAATTTATCTATAAGATTTGTAAATTTTGAATTGCATGGCAATAAGTATTAAATTTTGTCTCATCCGGAGAGCTTGTGTCAAACACGGAAATTACTACGCCTATAAGTCGGATACTCCGGGTCAAGCCCGACGAGGTGGTCATTCTAGTTAAGACCCAGCTTATAGTTTTTCAATCAAAATATGAAATTTTTCTCGTCATATTGAAATTTTTGAAATTCATAAATATTTATTCTATAAATTTTATTGTAAAACAATACATATTCTGATTGTATTCCAATTTTCCTACTTTAAAGTAATTAAATTGCTATCGATTTGCTTGTAAATCAAAATTAAATTCAATCAAATACCCGGGCCGAGTACACGGCTGGTTACCTGTTACTCGGTTATTGATTTTTTAGGACCCGGTGTTGGGTCACTAGCATCACTAGGATAGAGAAACTTCCAGTACACACAGTGCCGTAAAATTACAAACAATATTGTATTTGATTTAAACTATTTAATTGTAATAACACGCTATGTCGTTTGCTTCATCGTATTTCGTATTAAATTGTGTTATTTTGCAAAGGGAGCTGTTTTGATACTTTTTAATTTGATTTAGAGGATTCGCATCATAACATGCTGTGAATTGTGATCATGAATATCTATGTAACAATCTCTTAAAAATTGAATATATTCTAAGTTGTTTCTATTGATAGAAGTGAGCTTAGTTGTTGTTCTTTTATTTTTATTTTGTCTCAGAATTGTAACAATAACAAATATTTATGATGATGATCTAAAGAGTTTTTTAACTGAGAACAATTTGGTTTTGTTTTTCTATCTACATTTAAGGAAGAGACGATGTTTTTTATTATAAAATTATTGCTGTTAAGCAAATTAAATGATTCTGTGAGAACCAAAGCAACACTATAAATTTGATTTTTATACTTTTAGGTAAAAATGGTATCACAAGGAGCACAAACAAATGGTATATTGAATGGAAGAAAATTAACAAAAAGTTTATCAGAAGTTGGCGGTGGACGAATTGCAGGTGTTGGTGCTGAACCAACGTCACCTATCGAAGATAATACTAAAATGTAAACATCAGTTTAATTTTCCTATAAATATTAAAGTTTTTCTTTGATAACAGATTTGATCATGAATTACTTCATCGAACACAATCAGAAGAACCACCACGATCACCGTTTGAAGTTACACCGCCATCAATACGATCACATCAAGTAATTCATCAGCCTTCTGATTCTTTTTCTCGAACATCATCTCGTTTAAGTCAAATCGAAACATCAAGAAGCGAACAATTTTCATCAGAAAATATCCTAACTCATTCCCGAAATAGCTCATATCATTCACAAGAAAGTGGACCATCGTTTCGTTCAACCGACATGAGTGTATCGCGCGCGTCCGCTGACAGTCTTCCTTATGAAAATATTATTCCTGCACAGCGTACTAATGCCGTAGCAATTAATCAACCAGGGTTGATTAAAAAACAAATCGACCCATCAGTTGAGCGACAAGATGATGGGGAATTGTGTTATGCTTATGAAACTCACAGCCTTCCACGTCGCACTTGTGTTCATCATCGAAAAGAAGAATATCATACACATAGTCTGCCACGAAGAGAAATTCACCACCACGCAGATGAACGTGACATATCAATACCTCAAGAACGACCAACACAAATAGAAGGAATATTACGAAAGGATAAAAGAGAATCTTTCAGCCGCGAAAGCTCTATTGATTCAACAGCAACTTTTCGAAATTCGCCTGTTTTCCAAGAAAATCACATCCCATTACGCCGTGCATCATGTGCTATCGTAACACCAGCAACACATCTTACATCACAAACAACGTCCCGTCGCTTTTCCGTTCAAAATCAAGTTGTTCCTTCATCCGATGAATTCTGTTCCACATGTGAGTCAGAAAGTGATTCAAAAGGTGAAAAAGAAATTTTAATAGATTTTAAACCAAGGATATCTCCGACACACAGTCCTAAAACAAAAAAGAAAAAGTTGCAAAAAACTTTATCGGAAGGTGAGATACTATTAGAAAATCGGAGAAAAGACAATATAATGTTAGGTTCAGCAAGTGACGAAGACATAAAAACTCCGGATGAGCCAAAAGGAAAATATATTTATCGAGACGCACCGATTAAAGATGAAGGAATTTTTATTAAGAAATCGTTTTTGCCACTGCCACAAGATCAAGAGATTAGCCAGGTACGATATAGTCGTGATCATTTTCGAAAAAGATCTATTAGTCTAGAAGAGACATTTCTAGATGAAGATAATGATACAACTGACAATAAAAGGAGCTCTGAAAAGGAAATTATACGTGGAATTATGAAATCAACAACATCATCACCCCTAAATTATGATGAGTTGTTGGTACAACCTCGTTCATCGTTTCCATCAACTGATTCACTTGCAAACGATGTTACAAGAGATCATTCTGATGGAATATGGAACGAGTCACAAGCAACTGTTTTACATGCTGAAAATAGGTAAAAAACATGAAAGGTGAAGCCCTATCAAGACTTAAATAATTAAACTATTATTTTACATATTTTAGTCCGTCAGATTCTGGTCCTAGTTTATTAACACCGACTTCACGTCGAAAAAATTTGCTATTACAACATCAACAGAGAAGCTCAATGGATACTGATGGTTTAGATTTAGAAGAAATGGTTTTAGACCAGGTAAGACTAAACTCATTAAATTTTGATTTATCTATTTAGCATTAAAAATATTTCTACAATATGTGTCACAACATCGCATAAGAAACGTTTAAAACCTAGTTCACACAACAACATGCGTTCTTAGGTGTTAATAGACGAAATTTTTTTTTAAAGATGGATAACAAAAAATCATACTATTTAAAAAAAATGACATAGGTTAATATTTCATTATAAGATGTTACGAAAAAAAAATAAATAAAATAAGTACACACATGAAGATATATGGAGGAATTCGCCATTGCTAAGACTGAGAGCGGTACCGTTGACTGAATAGAATTCATTCGCCAGCATCTCCAAAATATTACCTTGTGATTGCTCACTTATATTGCCTGTTGTTTTTAATATCTCCTGCTAACTCGTATGCCAATAGCAGGTATACACAAGAAAATTTAAGAACACAAGTTAATTGCACAAGAAAATTTAAATAAAATTTAGCAATACACAAGTTAATTCAAAAATATAAAAACACAAATTGACTCGTGTGCCTAAAACGCCGCACAGGTTCCTGAGAGAGGTGCGCCACTATGCTACAACTCTCCCTAGCTCTTTATTTGATTTAGGTCTGCATTATTTATGATAGTACTAATAAAAATTATGAATAATTAAAAAAAATATTATAATTTTATTGTCCTGTTTATTATCCACCGGTTTCTGCTGTCATATATACTTCATAGGAGATAGAAATGGGATTTTTCACAGATGGGTTGAAATGTTTTTGAAAATGTATATATACATTTTCAACTATGCTATAGTATATTACTAAATGTAATGAGGACGAGAAATTGAAGTACGGGTGACACTGAATATCTTGCCCATTACAGGAAAGGACGAAATGAGGAGCTCTGACTAACTACATTCGTCCTGAGAATCATAAAAACAGCAAAATGTGAGTCGGCAAAATGTGTGATCGAACCCTAACCTCAAGATAAAGACTTTCAGGCTCTTCCGACTTAGATAGGAGATCCAAACAAAACAGTTGAAATCGAACTAAAAACAAAACACATAAAGAGCAAAATAAAAAAAAAAGGTCAAACACAAAAAAACTAAAGAGCCAAAAATATATACACCCAGAAAAAAAAAACAAAAGAAACATCGAGCTGAATCTTAACCACAAAATCGCAGGCAATAAAACAAAATTGCTAGAACCCATAATAAACTACAACAGAGTTTCGTGTTAAGAGTGCTTCGATCAAATCAATGGATGGTCAGAGGATAGAGGTGGTTTAACTTTGGCTCGGAAAAACTTTGGCTCGTTTCCTAGCAAGCTAAAGATATCACCTGAACACCCTATATTGAGAATAAAGAGGTTGGAATAGGGATAGAGAGAACATCAGTCACAGTGGTCCAAACGACAGGTGATCCATTTCCTTGTTCCAACAGGTTACGTTCCAACTAGGGTTTCTCATTTCCCGTAGAAATTCAAATCCCGGGAAGCCGGGACAAAAAATATTAAATTCCCGGGATCCCGGGAAATCCCGGGAAACACTCAAAAGCTAGATTTTTCTAATTGGGTGGTAGAAAAATGTGTAAAATTAAAACAGCACAAAAAATGCGCTATTGATTTTTAAATTTCCATTATTTTTAATTAAAAAAACTTCAAAAATTAAATAAAAAAGAAAACATAAAAACAAAACAAAAATAAATTCATAATACTAATATTTAAACAATTTTTCGAAAAACTAGGTTGTCAATGGCGCCATCACTCAATTTTGTCCGAATTTTCGTGAAGAAACGTCCATTGAACCATCCGTCCAAGAGAACCATTAAACATAAATTAAGAGGAATGAAGCGCAAGTTTTAGGTAGATTTCTCAGAGAAATCTACCTATTTTAAGTTTGATTGGTTTTAATTTGTTGTGTTTATATGTGTCAAAAAAACCATGATACCATATGTGTCAAAAAAACATTTTCCTAATTTTGAACGAAATTAATTACTACAGAGGGAAAAGAATTAAAAACTACTCAATTTTCGAGTGAGAAAACTTTTAATATCTTTGAAAAAAGTACAAAAAAATGTTAATAAAAATTAGCGGGATACCCGGGATCCCGGTGTAAAATCCCGGGAAAACGGGATGAAAATTTACCCCCGGGATCCCGGGAAAACGGGATCCCGGGATCCCGTTTGAGAAACCCTAGTTCCAACGAATAAAATTTTTGAAAACCATGGCGCATAGACTAGTTGAGCGTAACACTTGATGGTAGTGACCTCATTGAGAAACCATGCACGGGGTGAAATGACAATGGTGGGATGACCTTTATGGTAAACGAGAGGTCAACAATATCCAGGCCGTATCACATCACCACTCACGACCCTCTCGCAGAAGTAACATATTTCCACCCAATTAAGAAAAGTGGGAACGTAAACCCTATTAGGAAAACGTGTGAAAGACCTTTCCTACCTTTGCAGTTAAAAATTAAAAACACAAAAAAACGAACATACATGTTGTCGGTGTGTCAAGGATTTACGCATTCTGCCTTTTGCTCCCAGATAACTCAACAACAAACACACAAAATATATAAATAAAACCTCAAAGAATCGTCTGTGCATCAGGACTTACAAGAACCTTGCCTTTCACTCACAGGACAAAATTGACAAAACAAAACTAACAGAATTTTGTGTTCTAATTTCAAAACTAACAGAATTTCGCGTCAGGACTTGCAAAGATCTTGCCCTTCGCCTACAGAAAAACACTTTAACATTAAAAAAAACACAAATTTTGTTTGCACAAATGTTGTGGTCTTTCGCCCACGAAACAACACACATATAGATAGACCACAGGACAAAAGCTGCGTCATTCATTTTTTGAGCGCCCTAATTAAAAAATCCGCTGCGGATGGCTAGAGAATTAGGCATAGCAGCCGTAATGAATGAGAATGTGGCGAACGTTACGAATTGGAAAAAAAAAATTAAAAACGAATTTTGGAGGGAGAATAAGAAACGAATCTTCCAAGATAAAAAACAATTGCGTTGGAGGTTGGCATACATAATAGGAACGACAAATAACAGAAGAACTGGAGAAAAAACAAAAATTTAAAAAAATTTAAAATAAAATGTTGATTGCCATCGTTGTGACATGTGAATTTGTTTTTCTCCTCTCAAACATTTAATCATTATATTCAACAACTTTGCATAAAAAAGTAACCTGAAAAAATATATCTAATAAATCGTGCAGATTTTCATAACAACATTAAAATACCAAAGCACTTTTAAAAATTATAAAAAATATACGCACTTCATCTAACAATGAAAAGGAAGAATCATAAACCTTTATATGAAAATATCACTCAAAATAACACAAAACTAATAACCAATAGAATAAAACAAAACCAAACTAACAATACCATATACATTTATTAAAATCATAAATACATGTGTAGCGATCAAATAACTAAATCTACGAATCGACAGCAACATGTAGTCTTAGATTCTACAGATAGACGTCACCAAAAACACATAAGAGACAATAAATCAAGATGAAGGGCGGTCAGATAATAAAACAAAAATGAAGAGAACTTTTGATTTTGGTCCGGCTTAAAATTGATTAATTAAAAAGAATATTGTAATAAAGTATAGAAATAAATAAATATAAACGTGAAATTGAAAACAAGAAATTTAAAATTATTATTATGTAACTTTACATCAGAAGTGGGATTACTCCAATAAAAACAGATATAATGCAACGTGGGAATCTTTCAAATGCACAAAATGTGCCACCGTACAAAATGGATGCTATTAATTGGGACAAGCATAGCACGCTGGTGACTATTGATGAAATGGATAAAGCTGACGATTATTCTAGAATCGTTGATACTTCTGCACCACCAGAATGGTTTAACCAAACTCAGGCTAGTACAATCAACATACCAAATTCAATCCCTTTATTTTCTAATCCAATTTCTGGCACTCTTCCGACTCAATTGAACGAACAGTTCAATAAATATCAATATCTGGATTATTTAAACCAGGAAAATGAATTGATTGCTAGAAAACGCGATGAATTATTACGCTGCGAGGCAAATATAATAAGCCGAGAAAACAACATATCTACCGGTTGTTGTCAATTCAGAGGAAGTAAACCAATTTTATCGCCCGCAAATATTTTAAAACAATACCAGTTTTTGATCTACGTAAGGTTAAGGTTTTGGCTTAGGTTTAAGCATAGATGTAGCTTTAGGTTATATTTAGGTTTAAGTTTTGGTTTAGGTTTCGGTTTAGGTTAAGGTTTAAGTTTAGTTTTGAGCAAAGGTTTAGGTTTAGTTTTGAGCAAAGGTTTAGGTTTAGTTTTCGGTTTCGGTTTAGGTTAAGGTTTAGGTTTGACCTAAGGTTTAGGTTAAGGTTCTGGTTGAGGTTTTGGCCTAGGCTTAGGCATAGATGTAGGTTTGGGTTAAACATAGGTTTAAGTTTTGGCTTAGGTATAGGTTTACCTTTATGTTTGGGTTGAGGTTTAGGTTTAGGTTTTGGTTGAGATTTAGGATTAACAAAAACCTTATCGGGACTGAGAAGGTTTTGTTGGTTTCCAAGGATGCGACAATTTACCGAGAAGTACATTCGCTCATGTCCCACTTACTTATACTATAAAAATAAAAGAGGAACAAAAAAAGGCCACACTTTATACCATCAGAACAATTACCTTTTCATACTCTTCACGTATACCATTTCCATTTCCTTGTACCTCCCAGAAAAACATATACATTATAGTCATCATCGACGGATGTAGTGAATACACAAGCTTCAACCAAGTTGTAAAGGTCTCTAGAAAGCGGCCAGGAAACGCCATGGAGACCGCTACGTAGTAGAAGGAGAAGGCATCGATAGTAAAAAACGATACCGCAGTGTACAGGGTGCTGAGCGTATGAAGATGTGTACATTACCGCCCGACATTTCTGGCGATACTGAAGGCATTGAAGATACCGAAGGCCATGGTGAGATAACTTCAGCCCGCAGGATTGGAGGCAATCCTAAGCAGGATGGTCCGAGTGTAACGATCAAATAACGATATCTACGAATCGACATCAACATGTAGTCTTAGATTCTACCGATAGACGTCACCAAAAACACACAAGAGACAATAAATCAAGATGAACGGCGGTCAGATAATAAAACAAAAACGAAGAGAATGGCTTTTGATTTTGGTTCGGCTTAAAATTGATTAATTAAAAAGAATATTGTAATAAAGTAAAGAAATAAATAACCATAAACGTGAAATTGAAAACAAGAAATTGAAAATTATTATTTAACTTTACACATGCAAGTTTCATTTTGCGACGATCGACCAAAAGAAATACATAACATACATACAAAACGATAAGTTCAAAGAAATATTGTTACGAAAAATTTATCATAAAGAACAAAAACTGGAACGGCTCGAATTTACTAATAAACAAAACAATTTATTTATTTATTTATTTATTTTAGCTTATTACACCCACTAATCATAAAAAATATTTCAAAAAAGTTTTAAAAAATGTAAAACATTTAGTAATTCAATTATTCATAGTAGTACTAAAAGTTATTTAGAGTAACAATAGTTCAATAGTTAAATAAATCGATAGAAAACAGTTCTAATTAATTCAATAATTAGATTGGCTTTTTACCCAATCTAAACAAAACAATAGACCAAAACAAATATATGTATAATAGAATTAATTGTATTTAAGTTTTTCAAATTTAGTTTAATTTTTTTGAAATATTTGCTGTGAAATATAATTGTTTGTTGTACCTTAGCTAAAGCTTTAGTTGAAAATTAAAAATTTACTATATTCCGGACTTAAACATTATATCCCTTATTTTATAGTGCAATTTTGTTTTTAATAATGTTTTTACTTTAAATCGATGTATGGAATGGATGAGAATTTTTTTTATTGAATGTTAATTATAAGACGAGATGTTAGACTGTATGGCACATTAAAATGAGGTTGCCACAAGTTATATAGGAGAAGAATCCATAAGACAAACGGTAGAAAACAAACAAAAACAGTGTGGCAAAGTATAAATCCTGCATAGATTTTTAAGCAATGATTTCTCAAGTTTTGAAATAAATTACACTTGTATGAGCAATAATTTTTTGTTTAAACGAAAGAGGTTTTCTTCTTTATTTCGCAACTCATCCTCTTTGCAAAAAGTTTTAATACCCTTCGAAACTTTTTAGACGCATTGGTCTTAGATTCATGGGGATTGTTGGTTGGTAATAAGAATGTGGTTCTTGACCTATTAACGAGGCATTTTTATTATTAGTTTTGACTCGAATATTTAATGTTATTGCAAGTGACCGATTGAACGAAGACCGATGTTTTTAAATCGGTCAGTGCGAATGAACGATCTGGTCCGAACGGATCACTAATTAAGCTGAGGGTACCCATCACTAGTTGAATGCCGGATCGCTGATGCTAACCGATTTTATTAATATATTAATCTTAAGCTAAGATTAATAAATTCGATGGATTTTACCGTTGGTACTTTGCAAAACATGATGAATAATTATAAATAAAAATCCTTGTTGTAGGATTTCGCAATTGAGTTTTTATTATTGATAAATTAACTAATTTAACTATATTTAATTTATATGCTCGATCCGATTTCGATTATTACATCATTCTCAGTTTTTTGTAAGCTCCTGAGGATGATGTAATAATCGAAATCGTATCGAGCATATAAATTAAATATAGTTAAATTAGTTAATTTATCAATAATAAAAACTCAATTGCAAAATATTACAACCAGGATATTTATTTACATTTATTACTAGATTAACAAAATCGAAATTTCAAAAATTAACAAATTGCCAAAAAAGCTAACAAATATTCAAAACCAAATAAAATTGCCAAAATTTAAATATTTAGCAAAAAAAATACATATTTTTAAAAACAATTTGCAAAAAATACAAATCTTAAAATTAAATATTCAAAACTTTCCAAAAAACAAAATTGAAAATTTTTTAAAATTACATAAAATTTTACTTAAAACCTAAATTTAAAATTCATTTTAAAATTTTCTATAAACACAATTTGAAAATTAATTCAAATCTTTCAAAAAACATAATAGAAAATTTTCATAAAATTATTCAAATTTTTCTAAAATCCCAAATAAACAAAAGCATTTGCAAATTTTCTAAAAACTATTCAAATAAAAATATCCAAATTTTAAAACTAAAGAAAAAAGTCCCTCCAATAGACAAAATCTACATTCGTCTGTCTCCTCCACCCACATGTTCTTTAGGTGTTTTCTTAATCTGCAGTGTTCTGGCCCGAGAAAAATGGATTTACATCAATTTTTCCGTCTGTTTCTTCATTACCTTCGATACCCGAAAAACCAGGTATCAAATAAAATGTTATCGTGCTACCATTGCTAACCTTGTTTGTATACTTGTATACTTTAAGTGCCTCGAAGGTTGCTTGGACCAGCTGTCTGAAAGATGCTGCGCTAGGTTCGCATTGGTTGTATGTATTTGGTTTTCAGTCCAAATATTGAGATAATATCTTTCTCAATAATATTTCGAAATTAAGCTGCTTAATCACATCATCTCTAAGTAACTTCCTGAATCTTCCTGAAAAGATTCTTTTGATGATTGGGCTCAATGATCTTTCCTTTTCCTCCGTACCAAACCCTCCGCACTAAATTTGAGGATGGTTTGTTTGGCTAGGATCTTCATCTAGACGTAGAATGGGACTAGTCCTAACATCATCTTTATTGACGTGGCCATGTTCTCATTACTTCTGTTATACCAATACAAATCAGTTTCTGCACATTTTCTAGTTCTTTCCTTTCCAGACTTTAATCACGCTTTTCTGTTACATGTGACTAATCCTAGCAAGATATCTGATCTCACTATCAAGGTTATATACCCACTTTTGGGTAGCAATGCTTTGGTTATCGCCACTTTTATGTAGTTTCACCACAGAGGATAACAACCTGGACCTGCAACTTTTCCGTCTTGCTGTGGTTATTTGAATGGCTAGGTGGTGTCTATAGGCCACCTAATACGGTTATCCGTAAAAAGTATGGCAGCTGCCCTCCAGCTCTCTCCATTCTCCAGTTCTTAGTAGCACAAACATCTCTGGTTCCTTTTTTTTTTCTTATTAAATGTGGTAAACACCACATCGGTTTCAGATTAGCGTGCTGTGTTGAAGAACCACCTAACTTCTGTTCTTAATTATAAATCCTCCCTACTCCACTGAAATTCGTTCTTTTGAACAATATTATTTATGCTACTGGCTTCAAACGAGTTGACGATTGCTATAGGTTCGCGCCGGTGCCGCTGGTTTCAGCACCTTATAAAATTTAACTGTGTTACTAACTGTTATTATAGTTGTAAATGGCCCGGCCTTAAGGTTCACTTCAAATTAGTCCCACCAATTGTGTTCCTATAGGGTTCCAAAGAAATTGAAATTCTTCGTTCGTACTAGCTAGTACAAACCTAATACTTTTTGATACGACAAAGAGGATTTATTTGAGATTCTCTACTTCCTCGTGAACTGCTCTATACCAGTGCTTACTACTGTTTCGTTCAACAACTATTATTTTCTCTTTGTGACAAAAGTAGGTGTGTTTCCAACGTTGAACGCGCATAGAGATTGTTTAATTAAGTATTCTAAAAGAAACTAACCCTTTTGGTTTTTAGACCGTGAAACTAAATATCTCGCTGTGAACATGTTGCAGGTTTTAGGAATACTGCTCCATATTTGATAGATTACTATTGGATATTGCTTCATATCATTTGGATATATTACTATTTTGATCATAGTCTACGCATTGTTCTAGGGTATTGTGAGCTTACTAATTCGTTTTTACTTACTGCACCGGTGTTTGGGACATTCCTGTTCTACTTCATAGCCTTCTGCTCTCTATTCTGAACGCAGTGTCCTGGCGTGATGCCTACATCTAGAGCTACGCTACTTCCTGCTACGACAGCATTCTCTACAGTTTGAGCCTGAAACGCAATGGTTAGACGAGGCGTCTTGCTTTAAAATCCGCTTATTTTACCCACTTAGTTAGCAGTGACAACCCACGTATTTTTTGTTTCGTTTGTGATCTATTTTAGTACCACGAGAAATAAAATGTCAACTATATGGTTTAATAAGCACGATCAAATGCTTTGATGAATACCTGATGGCACATTTGATGATTTCTGAAATGACAACATGTCGACGGTTGTACAGTTACATTATTATGAGAACTTTATCGCCAACTACTAAAATTTAGCCATCTAATACAACTCTGATTTGTTGTTGAAATTGCTTTTAAATAAAGCTTTTATTATGAACGATAATATAATAAGATAGAAATCATTCGTCAAGAAATCAGGGCAAATGGCTAGGAGTTACATCCGATCCGAACCTACAATCGAGGAAATTTTGGATGCAAAAAGAATTGAGCTAGCTACGATAGTCATAACTGTTCTTTTTAGCTTTTTTTAATAAATCGTCGTTGACAGCAATATAATTTTACAGCAATATTATTACATGAACACCGCTGATTTGCCTAAATGCGTTATATAACAATAATTTTTATACAAGCAAACTCATCCATTTTACAAAATTTATGTTAAAAAATTGTGCGAACTAGCAATACTCTACTGGTTAGAATCGATAGAAACAGAGAATAGAAAGAAAATATTTAAAGAGATAAACTTAGTGAAAGCCAAGTAGAAATTATTTAGGGAAGCCCTATATACAATCTGGCGTGATCACAGGCAGAATAGGGAAGACCTATTAGGGCAATCTGAAGAGCTTACAGTGGTTTCAATGGCTTGTCCTATTTAATTTTATAAAGCCAACTTGATCAGGACATTTTCCGACTATCCCAATCACGGTCTGATTGGGCAAAAGCGTTACACTCATGATCAGGGCCCAATCACGCTATGGAAATGTAACGATTAGCAGTGCAACCTAGTCCCTCAGTTGGAAATCAAGATTGCACTTACTAACGTTAGCGATTTGTCCACGTAATTAGAAACCCGGACCCGCTTATTCGACTTGAATCAGACGTATGTATTAGGTCGTGGTTTGTCCGGTAACTAGGTCCTAGCTAGTGGTAAACGTTATAAACTTTAACTCTATAAGAGATAAACTCTATTCTTACCTACCTTGCCAATCCTAAAACCATGTGCCCTCTTCACTAGATACTCTCCCTTAAAACTATCCATCACGTAAACATAAACAAATCTCCCCTAGCTTGGGTTTAAACCACACCATTGATTTCATTATCTTTTTCCCCAAGTTGAAATATTATGACCAAAAAAACAATATTTTGTTACCCAGTGCCAAATCAAACCAAAAACATTTATTTTTAAAGCTAACAACCAAACTTACCAAATTTTCTTCTGGTTTCAGCTCTGTGGTTGAATACTTTAATCCAGTATTTTGGTGATAGTTCGTAATCCCTGTTCACGCATTATCGTGAATTGTTAAATAGTTTACCTGAAAAATCAAAATATTTTAAATTAGAATCAAAACAAAACCAATTAAAGATTTATTTATTATTTATAAAATTATGCAAAACATTACCAAAACAATCCTTTTGAAATGTCAACGAAACTGTCAATTTTGAATTGACGTGTTCGGTATATTTTGATCATTCATTCGATATTTTCAATTTTCACATTGAATTTATGTGTTCGTTATTCTATATTATTAATTCGATAGTTTCGAGATCGTTGGTAAACTTGACAGCTGTGATTTGTAGAGTTTTGGCTTTCTATAAAATGGACTGTTTTGGTAGTTTTGCCCTCTTATTCTTACGAATTTATATCTGAATAGTATAGTCAGTAAAAAGTGTTGTTTGTGTTTTACCATGTAGTTGGTTGAGTATGAGCTAAGCTCTCTCTCTTTTAGTTTTAAGTGAATTTTAAATATTTTGTATTCCCATGTGTTAAATCAGTAATTGTAAAATTAATAAATGAAGTTTATATAAAGTTGTGTGCATCAGGTCAGTTTTTTAATGTATATATAAATTAACCAAATAGTTTTTTCTTTGTTCTCTGACAAATATTCGTCGAGTGTGCATGCAGTAAAAAAACTCGTATAAGTTTTCATCGATTGGAACGGGTGATGTTTCCATGCATCATTCATCTCATATGTACATAACTTCAACCATTATATGAGCTAATATATTTTCATCATTGCATCATTCATCTCATATGTACATGATGTCAACTATTATAAGAGCTGAGTTATTTTCGTCATTGCTTCAGTTAATCATCTCGTTTACATAACCTCAATTATTATATGAGCTGAGATATTTCCATCATTGCATCATTCATCTCACTTACATAATTTCATCTACTAAATGAGCTGAGATATTTTCGTCATTGCTTCAATCAATCATCTCATATGTACATGATTTGCAACTATTATATGAGCTGATATTTTCGTCATTGCTTCAATCAATCATCTCATATGTACATGATTTGCAACTATTATATGAGCTGATATTTTCGTCATTGCTTCAATCAATCATCTCATATGTACATGATTTTCAACTATTATATGAGCTGATATATTCGTCATTACTTCAATCAATCATCTCATATGTACATGATTTCAACTATTATATGAGCTGATATTTTCGTCATTACTTCAGTTAATCATCTCATTTACATAACTTCAACCATTATATGAGCTGATATATTTTCATCATTGCATCATTCATCTCATATGTACATGATTTCAACTATTATATGAGCTGATATTTTCGTCATTACTTCAGTTAATCATCTCATTTACATAACTTTAACCATTATATGAGCTGATATATTTTCATCATTGCATCTTTCATTTCATATGTACATGATTTTAAATTATTATATGAGCGGAGATATTTTCGTCATTGCTTCAATCAATCATCTCATATGTACATGATTTTCAACTATTATATGAGTCGAGATAGTTTCGTCGTTGCTTCAGTTGATCATCTCATTTCCATAACTTCAACCATTATATGAGCTGATATATTTTCATCATTGCATCATTCATCTCATATGTACATGATTTCAACTATTATATGAGCTGAAATATTTTCGTCATTGCTTCAGTTAATCGTCTCGTTTACATAACTTCAATTATCATATGAGCTGAGATATTTCCATATTTGCATCACGGTGTTGGAAGTTGATGTGCCAACCAACTCACATCAAGTATATCTTCAATAAAAAAAATACAGTCCACCTCTCATCGACGCCGCATCATTTGGTCCTTCGAGCCGGATTTATACGCAGCTCGTCTCAAAATAACTTCGGAAGAAAAAAAAAAACCAACCATTGTTTTTGGATAATTTAAGGTACCATTTAGTATAATTTATAAGTAACTTAATTATTTAAATTTTCGTCAAATATCATTAACATTATGCATTTCTCTAGCATTTATATTGTCATTGTTTATTAACACGACTTGCGTGATCATATAATCGTGATTTTTTCGGGACATTCACTACTACGGGGTGTACAATGTCGCTTAGTCGATTGTTTAATTGTCTATGGTGGATGGCTTGTCGGATTGTTTCATTTTATTGACATATTTCGTCTGGAACAATGTTCATCCGTTTTTCTCTTCGGTATTAATTTTCCATAAGGTTAACATGCCGGATTCCCCTTACGAAGACCTCTTGAAAAAACAACGTCGTACAAAATCTCGTCGTACCTGAATGGAATTTGAATTCCAAAATAATTTTGCTGTCGTCGTTAATATTTTTAAAAAATCTTTATGCATCTCGTCATACTCCAATGGAATTTGAATTCCAAGATAAATTTCTTATTTCCGTTAATAATTCAGTTCGTCGTACTTTAATGTAACTTGAGTTCCATATAATTGTTGTCTTCGCTAATATTTTGAAAATCGTTATTCTTTTTTCGTCGTACCTAGTTGGAATGCGATTTTTCGTTAATAGTTGGAGTCACTATTCGTTTTCGTCGTACTTAATAGAATGTGATTTCCAGATATAATTGTTGTCGTCGCTAATATTTTGAAGATCGTTATTCTTTTTTCGTCGTACCTTGTTGGAATGCGATTTTTCGTTAATAGTTGGAGTCACTATTCGTTTTCGTCGTACTTAGTAGAATTTGATTTCCAGATATAATTGTTGTCGTCGCTACTATTTTGAAAATCGTTATTTATTTTTCGTCGTACCTTGTTGGAATGCGATTTTTCGTTAATAGTTGGAGTCACTATTCGTTTTCGTCGTACTTAGTAGAATGTGATTTCCAGATATAATTGTTGTCGTCGCTACTATTTTGAAAATCGGTATTTATTTTTCGTCGTACCTTGTTGGAATGCGATTTTTCGTTAATAGTTGGAGTCACTATTCGTTTTCGTCGTACTTAGTAGAATGTGATTTCCAGATATAATTGTTGTCGTCGCTAATATTTTGAAAATCGTTATTCTTTTTTCGTCGTACTTTGTTGGAATGCGATTTTTCGTTAATAGTTGGAGTCACTATTCGTTTTCGTCGTACTTAGTAGAATGTGATTTCCAGATATAATTGCTGTCGTCGCTACTATTTTGAAAATCGTTATTTATTTTTCGTCGTACCTTGTTGGGATGCGATTTTTCGTTAATAGTTGGAGTCACTATTCGTTTCTTCGTACTTAGTAGAATGTGATTTCCAGATACAATTGTTGTCTTCGTTAATAGTTTAGAAAATCGTTCTGTCGTATTTTTAAATCATTCGTCGTACCTTTTTAGATTAATTGTTATTTTTAGGATTCTGTTATATTATGTATTATATTCATCGGATTCTAGTAGATTAAATAGCATATTCATCGGATGTTCCAATATTAAATTACCAATTTATTCATCGGATCATTCCAAAATCACCGTTTTTAGGTGTGGAGTAATTAATTATTTAATCCACATCGTTCGTCAATCAACATGGAAGTTTTGATATTGGTTTGTCCAACACTCGCTGGTATTTGGATGTGTCAGCTTCATTAATTTTTCGTCGTTCTCCTTGTTGCTATCATAATTCCAACAGATGTTCACTCTTGTCTCATTCTTCGTTGCCTTGGCAGAGTGTGTCTCACAGCCCACCTTCGTCGTATAGTCGTTGAGACAAAATCAAACAAATTTCTTCAATGTGAATTAGCTCTGACCTTGCTAACAGGCTTACATGCTTCATTTGTAGTAATTGGTTATTCGTCATATCTTACTAAAATTCGTTTCTCAAGTTAATGTTCATTTGGAGTCATTATTCGTTTCGTCGTACTTAGTAGAATGTGATTTCCGAATAAAATTGTTGTTCGTTTATATTTTAGATATTTTTCTCGTACGTTTCGCCGTACCCTAACACCATTCATCGTATTTTATTAGTTTGATTGTTATATTCTTAGGAACCTGTTAAATTATTTTATACCCATTAAATTCTAGTAGATTAAATACTATTCATCGCATGTTACATTATTGAATTACCAACTCATTCATCAAATCCTGTCAAATTCATCGTTATTAGATGGGAAATATCTAGTTATTCAATTCACATCGTTCATCAGTTAACATGGAAGGTTTTATATTGGTTCGTCGAACATCCGCTGGTATCTGGATGTGTTAGCTTCATTAATGTTTCGCCGTTCTCCTTGTTGCTATCATAATTCCTACAGATGTTCGCTCTTGTCTTATTCTTCGTTACCTTGGCAGAGTGTGTCTGACAGCCCACTTTCGTCGTATAGTCGTTGAGACAAAATCAAACAATTTTTCCAATGTTAACCAATGTGTCCTTGCAAAATGGCTAACATGCCTCATTTGTATTTAGTAGTATCCGTCATTAGAATTCGTTTTAATTCAATATTTGGTAGTTAATAGTTCGGTAGTATCTTAAGTCGTTATAGGTTTAATTATAATTTAGTAAAATGGTTGTCTTCAGTAGGAATTAAGGTCATTCGTTATTTTCACGTGTCCTAGTATCTTAAGTCGTTATAGGTTTAATTATAAGTTAGTAACATGGGAGTCTTCAGTAAGAATTAAAGTCATTAGTTATTTTCACGCGTCTTTCGTCTAGTTTATGTTACAAACCGAAAATGATTTCGTTTGAATTAGAATTTTATATTTTGTCATTTCCGTCTGCCAAATTGATAATTCAGGTTGTAGCACCGAGCTTTAATCGTTGACATTTAACTTTTGCAGGCCCCCTCTATTAGCTCAAGATGCGTGCTCAAATGCAACTGACAAATGGTTCATATGCATGTTCGCGTGTTTCGTCTCAAAGCAGTCCAGTTGGAAATCGGTATTAACTCATCAGCTGATCCTTTTAGAGCTTGGTTTCGTCGTATGTATGGTATCACGTAGTGGATTGTGATGTTTTTAAAAATTCTGCTTCCACAACATTGCCAACTTCATTGAAGCTCGTAATCTTCAGCATATCCAACAAGCAGCATTCATGTGGTCTACTCTTCGTCACAGAGTGTGTCCGACAACTCAATTTCGTTGTACAATCGTTGTGTCATTTTAAATTGAGCCTATTGTCATTTCCATTAACCCAGCTGAATCCATTCTGAAAACGCTCAGTAGCACGAATCAGCGTAATCTCACATCTTGGTGTTGAAGATTTGCAGCAGTTTGTTGTATCAAGTAATTACAAACTAGTGGTGGTTTATATTTCACTAATTAATATTTGCAATCGTCCACGTAACTCAAGCAACAATGTTCTGCGACCAGTCTGTTCAGTCTGACAAGTCACTCACCTCGACTACAGTCATCCCTGAATATTCATACACTTAAAATTTACTTTAGTTGCTGTCCGTAACTGGTTTTAAGGGATTACGTAATTGCAACCATGTCGCAGCCTGGACCGTTTCATTTCAAAATATTTTAAATTAGAATCAAAACAAAACCAATTAAAGAATTATTTATTATTTATAAAATTATGCAAAACATTACCAAAACAATCCTTTTGAAATGTCAACGAAACTGTCAATTTTGAATTGACGTGTTCGGTATATTTTGATCATTCATTCGATATTTTCAATTTTCACATTGAATTTATGTGTTCGTTATTCTATATTATTAATTCGATAGTTTCGAGATCGTTGGTAAACTTGACAGCTGTGATTTGTAGAGTTTTGGCTTTCTATAAAATGGACTGTTTTGCCCTCTTATTCTTACGAATTTATATCTGAATAGTATAGTCAGTAAAAAGTGTTGTTTGTGTTTTACCATGTAGTTGGTTGAGTATGAGCTAAGCTCTCTCTCTTTTAGTTTTAAGTGAATTTTAAATATTTTGTATTCCCATGTGTTAAATCAGTAATTGTAAAATTAATAAATGAAGTTTATATAAAGTTGTGTGCATCAGGTCAGTTTTTTAATGTATATATAAATTAACCAAATAGTTTTTTCTTTGTTCTCTGACAAATATTCGTCGAGTGTGCATGCAGTAAAAAAACTCGTATAAGTTTTCATCGATTGGAACGGGTGATGTTTCCATGCATCATTCATCTCATATGTACATAACTTCAACCATTATATGAGCTAATATATTTTCATCATTGCATCATTCATCTCATATGTACATGATGTCAACTATTATAAGAGCTGAGTTATTTTCGTCATTGCTTCAGTTAATCATCTCGTTTACATAACCTCAATTATTATATGAGCTGAGATATTTCCATCATTGCATCATTCATCTCACTTACATAATTTCATCTACTAAATGAGCTGAGATATTTTCGTCATTGCTTCAATCAATCATCTCATATGTACATGATTTGCAACTATTATATGAGCTGATATTTTCGTCATTGCTTCAATCAATCATCTCATATGTACATGATTTGCAACTATTATATGAGCTGATATTTTCGTCATTGCTTCAATCAATCATCTCATATGTACATGATTTTCAACTATTATATGAGCTGATATATTCGTCATTACTTCAATCAATCATCTCATATGTACATGATTTCAACTATTATATGAGCTGATATTTTCGTCATTACTTCAGTTAATCATCTCATTTACATAACTTCAACCATTATATGAGCTGATATATTTTCATCATTGCATCATTCATCTCATATGTACATGATTTCAACTATTATATGAGCTGATATTTTCGTCATTACTTCAGTTAATCATCTCATTTACATAACTTTAACCATTATATGAGCTGATATATTTTCATCATTGCATCTTTCATTTCATATGTACATGATTTTAAATTATTATATGAGCGGAGATATTTTCGTCATTGCTTCAATCAATCATCTCATATGTACATGATTTTCAACTATTATATGAGTCGAGATAGTTTCGTCGTTGCTTCAGTTGATCATCTCATTTCCATAACTTCAACCATTATATGAGCTGATATATTTTCATCATTGCATCATTCATCTCATATGTACATGATTTCAACTATTATATGAGCTGAAATATTTTCGTCATTGCTTCAGTTAATCGTCTCGTTTACATAACTTCAATTATCATATGAGCTGAGATATTTCCATATTTGCATCACGGTGTTGGAAGTTGATGTGCCAACCAACTCACATCAAGTATATCTTCAATAAAAAAAATACAGTCCACCTCTCATCGACGCCGCATCAATCCCTTAGGTACAAATTTTCGGCGACTCCACAATTGCATGGAGGGATCGATTTTGATCGCAGGAGGGATCGATTTTGATCGATTATGATCAATGTTGATCTACGGGTCTGACTACCCTGCGTACTCCAGTCCCTGCCATTGACATATGAGTTAGCGTGAGATATCACATACCACTGGCAATGGCAGGAGATGTCATTACCCAAGATGATATCTTAGGGTGCTGGCGGACGAACTTTAATTAGTCAACGGCAGCACTTCCAGTCTTAGCTGGGCAGCGTTCCGTAGCGGTACCGCTCATTAGCTCTTCCGAGGAATCGGATCAACACGTAGTTATGTGTGGGCTTTGTGCCTCGATTGATGTGGTGGGCGGTGCGTCTGGGGTGCGCTGCATCAGCTGGATTATTGGCATTTAGTTTTGTTTTGTTTTCTGCAAATTTCTCAAAATTTGTTTTTCACTTATTATTTTGTTATTATTTCTTCATCTTGTCATGAAATATTGGCATATGTCACTTTTTGTAGTATGATAGGATTTTTTACTTAGTTATGCATTTTAAAATAAAACATAAAAAAATAAAATAAACATTTTGATATATATATGGCAGTACAACCGAAAAAAAATGAGTCTGCAAGTGGTAAAGCAGATTTGCGCAATCCACCCGCCCATAAAGCGGCACGTTTACGGAATTTGCAGGGACAAAACATATATGAATCAATAAAAAATTTTAAAATACATGTTCAAAACATCTGCGGATTGAACGCTAACCATGACCACGTGCAACATCATCTTGAGCACGACAAACCGAACATTCTATTCCTTACAGAAACACAAGTTTCTGAAAATTTTCTCTTTATAGAATCGCTTAATTCCAAATATAGGCTCGAATCAGCTTTCAAACTCCATCAGGGCGTATGCGCATTCATTCATGAGAGTGTTGCGTACACGCGCTTTCCAAATTTTGAACTACACGGTGACGGCTTCAATACAATGGTTTTAAAGATTTGTCTTCCAGAAATGACTTTTTTTTACAATAGCTTTATACCGGTCCCCCAACAAACGTAACCCAAACTTTTTTAATATACTGACAAAAATTGTGGACGAGATTAGAGCAAAGTCCCCTAATTGTGAAGTTATCGTTACCGGTGACTTCAACGTCCACAACAAATCATGGTTGGAATTCTCCAAATCGACCGACGATGTTGACAATAGTGGAAAACTGGCAGAAATTTTTGCCGTGTCTCAGAGCCTATTCCAAATTGTTAAAAGCCCGACTTTCACTCCCCGTAATGGCGGTGATAATAGTTTTCTTTTAGATCTCTATCTTACCACAATGCCAGATATTACGAGTGTCGATGTCGCGAAAGGTAGTATTGGAAATTCTGATCATTATTTAATCTCATCAGTTATCAAAACTGATTTACTTAAAACTACAGCTCCCAAACCCCGTAAAATATTTCACTACTCAAAAATAGATAAGAGTGGTCTTCAAAATTTTTTCCATGGTTTCCCTTTCGACCGTCATTGTTTTTACACTGACAATGTAAATGTTTCTGCTCAAAACTTTACAGAAACCATCCAATTTGCTATCAATAAATTTGTCCCTTTCTCCATAATAAAACCCAAACAAAAATACTTGTATTCGAAAGCTGCCAAAACGGCACTTAGAAACAAACGTAGATCATTTAATATTTGGATTCATAACAAAACTCCAACTAATCGATCCCAATATCTAAAGGCCAACAAAATATCTAATCAGATTATCTCAAACGAAAAGTCCGAAATTGACAGAGCGAAAGCCTCAAAACTTACGTCTATGTCTGTTTCTGACAAGAGTTTCTACAGTGCCATCAATTCTTTAAATTCTGGTACAAAATTTTCTATTCCCCCTATTATTGATGGTGATTTAATTGTGAAGCTGATTCAAAATTTTCTATCCAACCGATACATTTCGGTCTCCTTAGACGGATTTTCTTCTGAGTCTAAACTAATTAACGCTGGTGTACCCCAAGGCTCAGTATTGTCCCCAACCCTATTTTTGATTTATATCAACGAATTGTTGTAAATCACCAGTAATCCAATAAATAGTTTTGCAGATGATAGTACTCTGCACAAGTCGTTCGAGCCCCTTCCTTCAAAAGGTAAAATGCACGAACGAATTAATCCTGCCCGGAGAGACGCTGCCATAAACTTGAACAAAGACCTGAATAAAGTCGCCGACTGGGGTGACCAAAAGCTTGTCAATTTCCACTCCACCAAAACACAGCTGTTGATTGTTTCCAGATTAAAGACCGAGTTCCCCAAAGATATTTTATTTAGTATGTGTGATGAACCAATAGGTGAATGTAAAAACATTCGTTTATTGGGTGTCACAGTTTCAAATGACCTACTCTGGAACGATCATGTAATGGCGATGGCAAAAAGCGCGTCTAAAAAACTCGGCCTCCTAAATAGATGCAAAAAAATTTTTACTCCATACCAATTGCTCCAGGTTTATAAATCCTATATTCGTCCCTGTATGGAGTACTGCTGTCAAGTTTGGGGTGCTGCCTCTGTTTCCATCTTGGCCCTCTTGGACTCTGTTCAAAAGCGAGCTATACGAATTGTGGGTGATCGAACTTTGACATCAAAACTTGATTCCCTACAACATCGTCGCACTGTTGCTGACCTCGTTGTTTTTTACAAATATCGTCATCAGCAGTGCTCAGATGAAATCAGCGGCATCATGCCTCAAACTTATTCTTACCCCCGTTCCACTCGGCAATCGGCTGCCGCAACCAGTGAAACGGTAAAGATCCCGCGCTGTCATACTGGCAGATCGCAGAGAGACTTCTTTGTCCGAACTGCCGAATAGTTTGCCGGAACACTTAGTCTAAGTGGGCTTCAACCCACAGATGTTTAAAAAAAGCGTTAATCTACACCTTAGAACGCCAGTTGTTGTGGGACCCAGGTCTAGACCTAGGTCTTAAAAGGTATTTATGTGTTGTTGTGACACATATTCTAAACCCTATTACACAACACATTTTATTAAAAAAAAAAAAATAAAAAAAATAAAATAGAAATTTAAACATAAATTCACCAATTATTTTTCCATCTACGAAGTTTACATTTTATACAATTTTTTTCTCTTGATAATATCTACTAGTTTCAATTAAAAATGAATTCACTATACTTTTTTTTTTCAATTTCGGTATTTTTAGTAATACATTTTTTCTTTGATAAAATCAACTAACTGAAACCAACCCATAAAATAAACTAACTCAAACGAAAAATGTTTAACACAAATCAAGAAAAAAACCAAAAAAAAAAGCAAAATGATCAAAATTGCCCGACCCAACTGATAAGTTCTTCGTTCGCCAGTCCCAACCAAAACTTTGTTACTCCAGTTCACACCTCGGTGTTATCCGAGCCCCTTGTCAAAATGCCCTTAGTTGACGAAAGTAATAACAACGAGTCAAACAGAAAAAACAAAATGTAATTCCCCTGATCAAGACCCTACAAATTTCTTAACGCGTAGCTCGTATTAGACATTAGTTAAACAACTACAATTGTAATTATCAGTTAACATCTTAAGCTTTCAGAACAACCTTTGAATTCGTTTATAAAACGATCCGTTTGATACAAGTCATGCGCAAAATACAAGTTGCGCTTAACTCATGCAAATACTTTACTTGTATTTTTTTTATTGCACCAATGACTCACCTCATGTACAGTAATATCGACTATAAGTAGTATTTTTCCGTATATTTACTAGTGCACAATCGTTTTAAAAGTTAAGAGTTAATTTAGTATTAGACTACAAAGTATATGTCTTTTATTTCTTTTTATATCTACAAGAATCAGAGAAAGTACGGTAATTTCTGACAAAGGACCATTTCTCTGTGAAGAATATGTTGAAAGAAGAAATTTTCTCATCAGTGACTTTTTCCATGACTTTCTCTTTGATATTTGACAATTAATGACTATTGATTGACACAAGTGAACACAATATGATCTGCGGCTAAAGCTGAACTGCCCACCAATCGATTATTGTTAAATATCCATATATCAACGAGATTAATTAAATCCAACCTTACAAAGATTTAAGAATTAATATAATGAAACAAAAATCCATTTCATCGGTGTACTAAACAAATTTCTGACATTCCGTTGAATTGTTTAATAAAATTCATCGTACAAAATATACTAATATTAAATTATTTTTGCTATGATTAGTTACCACCACCACCAACACCCAATTCAACATCATCAACTACATCACCGACAAAAAAATCTTCTATATCAGCAATGACTCAAACCATATCAACCGGATATTTAACAATATCACGAACAACTTCAAATTTCGCTACAACAACAAATACAACCGGAACCGTTTTACAAACACCACAAATAGCGGTGACACCTTCATTTTTTATTGATCATGCAAATGAACAAGAAGTTTCAATTACTACCGTTGCTAATCGTCGATCAAGAGCGCTGTCGCCCTCGAGAAGAAAAGAATTGCGTAAAGGTAGTTTAAATATTTTAAGCGATATTGAACCGTTAGTGCATTCTCGAAGGTATTTTACCTTTAGTTAGTTACTTAAAATTGATAATTAAATTTTTTTATCATATTTTAGAACTTCTGAATCTCCCGATCTAACCGCAAGAGGGATAAATATTCTTGATCTTCAAACAATGCGATCGGATTCAGGTAAAAATAATACCGATATATCCGAATGCAGTACAAATACAGATGATTATATTACATGTACGGATAATTCCAAACGGGGTGGAGGATCAAGTGCTTCGGTTGCATCAGGAATTTCTGGCGCTCAAGGTACAAAAAAAACTACAAGTTCAGCTCCAAGTTCATCATCGACACAAGTACCAGGTTCGAGTCCCATATCAAATCAAAACCGAAATAATATTGTTGGGATCGATGTTAGTTTGTTGTTTTTGTTTTAAAATGTTTGTTTATTAAATCTTAATTTAATTGAAACTGTTTAAGTTGTTTAATTTTAATGTTGTTATGATTTTTGTTTTGGTATTTGTTGTATTGATGAATTGCTTGAGCTTTCAATGTTAAAAAATGGAAATAAATTTAAAATAATCGAAAGAATTCGTTTTTCGTCGAAACAATTTAATTCATTCCTGAATGATACCAAAATGTTGACGAATGTTGCAAATTTTCAATTATTATTAATTACACATCATTGCAAACAAATAAATTCTAGTTTCAGCACAAAGTTCTCAAACAGCTACACATGAAGGATCTTCGTTTGAAAGTGCATCATCTATGTATAGTTTAGCAAGAGCTGATGCTATTTTATGTGAAGATATAACACAAGTTGAAGAAATGCCTTTGCCAGCAATTCCAAAACCAAAACAACAAAGAATGGAACCCTCACCAACACATTCCATAACAAGTAGCTCGTCCGAAAGCTATGTGGCAGATAAAACAAGACAAAAGACGTCGCCTACGGAAAGAGTGATCGTTCCAAAATTAAAGTCAGCCCTAATTAAAAAAGGAAAATCAGAATCGTTTACGGATGATGACCATGTTGATGATGAAGATGACGAAGATGATAAAAGTGAAAAACGGTACTCTTCTTCAGGATATTATGAAAGTCCGCCGGACGATGGAGGTTAGTGTTCAATATTAATTTGAAGTAGAATGAAACTTATTTTTCGATACATATATTTCTAGAAACAAAACCGACACGGATTCGACGTCCCACAAGAGAATGGAACGAAGAAGAAAGACGTCGGAAAAAAGATAATTTCAAATTAGACTTTGAGTCAAAAAATAATTCTAAGATTCTGACACCATCACCAGTTGGTATTAAAACGAATCTTTCAAACCTTAAACAACTTTCTCCTGAAGATCGAACTGCCTTAAATATATTAGATGGAGCAAGTCCAAGTAAAAGCGGGAGACGATTTCGACCAAAAACAAAACGTTCACCCCGCAATCGCAGTATTCCAAATTCCGGTGAAGAAACTTTACGTCGTACTAAAACACCATTGATAAAAACTCCAGATTCAGCACCGACAACGCATATTGTTGTTGCACCATCATCACCATCTACGAGTACTGTTCATGCAATATCTCCTTTATTGATCGAATCATCACCAGCACCGATGAAAAAACTAATCCCGTCCAAATATCAACAGCAGCAGCGCAAAATCAAATCACATAGCCCCGGTAGCTCTCCGCGAAAGATCAACCATATGAAAGGTTGTCAAAATAATAAAGAGTTTTTACCTGAAAAAAGATTAAAAGCTTTATCAACTGAATCATTACGATCTGTATCTCCAGGATCGGATTCTGTTTTTTATAGCGAAGCTGATGGTGTCTCTGACCACCAGGTTCACTGTCATCATTGTGGTAAGGAAGTTGAAATTGTTACAGCAGTTAGTGGATCTCAAGATTCAATAGGTGAAATTGAAGAAGAACGACAAACCAGTATTGTTCAACCCCCAGCGGGTTTTGCAGATTCGCCAGATAATGTACGTCAACCACATCATCGATTATATAAAAAGTTAGACAAGCGGTTTCGATCGGAAGAACGACATGCTGATAGACGACATTATCGATCGAGGCAAGATACTCGGGCAAAGGTAGGTTTAACAATTTATATTATTTTTTATAACTTTAATTTTGTTTTTAGAGTGAAGAACGAGGTAAAGATGAGACATCACAATCACCTGTTACTCTTCGCCCAGCTGGATCTAGTCCTTGCATGCTGCCCGATGAAACATCACAAACTCCATTTACAACACGAGATCAACAAGCTGATCCAGAACAAGGAATTTATCATGGAAATTACCGTTTAGGAGAATGGATTTGTATAACCGATCGTGATGTTTGGCGTCGCAATGATCTTCAACAACATGCTGATGTACGCTTCGCTGATCGAACGCTTGACCGTTGTGAACAACAAGATCGCCGTGGTTCGACGGATTCAGAAAAAGATTTTCGGAAAAAATACCAAGCTATAACCCATCGGCTCGTGCATCGAAAATCATGCGGGGAAATGTATCGACGGCAAAGTTCAAATTCTTTTAGTAAGTAAAAAATTATGAATTTTTGTTTGCTAAATATAACGAAATTTGTTCGTGTTTTTATGATCATAGTACTTTCTACTGAAGTATCATATATAATTCATGAATGAAAATAGATTTTATCAATGTCCTCTAACACACTTTTCTATTAATACAGAACCGTTATGAAATTATGTGATGTGATTCAACTTAAAAAAATGTTGCGTGTATGAGAAGTCATTCATTAATTTTTAATGTTATTGCTTATTACTGTCAGAGATGGATTTTGGTTCAGATTCAGAATTTAGATTTACATTTTTATTCTTAATTAATTCTCGATATTCAAATAAAAACAGCTTTATTCTACTAATAAGTCGCATTAAAGAGACCGTGCTGGGCACACTTGTCTTATAACACGTAGGCAATGGATTCTAATTCTGTTCCGACCATCGATAAACCTTGATCCTACAGACACACTTGGTGTAGTTTCAAAAAGAAATGAGAAAATTTTTTCAATTTATGTAGGTATTAGAACAAATTTTTTACTATAAAATCGAACCGTGAACCAAACAGAAAAACATTGGTTTATGGTTCGGTTCAACTATTATTTAAAAAATTGGCTTGGCTTTGGTTTGGTTTGGTTCGTTCAAATCATATTGAAAATGGTTTGGTTTTGGTTATGGTTCGGCAAAATTTCGTTGGTTCAGTGGCTTTGGTTTGGTTCAAACGAACCGGTTTCCGTTCCTGATTACTGTTATGACTCCAAAAACATTTCGATTAATTTTTCATATTTGATGATAGAAATACAAGTACATTGGTGATTTTACGTCAATGTCGATGTATGAAAATAGTTTTGTAACTGTTAGTTACGGTGTAATTAAAAAAAACTACCTAGTCGATTTACCTGTATATCTATCAGAAACATATTTAACGAAAATTTGATTTTCTGTGAGAGTTTGGTGAGGTATCTTTATAAGACAAAACCTAAATGTAATTCTTGGTCGATGACAATATCCATGCAAAATTTTAACACATTCTATTTTTAAAATGATATATAAAACAAAAAATATTAAATAAAATCTATATCCGGTATTTACATTTGTACATTAATTTTAATCAACAACCTACGTTTGCTTTTACCGTCAAACACTAATGTTACTCTAATAATTTGTAACCACTTCAGCCAAATATATCAAATAATTACCCAAAATATAAAAAACCCAAAAAGAAAATTCAACCAAAACAAATAAATTTTCTATACGCATATAAAACATTAAAAATAAACAAACTGAAAACTATTTATGTTAACCGTAAGGAATTCATACAAAGAAAATTATTGCGAAAGATCATGGATTCTGAGACTGACTGAGCATAAAACAAAGTAAAATTTTCTTTTTTTTTTTATTTAATTTTAGTTTTTCAAAATCATTCAAGCTATAAAATTGTGTCTTCTTTTTTGTTACAAGTAAAAAAAATTGTGGTTTCTTTTTATAACTTTTGTGCAAGTGAACTTGATTTACTTTGAATTGAAAATAGGGTTTAATGGATTTATTGGATTTAAGTGGATTGGTGTAGAAAAAAAAATTAAATGAAATAAAAATGCTTGGTAAAACGATTAGAAAGATAAAGTTCAATGCAAAAATTCGTAACAAAAAGTCAAGTGATACATATTTTAAATTTTTGCTTTATATCTGTTTTAAATATCGATACAAATCAATTTAAGATGTTATCATCATCCAAATTAAAAGTACTCTTATTTGGACCAAATGATCTTTTATTTCTTGTGCTCAAATATCACCCAAACATAAAGGGTCCAAATATCACCCAAACATAAAGGGTTGATCCTAAATTCTCTATGACTTGTTAGACTAGACAATATTTGCCTACTTTACGACTTCAAATGAGGCTGTAAGGTAATTGCTTTACGGCTTTTCGATATAGTATCCATCTATCAATAGTAGATAATGATGCAAGTACGTGAAACTACGGTTTTTAGACACATGTGGAGTTGGCGAATCGAGGCGATCGAATTGCACCTAAATTAAGTCCAAACTAGCTAAATCCGTGCGTCATATACATTTTTTATTCGCCGCAAGCAAAATGTTTTAAAAAAAATGTTAAATCTAAATCAAAATTAAAAATTATTATAAATTTTGAATATGTTGAACAAGTAACCTTTGACAAAAACATTTGTTATTTTTTCAAGCAAATTGCTTAACTATGACAACAAAAAATAACAAGTATTTTGATTGGATTGTAAAATTTTAAATTGAAAGGTTGCTTTGATAAAAAATTTTATTTTTTATATAACTTACTCAAATTTAAATGTTTTTTACCATCTGGACGTAACTATGAAAACAAAATATATAGGGTTAAAAATTGACACTTTACGACCACAAATTACAGTAATAAAGGGATACTTTAATATGCCATTAAAATTAAATCGAAGGAAAATAATGTTTTGTACGACAAGTAGGACTACGAAAACTAGGCCGTAACAAAACTCCCAACAAGGTGTGAAAAGTCAGCAATTGTATGGTAGACCCCCGCCACTTTGACAAATGTGTCCTCAAAGATGATAATTATCTTCTCATACTAATTGAAACCGTTTTCATATACTTCATCATAATCACTTTATTATTGTAGGCTGTAGTGTGCATAAAGACACTGAAAAACTTCAAAAAAGTACAAAATAAAATTTTTTACCGGAAGTGAAAAACTGGAAGTTGGGATGCAAAACTGTTGAGAACCGTACTAAATGCTTATGCACCAAGTTTCATTCAATTCGATTATCAAGTACAGATGTTATTGAGCTTTAAAAAAACAGGTGCTCGGGGGACCCCCGACCACTTTGTTTACTATCGCTCGAAAATCAATTAGTTCCTTGCCATACATATTTGCATCTTTTTCCAAAGTGTCATCAAAATTCATTCATGAACGAATGTTGTATGCTTCCAACAAACATAAAAAACATGGTTATAAAAACCAAGTGTTGTATGGTGGATCCCCCAACCCTTTGTCCAATGTACTCCAGAAACTGATAAAATCTTTCTTATGTTACTTAAAAGCTTTTACCAACGTATCATGACAATCGATCGGTAATTGTAGGCTACAGTAGGGATAAACACCTGAAAAAAAAACTTTTTAACTTGTGTCAAACCGGAAGTTGGTATGCAGAAATATTGGAAACAGTACTTAAACCTTATATATCAAGTTTCCATATGATCATAAGCCGGGTTTAGAAGTAACTGAAGATTTAAATTTAGAGGTGTTTGGGAGAGCCTCACCATTTTGTCCAAATTTGAAATGAATCCAGATCTTACATTTTCAAGTGAACCTGTATCATTTGCCAAAGAAAGTTTCATCAAAATCCTATGCAGGAATGTCACGAAACCACCCACCCACCCACAGACGTAGACCAACATTTTTATTGGCTATTTAGAAAACGGATGGTCCAAAACAAAAGAAAAAAACAAAATTTGGAGTTTGCAAGATTTTCTATTTCTCGATAGATTGCATTCCTTCACACAAGATAAAATTGTGGTGAAGTAAAAATTGAAATAGGATATATGTTGTTTTTATGGAGTGCTTCTTTAGAGGGTTTTGATTCTCATTTTAAAGTAAGAATCGAAATAGAGCTGATCGTTACATTTAAGTTACATTTTTACACAGGCCAATACTTCATGATAAGATTGAATAACAAGGAATAGAAGGCTAATATACCAAAAAAACTACAAGAACAAAACGAAATTTGGGTTGCCAATAATCCAGCCAGTGGGACATTTCTTGATCATGTGACACGCTGTCTTTCTAAATTACCAAAGCCTATACACCAAGAGCTAAATGAGGGTCCATTTTTTCGAGCAAACAATAGCGTGTGAAAATCAAGAAAATCAGATCGAGTCTACATGCATTTATTTAAAAGAAATTTATCATTTAGGCTGAAGATAGCTGAGCAATCGTTACAACATGCATGGAAATTAAAATTTTGCCAATCCATCACCATTTTTTGTATAATTCTGAATAATGACGTTTTTTTCGTGTTTTCTTAACTCGATTAGCTCCGAACCTAACTGATCGAAAATTTTCAAATGTATTTGGAATGATAGAAAAATTAGTACAATTTTAATAAAAAATATATAAAAGTGTCATATTCTCATAATTAGATTTATTAAGGGGGTGGAAATGAGGAGGGGTAAAAACACTATTTAAAATGTGGTCAAGTGGGGTGTCATTTGAAAGAGCACCTAATTTAGAAATCATTGCAATTTTTTTTAGAATTTTGCAATGCACAGTTTTTGAGTTATTGTCAAAAACATACCGTTCCCCCCCCTTCGTTTCGACACTGATTGACAGAAAAATTTGGAAAAATTCACAGAGTTAAGAAATTTGGTAAATTTTGTATGAAAATTATACCGAAGTCTCAAATAATTATATTTCTGTGTGTTTAGGGAACCGGTGTAAAGAGGGTAAAAAAAAAACTTTTTTGACCCTAGCGAGTGGGGTGTCATTTGAAAGAGCACCTAATTTAAAATTCGTTGCAGTTTTTTTTAGAATTTTGCGGTGCACAGCTTTTGAGTTATGGACAAAAAAGTGCAAAATTCAAACCGTTCCCCCCCCCCCCCTTCGTTTCGACACTGATTGACATAAAAATTTGGGAAAATTCACAGAGTTAGGAAATTTGCTAAATTTTGTATGAAAATTATAGCGAAGTCTCAAATAATTATATTTCTGTGTGTTTAGGGGACCGGAGTAAAGAGGGTAAAAAAAAAACTTTTTTGACCCAAGCGAGTGGGGTGTCATTTGAAAGAGCACTTAATTTAGAATTCGTTGCAGTTTTTTTTAGAATTTTGCGGTGCACAGGTTTTGAGTTATGGACAAAAAAGTGCAAAATTCAAACCGTTCCCCCCCCCCCCTACGTTTCGACACTGATCGACAGAAAAATTTGAAAAAATTCACAGAGCTAGGCAATTTGGTAAATTCTGTATGAAAATTATACCGAAGTCTCGAATAATTATATTTCTGAGTGTTTAGGGGACCGGGGTAAAGAGGGTAAAAAAAAAACTTTTTTGACCCAAGCGAGTGGGGTGTCATTTGAAAGAACACCTAATTTAAAAATCATTGCAGTTTTTTTTAGAATTTTGCGGTGCACAGTTTTTGAGTTATGGACAAAAAAGTGCAAAATTCAAACCGTTCCCCCCCCCCTACGTTTCGACACTGATTGACAGAAAAATTTGAAAAAATTTACAGAGCAAGGCAATTCGGTAAATTTTGTATGAAAATTATACCGAAGTCTCAAATAATTATATTTCTGTGTGTTTAGGGCACCGGGGTAGAGAGGGTAAAAAAAAACTTCTTTTGACCCAAGCGAATGGAGTGTCATTTGAAAGAGCACCTAATTTAAAAATCATTGCAATTTTTTTTAGAATTTTGCGGTGCACAGTTTTTGAGTTATGATCAAAAATGTTCAAAATTCAGACCGTCCCCCCGTGTATCAAATATTTATTAATCGTTTTGAAAGGGTAGGAATGGTAAGGTGAAATAAAGCTTTTTTAACCCGAATAGCAATACCGAGTGGGACTGGCGTGTACATTTTTAGTCATGTCATCCTTTATACTGATTCTTAGAGCAATTCTTAATTTTGCAACTCTTTTAGAGTGAATATAACCAGTTATCCAAAAGAAAGAAGACTTTTTTTCAAAATTATCACGGTCCTTTACTATCTATTATATATTGTATTGTATTGTATGCCATAAGTGGGCCCAAAAGGTGGCGTAAATTCTCAAGGTTCAAATCAGATTGATGTGATTTGTTAGTTTGTGTTAAGATCCACGCTTGTAATCCATTCATAATTACTGGTTTAATAAATTTCTTGTCTAACTTTAGAAAATGTTGAGTTTTAATTGAATGGTAAGTTCGATAACCTGCAATTATTTTAGGGTTAATATTTGTTTAATATGCTATTGTTTAAGTCAAACATTGATCTTTTGTTAATTTTAAATATTGTTAAAATTATACGTTGTTTTTCAAGCACCGACCTAAATGTCGAACTTATGTAATCTAACACAAAAAAATTGTTGCTATAGAAAGAACTGAAAATTTTAGTAAAGCGATGAGCCTATAATTCTATGGAACACGAAAAATATAGCGAAGCTTCAAGTGATTTTATTTCTGTGTGTTTAGAGGATGGGAGTGGGGAAGGGTGAAAAATTGTTTTTTGACCCGCATGAGTGGGATGTCATTTGATAGAGCACCAAAATTAAAAAACAATACAGTTTTTTTAGAATTTTGCGATGCACCGTTTTTGATTTATTCTCAAAAAAGTGCAACAAAAAGTTGCCCCCCCCCCCCCCCCCCCCCCCCCCTATAAGTTTCTTCGTTGATTGACAGAAAAATTTGAAAAAATTCATAGAGTTAGGAAATTGGGTTAGGAGAACCCTTAACGAAAAATATAGCGAAGCCTCAAGTAGTTTTAATTCTACGTGTTTAGGGAATAGGAGTGGGGAATCGTGAAAAAAAGGTTTTTTGGCTCGCATGAGTGTCATTTGAAAGAACACCAAAATTAAGAAACATTACAATTATTTTAGAATCTTGCGATGCACAGTTTTTGAATTATTGTCAAAAAAACTCCTATTTTTAGCGTTAACACCACTCCACCCCTAAATTTCGTCGTTGTTTAACAGAATTGAGTCGTTCCTTAGCTACCATAAATAGCTATGGATATCATTTAACCTAAAGTAATATTTTTTATATCATTTCGATCAATTTAGATGAGATTGACATTAACTATTGATATTTACGATGAACCATTTAGTTTTTATGTGTCTATGGTCTGGCAATATAAACCCTTTACAACACAACTTTATGTAAATTATTTTGATATTGTTTTCTTTACATTCACGGAACCCTTGACGAGCGAATTTTATTCGCACTTGTCTGACTTTTTTTTGTTTGATTTGATTTTTGATATAAAGTTTGATTAGTTAATCTTTGGAAAAAAAATTAATTAAACTTTTTTTAAATTAATTTTTAAATTAAAATATGAAAAGAACTTTTTTAAAGATGATGCTAACTTTTTTAAAGATGGCGTGTACTTAGTTCTATTTGTTCACCATTTTTACGAACTTTAGTGGTTAAAATTTTATGTTAAAAAAGATGTTTCAAGAACATTATGAAAGATTAGAATTTTAGCCGTACCTAAAATCTTTAAAATTAAAAATCTCAAGAACACGACATACAGCCTCTTTTTAAATTTGAGATGTTTTAGAGTTAGATATAAACTGTATTTTAACTATTTAAATCTATTTAAATAAAACAGTTTCCAAATTATTTGTTAACAAATTATTTATTTTTTATTTATGAGACACCGAAGTATTGCTTTTGAATTATAATTTTTAAGTGAACGAGATTTACATTTTCCATGTTAAATAAAATTAATATTGATCAGAACTCGTTTATACAATTATTAATTAACTTAAATAGGTGGTCCATAATAATATTTTATGTTTGTTATATGGAGTACATAACAACTTTCCTCCTTTTAATTTTGCATTTCATATGAGAACCAATTTATTTAGAATCGACTATAATTTAACCTACGGGAGCATTTCTTACTCTATGGGATTTTCTGACATGAACTTCAGGATTAGAATCATCACTTGATTCCTCATTTCGTTTGCGTTTGTTACTAGCTCTATTTTGAATACGAACTGGTGACTTTAAATCATAGTCTACATCTGCTTTCGAATATTGATTGGCTAAACTTAAACTAGGATGAAATTTATCATCTAGGGTTGATCTCTTTAAACAATTTTCATGAACAAACCTAACGTGATTATTCACATTAATAAGATAAGTTAATTTACTTAGTTTTTCTAATATCCTAGCTGGCACCCATTTAATATGATTTTTAAAATGATTTTGATACATGACCTTTTCCCCTATTTCAAAATTCTTAAACATTTTTAAATTAAATTTATCTTTAAACGAGTTGCGTTTAGACTTAAATTTACAAATAATTTTATTTTTATTTTCCACCAATAAATCATTTTCCTTAAGATCAGGCGCAAAACTGACTTTCTTTTTATCATTTTTAATCAAATCCAATAAAATTTTAGGTTTGAATGAAAAAATTAATTCGGACGGCAATTTTGAAGTTGACATACATGGAGTATTTCTTTGCTGAATTAAAAAATTATTCAGTTTATGCTGGATGTTTTGATTCGTCCAAGAGAGACTTCTTTAGTGCTGATTTCACTGTTTGAATATGCCGTTCTGCCTGACCATTTGATTGCGGGTGGTAGGGAGGCGATTTTGTTAGTTTTATTCCATTTTTTTTTCCAAAGTTTAAAAATTCATTTGAATTATATGGAAGACCGTTGTCCGATACTATTTCTGATGGTAATCCGAAATTTGAGAAAATTTTACAAAGAACATTTATAACTGCTGTAGCCGTGGTAACTTTCATCCATATTATATCGCAGTATCTACTAAAGGCATCAACTAGTAACAGAAACGTATTATTTTGGAAGTGGAAGAAGTCTACGTGCACTCTTTGGAAAGGATATGTAGCTTCCGACCAAGTTGTTACCACTATTTCTTTTTGGACATTTTGAGTTTGTTGACAAACAACACATTTTTTAACAAATTCGTCAATGTCGCGATCAATTTTGTACCACCATACGTATGATCGCGCGACCATTTTCATTCGCACAATACCTAAATGATTGTCATGTAACATGGTAAGAACATCAATTTTTAGACTATCTGGTATTACTATTCTATTCATGTAATAGAGACAATTATCTTCACATGAAAAGCTATTTCTTTTATCGAAATAGTGTTTTAACTGCGGAACCACTTGACATGCTATTGGCCAACCATACATACTATAAGTAAAAATTTGACTTAAATTAACATCTTTTTCCGTTTCTTGAACTATTTTATCCAGGTCCAAAGGCAAATTCTCACTAAAATTGAATGATTTAATACAATCTCCATTAATTTGTGTAGGTGATTGTAATGGCAACCGAGACAGGGCATCAACATGAGCCATTTCACAACCCCGACGATACTCAATTTTATAACTATACATAGATAGTATAACTGCCCATCTTTGCAATCTTGCTACTGCAACCGCTGGAGTGGACTTCTTGGGGTTAAAAATTTCCTTTAGGGCTTGATGGTCGGTTTGAATTACAAACTCGTGCCCATAAATATATTTATGAAATTTTTTTAAACCAAAAACTATAGCTAACGCTTCCCTGTGAATTTGAGAGTAATTTTTCTCTGCTCGGAATAACGTACTTGATGCAAATATTACGGGTTTTTCCACGCCATTGACTATGTGGGACAATATTGCACCCACACCATAAGGATTAGCATCGGTGGCAATCACAATGGGTTTACATGGATCGTAAAGTTCCAGTAATTTATGTTTGACTATAAGACTCTTTGACCTATCAAAAACTGACTGACATTCCGGATTCCAATCAAATGTAACATCCTTTTTAAGTAACCTATACAGAATTTGTAATTCACTTGAAAGGTTAGGGATAAATCTTCCATATTAATTCAATAGGCCCAAGTAAGACTGTAACTGACTCACATTTGATGGAACTGGGGCATTAATAATCGCTTGGAATTTTTCGGCATTGGGACTAATCCCTTTAGCTGATAAGCTGTGACCTAAATAATCTACACTAGACATTAACAACTTACATTTGCTTATGTTAATTCTTACTTTATATTTGTTCAAACGCTCTAGAACTTGGAACAATTTACTTTGACAATCTTCTAAATCTTTACCTCCAATTAATATATCGTCAAGATAACAAAACACTCCATCTACGCCAAACAATATCTGATCCATGACATATTGAAATATTGAAGGTGCACTTTTTAAACCGAATGGTAATTTAGTGTATCTAAACAAACCTTTGTGCGTGTTTATGGTAAGATATTCACGCGATTTCTCTGATACCACCACTTGCTGATAAGCACCCTTCAGATCAAGAACACAGAAATACTTTGCATTGGCAAGACTTGCGAAAATGTCATCTATCCTAGGTAGAGGATAGTGTTCTGTTTTGGCTACCTTATTAACAGTAACCTTACAATCAATGCAGATTCTAATTTCACCGTTTGCCTTTGGAACCGAAACAATTGGACTAGCCCAGTTGCTGCGACTAACTGGTTCAATAACCCCTAACTTACACAATCTAGTTATTTCGGACTCGACCTTTTCTCTGATTTTATAAGGTACGGTATAAGGTCCATGGAAAATTGGAATGGCTTCATCGTCTAACAAAATCTCTGCCGTAAAACCCTCAATTGTTTGGTTACTACAATCGCTCGCGACTACATACGGAAACCGATCTCTTATTTGCTCTAAAATTGGCTTATCGTTAGAATTTAAATAATTTACACACCTGATTGAAATCAACCCACATAATTTCTCTTTCCAATCAGGAGCCAAAACATCTAACCATTTCCTTCCTAATAACGGTTTAAATTCCTTATCACTTTCTATGACAATTAACTCCAGTTTGTGATGCCTTCCTTCAAAATGCACATCGACCTCAATTTTTCCATAAACGTTTATAATTTGACCTGTAACAGTGGAATATGAATTATTAGTGGGGTTTATTTGTAAATGGCTAAAACATTCATTGTACTTAACTAAATTTATTACTGATGCTTTAGCACCGGTATCAATTTCCATAGAAAGAAAATTTCCTTCGACTTCCATAACGCTTTCAGCTGAGGTATTTGACGAATGGACACAATAGATACTGTTGACTTCCTCCTTTGATATACTTCGACATACTTTAGAAGTGTGACCTCTTTTGTTGCAAATATAACATTTCCAGCCGTTTGCTGGACATTGACTTTCATGATGCCTATAAATTCCACATTTTATACAAAGTGGTACTTTTTGTTGACTATATTCTCTTCGATGACTTTGACTAGATCCCCAACGTTGACTTGAACCAGATGCTTGGCAAAAACCTGGGCTATACCCTCTATGCTGGCTTGAACTGTTACTTCGATGACTACTTGTTGACTCTCTGGACTGACTCCTTTGACGTGGACGACTACGGTTATGATTTTCAGGATGTAAATTTTCTTTTCTGACAAAGTGAGTAGCTGATGGATTAATGGCTTAAGTTTCCTTCTTTGACATTTCCATATTTAACGCTGTACTGCAACACTCTTCAAAGCTAATATCTGGTTTTGCTAACAACGCTTGTTGGATAATTTCGCTACGTAATCCGACTATGAATTTATCAGCTAGAGCATCTTCTAAAAAGGTACCGAACTCACAGGTTTGTGCTAACGTTTTTAATTTCACTATAAACTCGGTAACTGTCTCTCCTTCTGCTTGTTTTGCTTTTGAAAATTTAAACCGCTCGGCTCTTTTATTGATTTTTGGTTTGAAATGCTTTTTTAGTACTTCAATTATTTCAGCATATGTTAATGAGCTTGGAGCTTTAGGAATGGACAACGATTTTAAAATTTTATAGCATTCCGCACCAATGATGGTAATAAACAGCGGCACTTTCTTTTCCTCTTTGACTTCATTGATTTGGAAATATTGTTGTATACGATCTTCATAAGACTCAAAGTCCTCTCCTGGCATAAACGCTTCCATATTACCGATAAACGACATTTTAAAAAAAATTTCTTTGTGAATATGTGCAAAATTTTCATTAACTAATTCTTCTTTTAATTTTAATTTATTGCTCATAAATTTATAATATAGCAGCCTTTATGAACAATATTTTGGTTTTTAAGAAAAAAATGTTTAAACGTGCTCACCAATATCCAAACTATAGTATATAGTATGTCGACAAAAAAAGTTGTATAAACCGTTGTTCTCAAGCTGTTTTCTTGCAATCACCGTACACTTTTAATCTTTTCTATTCTAATATTCTTTGCGTTTTGCACACTATATTTACCAAATAAATATCCAAATTTTCCTTTCGTCGCCACTTAAACTGTATTTTAACTATTTAAATCTATTTAAATAAAACAGTTTCCAAATTATTTGTTAACAAATTATTTATTTTTTATTTATGAGACACCGAAGTATTGCTTTTGAATTATAATTTTTAAGTGAACGAGATTTACATTTTCCATGTTAAATAAAATTAATATTGATCAGAACTCGTTTATACAATTATTAATTAACTTAAATAGGGTGGTCCATAATAATATTTTATGTTTGTTATATGGAGTACATAACAAGATAGAACTATTGTTTATTGCTTAAAACTAAAGATAGAACTATTGTTTAAAATAGGGTCAAATTCAATTGATCTGTGACCCTAGCGCCATTTTTTTATATTAGAGTAAAGATAGAGCTATTGTTTTAAAAAAAGAGTCAAATGCGATTGCTCTTTGACCCTAGCGCCATCTTTAAAAAAGTTGTTTTAATATTTTAATTTAAAAATTAATTTTAAAAAAGTTTAATTAATTTTGTTTCTAAAGATTAACTAATCACCTATATCAAATAAAAAAAAAAGTTTATTGAAATCGTTATAGCCATTCTTGAGCAATTTACTTTCAAAGCTACTTCGGAGTGGCAGAATTTTTATTTTTTATTCATGTTGGGGAATGGGCAATTTTGGGCAATTTTTATTTTTCATGCGCCCTCTATGCTCAAACTGTGCACTTAAAAAAATTCTAAGCAAGGTGGTATTTTTTATTTTGTCCATACTACTTGTATGCTAAGTTTCAGGAAAACCAAAAATGGCCAAGTTTTCACAACTCGGTCTAGAACATGTTTTCTTCTACTACTCTTACACAAAACTTTTTATTAAAAAAAATACATATTTTGTTAATAAAGCTAATATAATTTTACAATATTTCAATTCAACAGTAAAATAAATACAATTTTTATTAATTAAGTTTATCGTTATTAATTTTACAATAAAAAATTTTACAAAAAATATTATTCTTGAGTTGAGTTAACAAATCGCTGTCATCGAATGACTCAATCCGAGTATAGCTCAAATATTTTTGTTTAAGATTCTCACGATATTCTGTTGCCGACTTTTTATTAATCCACGAATGACATCATCAGCCCAATAGTCTTTAAATTCAACACGACGAGCTTGTCTTAAGTAGTTAAGTCACGTCAGTTAATTGTTTCTATGCGGTAATTTATCAGCTACATTCACAAACAAAGTCACGAAGACATTTGGATGCATTCATATATATTTATCAAATAAAGGTTTATTTAAAATTCCTACTCGGTAGCTTCCTACAGCTGTTTGTACAATCATAGAAAATAATTTTAAGTATTGAATAAAAACGCACGAGCGGCAAGTATTCGTTTAGTTATTACGTAATGAAAATTTTGATGAGAAGTTTCGGTGGTTTAGGCTTTTTAGACCAAAAAAGTGAGGGACCTCTAATGGCTGATTATGAGAGAGGCGATAGGTTATGATAGAAATATTTCCAAAAATTTATAAATTTCATTCAAATATTTTGATCTATGCTACTGTTATAACGAGTTGATTTTTCGGTTTAAAGGGCTCTTGTATCTTGACCACTGCATGAACTTTGTTCATTCAAAACCTATCTATAAGATATACTAGAGCAGCATTGTGAGAAAATATTTCTGATCTAGCTAAAAACTATATTGTTTACCAAAGTAAATATTTTAAGTTTTCCAAGCGTTCTTCTTTGTGGTTACTGGTTATCAAAATTTCAGAAGGTTTAAAGCAACAAGTTGGAATAATACCCTCGCGAGTGCATTTAAGTTGGATCAGAAACCCGTTTAATATGTTACAGTTCATCCGAATATTGTAAGCATACACAAAGAAATAAGTTTTGTCTGAAATACCAAGGCATAAGAGCATATACCATCGGTTGGCACAGTTAATACTATCCTAAACTTGCTTTCAATCAACGAATAATGTACTCCTAAACTTTTTTCGGCAAAATCGTTACGGTGAAAAACTAATCTGTATTTGTACGGTTGAGACAAAAATCCACAGTAATGCACACTGGCTTTAATTTCTTGTAAGTTCGCGTAATACTTAGGATGATGGTGAATTTCAGAACGCATTGTTTAGATACATTCAAAACATTTTCAAAGCACTTTTTTCTCTTGTTGATTGTAATGCGGATATAACGGTTGGTTAAAGTGTTTGAAGCCATTCTTGTTTGTTGTGTATCACTACTTTAAAAATCTCATAAAAGAAGAAAAACGTGTTCTAGACCGAGTTGTGAAAACTTGACCATTTTTGATTTTCCTGAAACTTGGCATATAAGTGGCATGGACAAAATAAAAATTGCGACTTATTTTACAATTTTTTTAAAAGTGCATAGTTTGAGCATGGGGGCACCCCAACATGCATGAAAAATGAAAATTTCTGCCAATCCGATATAACTTTGAAATTAAATTGCTCAAGAACGGCTATACCGATTTCATCAAACTTTTTTCGTTTGATACATGATTAGTTAGTCGTTTGAAAAAAAATTAATTAATTGTTTTTGCAATTAATTTTTAAATAAAAATATTAAAAAAACTTTTTTAAAGATGGCGCTAGGGTCGAAGATCAATTGGAATATAATTAATTTTTTTTTTTGAAAATAGTTCTATCCTTACTTTAAAATACTTCAAATTTAAAAGGAGGCTTTAATTTGTGTTCTTGAGATATTTAATTTTAAAGATTTTTAGTCCGACAAAAATTTTAATTGTTCATTATTTTTTCGAACAATTTTTATCAACAAAAAATTTTAACCACTGAAGTTTGAAAAAATGATGAAAAATTCGAATTGTAGTCGGACCAAAAATCGTTAAAATTAAATATCTAAAGAACCCCTCTCTGTAAATATGATATATTTTAAAGTAAGGATAGAAATACATTTAAAAAAAAGTTAAAGTTTAATTGAGTTTCAAATTTTGTTAATGGAATTGTTTGAAAAAGTTATGGAAAATGAGAATTTTTGTCGGAATAAAATCTTGAAAATTAAATATCTCAAGAACACGAATTAAATCCTCCTAAAAAAAATTAATTATATTCCAATTGATCTTCGACCCTATCGCCATCTTCAAAAAAGTTTTTTTAATATTTTTATTTAAAATTAATTGCAAAAACAATTAATTAATTTTTTTTCAAACGACTAACTAATCAGCTATCAAACAAAAAGGTTTGATGAAATCGGTATAGCCGTTCTTGAGCAATTTAACTTCAAAATTACATCGGATTGACAGAATTTACATTTTTCATGCATGTTGGGGTGCCCCCCATGCTCAAACTATGCACTTTTAAAAAAGTTGTAAACTAAGTCGTGTTTTTTATTTTATCCATACTACTTAGGTATGTGCCAAGTTTCAGAAAAATCAAAAATGGTCAAGTTCAAATTTCACGTTTTTTTCTGTTTACTCAAAACTTCCAATAATTTCCGGACACAAAATATTATAACTGACGCACAATATATATCTATTTATAAAATCTCTTTTTTTATTATTTGCTTCTCTACAGTAACATAATTGATACATTACGATATATACGTTACGTTTAGTTTTCTTTCACAACTCACCTTGACTTTTGTATCACTAACAACTTAATATAAAACAGATAAAGCAATTATAAATTTAAACAAAAATTATTACAAATAGCAGCTAGAGCATTAATCTCACCGACTGAAACAGCAGAAACGATACAATGTAAGTTAGAAGAACTCCTGCGGTTAATGTTTGTTGTTTGGACAAAAGAAGGAATAGCAAATAATATTGTTTCCGGAAGAAAAAGTGGTAAATTTATTAATTGTTGGCGTCAAACTACTCTATAACCACATTAAACATCAAATTTTTTTTGTATATTAAAATTGTTTTTTATTAAAATTTTCAGATACCGATAAAACAATATTAGTTCGACGAGAATCAGGTGAATTTGGATTTCGAATTCATGGATCTAAACCAGTTGTGGTATCAGCGATTGAACCAGATACGCCAGCTGAAAGTTCTGGTTTGGAAATTGGTGATATTGTTATATCAGTAAATGGAATTTCTGTTGTAGATAAAAGTCATTCAGAAGTTGTGAAAATTGCGCATGCTGGAAGTGATACACTTGAGTTAGAGGTAGAACAGTTATTTTCTTGATAACGGAGAATTTATAATTAATGTTAATATATTTGTATAGGTTGCACGAACAATAGGAATATTATCACCAAACGGAGTTGATAATTCAACACCGGCATTATATTCTGGATATTTATGGAGGCAGGGTGGACAAGTTAGTGGTAATTTAAATTCGGTCAAATGGGTTAGGAGATGGTTTACTCTTCGACCAGATCATTGCTTATATTTTTATAAAACAGATAGTGTAAGTAATCTTTTTTATTATTTTTATTTAATCTTTGTTATATTATAATAATTTATTTTAATATAGTAAATAATAATAATAATTATAATTTACTATATTTTAATATAGTAGTTTAAGCTTAAACTGTTTGTCTAGCTCCAACGGCTTTTAAAGGCTTTAGAATGAGAATTTTAATTGTTGTTTTGTGGAAATATTTATATTCACAAACATCGTTGAGTGTCTAAACAATTGAACTTAATCATAACTTATATGTACCAAGTATTCGGTTATGTCTCCAAAAAATTAGGAATCATTGTTCAGATATAAGCTATCATGGTAATACTTTGTTAAACCAATGATATGATTTACAATGTGATCTACACCAGCGTTGTCGCGCTGCAAAAATTTTCGGTACCTCAAAATTTTTTAGTCAGTGCCTCCAGGTGCCTTGCCGAAAACTATTATGCAAAAAAAAATTTTTTTCAACAAAAACATTTATTTTAACTCAAATTCATAAAAATTCATTTTGTAAATTCATTACATATCTTATGCTTAGAATAGTAGATTTTTATACAAGTGGTGAAAATGTCTCTTTTTGCGTGGCGTGACTGAACGGTTTGTCCACGAGACGCGATATCGTCGAGTGGAATAAGTTCAGGAAAGCAAAAACGTTTTTACCACGCGTAGAAAACGCTATTTTTTATACGCTTGTAAATATAAATGATAATATTTACAAATTTATCTACTAAAAACTTTCAAAACGACATATCCAAATTTGACTGTGTAAAAAATAAACAATTATATATCGTATTTTTACCAGTGTAAAATAATGTTACTATTGTGTTCGCCTACAGATGGAATAATAACAGGCAAACACAATAATAACGTTATTTTACACTGGTAAAAATGCGATATATAATTGTTTATTTTTTACACAGTCAAATTTAGATATGTCGTTTTGTAAGTTTTTAGTAGATGAATTTGACAATATGAATAATGAAAATAGTTCATATATTTTCTCTAAAAACTTTTACAGATATTACAGATATTTATTTACCGACTGGAAGTCATCGTTTAAAGTAAAAATTTAAAAAATTGTAGGTAAAGTTTCAATTAAAAACAAATAAAAATAAATTTTTTAATAAAATTTATTTATGTATTCAATAAATTTTTTTTATTTTTTTTTTTTTGGCGGAAAGAACTTAGAGAATATATTTTATAGCTGACAGTTAATTATCGGAGAAAAAAATTATACGATATATCTGATAGAAATTTTATTTTATCGCTCCGATCTCTCCGATATAGAAAAAAAAACACACACTCATTATTATTTTAATTAATTAATTACACACAATTGATATAATGATTAGTTTCGATTCGATTCGATCAAAATATTCAAAATATTCAATCCCTTCAAACTACTGCGATATTGACAGAAATAAACACAGCAACAGAAACAGTAAATCAAATTCAATCTCAAATATTCAATTCTTTAAATAACCACCACCTGTAGGCGACCACCGAAACTTATTTACTTTCAGTCCTAGTGACTGAAAACATTTTCAGTCACTACTTAGAAAAAGTTTCCCTTTCACATAGGTGTTACTATATATTAAAATGACATTTTCATAGCTTGAAGTAGAAAAAAAATATTAATGCACTTCGTATTATCACTTGGTCTAACAATTATAAATTATAAAAAATATTACAGATGAATAATGAATGCGCTTTAAGCCAATTTATATTTATTAAGTAAATTTTTTGCAGGATGCCAATCACATAAGCTATTGCCTTCGGTGAGCCGCTTAGCTATCATCAATGCGTTGATGGTTTCTGTCTTCAAACAGTTCCTATTTTTTGTTTTGATGTTGTTAAAGTTGATTAATTAATAGAGTGCCTCTTAACTTCTTTTAAAGTGCCTTTAAGTGCCTCAGTGCCTCACATTCTTCATAAGTGCCTGAAAGGCACTAAAGTGCCTCTTTTGACAGCGCTGATCTACACTCAAGTATCTAGATGAGTTTCACTCTCTTACCCCTACGGTACCATGTTCCATGGTGCACTTAATCCGTTACTCGTTTTTTTGGCAAATGAAACCCATCGTTAAACCATTCAGAGTATATCGTTCGCTCAGAATATATCAAATGTGTACACATTGGACAATCTCGAATAGCAAAACATATATCATAACACACATGATCAGGTGGTGAAAGTATGATCCTTAGTGTGACTATCCCTCCAACGTTTGCCTCAGAGACTACCGTCCCTTCTAGTTGGAGGAGCTCTTTTAGGGTTGCCACGTGTCCTTATGGGAAGATAGCTCTCCTACAATGGAGCCCTACAATAGAGCCTACAATAGAGTACTCCAACAATAGAGCCCTCCATCCTCCTTTACGGAGGAAATGTCCTGCTTTACGAAAAAGTCACACAATTTCGCGATTAACGAGAGCGCAATTGTTAGCGCAATTGTAAAGGTAAAGTAAGTGATAGAAAAAAATTAAAATAAATTATTATTTTATCAAAAACATAGTAATTATTATATGTTAACATTCTGTGCAAGCTTTACACTGGACTCTTTCTACGAGCAAACATGAAATATATTTTTTTTTTAATTTCTTTAATTTTTTTATTTAATTTAAACCAAGTGGTTGCATGTTTATGTTATGGTTTTTTTTCATCATTCTTTTATATCATTTACATAGATCTTAGAAAAAATCAAAAATATCGAATCAAATAATTTGAGAAAAGTTGTAAACGTTGTATAGAGCTCATTCTTTATATTAATAATAAGTTTTTGCTTTTTATTGCAATAGTTGTTGTCATAACAATATCAAAGTGTTTATTATTTCATAACCTACTAGGATGCTACCTTGGGTGATTTTATAATCAAAAATTAACAACATTGAAACATTCTGTATTAAATTTTATTTAAACCCTTATTAAATCAGTAGCAATTTCTAGTTTTTTACGTTTTGTGAAAAATCGGTGCGAAATCGATTACTAATACTTGTATGGGTTAAGACAGATGAAAAGGTGTTTGAACAGTGAATATTTTAGGACTACAGTTCATTCAAAACCGAATTTCGTTCATTGAAATTAAGTTTAATGAGTTGCTTACTGGAGTACGTTAACGTCTAAATCGTTTAAAAAAACTATTTTTTTTAAACTTGAGAAATAAAATAGCTGAAATCCGGTAAGTTTTTGAGTTTTGATGACCTAGGGGTAGTGTGTCATCCTTTGAAAAATTGAATTTTAAGGCAAGCTTTTTACTAAATTTTTGTTTGACGTCACTTGTCAATACTTGCGGCCAAACTCTCGGTAAAGAGTATCGTCATTGTCAGAAGTAAACTGACATATTAATCATAAGTATCTGAGCCTCGATTTTTCTAGTCGATTCTTAAAAATTGTCATCAATGACAATGAAAAAAATGATTTGCTCCAATATAAACAAAAAAAAATAAATCAACAATAAAAAAAAGCTATTCTACAATAATATTACAAAAAAAGAAAACTCACTCAGTGATGAAAAATTGTAGAAAATAATCCTTCCAGCTGCTTCGGTTATATGCGGTAAATCCAATTTTCAATCGTCCAAAACTTGATTTTCAATATGTTTGTACATTCAAATGTCACTAGTCACTACCCAGGGCTAGCAACTATTACACAACATAGACCCGATTAAATCTTATGCAAACCCGAAGATTTCATAAAATATCATAAGTTTCGATAAACAATTTATAAAATATGGACTTAAAACCTCCCACTTTGGTATGTCAAAAACTTTGGTCTATGGGAATGGTTTGGTATAGTGCTTGATGAAAACTTATATATGTTTGTCATTTTCAATTTTCCCTAAGACATTTTAATGGCACACAGACGGAAATTTTTGTTGGCAAGTTAGACTGGTTATGGTCCAAAACGTCGAGAAATGCTTGTACACTTGCCGAGAAGTAATTGTACTCATCCCCGACCTCAATTTTTTTAAAATATATTTTATTTTTAATAAACTTTTAATTTAGCCATTATTATAATTTCAATACAATGGACACTTTGTATCCAACTTCGTAATCGATTTCACTAACATCCTTCGTATCTCAAAAAACTTTCTTAACATCCAATACCATCTCAACCAAAACAAACCCCATTTACTTGAGCTAGGTGAAACACAAGTTTCAAATATTGATAATGCACGATTCGGCTGTAAAAATTATTCTCCAGAGCTTGCATTTTTAAACATAATGTTGTAATGATATACATATATACGCAATGATTTTAATCATACAAGGCTCCCCCAGTATGAAACAAGTAGTATTTATGAATCCTGCCTTACCTATCTCAAAGTCATCGCAAATAAACATGACATCTATCTGTGCTATTTACACCGTAGTTCTCCATACCACCATAATCAAACCTTTAAAGCATTTGATTCTGTTAAAGACACAATTGATAATATCTTCATTACCGCACCTAATCCAGTCTTTAAAAAGAAATAGGGTAAATCAGTTCATGACTTTGGTGAGTCTCATATCATTTCATTTGATATATCCAAGGTGTTTGACAGAGTTTGGCATCGGGCTCTTATCAACAAATTAATTTTAGTTATAGTCTTTTTGTCCCAGAGATCTCTTATAGTAGTTGGTGTTGTTTCGAATAAATTCTCAATTAAAGTCGTAATTCCTCAGGGTTTGGTTTTTCGACAACCCTTTTTTGATCTTAATCAACGATTTGTTATCTATCACCACAAACCCAATATATAGCTTTTCTGAAGTTCTTTCTTACATTCGTTTTAAGAGAATGAAGAAGAAAGGAAGAAACAGCAAACTAGTTTAACTGCTAATTATATTCGTAGAAAAATGGTTGAATTCTTGGATCTTGAATCAATTTTGGACTTGAATTGATTCAGGACTGGTGTAAACTGAACCTTATGACATTTAATTCTAGTTTTGTCGTATAAGACCTCATTGTATAGCTCCAATGCAACGTTTTCCAGACAATCATTATTAAACTCACCTGCACTTAAACTATTGCGTACTAATATAAACCACAAACGAAAATGGAACGATCATATTTGTTCTGTGGCGAAATTAGAGTAACAACGACTTGGATTCCTATATTGCAGTAAAAGTTTTATCTCTTCATCTGAAATAACTACGATGTATTAAGGGTTGCAGTACCAGAAACCTGTAAATTTTGTCGCCAGAATTCATAGACATGTATTTATGCCATGTATTGATGACATCAGGTGATTCACTGAATCATACAAGAGTTATTGGAGCTTTTACACTATACTATGCTCTAAAGAAATTAATCAGTTAATACCTCCACTACTTAGATCTTCACGAGCCCCAAGACAATCTTCGCATTCTCATAAGCTATAGACCATAGACATTTCGTATACTGGTGGAATCGATTACCAAAAAATGTTTTCTCTGCTACGTACATTCTATAATTCGATTACACCATGATAATATTTACTTATAATTGATTTTTACCTCCTGACCGGAATTAACTAATATTCATAAAAACCCTGAGAAATAGTCCTAGCTCCGGAGCTCCGAAGACGTACCTTCAAACCCGAAGTCTTTGGAGTAAAAATCACGAGTTGGTCACCCTGTGACACTACCCCTCTTTTAACTCTTTTAGTTTAATACTCCTTTATCCAAACTTTTTGTTTTTTTTCTCTTGTTAAATTTGTAAAAAAAAATTGTACTGTCAAATTAAAAACAATCAAATTAATTTCTAAACAGTTTTGATCTCACTTTTTTATATCTTATTTGATAGTCAAAAATAAGAAAACAATCAATGGCGGATGGTCTCACAGATATTTGCAAATTTAATTTTAATTTTAATGGTTCGCGTACACATATCTTTTTAGAAGATGAAAAAAACAGACCAAAGAAAAAGATATGTATACGCCTGTGTGCGAATAAGACAAAACATAATCACTTTTGAAGTTATACTTCTTTGCGCTCGTTGTAAATATTTTGATGGGGTGTTAATCGGGAAACCGCGTCACGCTGTTTGAAGTTATATTTTAACCTTTATGCTGTATGGTAATAAAGACGAAATTAGTAAATCAACCTTATGTTGTATGGTAATAAAGACGAAATTACTAAATCAATCATATTTTATAATAATAAAACATTATTCGCTTAGTTATCTTTGATCAATTTTTTTTTTCACTTTTCGGAATTATCATTAAAATGAATAGTTAATGTATAATGTGACACACAAATATGTACATTTATATGAAAATAATGTTAAATTATTTTTTAACAAATACATATTTCTAATTTACAACAAATATGTTCTTATGGTTTGCAATTATATAAAATATGTACATATTTTTATGCATTAGCACCAATACGATACATATAAGCATTGCTTATATATGATTAAACAAACCTGCTTGCATTAGCAGAACTGCTCTCACATGTTCCAAAAATTAGAAATTGACGTTTCTTTTCCTCTTCTTAGAAACATTGATGAACCAAGAATTTGCATTGGAACCTTAGTACCGAAGAAAAAGATTATGAACAATATCAAAGTTACAGATTTAAAGTGTTTTACTTATTGAGTGAAATATGCTTCTTCATTACTTTCAAAACTATTATTGTTATTGCAAGGGATCTATAAAATATATGCAAATATGTTAACATATGTTGTGATTAACTGTTTTAATAATAACATATAAGTCTGAATCTACAAATGAAATTAGTCTTATTATTATTTTTTCCAATTTTTGTTTTAAGTTGTGGGAAGGAATGAAATAAGACGTTGACCATAAAGCAATAAAACCCATTAAACGAAAATATTCACTAAAAATGGTGGTATTTTTTAATCGGCCAGCGTATGCATCAATGTAGTAGAGTATTACAGACAATCGATAAAATATATTTGCAAATTGCAATACGACCCTCTTCAGAACAGCAAAATTTCTGGATTGATAAATGATTATAAGTCTACATGAAATAGGACGCTAAGCCAATAGCAATGAACCAGTGTACCTATTTTGTATGACGAGTACGGTGGTTTCGGAGTAAGTAATTGGCAATTGTGACATCCAATAAACAAATATATTTACGCTCACCTAATTGTTCGTGACACATTGAATTATTTGAATTAAATCTTTGGAATAAAATTTTAACTTTTTCTAACCCTAATCTTTTGCCATCTACATTTATAAAAATTATTTAATTATTATTTGTCTGTCAATGTGTTTTAATTTTGACGTACATTTAATATGTAAATTTATCTATAGCTTTAGAGACATTTAATTAATGGCTTTTGCTGACTGCAAAATGATACTATTACATTTTTTTCAAACTTTTTATATTTTACTAATAAAATAAGTTAAATTAAATGACATTACAAAAAACTTTCGGAGAATTTACTCAAAAAAAGCAGTTTTCAACCACTTTATCTGGGAAGCACGGGCATCGCCGTGCGGGTGTACCTTCTAGTAATTAATAACTATACGTTCTTATACTTTTTGAATAATAATTTTTTTTTTAATAATATTTTTTTGAATAATATGTTTCTTTTTTTTATATTTTTTTTTGAATAATTTTTTTTTTCTGTATAATATTTTTGTATTTTGAATAATATTTTTTTTCTTGAATAACATTTTTTTTTTTGAATAATTTTGTTTTTTTTAGTTATTTTTTTTAAGTATCCTATCTGTCTGTCTGTGTCCGTGTGTGCGAGCGAATGGGCAAAGAAGTATATCTTCCACCGTCTGGTCCGACGCAGACCCTACTTTTTCTTATTTAATAATTTACTATTAAACTATCGATACATTGGGTATTTATACTACAAAATAGTATTATTCTATCAAGTGGTATAAACGCTCAGAATAATATTGACAGATAGAATACGGTAACCGTATTGCAAATTTGAATATAAAAGCTTATTAATCGAATAGCATTTCAACAAAAAATTATAATACACCCAATTCTGTTTTTACACGGTCTTTTTTTAGACGGTTTTGAAATAACACGGTCTAGAAAAAAAATTTAAATTCGTTTTTACACGGTTTTATTTGAAATAGCACGGTTTAAATTTTGAAGAAAATTCGTATTTTTTTTTCTATATACAAAGCTAGACATGTTTAGTGTTAATTATAATAAATTATAAATTAACGTCTCTTAATATCTGAAGATACCATGTCCAACTAGGGATTAGGATTAAGTTTGAATAAATTAAATTTCTTTAAGAAGTTTATGAACGTTATCTTTAAAATTTAGAGGATTAAAGCTATCAGGGAAAACCCTTGCTGGTGAGACATTCCATAGATGAGAGACTCTGCTGAAAAAATCACGCTGAAAAGCAACACTTCTGATTCTTTTTATATGAAGTGTAAAAGGATGGGCTACAAAATTTACTCTGGTGTTACGCGATAGGTTGCTAGTTCAGGTAAAATTGATTTTATCTCAGTCGAAGTTTGTTCATCCACAATGTATTAATAGAAAATTCTCAGATCAGCAACATTTCTCTTATGTTGCAAGGAATTTAACTCATTAATAAGAGTTGAGTTGCTAAATAGTTTAACAGTTCTGCGCTGAACAAACTCAATTTACTTCATACTACTAAAATCAGATACACCCCAGATGTGAGAACAATACTCCATGCAGGGAGTATAAATGATTTATATATTAAAAGAAGCTGTTCGCTATTGAAAAACTTACGAAATCGTTCCAAAGACCAAAATTTTTGAACAGCGTTCTTAGCTAGGTTTAAAATATGAGAATTTAATTTCATATTGTTTTCAACTTCTATTCCTAAAAGTATGTATGTACAGTTGATCAATTTTCTTTGAAGATTTTTTATTTTTTAACGCTAATCTTAAAGTTTGGAGGAAGAAAATTATTTTATCTTATTATACTCTTATTGATACTCTGGTGTAACGTGTCAAGTTTGCAGGCTTAGGTAAAATCGATTTGATATAGATAGAAGCCCGTTTATCCATAATGTAAAATACCGTTAAATCAGCGACATACCAGGAATCAAGCTCATTAGTAAGATTTGAATTGCTGATCAATTTAACAGCCCTCTGTTGTATATATTCAATCAAAACCTGTATGGTACACTCCATATGTGACAACAATAATCCATGTAGGGCGATCGTCTTTCGGCGAAAACCGCATTGTCTTTAAGTATTTTTGACCAGTTAACAAAGAACCTCCTATTTTTAAAATTAATGTTTTTTCAAATATTTTAGCTACAATCGATTAGTTTGATATGGGTTTGTAATTTGTTGTATCCGTTTTCGTACCTTTTTTGGAACTGGCTGTGCCTACACTAGCCATTTCCCAAAAAAACTAATATTTCAAATTATATATATGTCGTTGGAACAGCATGTTTGATTGAGCTTGTGAAACGTACGTTATCGCTTAAACATCTGAAAAGCATATGATCGAATCTGGCATGCCAACTTCATGTAGACATAAAGCATATTCAAAAATGCCTCACCGATCAAAACATTTCGGTATCCATCGATAGTTTTTCTTCTGAGTCTAAATTAATTATTACTGGTGTTCTCCAAGGCACAGTTTTATTCCCCACTCTATTTTTAATTTATATCAATGATCTGTTGAAAATTATCAGTAACACGACAAATAGTTTTGCAGATGACATACAGTACATTGCACAGGTCATTCGTTTCCCTATCTTCAAAGGTAAAATGAATGAAAAAATAAATCTCGCCCGGAGAAACGTTGTTATAAATGTAAACGAGGACCTTGAAGGAGAAAAGCACCGAGGACCGAGAATAAAGTCGCCGATTGGGGTAAAAAAATTTATTCAATTCTAATTCCACCAAAAAAACAGCTATTGATTGTTTTTAGATCATAGACCGAGTTCCCCAATGATACTTCCATTAGTATCTATGACGAACAAATAGCATCCTAATTAGATGGTAAAAATATTTCATTCCGTATAATTTACTCCACATTTATCAGTTCTACATTCGTCCATGTATGGAATATTGTTATCAAGTCTTGTGTGGTGCATCTATTTCGATCTAGGCTCTAGGCTAAATTTAACATCAAATCTTGATTTCTTACAACATTGTCGCACTGTTGCTGATCTCTGATTTAATTTTTGTTTTTTTATCAAATGAATTGTGCATACATGCACAAAAAATTTAATTTGGCTTTTATATAGACTCTTAATAGTTTTTTTGTACAAATCATTTTGTTTTACCAATTTTTTACAGAAATAAAGGGTATGGAACCAATCCCCTTTTTTTGTATGTGCTGAATGTCTTTTTATGCACGGTTTTTTTTTACACGTCTTTTCCTGGAACGCATCTACCGTGTAAAAACAGAATTGGGTGTACTCACATTATTTTTGAATAATTTTTTTTTTTTTGTATAATATTTTTTTTCGGCTAACGGCTGTAAAGTTTAACTTTACTGCCGCTGGGGAGTAGCTAAAGTCTTACTTTTTAGCCGGCGGCTGCAAAAGTGACGTCATTTTTACTTTTTCTGCCGGCGGCTGTAAAGTAACTTCCATATTTTTACGGCGGCTGTAAAGTAATTTTCATATTTTTACGGCGGCTGTAAAGTAATTTTCATATTTTTACGGCGGAAGTAAAGTAAAATAAAATGATATTATTAATTTGTTCAAAACAGAATGCATTTCAATTCATTTTAATGAATAAAAATAAAAAAAAATTAATTTCAGAAAATTTATTACCTAAAACATATTTTTAAAAAATTTGATGCATTAATTTCATATTTTTAAACAAATTTAAACGTTTGCCGAAAAAATAGTGTATTGAATTCGGAGCTAAAGTGACTTTTTGTGTTTCGTCTATAATTGTCGGCCTCCCTACGGTCGGCCGCCAAACTATAGACTCAACACAAAAAGTACGACTTTAGCTCCTAATTCAATAATATACTATTTCTTTTGAATAATATTTTTTTTCTTGAATAACATTTTTTTTTTTGAATAATATTTTTGTTATTTTTTTAGTTATTTTTTTTAATGTATCCTATCTATCTGTCTGTGTCCGTGTGTGCGAGCGAATGGGCAAAGAAGTATAACTTCCACCGTCTGGTCCGACGCAGACCCTACTTTTTCTTATTTAATAATTTACTATTAAACTATCGATACATTGGGTATTTATACTACAAAATAGTATTATTCTATCAAGTGGTATAAACGCTCAGAATAATATTGACAGATAGAATACGGTAACCGTATTGCAAATTTGAATATAAAAGCTTATCAATCGAATAGTATTTCAACAAAAAATTATAATACTCATATTATATTAAAATTAAAACTAAATTATGAGTGATTTTGATGTTGCATTTACATTTTACGTTTTGACGGTTACAATTTTTTTGAATATACTATTATACTATCGATCAAAAGAAGAATATCAAATAACTATCTGTCAAATTAAAAAGTATTATTCTACCCGTTTACTCTGTAATAGTTTAATAGCTATTTGCTATTATTCTATTATACTACCATGGTGTAAACTTAGTGTTAGTCATCAAAAGAATTATCAATACCAAACTGGTGGCACGTGTGGCATTAATAGGTTGAAAATTTGCATGTTTATTATTTATCTACCAAAACTTGTCTGTACATGTTCTCTATATCCGCTACAAGAGTGATTTTGTTTGTCCTAAATCTTGTAGTATAGCCCATAGCATCGGTCGAATCGTTGGACCTCAATATTTATAAAAGTATTTTCTTTGGCTGTATTTGATTTATGCGAGTATAGTTGAATTATTGATTGCACCTTTTTTAAGCCAGTATTAATTAAAAAATTATTTTAGTATCTTAAAATATTTTTAATTTTTCTTTTAATGTTGTAATAAAACAATATTTCGCCGCAGAGGCATTTTCAAGTCAATCTAAAAATTATTAATTTTATCATTATATAAATATAACAAAAAAGATTTGGAATGAATGAAAATGAAAAAATTAAAATCTAAAAAACACATACAAATATCAGTAAAAAACTTACATTGTGAACAATTTAAAAAATTAATTAAAAACACTTAACATTTATATCACAGATTAATTCAAATATTATTATTCCTTTTAAAAAAATTTTTTTAGACCAAACAAATAAATTAAATTAACATTAACATTATTTTCTAAAAACGACACACACAGAATGATTACTTTAATTGTAAAAACATTTTAATAGAGAAAAATAGAGAAATATTCTTGAAGGAGAAAAAACTGTCCATAAAACCTTACGGCGATCTCTTTTGCCTTTTAAATTTAAATGTATTTAATAGATGTATATAAGGTTTTTTTAAGTTATACGTATCTGTTTTAAAATTAACTGTTGTTTGCTTTTTTAAATATATGTGAGCAGATTCCATTATTTCTCTATTATTTTTATATTTTTCCATGTCAATGATCTCAGTATCTTGAAAATTCCAACAATGGTTGTTTTCAATGGCATGTTGGGATAGAGCTGTGTTGAGTTGTCTTAATTTTATATTACTCTTATGGCTATACATCCTGTCCTCAAGACGTTGACTAGTTTGGCCAATATATATTTTTTCACACTCACACGGGATTTTGTACACTAAATTTGATTTTTTCCACTTTGAAATTTTGTCTTTCAAACTAGTAAAAATCAAATTGTGTGACTTGTTTATTATTTTGGTTGCTACCTTCAACAAACTTGTCTCCGTTAGTACTTTTTTAACTTTTTCCGTTAAACCAGGGATATAGGTGAGGACGCCGTAAATTGCTTTGTCAGTATTCGCTTCATTGCTTTTTTCATCATTTTTCAATGGGTTTTTGTGAAAAGATTGTTTGATTAATTTATCGACAAGATCCAATGGATAGTTATTTTTACTAGGAGGGCCCGGCGTGCTTCGCTACGCTTATAAATAAAGTTTTTGTGTAGACATTTTGTTGACGTAGAAGCAATGATTTCAAAAAGTGGTAATGAGAAATGCTAGCATATGACTTTTAATTTTTCTTTTTAAATATATGAATGAAAAATAATCAAAACTCTAGCTGATTAGTTCGGATATATGAGAAATTAGCGATCAAATAAGTTAGTGATCAAATAAGCTTACTTGAAAACTTATTTGATCGCTAATTTTTCATATATCCGAACTGATCAGCTAGAGTTTTGATTATTTTCCATTCATATATTTAAAAAGAAAAATTAAAAATTATATGCTAGCATTTCTCATTACCACTTTTTGAAATCATTGCTTCTACGTCAACAAAATGTCTACGCAAAAACTTTATTTATAAGCGTAGCGAAGCACGCCGGGCCCTCCTAGTTTCAATTATTCAGTTATTTTTCTTTTTACTTGCAAAAATATACTTAAGTCGGATGAAATTTGTGGCACCTATTCACAAAACATTGACACCAATACCAAAACTACGTGAAAAAGCCTCAAAAATTCAACCGCGCATAACTCCGATTCAGAGTACACAAAAAATAAAAGCAGAAATAACTTTTTTCCTTTCGTCAATACCAACAAAATATCAAAATTTCAGATTTTTTTAAAAATCAAAAATTTAAAAATCAACAAAAAAATGTACGTTTTCAAAATAATAGCCCTCCTATAATAAAAAAACAAAGAAAAATATTACGTCTATCGACCCCTAAATCAATTCATAAACTAAATTCTCTAAACTTCAAAGGAAATGTATAAACTAACTAAGAGAAAATAAATATAAAAAAAGAAAAAAAAGTTTTAAGTTTTAAACCATTACCAAAACTACGTGAAAATACCTCAAAAATTCAACCGCGCATAACGCTGATTGAGAGTACACAAAAAATAAAAGCAGAAACAACTTTTTTCCTTTCGTCAATACCAACAAAATATCAAAATATCAAAATTTCAGAGTTTTTAAAAATCAAAAATTTAAAAATCAACAAAAAAATGTACGTTTTCAAAATAATAGCCCTCCTGTAATAAAGAAACAAAGAAAAATATTACGTCTATCGACCCCTAAATCAATTCATAAGCTAAATTCTCTAAACTTCAAAGGAAATGTATAAACTAACTAAGAGAAAATAAATATAAAAAAAGAAAAAAAGTTTTAAGTTTTAAACCATTACCAAAACTACGTGAAAAAGCCTCAAAAATTCAACCGCGCATAACGCCGATTCAGAGTACACAAAAAATAAAAGCAGAAACAACTTTTTTCCTTTCGTCAATACCAACAAAATATCAAAATTTCAGATTTTTTAAAAATCAAAAATTTAAAAATCAACAAAAAAATGTACGTTTTCAAAATAATAGCCCTCCTATAATAAGAAAACTAATATATAAAAAAGAAAATATCATTCATAAAATATCATCATAAATATCATTCATAAAATATCATTCATAAAATCAACATTATTACGCATATTACGCATATAATCTCTTTTATTCCGACGACTCGAAAACCATCCTTTGTTCAAAGACAAAAGACGACTGAAATGAATGAGAAAAAAAAGTTTCGTTTTTGTTGTTCGTTGTTCGCTAATATATAAAAAAGAAAATATAAAAAAATAAAATAAATTTTTAATTTCGTTTTTATATGTATGTAAACTTATAATGCATATGTATATAAAAAGTTTTCCGTATATAATAACTTTTTTATTTATGATCCGATTTGAGTGAATCCGATTATAGGTTACACTAATATCAGTTAGCTGTGAAAATTTGAAATGAATCTATCTGCGAATAAAAAAGCCTTAGGCTCCACAAAGTTTTGATCTAGCGTATTAATATATAAGAAGATATTAGTACTAGTACGTAGTCCGTTTACTGTACCATTTACTGGTGGCATATCTAAGAACCGATATATATATATATATATATATATATATATATATATATATATATATATATATATATATATATATATATATATATATATATATATATATATATATATATATATATATATATATATATATATATATATATATATATATATATATATATATATATATATATATATATACATATATATATATATATATATATATATATATATATATATATATATATATATATATATATATATATATATATATTTATATATATATATATATATATATATATATATATATATATATATATATATATATATATCAGTGGCGTGCAGTGGGTTTCGATAGACGGTAAGCAGATTAATAAAAAAACAGAACATTTTTCAATTTATACCCACATGATAGTTCTTCCATTGTATTGATTGCATGACGTGATAAGGCTTTGGCAGATCAGTCTGCACTAATATCTGTAAAAGCTAAGAGTCTTTCAAAAACTCCTTCTGTTTTAGTTACAAATCGTCCTATTGTTGACAACTGCGACTTATAAGATATATCTGATGTTTCATCAAGAAGTAGGGCAATAAATAAAAAAACTTTGATTTCTAAAACATTTGAGTTTTTTTAAATCAACACCTATTGATTCACTCAAATCATTTTGTATATGATTGAAAATGCCTAAAAATACTTTGGATTCCTATAAAAATGTGTTCAATTCTTGATCACATATTGATAACACTTTCAATATTATAATACTACCGAATAATTTGAAAAAATTGATTGATTTAATATAATATGGCTTTTTGTTTACTAACGACATAAAAAAAACTATTTAAATTATGATAACCATCGTAGGTTTAAACAGTGGCGAAGCGTGCTTCTGAAACTAGGGTAGACATATTCAAAAGTTTTATTGATTTGCCTGTAGAAACTAATTATAGTACATTAAGATGAGAGGATAGAAAGCTAAGGTTTTTGGACGTATGTGAAGTTTGTGAGTCGAAGCGCCAACCGAGATTTGCACCCACATTTAAAATGACTTACGTCCGTGCATCATATACTATATTTTTTATTCGCCGCAAGCAAAATATTTAAAAAAAGATTGTTCAATCTAAATCAAAATTAAAAATTTTGAAATAAAAATATTTTGTACAAAAGATAAAGGATATTGTAAATTAACAAAAACTTTGTTTTAAGTTTTGGGGAGCGATGAATATTAAACATAAAATTCTTTGTAAAAGTACAAATAAAAGTACACGTACAACTTTCTCAAAATTCTAAAAATATTCCAAAAATTATAACAAAATCCAAAATTTAAACTTTTTCATCAACATTCCAAAAAGTTTCTAAAAATTATTAAATAATCAAAAGTTGAAACTATTTTCAAAATTCCAAAATTAATGCAAGAACTATAACAAAATCAAAAATTCAAACTTTTCCTAGAACTCTTAAAATATTGCAATAATTATAACAAAATTAAAATTCAAACTTTTCCCGAAATGCCAAAAATATTGCAAAAATTATAACATAATCAAAGATTGAAACTTTTTTCAAAATTCTAAAAATATTCCAAAAATTAATCCAAAATCAAAGATTCAAATTTATTTTCCAACTGTTCCTGTTATTCAGAAGTCGTAGAATCGAATTCACAATCACACAAAAAATTGCTCAAGAAACATCTAACTAATAATTACAATTTTTGTCAAAATGCTTCCCATAATATGTTTCTCAAAAAATTTGGAAACAAAATATATAAACAGAAATAGACATAAACAAAACTGTCTATCCAAGAAGGAACAAAAGTTGAAAATTTGTTGTTGTTGCTATTGCTTATTTTGGTAGTCATAATTTGAAACGTCTACTGATGTTTCTGAACAAATTTGGAAACAAAAATAGACAGAAACAAAACTCTCTATCCAAGAAGGAACAAAAGTTGAAAATTTGTTGTTGTTGCTATTGCTTATTTGGTAGTCATAATTTGAAACGTCTACTGATGTTTCTCAACAAATTTGGAAACAAAAATAGACAGAAACAAAACTGTCTATCCAAGAAGGAACAAAAGTTGAAAATTTCTTGTTGTTGCTATTGCTTATTTTGGTAGTCATAATTTGAAACGTCTACTGCACTGAGAAAAACATTTTTGTTTGTTTGTACATGAAACTGGGAAACGTTTGTATTAAAGTTTCGGGAACATAGCTGAATTGTTTTTGTTCTAATTATTGTATTAAAACTTAATGATTTTCTTAGAACGTTTGACAAAAAATAGTATTAAGTCGACATTATGCGAACAATATGAAAATAAAGTTTCATATTTATATTATGTTTGGGTAGACACTGTCTAGTGTGTCTATACCGACGCTTCGCCACTGGGTTTAAATACCCTTTTCTTTAGAAAATAAAATAAACATTTTTAAAAAAAATGAAACAGACTTCAGAAACAACAAAGGAGGCACAAAAAAGTGAAAAATATTTCAATTGTGGCTTTTAGAGACAGAAATACATATAAATTTTGATTGATTTAATTTAATTTAATTATACTTAACTACAAAAGATTACACTTTTAAACAAAGATGTTATATTATAAAACTTATATTTTATTATAATTATTATAGTTGTTGTAATAGTTATTATATTATAAGATTTATTTGTAGTGCAAAACTGTTGGCAATCGATGCCAAGCATGAGATGTCTATGGTGGTACCGACTTCGAACATTTTGTATTGAAAATAAATTTCATAATATAAAAGCTATTATAAAAAAATAACTTTTACAATATAATATCTTTGTTTATAAGCGTATTTTTTTGTATGTAACTAACTATGATTAAATTAAATTAATCAAAATTTATACGAATTTTTGTCTCTAAAAGGCACAATTGAGTTATTTTCCACTTTTTTGGGCCTCTTTTGTTTTTTATGAAGTCGGTTTTATATTTTTAAAAAAGTTTATTTATTATTTCATTTTGTGTAGTCATAAAATCAAAAGGCGGCTAAGAAAGTGTTTTTGAAGTAATAACTTAAAATCGCGGCAAGCATTCATCGATGAAAATCTAACAAACATGGTTTTATCATTTTTTGAAAAAGGGGAAATTTTCTGTCATAGAAAGGAATTAAGGACCATTTTGGCATCTATATCAATTAAATACAACTCAAACCGTCCAAATAGATCCAAATAGATTAAGCTGTTTCAAAGAAATCGACGAAAATACATGAAAAACATAGTTTTTTTTAATTTCCTGAACAACGACCGTTTTCCACGTAATATAAAAAATATAGGACCACTTCGGCATCTATCTTAATAGAATACATGTAAACCATCCAAATCAAGTGAGCTGTTTTCGATAAATCAGCGAAAATACATAAAAAAATATAGTTTTTCCAATTTTCTGAAAATAGTCCAATAGTCCAATAGTCCAATAATCCAATTTTGCTACAAGAGATGAAAACGTTGCTTTTTCGTAAGTGAAAATTTGTTCACGAGAGCCGTTAACGTCCAGTTGGACAATTTCACGAACGCAAAATGTTTTTATCTCGCGTAGGAAATACACTTTTTTCTATTTTAGTAAATACATAAACGATATTTATTAGAATTTATTAAATTAGAAATCGACAAAATAACATTCAAAATTCATATTGTTTTTTTACATATGATTGCTTTGTTTTAAAATTATATGAAAATACCATAGCAACTACAATTTGTTATTCTTTTTACAATAGAGGGAAAAAACCCATTTTCACAGGGGATTAAGCCTGCTTGAAAATAAAATTTTCCTCTGCTATCATAGAAAAACGGTATTTTTCACGTCATAAAAAAATGAACTACTTTGGGAGTCTACCTTAACAGAATACAATTTAAATCATCCAAATCGAATGAGCCGTTTTCAAGAAACATACATAAAAAACCTTCAATGAAAGATCCAATAATTTCATCATTTAAATAACTGGAAACTATATTATTTAATGGTTGCACCATTTTAATAAACGAAATATTACACCCATTAAAACTATAAATAAATAATGTTATTAATTTTAATAACACAACAAATAGATTAATAGTACATTGTATATTAAGAGCAGAAAGTACGACATTGCTGCTCGTGCATGAAAGTTGCTGGTTGAGGCGTAGCCGAAACCAGCAATCATGTCAGAGCAGCAATGTTACTTTCTGCTCAAAGTATACATACTATTTTTTTAACGACTGCCGACATATTTGTTTATTATTAAAAAAGCTTAAATCATAATTTTAATTTTTAAAAAACAATATTTTTTTAAGTAAGATATGCGTTGCTAAGGAGGCATTTATATATTATTTAGTTTTTGTTTAAAAAACATATCGAACGAACGTCAAGCTAAAAATTTAAATTAATAAATTATCTATTTTTAAATAAAAAATAATTCATAATATGTTATAAATTATTTAATATTATGTCTTTGTCTATTATGTCTTTTGTTTTACTTTCTGCATTAGAGCAGAAAAAATTAAAAAATGCACGCTAAACAGCGAAAGCCAACTTTCTGTTTTAAAATGATAGATAGAAAACATTATTTTCTATGACAGTCGTTAAAAAAAATAATTTCAATCTTGTCAGGAAAAAACTAAAAAACAATTTTCTTTATATTCGCTCATACGACAAAACCAAAAAACTTGTGTTCAAAATGTACAAAAAAGAAAGGAAAGAAAAAACTTTAAAAGCAGAATTATCTTCTGCTTATTTTCACACATTTTATTGGGATTTTAATTGTTTGTTTTTCAATACAACTTCCAAGGAATACATAGCGATTGAAAGCAGAAATTTTACTGATGACCAAAGAACAAAGAATAGATAAAATCTGCCAAAAAACAAAATTTTTTATATTTTATTTAAATTTGCATTTTAGATTTGGAGTGTTGAAAATTCAAAAAGACTGACATTTAAATATAGATTTTTGGAATATTAGAATAATCGTTAATAAATAAATGATATTAATAATCAATTTAGAATGTTTTTATATTCTTTAATTAATTTAAATTTTTGTTAAGAAGACTATTTCAAATTTTGTTTGGGTAAGCAGGTATGACCCTGCTTTCTTCGTACCGCCCGCCAGTGATATATATATATATATATATATATATATATATATATATATATATATATATATATATATATATATATATATATATATATATATATATATATATATATATATATATATATATATATATATATATATATATATATATATATATATATATATATATATATATATATATATATTTATATATATATTTATGGGAGATGAAACTCCATGACTGACTCGATTATTTAACCTTTCATCTACTTTGTTCCAAGCGCTTTTGTAATATGCATCGGTGATGGTTATATGTTTAATCTAATCAAATGCCTCATTTCGAAGAAGACACGCAAAAATTGGAATTTGTGAGTGTTGGACATTGAATTATTATGATGGATGACCACTAGATATAGATCCTTACCCATACAAGGTTGTACAACTGGTTCAGTAATAGTCCATTATTGGCAGCCAGTAATGCAGCAATGGGCGAGTACTGGCAACGACTGGGCCATTAACATAATTTTACTGGATGATAACTTCGGACAATAAATGGTTGCCATTCTTGGGCCAAATACTGGCAACCATGACTGGGCCGTTAAAAAAATATACATTATTATCATATGTAAATTTAAATAAATTAAATACAAACTTATTTAAAATAAAATAAAAATGACGGAAAAAATTCAAAACTCCTCATACAACTGGTTCAGTTGCAGGAATGGCTGAGTAATGGCAAACTCCGCCTTGACTCCGCCAGTACTCCGCCATTAAAAAAAAAATTAAATAATATTTTTTATACATAAATTTAAATAAATTATTTACAAAATAATTAAAATAAAACGGAAATGAAAATAAATTAAAACATATACCAACCTTTTCTATATTACCATAGTCTTTCAACCGACAAGGCGATAACTAAACTATATGTGAAATTTTTCAAACTATGTATTTCTAAAAGGGATAATACTCTAGTGACATTTAAAAAAAATGACAGATCGGCAAATTCATGGCTACAGTACTGGCCCAATAACAATAGCCAAGTAATATTTACCATTCATGGGCCAGTGCTTGGCCATTCAAAGGTAACAATATACTGGCTATTTTCTGTAAACCATAGATCGGCCGACGATTGGTTCTAGTATTGGCCCAGTAACAATAGCCAAGTACTGTTAACCATTAATGGACCAGTGCTTGGCCGTATGTCAATGTCTGGCAAAACCTAATTGGGTTAAATAAACGAACGGAATTCAGAATATAAGCCCAGTTACCGTATTAAATAAATTAAATTATTAAATCTTACTCAAGAATGAATTCCAGAAACTTCCCAATTTTTCAAATATGCCCTGCAAATCCGGCTTAGGAGATCAATGTTTCAGTACAGCAAACTGGAATTGTATTTCTGTTCATTGTTGGTTACAGTTGTGACATGATGATGATTTACTTTTTGTAAGTTACTCTTCAAAACGTCAAAAATATTCAATATAAGAAAAAGTAATTTAACAAAGCTTACTTTGGCATATATCGACGTTTTAGGACCAAGCAATTCTAAAAAACCAAAAGAAAATCTACAAAGTTACAAAAAAAAAACCGTTGGAGCGATTTCATAAGTTTTTGTCTCTAAAAATAGGATAACTTAATGGTAAGAGCTGAAAGAAATGTGTTTGATAACTGTATCGGAAGTGTGTCAAAAACATCGAACAAATCTGAACTTAAGAACATATTTATTCCCTTCACATTTGGTTGCTATCCGACAGATACTATAATTAAAATTTTCGCTTGTGCTTTCAGGACATTCAACCCGTTGGTGCAGTAATACTTACAAATCATAATGTAGAAATAACCAACGCTGATATTGGCAAACAATTTGCATTTAAAATCGAAGGCACAGATGCTCCACCACTATACCTCGCCGCTGATACAGAAGAGGCTGCAAATCGGTGGGTTGCTATAATGAGCCATGCAGCAAAACAAAGCGATCCGTGGTTAGAAGTTAGTACAAGAAATTTGCGTTTACCACCAAACGGTTTCCTGAAACCTGATTGTTTTGGATATCTTATGAAATTAGGAAGTAAATGGAGAACTTGGTCTAAAAAATATTGTGTTTTAAAAGATGCTTGTTTATACTTTTATCAGGATGGAAATAGTAAAAATTCATTTGGTAAGATTTTGATTATTCTGACACAAAATAGAAGTTTTTAATTGGCGTATTGTAGGAATGGCATGCCTGCAAGGATATCGTGTTCAACCAACTAGTACAGCTGGAGGTAGAAAGTTTGCTTTTGAGCTTACACCTCCAGAACAGAAATTACGAAATTACTATTTTAGTACAGAATCGGAAATGGACAAACGAAGGTTACATTCGGTCGACTTTTTTGTTTAAAATTTTATGAAACTTGTTTTTTTTTATTTTTAGATGGGTAGCAGCTTTGGAGTATTCAATTGATCGATGGATGAAAGCTGGATAAATTTTCCACGATTATGATTATTTTAATTAATATTTTTATAAAAAGTGCCAATTAATAAGTGTGTCAAAAAAATAAAACAAAACCATAACTATTTAATTCAAAAACTATTTACAATAAATAAAAATCGTTATAGTTTTTTAATTTTTCTTAGCATGTTGTATTATTGCAATATTATTTTTTTTTTTTTTTTTTTTTTTTTTTTTTCCTTTATCTCCATTTAGGAGCATAGGGCGTCTACTAGACTGGACCATCTGACTCTGTTCGGGGCAATCGCTTTCAGTTCACCCCATGTCTTGCCGATTTGTTTTGCTTCAGCTAGCACCGTTTTCTTCCACGTCATGGGTGGTCTTCCAACTCTCCTTTTACCTTGTGGATTCCACTCTAGGGACATCCTTGTTATATCTTTAGCTGGTTTCCTCAGTGTATGTCCTATCCATCTCCATTTCCTTTGTTTTATCTCGGACTCAATGTCTAACTGCTCTGTCTGTCGTAGAAGTTCCTGGTTACTGATGGTGTTCGGCCAGAAGCATTTGATCAGTCTTCTCAGGCATTTGTTCACAAACACCTGTAGTTGATTTGTGATCTTCTTTGTGTGTTTCCACGTTTCACACCCATATAGCAGTACTGACTTGACACATGCATTGAACATTCGTAGCTTTGTCTTTCTTGACAGGACGGATGCATTCCAGATCTTGTGAAGCATATTGAACGTATTTCTAGCTTTGTTAATACGCTGACTGATATCTTCTTCAGTCCCGCCTGTTTTTGCTACAGTACAACCAAGGTACACAAATTTGTCGACTTCATCCACTTGTGTATTGTTGATGGTAATTGGTGTTATCGTTTTGGTGTTCAATCTCATAGACTTTGTTTTCCTGATGTTAATGTTGAGACCGACTTCATGTGCAAGGGCTGATAGCTTCTGTATTTTCTGCTGCATGTCCGTATGTGTGTGTGTAAGTAGACAGATGTCATCTGCGTAGTCTAGATCATTGAGCCGGCTTGTTGTGTTCCATTGGATTCCATTTGGACTTGCATCATCGAGCTTTCTCATGATACTATCTAGTACTATCAGGAATAGTAGCGGGGATAGTACACAGCCTTGTCTCACTCCTCGGTGGTTGTAGTATTTATCACTTTGCTGTCCTTTGTATTGTATTCTGTTTCCAGCATCCCGATACATTTCTTTGATTAGATCAACTATTTGCTTCGGGACGCCCATTTCACAAAGTGTCTTCCATATCGCGCTTCTGTTAATTGAGTCGAAGGCGCGTTCGAAGTCCACGAAGAGGAGATACAATGGTGAATTCCATTCATTTGATTGCTCAATGATGATACGGATTGTGTTGATATGATCGGTACAGCTTCTTCCTGGTCTAAAGCCGGCTTGTTCATTTCTTAGTTTCGTGTTAATTGATGGAGATATTCTTTCGAGAATGATCATCGCTAGTATTTTCATTATTGTGTTGAGCAGAGATATACCTCTCCAATTTTTGCATTCTCTTAGATCACCTTTCTTTGGGATTGTTATGGTTAAACCTTCTTTCCATTTGGTTGGTATTTTACCTTCGTTCCATACATCAGCTAATAGTGGTGTTAGAGCTTCTGCTGTTGTGTTTACATCTGCTTTGAGTAATTCTGCTGATATATTATCTGTACCAGCAGATTTGTTATTCTTGAGTTTCTGTATGGCATCTCTAACTTCCCGTTCCGTTGGTGGATGGGTGCTGATAGTTTCGTTATAGTTGCCATCCGGAGACTGCAAGTTATTTTCATGTTGGTGGCAGTTGTCTTCGAAGTATTCTTTCCATCTATTTAGCTGTTGTTCATGTGTTGTGAGGGTTTGACCAGATTCATCCTTTATTGGTGGAGTGTTTGTATATTTGTTGGTGACCTTTCTCACGCATTTGTGTAGTGTGCGCATATTTCTATTAGCTGCTGCTGTCTCTGCAGTCTTGAGAATGCTTTCTGTATATCTTCTGCGATCATTCCTTGCCATCTTTTTAACTTGTTTTGCTGTACTTTCATATTTGCTGCGGATCTCGGTTGTGTTCTGGTGACACAATTGCAACTTAAGCTGACGACGCTCTTCAATTTTCTTCCATGTATCATCGCTAATCCATGGTTTCCGTGATTTGTCTTGGTATCCAAGCACATCTGTAGCAGTTTTGACGTAAGCTTCTTTAACTTGTTCCCATTTTTCATCAATGCTGGTGGTTTCGTTGTTTGGTAGATTGAGCTGGAGCGATTCTTTGAAGATGTTATTTGTATTTTTGTCGCTCAATCTGTTGGTGTTAAATTTCCTCTGACATGACTTGTTGTGTTTTACAGCGGCTGGTTTAATTTTGAATGTTGCAATTACCAGTTGATGGTCGCTGTGTATGTCTGCTCCTCGCTTTGCTCTGACGTCTTGTAGTGAGGATAGAAACTTCTTATTCACCAGCACGTGATCAATTTGATTCTTGGTTCTTCCATTTGGTGATGTCCAAGTGTATTTATGTATGTTCTTGTGTGGGAACTTGCTGCCTCCTATGAATAGTTGATTTGTGACACAACAATCGATGAGCCTATCTCCATTATTGTTACGTGTTGATTCTAGTGCATTTTTGCCCATGACTGATTCCATTCCGGTGTTGTCGGTCCCAATTTTGGCATTGAAATCACCTTGTATTATTTTGATGTCATTTCGGTGTGCACTAGCCAGTGTTGCTTGGAGCTGTTCGTAGAATTCATCTTTTGTCGCATCATCAGCTTCTTCGGTAGGTGCATAGCACTGTATTATCGTTGTATTTCTAATTTTCGATTGGAATCTTGCTGTTATTATTCTGCTACTGATTGGTTTCCATTCGAGAAGTGCTTTCTTTGCGTTAGGTGTTGTGAATATTGCTACGCCTTGTTCGTGTGTGTTGGATTTACCAGAGAACATCATGTAATTTCCTTCGCTTGTTGTTAGCTCTCCACTGTTTTTCCATCTTACTTCACTGAGTCCTAGTATCTCGATGTTATATTCTTTCAGTACTTTCTCAACTTGTGCTAACCGCGATGTTTCTATCAGAGTTCTGACATTCCAGTTTCCTACTCGTGTCCGGGTACGATAGCTAAGGGTCGATATTTTATTATTCCGGTTTGTTTGGTTTTGTTTCTTTCTAGTGTACGTTTCTTTAATCATTTGAATTTCGGATTCACCTTTCGGATTAACGGGTGATTGGGCCATCGAATCCTAGCCAGTTTCCAGGGCTGCTGGATAAGGTATACTGGCATACCGTGGGCGAGATATTCCTGCTTCAATGTGCTACAATCATATTTCCATATTTTTTCTGATGAAGTTCCCAAGCGGTCACCCGTTTAAGTTGGAACCCTTCCCAGTGTTGCTTAACTTCCTCTTAGGTGATGTTGTTGACTTATCCACTTCTCCATCTCGCCCACAATTGCAATATTATTACTTGGTTAAAATTATTTTCTAAGAAAAACGAAAATTAGGGAAATGTTAAATTAACTCTAAGATTGTTACTTAAAATATTTATAGAAAAATAAACTAATTTTTTTATTAACCATCGTATCAGCACCAAAGAGTGTTCCAATTTGCATTAAATAAATTTACAACAATAAATTTAAAGACAGAATATATGATAACTAATTTGATTATTATATGAAAAAAAAAAATTTCATTTATTTTTTATTTGGACTATCTTGTGCTAGATTCACACTGTATTTTTTCGAAAACTAAAAGCTCAAATGTGAACATTATTTATTGTAACTATAAAGGGTTTAGGTCAACGTGTCATGAATTTAAACGAAATTATTGAATTAATGAAGAACTGAGAAGCATGCAAAAAAAAACATGAATTTATTTGTATTCTGTTGATTTCTAATTTAGTGGTAGCAAAATAGAATTGAGCTACGAAAGTTATAATGAAAAAACATTTCTTTTCTGCTATAACTTGTTTTGATCGCAAAGCGTGTCTGATTTATTAGCTCAACAAAACTCGTTATTGTCTAGGTGAAAAATTTAAAGTAAGGAAAACATTTTTTAAAATAAGTGCAGATATAGAAAAAATTAATTAAGTTTAATAATAACAAAAGTTGTTTAAAATCTGTTAAAAGTTCTGTTCCCATTTATATCATAAATATTCTCTTAAAATTTAAATAAACAAAAAAACGAAACCCAAATTTTTATTTATAATATTTATAAGTTATTATATTAAAAATATAAAAACAATGTCTTATGCAAAACTTATATGTTTACGTATATTGTAGTAAAAGACCATTTTAAAAATAATTAATTTATATTAAAGAAATACTAATTATAAGGAAATATATAATTAAGAAAAAACAATATAAACAGAAAAACGTTCACATATATTAAATAAATAAATGTTATAGAGAGCTTTAATTAAAATTTATAATAATATAATAAATATTCATAGGTAAAATTAAAATTATTTTAAATAATGAGAAATTGTTATCAAAGCGAGTTGATAAGACATAAGCCTGAAAAAATATTAGACACAGTCTGTTTACTTAGTATAACATTTGTATATTTTCACTACGGTCTCTCTCCACCGTAAAAGATCATCACTGCTAGTTTAATTGTAGGGTTAAATTGTATTTGTAGAGTTTTGGGTAGAAAAATACTCCTGTTTGGTAACCTACACGAATTGGATCAAAAAATGAAGATAAATGATTTAGAGAATCAGAGAATAAAGATTGATTTAGAGAATAAAAATTGATTTGCACATAAGCATAACAAGGTAAGGGAATGTAATAAAAAGCTTTCGATGTTTGTTGCCCTAAATATAGACTTCCATGTTCAAACATCTGATTTACTTCATAGACGAAATACAATTGTTTAAAGCACAAATTTGTCTACAGAACTTGCAATATTTAAGAAAAAAATACCAATTTCTTTGATTGAAGATAATAAATCTTGGCAGGATATTTGAACCATTTTCGGTTTTGATCTTAGCTGTAGATCTAAGATGGCTTAATGGTTTCACATCAGTAACCTGTATGGAGTAACTCTTCTTAGTGTATTTGTAAAAAAACGCTATTTCCATATACGGCATCAGCAGCTCTTTTTTTAGTTCGCTCTTTAATAGTTCGAGCTAATCACTTAGGTTATAGGCCTCTAATGCTTGAAGCATGTGTTAACCATCGATGCAACCAGTATACGGTGAAAGGAGTTATTATTGTTAGAAGTTCTCTCATATGAGACATCCAAGGCATGCTAATCGAAATACGAAGATTATCTTGTGGCTCGTGAAGATCTACGTAATGGCGGTATTAAGTAATTAATTTCCTTAGAGCATTCGCCGTAGTAGTATCTGTAGAATAATGTAAGAGCTCCAACTAATCTTGTATGATGCAGTGAATTCATACCTAATGTTATCATTTTATCATCAATCTGGAGGTCTGGAAAACGTTGCATTGGAGCTATGCAGTGTGGTTTTATGGTACAAAACTAGAATTAAATGTCACAAATTCGATTTTCGAATATCGAATTGATTAAATTAAGTAATTAATTAATTTATCGTATGGGTGGCGTGAATATGATTAAGTTTTAGCAAGGTTCGCCGATGGTTCATGTCATGAGTATAACTGATCGTGTGATCGCTTATGTTTTCTACGATGATAATTAGTAGTTAGACTAGATGGCTGTTTTTTTATTCTATTAAAGTTAATGTAAGATAGAACTGTATTCGGCAAAGCTATATATTGGGTTTATGGTGATAGATAACAAATTGTTGATAAAGATCAGAAAAAAGGTTGGTGAAACAGCTGAATCCTCAGAAACATCGGCTTGAATCGGGGATACAGCCGAAACAACACAATCCAGAACTACTATGAGAGATCTCTGGGATAAAATGAGCTCCAAATAAAACTAATTTATTGATAAGAGCCCGACGCCAAATTCTGTCAAACGCCTTGGATAGATCAAGGCAAATGAGATGAGACTCACCAAAGTAAGGAGGACGACGGTATAAATAGCACACATAGATGTCATGTTTGTTCACGATAACTTTGAACTAGATAAAGTAGTATTCAGAAATACTACTTGTTTCATACTGGAGGAGCCTTGTGTATATAATATCATTGCGTATATATGTATATCATTTTATAGGAATCGATTACGAAGTTAGAGAAATAAGTAGGCATTTTATTAAACTTAATAATGGTTAAATTAAAAGTTTAATAGGGGAAATAATAAACACCAAAACCAGAAAGAACAGATAGAGTAACACAACAAAGACCGAAAAGATTCGTTCGTTAAGTTATCAAAGATAAACAGATGTTATAAATTGTTCGTATTAATTGTGAAAAAATTATAAATTTCTCGAATAATTTGGTTCTAAAATTTCATAAACGGCGTTTATTGAATCCTTATGAATTTTTTTTTAGTGTTTTTATACAACATCGCACAAAAAAGCAAAAAAGAATTTTTTTCCTGATGCTTACCAGGCGCACTCAAAACGTTATCTTTTTACAACCTGCCAAACCAAATTATCATGTCCTGTTAGTCTTGTCTACCTTTATGTTAACCTATTTTCTATTTTCGCTTCCGAACGTCAAAAATGGTTCGTTTTCTACAAAATACAAATACAGAGCAGAAAAAAGTTTTCACACTACACGATGCGACATCGACATGACACGCTTTCATGCTACATGACACACTTTTATTTTTATTTGTCTTTTATCTTTTATCTTTATTCACTTTAACTTCTTATTTCTTACAGATTTTTCTTACAGACTCATGAAACGCAAAAACTATTTAGATGTTATTTTAAATTTACTCACAACATACGCACAACCAACAAATAAAAAATAACATTCAAATAATTTTCTATTTTTTTAAATAAAAATTAAATAAATATCGTAAATAAATTTTAGTTAACTATTTTATTTAAAATTTCGGGACAACATGAGTGAGCAAAATACTCCTCGAAGACCGACGATCGACGCCAACTATACCGACAGGCAATGTAGTCTTGTGTGAAACAACTCCATATATTTCAATATTAATTCAATTCCACTGGCAACGTTGTCATTTCCGTGGCAGTGTCGTGTCATGTAGGGTGAAAACCACCATCATAATATTATTTCAGAAAAATAAGGCAACTTATCAATTCATCTCTGAAACTTTTCTTTAATGTTGTTTCTGTTAAATTTTTGATATGTGTCAGAAGGAAAATATTCGAAATACATACTTTTTGGTATTGAATTATAATAACTTTTCAAAGATCATTTCGAACACATATCTACCTTCTTTCTCTATATTGTCATATCAATATTATTTAAACAAAATTTCCAAAAATCGTCGTCACTTTAAAACGAGCAAAATTAAAAATAAATCAAAAAAAATAAGAAAATTAAACAAAAAAAATTAAACAAAACTAATTAAATTAAAATAATAAACGAAAGTGCTTTGATTAAAAAAATAATTAAATTAATTACTTTAAAACAAAAGAAATCTGCATAATTAATTTTATTATAATACTTAAGAGGACATATCACCAAGTGGTATTTTGTTTGGAAAAAATAAAAATACATTGTGTTTTTGTTTTTTGTAATTAATATGATTATTTTTTTAAATAATAAAATAATAGAAAAATTAATGATTAAACTAATTAATAAAATTATACAATTTTTATTTTAGTTTGTTAATCTTTTATATATTTTATATGAGAGTTGGTAGAATTTTTGTTTTAAATCAACCCTTGATTGAATTAGTTTCATTTTTAAATATTTTAAATTCTAAATTATAGGTGAAAAACTTTTTTTTATACAAACCTTTTCCTACTGTTTTCTTACACAATTTAATTAAAGTCCGTCCAACTCTGTTTCACACATTTCAAAATCCAGATTTATTTTTTTAATTATTAGTGATATTTTTTTTTGTTATTAAAAGGCCTAGACGAGAATATTTTTGTTTTCGAAATAAAACTATAAATAAATGATTAAAAGGGAATATACATAAATAAAAAAAATAAACGCTCAAGATGAAGACTAAATAAACTAACAAATTAAATATAAGAATACATAAACCAAACAAAGAACTATAAACAAAAGTAAATTTATTATAAAAAAAATTGTTCTAACTAAAATTTAGATTATTAAAAACAAAAAGTTAAAACAACAAAATTTGTTATTGTGGAAATTTTATATTTAAATTTAATATATATAGATAAAATCATAATAAAATTCAGTATAAGTTAATAATAATAATAAAAATCATAACCATTAAGTTTAAAATGTAAATGGCAAAGAAAGTTTATTATTTGTTTGTAGATAGAAAAGAAAATATAATTATTTAAAAATTGTATACAAATGTCATTATTTATCTTATACATATATTAATACGCTAACGAAAAATTTTGAGGAGCCTAAGCCTTTTTTATTCGCAGATGGATTTATTTCATATTTTCACTACTAACTGATATTAGTGTAACTTAGATTTTAAAGATTTTTCACACAAATCGGATCATAAATAAAAAAGTTATGGAGGAATTAAATTTATTTTTGAATTTAAGCGAACCCCTCCATACAATATGAAATGGAATTGCCCAAGCCATATATTTTTTTCACAAAAACGAAAAATTTTGTTACTTTGTTATTTCAATGAATTGTTTTTATGAGAATGAATAGAAATGCCAATGTATGTGATGTTTTACTTATGCGTGAGATAGGTTTTGAGTTAGATCGTGTGAATCCTTTTGTTCGTTCTTTTAAATCAATGCATGAATTTTGTGAAAGACCTGAGAATGTTACTGCTGATGTGTTTGTTAAATTTGTCAGATGAAGATAGAATTGATGGAAATGAAATGATTTGTACTGAAATCTCTAATCCCATTCTTTTTCCTAAATTACATGAATATGTGAAACGTCATATGATGCATGGACCATGCGGTGCTCTAAATCCCAATTCTGTTTGTATGAGAGATGGTAAATGTAGTAAGAATTTTCCAAAACCTTTTTCTGAAAATACTAAAGAATCTGTGAATGGTTATCCTTTGTATCGTCGACGTGATAATGGTATGAGTGTTGATGTACGTGGTGCATCTCTTGATAATAGATATGTTGTTCCATATAATCCTTATCTTCTTGCAAAATTCAATTGTCATATTAACGTGGAAATATGTATGACTGTTAAAAGTGTGAAATATGTTTACAAGTATGTATATAAAGAGTATGATTCTGCCAATGTTTAATTAAGAGTGAATGGAGACATTCAACATTTTTTTAATGGACGGTATGTTCGACTGAAGCTGCTTGGCGCATATTTGAATTTCCAATGCATTTTCGATCTCATACAATTATTCGACTTGATTGTCATTTGCCTAATAGACAAAATGTTTATATCAGGAATGGTAATGTGGCTGGTGCAGTCGCAAATGTATCAAGAACAAAATTATTAGCATTTTTTCATTTGAATTCCATTGATAATTTAGCTAATGAGTTTTTGTATACAGAATTACCATTACATTATGTTTGGCATGATCAAAGTAAATCGTGGAAAAGAAGACAACGTGGGGCTGATAAAGTTGTTGCTCGATTATATATGGTTACTCCAAAAGATATATAATTGTTTCATATGCGTTTACTTCTGTTGCATGTTCGTGGTTCAAAATCTTTTACTGATCTACGTATGTATGAAGGTGTTGAGTACCCTACTTTTGTTGCAGCATGTGAAGCCCGAGGTATTGCAACCAATGATAATGAATGGCGTGAATGTTTACTTGAAGCTTCAGAAATTCAATCACCAAAACAGTTACGTCCATTATTTGCATTTATCTGTGGTTTGAATGTTCCTCCGAATGCTTTAGCTTTATGGATTGAATTTAGAAATAGTATGATTGAAGACTTTTTACGAAATTACGATGAAGATGTGTCAATTAATCGAGCCTTGATTGAAATTAATGAAATTCTTCTTACACATAATACTTCATGTGGTGATCTTAGTCTTCCGATTCCACAACATAACTTACAGATTGGCGATGTAGGTCATTTTGATATTGAAGAAGAAGCTATAGTTTTCGATAGAATGTATGAAAATGCAAATAATGATCAACGTAGTGTGATTGATATTGTTTTGCGTGAAGCTCAATTCCATGATACTGGAAGTAATGTTTTTTTCTTGACAGCTCATGCAGGTTGTGGCAAAACTTTTGTTCAAACGGCAACCATTCATAAATTTAATTCATTAAATCTTTCGTGTATTGTAACTACCTTCAGTGGTATTGCATCAACTCTTTTGATTGGGGGCGAACTTTGCATAATGTTTTCAAATTACCAATTCCATTATTGGAGAATTCAATGCCAAATATAACTCCAAACAGTGTACATGGCACATATATATATATTAATAATGCACCAATCATTATTATAGATGAAATTTCAATGTGTTCTATTCATGCTTTAAAATTAATTAGAAGGGCCCGGCGTGCTTCGCTACGCTTATAAATAAAGTTTTTGCGTAGACATTTTGTTGACGTAGAGGCAATGATTTCAAAAAGTGGTAATGAGAAATGCTAGCATATAATTTTTAATTTTTCCTTTTAAATATATAAATGAAAAATAATCAGAACTCTAGCTGATCAGTTCGGATATATGAAAAATTAGCGATCAAATAAGTTTTCAAGTAAGCTTATTTGATCTTTAACTTATTTGATCGCTAATTTCTCATATATCCGAACTGATCAGCTAGAGTTCTGATTATTTTTCGTTCATATATTTAAAAAGAAAAATTAAAAATTATATGCTAGCATTTCTCATTACCACTTTTTGAAATCATTGCTTCTACGTCAACAAAATGTCTACGCAAAAACTTTATTTATAAGCGTAGCGAAGCACGCCGGGCCCTCCTTATAAATTATTATAACAATATTAGGTACAAAATTAAAAAAAAAATATTGCTACGCTGATGCATAGGCTGACTTCACTACAGCTCTAGAAACATAGTGTTCTGGATATACAATGATCTAATATCCATCAAATGCTTTAACTAAAAGCTGGTTTATAGACTTCGTAGTTCTAACTATAAAAATATTAAAGAAAGCAGTAGTATCCCAACAAACATAAATTCTGTTGTACCGGAAGTGAAAAACCGGAAGTTAGGATGCAGAACTGTTGTGAACCGTACTAAATGTTTATGTACCAAGATTCATACAATTCGATTACAGGTACAGATGCAATTGAGCTTCCATAATAACAGGTGCTCGGAGGACCCCCTACCACTTTGTTCACTATCGCTAAAAAAACTAATTAGTTCCTTGCCATACATATTTGCAACTTTTTGCGATGTGTCATCAAAACTACCTAACGAACGAATGTTATATGCTTCCATTAGCATTAGCACAGTGTTCTTATTATGAACTAGACATATGTATTCTACAAATATATTTAGAATTATCGCTTTGCTGATTAATGAAAAACATTTTTTAGATTTCGTCTACCAAATATCCCCAAAAAGGGATAGGGATTCTAAAGAATGGTTATATAAACTGATGCCTAGTTGTGAAAAAATTTTACGGTTCTGGATTGTTTATTCTCCTGTAAATAATAACTTGTGTCCTGTCACAGGTTATTATTTACAGGAGCATACACACATCAACATTTACGACTGTCACTGCAGTCACATCAACATTTAGGACTGGATTTCAGAAGTGGTGGAAACTAAATCTCAAAGTGGCCGACCATGAAACTTCAAGTGAACATTTAGAGAATTTTAAAAAAGCGGAAAACTTTGGAAATGAGGTCTAAATTTCATAAAACTATAGGAGACGGCGCCTTGCAATTAATAGATAATGAAAAACAGAAGTGGAAACATCTTTTATCAAGATTATTGAATATATAACTTTGTTTCAATCTAAACCAAACCTAGCATTTCGTGGACATGCTGAAGTACAAAGTTCTTCAAATAAAGACAATTTGCTAGAACTAATCAAACTATTGTCAAAGGTTGATGTAGTGTTAAAAGAACACATCTTGAATTTGGAGCATAGTAAATCACCAAAAATATCATATTTGTCACCAGATATACAAAATGAGTTCATAAATGTTTTAGCGAACCACGTAAAGTTTAATCTTGTCAACGAAATTAAATCTGCTAAATATTTTATATGTAAACATGAGTTATAAATTATGTTTGATAGCACACCTGACATTTCACATATTGATCAAATGTCAGAAGTGATTCGTTATAGGAAAATAGATGATAAAAAAGTGAGAATCAAAGAAGTATTCCTTGGATTTTTTCCTCTACAGGGATAAAAAGCCGCTGGTTTTAGCGATGAAATACTTAAAAATCTTGAAAATGACGGTTTAGATGTTATGAATGGTCGTTCCCAAGTTTATGATAATGCAGCTGTAATGCATCTTAAGGATACTAGAAACAACCTTTTTTACACGTTTATATAGCAAGTCGCTTGATCCAAGACAGACGCCCGCTCCAAGCCGCCCCTAACATGGAGAACGGACGCTTGGGTCGCATTGATTTTAAGGCGCCAGTTTGCCGTGATGGAGCATCATTGGATATGTAGTGATAGTTTGTGTAACACTCCTATTTATTTGTGTTCAAACATGTAACGTTTGTAGTAGTATAATGTAAAAATGTAGTGATAATTGTTGGGTAACACTACTTTTAATAACTATTCGAAACTCATTCACTATAGTACGTTTATGTTACGATATAGAACTTTATTTATTTAATATTAAGGCAACGTGAAGTGATTATTGGTTTAAAACACGGCTATTTATATATATTGATGGTGTATTGATGCTGTTGGCTAGATAGTTTTCTAGCACAGGCACTGGATGTTTTTTATCACTTTATTTCTTTAATTTGTTTAATAAAAGGAAAATTCTCTATCTCACCGTTTTAATTTATATTTATTTTTATAAATAATAACTTTTATCTAATCACTTATGCTAGCTTTATAATTTAAATAGTTTCATTTCTTATAGTTTAAAAAAGTATAGTTTCGGTTATAGTTTAGTTTATATTTATGTTTAACACTGTTTGATTGAACTGAACTGATTGATTGAACACTGTTTGAGTTACTTAACTTGGTAACGGTTGTGTGTGTATTTGACTTGGTAACGGTTGTGTGAGTACTCGTTTTTTTTTAATTAAAAATGTGGAAGGCCAATTGTTTTTTACAGCGCGTGTTTCAATAAACCAATTACCTTGAGAATTTTCATTGGCTAATTTCCACACGCGACACAAGAACAGGAAACTTGTATTCAGTTACATGGCTTCGATTTAAAACAATTATTTTTGCAATTCCGAATCACAATTCGACGTATTTCGATATTGTCAACAATATCAAAAAGTGAGATTTTTCCGCACTGTTTTATTTTTCATAGAAAATTATCTCAGTGCTAAGTTGATAATAGAAATGTTTACTTATATTTTAATATGAATGTTGATTGTAAAAAATTTGGTTGCAGAATAATTTTGTTTAATTGTGTTTTCGGAATTGCATAAAACGTTGTGTGCAACTCGTTGCACAAATTGATTTTTTCCGCACTTGTCGTATATTTGTCAAACTTGGCTTCGCCTCCTTGGACGAAATTACGACAAGTGCGGAAAAAATCAATTTGTCAAACGAGTTGCACACAACGTTTTTTGCAATTCCGAAAACACAATTAAACAAAATTATTCTGCAACCAAATTTTTTACAATCAACATTCATATTAAAATATAAGTAAACATTTCTATTATCAACTTAGCATTAAGACAATTTTGTATGAAACAGTGCGGAAAAATAAAACAATGCGGAAAAAGAAAACAGTGCGGAAAAAACCCACTTTTTGATATTGTTGACAATATCGAAATACGTTGAATTGTGATTCGGAATTGCAAAAACTACTAAATTGCATTTTGACGAATTGCTCTTTAATCAAATGCAATAGTTGTTATTTTTATTGCAATAATTAAAGTGCGTTTACCATGAGTTTTATATTTCAAAATACAAATTAACTTGTATTTTGAAATACAACTTGAACAGAGGTTTCCGAATTTACGGATTTATGCTATGAAAAAACAACTGCAAGATATAACTGCTTGCAACTATTTGTCATCGCTTAAATCTATATCACTATATCCCTCCCCTCTCATAAAAAGTTGATGTAACCACTGATGTTTGAAATTATGATTCATGCAAAATATAAACAATTAAAGAAAGCTGGATAGAAATTTGACATTTAGGCTAGAAATTTTAAATTTGTATAAGCATTTGGGCAAACATATTTGATACTATTCTCTAAACTGACAAAAACTCTGGCGGTGAATAGAGGCGTAAGTTTGTATTTTGAAATACAACGTGAACGAAGGTTTCCGAATTTATGGATTTATGCTATGAGAAAACAACTGCAAGATATAACTTCTTGCAACTATTTGTCATCGCATAAATCTGTATCACTATAGCTAAGCAGTTTTTACCAGGTAGTACGGCGCGGCGTGGACGTTGAATTTCGGATTTCGGTACCTAAAGAAAAAATCCTTCAATATGTCCTTCTAATTCAGTTTCTCTCGAGAATATATTACAACGGTATATCAACATGTACATAATCATTGCATATGATTTATACTGTCTTTGTTGCCACCCTGTGTCATCCCCAGAGAGAAATTTTATTTTTCAAAAGAAACGGTTTTTTTATTTTGTTATTGGTTATATGTGTATATAAAATTATTTCAAAATCAGAACGGGTCAGTCCAGAAACTAGAACAACTCTGTTGCGGTGACGCGGAATTGCTCTAAGGTTCACGATTTTTTGTGCTAAAAACGAAAAGTTTGATTCTTTCAAAAACTAATTTTATTGGTTTTCATGATACCAACTTAAATTTGAATGAAGTAGCTTAGTAAAATTTGACAGCGAATTGGAATCTAGATTAGTAATATTAGGAGGGGCTGAAATCTCAAGCTCTGAGATATAAGATACTTCGGTCTGGGCTAAGGCTTTTGATATAATTTTCGCTAACAAACTTTTATGAGGACATTGTTTTTAGTTTTAGGCAGCGATGAATATATCTATGAGCAGTTTTTTTTATATATATACCACTTTTGTGCGGGGGCTCAACGGATCTATGAAAATCTAGTATGTTGTTTGGGTACATAAAAGAAGGTTCTCCTGAAAATTTCAGATCTCTAGGTGCGTTTGGGCCCAAAATAAGACCCTTTAAAGGTCTATAAATAGACGTTTTTACGTATTTTTACGTATTTTATAAACCGTCGTAGCTCAGTGCACCGAGCATATTTTTTGATCCGGAGGATTCGCATTCTTTAGGTCAAGATATGTACTTTTCATGAAAAAAAAATTGAATAGCTCCATCATCCACACCTCTGGTTACGGGGTTGCATTGAAATAGACCATGTTGCAGAGAAAAATCGAAAACTGGTCGGTTTTTAAATGATCGTAGGAGACGACTGAATTGGAATTGACGTATCGACCTCTGCGATCTCATTTGAAAGGAAGAATTTTTATTACCTTTAAAATCCTTAGATTTAAGATCGGTTGGAAAACGACGGAGATACAGCCGTTGAAATATGGTTTAATTTCAAAAAATAGCGTTTTTGCGAGATTTTGATAGGCCGTAACTTCGTTCTAATAAAATGAATCTCTTTGAAATTTTTTGTGAAAGTAGTCAAATATATATAGCTCAAAGCCCTGTAAATGAGGTTCTTGGTTTTTGCCTCTATAGCCGAGAACGAGGCTCTAGAAATCAGATATTGTCCGTATCAGATATTATCCGTTGACCACCCGCATATATATCAGATATTATCCGTTGACCCTCCCTCAAATGAGATATACAAACTTTTTTCCAAAATCCAGAAATATTTAAAAAATTATAATAAAATCAAATTTAAACTTTTCCAAAAATTCATAAAATTATAACAAAATCAAAAATACAAACTTTTTTCAAAACTCCAAAAATATTTCAAAGATTTCCATGTCCATGTTCAATTACATTTCATGTCATACAAATAATTAATTTTATTTTTCCAAAAAATTGGGTAAAACATAAATGAAAATCATTCTTTTGACACACTTGACATTAATTTTTTGACAAGCTTATAATGCAAGAATCTAGTTTTTACTTTTTAGTCTCACATACCAATCCCGACTATCAAGATTTCTTTAAATTTAAGGTTACTACTCATTATCACTTAAAATTACTAGTTCTTTCAGACCGAAGTAAATTTTGTTTGTTTGTATATAAACATAGTACATATAAAATATTTAAAATAAAATCGCATATTCTAATTTGAAATTATTTCAAGGGTTCGTATCGTACTAGTTATAATACAATTAACTATTAATTTTGCTTCTTAAATTTTAATATAATTTTAAAATTGCCTACTACATACAATGGCGGGTAGTATTATTATTATCATTCGTAAATTGATATTTATCGGCATATTTAAACGTTCGGGAACATCGTATTGTACTTGCATATAATAACTGTTATTCTCTAGTATTTATTAGTTTTCTAATTATTATTTTTAAACTTAACCACTGATTAATATTGATTTTTTCTTTAAAATTATGAATTTTAGATTAAAAATGAAAAATTATATATGTCACTTTGTAAATGACAAAACATTTATATTAAATTATATAAATTTTTCTTTAAGTTTTAATATCATTTGAAATTTTTATCAAATTAAATATATCTGTTTTTGATGGATTATATTTCTTCTGGTTAAGTAAGAAAAAAAAATAAAATCAGATTATGAGATGTGATTAAAATTTATGAAGAACAAAAAAAATATAAATTCTTTAAAAATCTAATACGCAAATTGCGTGGGAATAATATTATTTCATTTGATTTATTTCGTTTATTTTATTTTTGTTCAACCGATTCGGTAAGTTTCTCTTTTCATCGTAAACTTTTTTGTTTTCAAAGAAGCCTTAGGAGTTTTATTCAAAGATTTCATAATTGTTATGATATTATTAAAGTTTATTTCATAATGTCTTAGAATTTTTTGTTGTAGTGTTTCTTTCATAGGAGTATTTGTTTAAGGCCCAAGACTTGTCTTGGACCTGTTCTTTTTAAGAGCATGATCTTTCGAATACTGTTGTTATTTTGTCTCATAAGTCTGACTAGAAAAATCACTTTATTTACTTTTTGGGCAACTTGCGTTCCCTTGCACATTTCTTTAGCGCAAACGCTTAATATTAACCTTCACATCAATATTTCACCTTCAAGGTTTATTTTTAGTTTATAGATAGCCTTTGATAAATGAAAAATACGGCTTCAAGTAGCATTTTTTTAAATATAGACCAAAATAAACCAAATTAAAAAGGGTCGAGTCAAAATGTCGCAAAATTTTGCTGAACTTGACTGAAATTGCTTTTTAAAAAGTTCATTTAATAATTAAATATTTGATATTTAACATAAAAAAAAAATCTGAATCTAAAAATCGCCATTTTTATAATTTTCCTTCAGAACAAAAAAAACTGATTTCCGACAGTCATATGCACAACGAATTTTATCTCTAAAACAAAAAATATAGCTAGTCCTTAACTTTCACAAGTGGTTAGATATAAAATAAGCTTCAATTTTGTTAAAAAAAAAAAAAAAAAGGCTATGCCATCTTTTTTTCAATTACACCATTTTTTTCTTATGTTACACCGTTAAAAATTATTTCAAAAAATTAACAGTGTACATTTTTAAAAACTTTGTTCTAATACCTATTCAACGACATATCATTTATGAAAATCAATTGAGTAGTTTTTCTACAATCGCTCGTCAAAATGCACTCACATCCCTAAATAACAAAAATTGAGGGGCACCCTGTGAAGACCCCTGGTCGAAAAAAAAAATTCTAAGAGAACTTGTATTTTTTATTTATCAAAGACTATCTATAAACAAAAAATAATCAAAATTAAAAGGGGTCAAGTCAAAACGTTGTTGAATCTTCGTGAAATTGCTCCTATGTATATGGCAATCGCTAGAAAACAAAATACATTTATTTTGCATTCAAGCTAAAAAATTTTGATAGCATTTTTTATATTACAAACATACATAATATTAAATTATCGAACTAATATCAAATTTAGCTAAACAAATGCAATACCTGCGAATAAGATATCATTCTTAACAATGTTTCCTCCAAGTTATGGTCATCTTCCGAAATTGATAAAAATGCATTACCAAAAGGAATTATAGCTTTTTGCATTTGATCCATTTTATATTTATTTGTGATCGTTTAGGATTTCAAATTATATTATTCTAGGATTTTTTAGCTCTATTATTCTGAAAATATATCATTTTTAATTAAATAACACTAGTAGATTATTAATTTTTTGTTCATATTTACAAATTTTAATAAATAAACCACACAAAACTTAAATAATCAAATAATCAAACAAAATATCAAAACAACTTCAAATCAAACAAATTTAAAACTAATCTGTCAAAAATTCTACTGCCAAATAATTTTTTCAGCTTTCGGGTGACAATGTAAAAAAAATTATTTGTTTCAAGAACTGTCATAATTTACAGTGGTGAATTATTTACCATAGATTTCGGATACAGTCTTTGACAATTATAGACGAAACATAACAATTTAGCTCCGAATTAAATACACTATTTTTTCGGCAAACGTTTAAATTTTTTATAAATATGATTGTTTATCGTCATAGTTATTTACAAAAAAGAAAAAATACATTTAAACTTGCATAAATAAAATTTTTTTATCAGAGCAGCCTTTCAATTCAAAATTTCATAATACAATCAAAATAGTTATTATTTGTGTTGCCATAGTTATACAATAATTCAAAATTTCATCATCCAATCAAACTATTTGTTATTTTTTGTTGTCAAAGTTATACAGTTTGTTTGAAAAAATAACAAATATCTTAATATGGAAAGAAATTGCGACTTTTTCTGCCGTCGTAAAAATATGAAATTACTTCACTGCCGCCGTAAAAATAAAATAGCGTTACTTTATAGCCGCTTTGATTATACCTCAAAAAAGTAAGACTTAAACCTTCTCTCAAGCGGCAGTAAAGTTAAACTTAGCCAGTAGTAGAAAAAAAGATTTATTTGATTAAAAGCAAGTTTAGTTATTTGTATTTAGTTTAGATTTAAATTTGTTATAAAAATTTTGATGTGTAGCATTTAGTTTTTTGAGTGCAATAAATATTTTCGCAGGTCTAATCTACTATTTCAAAGAAAATAAAATATTTTTCGACAGTAGCATATAAAATATCTATTTTCAGGTAGACTAAATCGCATGTGAAAACGGTTTTTTTAACTAGTTTAAAATTATTTTTGCTTAATAATAAATTGTAGCTCCTATGTTATTTTCATGTAATTTTACAAAATGCTAGCGTGTCTCGTGAACAAATGCTTGCTCACGGAAAAACGTCGTTTTCATCTCTTGTAGCAAAATATACTATTTTAGGTGAATAGCTAAGCAAATACATTTTTGGGGTATTTTGTTTTAGAACAAAATTTCATATTATTTCTGCTTGTGTTATAAAAACATATTTCTTACAATAAAGTTAGTTAAGGGGTTGAGGAACATAGCTACACATCGACAATTCGTGTAATTAATTCTGTAATCTTATTGACATATTCATATTATTAATAAAAAACAAGATGTAAAATCGATTAAGTGAGATTAACTTTACAATAGAAAATCTACTATAATTCTTTATTATGATTAATATTTCGTGCGAAGTAAATTTATGGAAATACATATAACTTAAAAACATACCCGGCTGTATAATAAATAATCTCTTTCACTATTTCATTTTTTTTTACTTAAAAGATTTGAAATTGTAATGCATATAAATATGTCTTTTTATTTTGAGTTACATGTTTTGGTTTTAAATAGTTTGATTAATAATCAATGGTGATATCATTCGGTTATATTATAATGAAATCATTTCTTGTGGTTTGATTTATTGTTTGAGAATTATTAAAGATTTTGGGAATGAGAGCATACGATTTTATTTTAGTTATATAAGTCCAAGTAGAACAAAACTAGTTTAATTAATATTAATAGTATTTAAAAAATATGAATATACATAAATGTTGGAATTAAAATATTGCAACACTATTGATTTCGTTAAATCATTCTATTTATATGCAGTTCAGACAACGGAGCTCGTCTCAACAACTTGACTATTTTTATTACCCGATAGGCAAATAAAACGGGTTTGGGATTCAGTTCAAAGCATAACCCATCTGATGTCATCTTAGCACAAATTGGTGAATATATTTATTACCAACAAGGCAACATCTCGGCGATGGTATTGTAGAGAATCATGCTTAGATTTGAAAATTTAACTGCCCGAATTCATGTAGAATCGGGTGCGATGCATTTGTTCGTGAATTTTACTTCTCTTTCTCGATAATTCAAACGACTGTGTAGTGTAGTGAAAATAAATTTATTTTATAACTGCCGACAGTGCGGTTATTTAAATCAATAGTGATGTAGTACATATGATAAAGCTTAACCTTAGTGTTCTTCATTGTAAACTACTGTTGATTCCTTTGAAAATACATTTATGGGATAGCAATGTAACAATTTGTCAAAGAGTTTTAAAACGTTTTCAAGTTGACATGATGATGTATACTTCATAACCTTTTTAAAGAATGGAGCTTAGTTGGTTCTTTCGTTCCAAATAACGTAATGGAAATTGAAAGAATTATTTAAATTGTTAAGTGTTAACCATTTGAACATATTCTTCAAACTGTGAAAAATAACCGTAGTAGATACGAGTGAGCAGCCTCGAATTTTCACGAAAATTAGGTATTACTACTACTACATCGAGTAGAAGTAAAAATGCATTTCAGTGGCTCTAATGCAAAGAGCAAATCGATAGATAACAAGCATTTTCAATGAAATAACCTGTATTTAGACTGTACGCAATGCATCCCAATCAAGCTCCTTTCATCGCATGTGGTTAGAAAATGAACCCGGTTCAACGCTTTTCCAGCAATTGAGAATTGTCAACGGCGTTACACATGCCACTTTTTGCGTACCACACTTGCCACGGCCACGACACTGGGATAAATGTAGTAGGTAACCAATGCAAAATGCAATTAATAAAAAGGAGCGAAGCAAACAATTTTCCCAATTTTCCCATTGATAGTCTATGGGAACCGTTTTTCGGTGATTATTCCTCTGTGGTATGTCTAATTTTCAATATTTTTTTTGTAAACCATCTATGGCTAGATGTCGTCTTACATGCAAAATTTCATTTTGATATCTTCAATAGTTTGGGAGGAGTATGCGGACAATCAAATTAATTAATTAGGCGTGCAACATATCCCATCAAAATCTAATTCATGAATTGTTTCTTTCTCGTTCATGGGAAAAATATAAATCGCAAATGGCAAATATCGCAATTCAAAAAGCAAGGAAAATTTAAATATTAACGTGCGTTCTTCAGCAAAAGTTTACAACGAAGCAGTGATAATAGTTCGTTGCATTGCGTTCTGTTACTGCTGTATCGTTCAATGCAAAATTTGATCGTGAACAAAATTACTACACGAGTGATCTTTGAGGGTGATTATAGCACGAAAAATCAGTAAACTGTCAATAACGGTAGGGAAAATCTTCTTCATGGCAGCAATTTGATCCCGAAATGACATAAATTAAGCTTTTGCCTCATCTGAAATAGCTGCGTTACTGCTGCCAGGTGAAAAAACTACCCATTCCAATCCACCGATTGACACCAGTAGACAAAATAAATGTTTGATTAAAGTACTCTGCTTTGTGGCAAAACGTAGAAACGTTAAAATTACCTACACGTAAGGGTGTTTAGCTGCAAATCGATCGACCAGCTGAGATATTATCACAGCAATGTGCACCCAATTTCAAGAAAAAGCACAAACAAACTTTAATTTTTCTCATATAAAGATTATTCAAATTTTATTGCCATTTTACGAATTTTGCCAAGCCTAAGTAATATTAGGTAATATTACCAATTTTACCGGTCATTTTACCATGGGTAATATTGCTTTTGCATCTGTAGTCAAGACGCTGCGCTTGTTAAAACGAAACCAAGTTGAAAACAAAATGCTCAATGAGAAATCATTTGTAAATTTATTAAACTTATCCTATCTTTTACAAAAACTTTTAAACTATAGCTTCAGAGATTTTCAGCTTTCTAACCCAATAGGTTCCTATTTTATAGACCTTTTAATAACCTTATGCATGATAGTAAATAGGATTCCAATGAGAATTTTAATGTAATTTTCTTGTTTTTAGATATCGGTAGACAAAATCTTAAAACTAAATGCAATATGCAACTAAATGCAATATGGAGGGGCTGAAATCTCACAGCTCTGAGATATCAAGACTTCGGTCTGGGTTAAGGATATTGATATAGTTTTCGGCAAAAAACCTTTATGAGGACATGGTTTTTAGTTTTGGGTAGCGATGTATATCAAACATAACTCTTTGTTAAAGAACAGGTATTTTTTATCTCTGTTTAGAAATTTATTACAAAACTAACACGAAACATCAATACGATGCCGGAAAATTATAACAGATCATAAATCAACATAATTTAGTGAAAAGATGATACACTCAGAAAACTACTCAAAAACCTCTCCATTTAGCGTTTCAAGAAAATATTACGATATCACAAATTCATATTTCTTTCAAAATTCCAAAAATATTGTTAAAGTTAGCGTTTCAAAAGCAAACTTTTTTCAAAATTCCAAAAATTAGAATAAAATCAAATATTTAAACTTTTTCTAAATTCCAATAATATAAAATTCTTTAAAATTCAAACTTTTCCAAAATTCTAAAAATATTGCAAAAATCATTATCAAAAATCAAAATTCCAAAAATTATAATAAAATCAAAAATTTAAAATTATTCAAAATTCTAAAAATATTCCAAATATTCTTACAAAATCAAAAATTAAAACTTTATCCAAAATTCTAAATATTGCAAAAATTATTAGAAAATCAAAAATACAAACTTTTTTCAAAATTCCAAAAACATTTCAAAAACTAACAAATTCAAAAATTTCCATGTCCAATTTCATTTTCAATTGCATTTACGTCATGAATGAAATCATTTTTTGACACATCTGACATTATTTTTTTGACAAACTTATAATGCCATAATTCTCTATAATAATAATAAAATTTCATGTCATACACATTATTAATTTTATTTTTTTCAAAAAATTGGGTTAAAACGTAAATAAAAATCTTTCTTTTGACACACTTGACAACATTTTTTTGACAAACTTATAATGCCATAATTCTCAATAATAATAATAAAATTTCATTTCAAACAAATAATTAATTTTACTTTTTTTTTTCGGAAAAATTGGGTAAAAAACTAAATAAAAATCTTTCTTTTGACACACTTGACAACAATTTTTTGACAAACTGATAATGCCATAATTCTCAATAATAATAATAAAAATTCATTTCAAACAAATAATTAATTTAATTTTTTTTTTAAAAAATTGGGTAAAAAATAAATAAAAATCTTTCTTTTGACACACTTGACAACATTTTTTTGACAAACTTATAATGCCATAATTCTCAACAATAATAATAAAAATTCATTTTAAACATATAATTAATTTTATTTTTTTGAAAAAATTGGGTAAAAAAATAAATAAAAATCTTTCTTTTGACACACTTGACAACATTTTTTTGACAAACTTATAATGCAATAATCTAGATTTTGGTCTCACATACCAATCCCGACCATCAAGATTTCTCCAAGTTCAATGTTTCTACTCGTAATCACTTAGAACGAACGTTTTTTAAGCCAAAAATTAGAAAATTTGCTGTTTTTGACACACCTAATGATTTTTTGACACACTTCCGGTACAGTTATCGAACACATCGTCCTTTCGGACCTGTCCCTTGAGTATACCTATTTTTAAAAAAAAATTTTGAAATCCCTCCAGTGGTTTTTCCTGCAGCGTAGGTAATGACGGCCGTCAGACAGACATACATTTTTTTTTGCCTTTTTAAAATCAGTAGCTCCTAAAACATCGAGAAATGCCAAAAAAGTGGGGGTAAGAATTTCATTTTTGGCTCATGATACCCAATACTTGGGTCTTTCAGACCGAAGTAATATAGGTTGAGTCAATATGTCGTCGATTCCCAATCATTTAACATCCGATAAACACTTTTTTGTTGCATATTTTTGAATTTCTTTGCAGATCCTTTGACTTTAGCCTGCAATAATGAAATGATTATGATAAAACTTTTAAACAAATGTTTCAATTAGTGTTAGAAGATAATAATCAGATTTTGCAACAAATCGATCAAAGTGGCGGAGGGTCCACCATACAACTGATGACTTTTCCCATTTTGTTTTTAAGTTTGCTAATAATATATACAGACTTTGTTCATTAATCTATTTTGATGACACTTTTTTATTTTATACTACAGCGGCTGTAAAGTAGCATTTGTTATTTGTTATTTTGTTATTTTTTCAAACAATTTGTATAACTATGACAACAAAAAATAGTTGATTCTCATTGGATTATGATATTTTGAATTATTGTATGTTACTATGACAACAAAACATAACAAACAGTTTCATTGGATAATGAAATTTTGAATTATTGTATAACTATGACAACAAAATAACAACTATCTTAATTGGATTATGAAATTTTGAAAACACTGCTAACTGCTTTGATAAAAAAAATTTATTCATACAAATTTAAATGTTTTCTTTCTCATTTTTGGAAAGTAATTATGACGATAAAAATTCATATTTATAAAAATTTTGATGTATTAATTTCATATTTATAAAAAATTTAACGTTTGCCGAAAAAATGGTGTATTTAATTGGGAGCTAAAGTGACTTTTTGTGTATCGCCTATAATTGTCAAACTATAGACTCAACACAAAAAGTATCACTTTAGTTCCTAATTAAATAATGTACTATTTAGTGAAATGAATTTTCGTGATATGATATTTCGATTTAGTGATTTTTCAAAACCATTCGATGATATAAAATTCGGTGGTATGAACTTTCAATCTTCTGGTTTTTGGTTCTATAACACGACTCGATCATTTCGATGCTATGATGCGAACTCGTTTACATAAAACTTGCTGGTGCAAGAATCCTTCAGAACGACAATGAAAATGAATAATAACGCAGTTTAAAATGTGATATAAAAAGACGTGATATAAAAATGTGATGTAAAAATGTGATATAAAAAGACCGAAAAGTAATGGTCATGGAGTTGATCGCAAGAGCTAATTTTTGTAAACTCAAAAACATTTTTCTATCCTTCTACAAATAATGTTCTCACATCAAGATTCATATTCAAATAAAAACCAAAGAAGGATACAGAACAGCGAAAAAAGTTGTTAGGCATAAAACTGATCTGAAGCGTCATTCGTCTAAAATCGTTGGCACAGTCACATGCGAGGATAAGTGCCAATTTTAGGATAAATTTGAAACAAAGAAAGACCACACAGCACTAAAGATATTTGCATACCCGACTAGCACTAAATAACGGCTTAGATACGGCTGCCTCTACCACGGATCACGCACACTGACCCGGCCCTGATCAATAATGTAACGCTTCAAGCTATCCAAACCAGATCGGGAACCTCTCCTAGAACCGAGCCAGGACCGGAGAGAGAAAGAAAGAGAGAGAGAGAGAGAGAGAGAGAGAGAGAGAGAGAGAGAGAGAGAGATGAGAGAGAGAGAGAGAGAGAGAGAGAGAGAGAGAGAGAGAGAGAGAGAGAGAGAGAGAGAGAGAGAGAGAGAGAGAGAGAGAGAGAGAGAGAGAGAGAGAGAGAGAGAGAGGAGAGATGAGAGAGAGAGAGAGAGAGAGGAGAGAGAGAGAGAGAGAGAGAGAGAGAGAGAGAGAGAGAGAGAGAGAGAGAGAGATAGAGAGAGAGAGAGAGAGAGAGAGAGAGAGAGAGAGAGAGAGAGAGAGAGAGAGAGAGAGAGAGAGAGAGAGAGAGAGAGAGAGAGAGAGAGAGAGAGAGAGAGAGAGTAGAGAGGAGAGAGAGAGAGAGAGAGGAGAGAGAGAGAGAGAGAGAGAGAGAGAGAGATGTAAATTCCCTATTAGAACTTACATGAATACACTCTGATCTGGCCAGGATTATCATAGGGCATGCCTGAACAATATGTTAGACGTGTTGTAAATAAAAAAGTTTTATCTTTCGACGTGGAGAGCATAGAGTAGTTGTCACATTTGACATTTGTATATGCCTTTAAATACCAGCACGCGTTTCAGACCACGCCATATACATAAAATATTTTAATTACACGAAGAACTCATATAAAAACTAGATAGTTCTCTGCCTCTGGTTCGCCCGTGAAAGAATGGACACTGAAGAAAAATATCAAAAAGAAAATCCATCTCAATTCTCAAAAATTTATCTCAAGTATCATCGACACTTGCCAGATTGATGCCATTTCTAATGACTACATACATTCAGTTCTAGTTCTAGAAAATTATAATTTCAAAAGTACATAATGGTTAGATTCATTGATTATAGATATAAATCTTAATTAGATCTTGAATTAAATAAAGAGCTTTTGCAGATCCAATCATATAGTATGTCACAGGCCCCTGCTTGAAAAAAAAACACATCTTAACAAAGTAAGCTTAGTTGCTTGCAACAGATTCCGATTATGCTATTTGAAAGTAATGATGAAACTCATCATCTGCGATTGCATATATCTTGCCTGGCACAGCTACAAAACATCGATACCGGCCTCACCCTTTAAGAAAAATATCAGTATATGACAAAAATCTTTAGTTCACATGTGCCACTTAGATATGGTTTCGGATCGAGACCTCGTGTTTGATTACTTTTTCCTTTAAGAATTTGAATGGGTTTGATTTCATATAACTTAAATGACCACAGTAAAGGGTACATTTAAGAATAGCCAATAAAATAAAATAACATAGCTAAAGGTGATTTTTTTCACAAGATTGTCTGTTATTATAATGCTCACCTAACTTTATGCATTGTACGGTTATTGGTTATATTAACAGTATCTGTGGAGTATAGATTTTAAATATGTTTTGTTTGAATATCCGTAATATTGTTTGGTTTATTCATTCAGACTAACATACATAACCCATTTCAGAAGAAGTTAACCATTTCGTAATAATACAGAAATAAACCAAAATTTAATTTTTTGAATTTTAAGCCAACAAAAGTATAATACCTTAATCTTTACTAAAACTCAGTAGGGATACTATAATTCCATTCCATTGTCATTTGCTTAAAAATTTTAAGAAAAGGTAAAAAATAATGTCGTGACTTATTTTTTTTAATATAATATTTAAAAATACTTAAAATAAATATCCTCTTGATGTTCATGTTTTGTTTTTCTTACTTTTATCTCACCTTTTATTTTATCTTACGTTTATATTGGTTTCTTCTTTACCTGAACTAAAAGTTAAATATTGTTTAATTTTTTTATTATTTTTTTGGACATAGATTAGATTTCTTAATACATTATTGTTTTTTGTATGTTATTTAATAGTTTAACAGAATGGACATAAACAAAGGATAAGACACTAACAAAATTCAAGATGAAATTTCGTTAATTTGATTTAATTTAAAAGATAAATTTAAGATTATTGTATAAAAAGGATGGATAGGTGAAATAGATGTAGTGGATGATAACCTTAATTTAAAGTTATTTATATATTTAAAATGGAGTTTTCGTTGTTGGTGTCTGGTCTGGTCTATAAATACTATCAGTCTTTTGTAACAAAGTTTTTGAATTTTATTGAAACATATGCATCATGACATCCATATTCTATTGGTAAAATTGTAAAAACTTTGGTTTGGGTTTAAGATATGGGAGAAGTGTCGATATATAAACAATTACAACACATTTAAAACATAGAATTTTGATTCTGACAAGATTTAGTAATCGATTATTTATTTTGTAAGCCAATCGTTAGAGAATGCTATCGATCACTCTCGGTTATTAAAATTTTTGCTAGTAACAACACCTAATGTCAGCTCATTTTTATATATCATTCAAAGATATTTTATCTGTAAAATCTGTAAATTATCTTATCTGTAAATTAAAAAGAAGTAAATTATTACAACTTTATTTAGTTTGTTCAAATTGTTTGTAAAATTTTTTATCTAGGTACTATCATACTGTAATGTCAAACTTTATGACATTTGACATAATTGCGTAAGGTCTTATTTTACCGCACTAATTGTTATTATTATTATAAAACAGCATAATTTTATTCAACTCAGTTAGTTGGCTGTGATAATATTAATATGTATCAATATTTTTCTTCATTGGGGATTGTACATCTCAACATGGAGTAATGTGTCCATAACGAAGATGACTTTTCTTTTTCAGACTTGCCTACGAAAAAGGCTAGCAGAATTCTCTCAGATACCTCCTTTATATTTTTTCCATTGCACCAATCTTCAATTTTTTTATACTTCATTTCGTATCTCACTTTTGATTTTGCTGTTATCAGCATTGAAATCGCTGCATTTGCCGCAATTTCAACATCGGAGTCTTCTGCCGAATCACTCATATTTAACTATTATTTGCCTGAAACTAAATGCTAATAAGTGATGCACAGAATATTGTTAAACAATGACAGTAAAAAAATCACCGGCTTACTATTTTATTAGTTAATAATATTATTTCTTTTATTTTATTATATTTATTTCTTAAATCAATATAAAAGTTGATAGTAGATAAATAATATTCATTTCGTAGCATCATATGCTACGCAACGATCCTCGATGGGTTATCAATCTCGGCCCACGGCCTCAATTGACAATTTTTCCATCTCATATCGTAATATGATTTGTTATGAAATTCATATCGTAAATAACTATTAATATGTAAAGTAAATCAATACTAAAATGTAAGTAGTAACTTTTTATTATATTTTTTGTTAATTTATTAACTAATTTAATTTTTTGTATATATAACGAAGATTTTTTTTCAATTCGCAATTACAGTTTGTACAGTTAGTTACAATATTTTAAAATAAAACTTTTATAAGAAAATTTTTCTGATGATACCATGGAGGCGAAATATTAATTTGTCATTATTAACAACAAATAATTAAATTTAAATAAAAACAGAAGCTGAGATAGCGTTTTTTCTATAAATATATTGTAAACAAGACATCCATATTCAGAGACTACCAACTATTTAGTTGAGCGGCTTTTTATTTTAGGTAGATTTCATATAAAAATCTACCTATTGCAAAGTGCCTCATCTCGGAATATCGGAAAAATTCGGAAAAATCGCAATAAACTGTAAACTTTCTACCTAATAAATAGCATCGGACCGTTTATTTGACCCAAACTATAGCTAACAGTTCCTTTTCTATAGTGAAGTAGTTTTATTTCCGCTTTGTTGAGTGTTCTGCTGATAAAAGCTATTGGTTTATCCTCCTATTTCTTTGTGATAACACTGCACCCAATCCGTCATTACTTGCGTCAGTTGTTAGGTTGAATGGCTGGCTAAAATTAGGGTACGTTAGGATCAGAGGGGAAACTATTGCATTATTTAGCGTTTGAAAAGCTGCTTCACAGTCTTTAGACCAATTTCATTTTACTCCCTTTTAAAGTAGTTTATTTTGCGGATTTGCCGTACGTGAAAAATTTGGCACGAACTTTCAGTAATAGTTTAGCAAACCTAAAGGGGATTGGATTTGTTTTAGTGTTTTTGGAGTGGAAAAATTTTATGCTGCAATTGTACGACTGGGGTCTGGTATCACACCTGCTTCTGTACACAAATGGCCTAAATAGAACACCTCTCTCCTCAAGAAGTTAAATTTTTCGGGTTGCAGTTTTAAGTTACGTTGCCTTAATCTTGATAGCACGCCGGTGAGTTTTCGAGTGTGATCTGCAAGACTCTTTCCATAAATCACAATGTCACCTAAATATACGTAACAGTCTAAACCCTGGAGACACGTTAGAATGTAGCTCATCACTCGCTGAAATGTGGCAGGTGCAAAAGTTAAACCAAAAGGCACTCGAAATGTCCCAGAGAAGTACTAAAAGCTGTTTTAGGACGATCTTCTTTACTAGAATCTGATGATAGCCACTAGCTAAATCAAGAGTTGAGAAATATCTAGAGTTACCTAGTTGATCCAGAATTTCTTCGATTCGCCCATTTGTTGGAAGAGGGAAAGCATCATTTATTGTGATTTTTTTGAGTTTTCGAAAATCAACCACAATACGAAATTTCTTCGGCTCATTTTCGTTAGAACGTTTCGGAATCTGTAGCAACGGTGAGTTCCACAGAGACTAGCTAGGGATAATTATATCTTGGGCTAACATCTCCTGGATTTGTTTATTTATTTCTTGTTTTTTGCTTTTGGGTAACCTATAATTCTTCTGGTTTATCGGACGGCTGTTTATTTCTAATGTAACGATTGACTATTTCGAATATTTCTCTAAAAGTAGGAATATACAGATGTAACGAAAGTTCCTAATTATTTGCTAATTTGTTTTAACTCAGGCCTTTCTTTTATAGAAGGAAAGAATATAAAAGTTTTTATGTATGTAATTTTAGTTCATTGCTCTCGAACAACACAGCTGTTTGAATTTATAGAGGTTTAGAAAAATTGTTTCATCAGATGATATATGTAGATTGTAGAAGTTTAAATGTATAATTTTTATTACGATGAAAGCGACAATAAAGAAAGAAAAAAAACATAGAAATGCTATTTATCTCGGAACATTTTTTGATTCGGATCATTATGTAAAATAAAATTAAACAATAAAGTTGTAATTAGTAGTGTATTGTGCCACAAGTGTTTTAAATTTTAATTGTTTTGACTAATTAATTGTTCAAGTTAAATTTGTAAAATCATTCTATATTTTTGTTTTAAAACTAGTTAAAATTTTCGTGGCATTTAAATTAAATTTCGTATATGAAGATTTTTTTTGTTGCAATATAAAAAATAAAACAAACAAATAAAATACAACGTTCAACATTGTTGATTTATGAATGGCATAGTTTTGTATTTTAAATTATGAGCGTGTTTAATTGTTCATTATTCCACAACATTTATTGGAAAATAATTAAATCGATGGCGATTAAGAAAAGTAAAAGATGATTGTTATTGGAATCTAAGAAATTGTGTTCAATAAGCGCATAAAAATATAGCTCGTCATCAATATTTGAAAGTGATAGATTTTTTTTCAACGTGAAACATATATGTACAAGGTAGTACTTGAGGACACTTGTATTATAAAATTGATTCGGAAGGTCAAAAGTTTGATGTTGTTGGTTGATTACAGTGTAATTTCGATTCTTCTTTATATGGATGTAATACTGGATATAAATTCGTGGTTACCCGACTAGAAAAATCTTTCTAAACCTATTTAGGACCTTGTCAGGTATGTCCAATAAGGATAATGTATGGTTTGTAACGCTGATCAATACTCAGGAACTAATAAGGAAATTTTATCAGGTCCACATCATGTATACCTAATGTTTTCCTGATCAGGATCGCCTGAGTTGGAACTAATCAGGAATACCTTTTTAGGAATTAGTAATTATCGTTTAAATAAAACCAGATTAAAAATACAACTGTATTTATATTATTTAATACACTATTGGTTACTATAACAATAAAAACAAGATTTGCGTTTAATAACAGTCATATTTTATTTATTCTTTTATACAAATATTTTATATTTCGACTTTCGAATTTTTCATTCACTAAACCGAAAAACACGGTGACCATTCCAATCTTTTGCATTATTTAACACTGATGATAATGACTTTAGCATAGATTTATCGTCCAATGAGTTTTTTACACTGCTCAGTTTTCTTCGCAATACCTCTGTAAACGTTAGTAACATTATTTTATAATCATAATAATAATAGTTAAAATAGTAGTAACAGAATAGTATATTTTCCTACAAGAGATGCAAACATTGTTTTTTTCGTGAGTAAACATTTGAGAGACGCGCTAGCGTCGAGTGAGACATGCTTACGAACGAAAAACGTTTTTATCTCGCGTAGGAAATGCATTTTTTTCTATGATACTAATATATAATCGATATTTACTATAAATTATAAAGTTATAAATCGACAACAAAACATTCAAAATTCATATTCTATTTTTTCATGGTTACGTTGTTTAAAATACTTTGTAAAATTATATAAAAAACCATAGCAACTATAATTTGTTATTTTTTTATACTAGTGAGCTTACTTTTTGCATAGAAAAATGATATTTTTTGATGTCGAATTATTACCTTCGATACAGGTATAAAACTTTGTATCTTTGAAAATTTTTTTTTGAACTTTCTTTCGATCTTATAGCTACATAATTAATGGCTAAACTACGTATGCTGTTGTTAGTAGTTCACTCATTTTGTTTTCAGCTTCTTTATACGTTTCTAAGAAATTTACATTAGGATTATAAATAAGTTAATTTGAATTGCAAAAAAGTGTTTATAATAAAGCACTGTGCACTTACGAGCTCTGCCCCGAATATTAACTGGGAATGTTGACCATACCGTTATGGGTGGTTTGAAGTTTTTTACCATTTCTTGAAGCTCCTTACATTTTACAGGATTATCATAAGGGCCTGGCATATATTTTATCCTGTTCAAATGTGAGCCATGTTGTTGGAACTACATCTATCTGTTTTCGTTTTGGATCATTTAAAAATAACGCAAGACGATTTTTATAATCCATGTCTATAAAAAATTAAAACCATTTGTAAATCTGTTACCGTGAACACATGACATAAATATGACATCACAGGAAGGTCAGGTATGTGTGTATGACCTTCATGTGATGTCATATTTACGTCATGTGTTCACTGGGTAGATATCAATAAAATTTGCAAATATGCAGATTATTGCCAATTTGATATGATTGTGATAAGTGTGGCACCGTTTAAACGTTATTTTTTATTAAACTAAAATATACTAAATTTCAATGGTACTTAAAGCCAAATTATAATTTCGCAACTCTTACAAATCTTTATTAAATTTCTCAGCACAAAACGTCGAACAACATACATACTTTAAATAGAAAAACGTTTTATTAGAGATCCCTTTTGTAAATAAATACAAATCTACAATTTTTTATTAAAAAAAATCACTAATATCATACTGGTTTGCTTACAAAATAAATAATTCTCAAAATATAAAATCAATTCGTATTTTGTCATTTCTTTTAATCATAGAAAAGCATGTAAATAAATGTGCTCAAATATATTGATAGCTGACTATATAGAGTTAAACATAAGTTTTTTCTATAATTAACACTGTTGGCCGTTGGCACTTGGCGTAAGTTTTCAAATAACATAATGTCAATCTCTTGTAACTTTACGCAAATAACCGTTATTTGCGTAAAGTTACAAGAGATTGACATTATGTTATAAGTTTTTTCACTTATTAGAGGATTTTAATTTATTTTTTATTTGACTTTTCCTTCAAAGGGATTATCAGAATTTATTTTGAATGAAAAAAATGAATGATCATGGATTATACGAAATAATTTGAAGTTCTCTTGCAAATGATGCAGAAGAAAGAAACAAAAGAAAAATAAATCAATAGAAACTGCTACAGTGGAATGAACGTTTTTTTATCACATACTAATATAAGTTACAGGTTACAGGTTTACATAAGTTACAGCCATCGAAAACATTATTTTGTAGAGCAAATATGAACTATACAATTCATTATAGTAATATTGAAAATTAAAAACGTAAAAGTCAAAAACCGTTTTTCTGCTTTTATTCCAAACTAGGGGGTATCCCGCGGGCTCCGCCCCCCCCCCCCCCCGCCCCTCCATCCTTTCCCCTCCCTACGCACACCAATACACTCTTGCTCTTTTCATCCGGCTTTGATACAACTACTAAGTACTATCCATCATAATCCAACCTCTTCTAATCTATTCTGTGTGTACCTTCTGCTTAACTATAATTCTACAAAAACCATCGTGAGGTTAACGATAAATTTTTATACGATCAATGACAAATGGTTGAAAATAATAATAATAAGAAAATACTGAAATAGCAGCTTTTGTTCTTCTATATTTTATTTACAGAAAATGAAGCTATGCTAAAATAATGATGGAAAAAAAATATTCTATGATTTTTAGCACTATCTGTTATAAAAATAATTAATTTTCTTATTAATATCGCAACGATATAAATTTGAACGAAACGGCTAAAAGACAATTAGAGCAATAATTTTGAAAAACTACATTATCGAAAAATTTAAATGCCGTAAATGGAATTTTTATGAAGGAATTTTTATGAAAAAGGAATAATTTTTATGTTCTATAAAAAAAATAAACCAAAACAATAAAAATAAATATAGGATTAGCGTTGAGCTCCGAACCTTTCTCACAAGCCCCTACATCGACAATGACAACGAAATTTCGTACTGAGTTTCTTAAAGTTCATTTTATCAAATCGGTTTAAATTATTAATGTTTGAAAATGTATATTATAACCTAAACTGTTTTTTGCATAAAAATATCAAATGTTTTCAACCTACATTGTTTTTAAAAATTGTTAAAAATCTATATTTTTATATGCTGTTATGTTCGCTGTACTATAGAACAATTTTCTGGTTCTGCTCCTGCCATAATAGCGCTAGTATTTTACAAAATGTTGCGTCAAAAAGTGAGGAAATAGACCTTTAATCATGTACTTTCATCAATTTGTTTCCTCTTTTCTTTTTTAATAAACTTATTATAAAAACCATCTACCAACTTTACTATTTAATGTAAAAATTATTCCTTTAAAAAAGGTTATTATTCCTTTTAAAAAAATTCCATCTATTTTTCATTATAAATACTACATATCTTGTGACTAATTCAAAATAAAAAAGGTTTTATTAATAAAACATCAACAAAAATTATAAATATATGTATTATGTAACTGAATTAAAATAAAATCCCTGAATGCATTCTAATTTTTATTAAAACTTAAAATAACTAAACAGAATGACGTCACACGATCTTTTATGATAAAGCTATTATATTGCAAGAGAAATACATACTCAAATAGTAGTTTTTGTTTTTCCTTAATTTAGTTCACAGGAATGAAATTATGGCAAATAATTATCGGAAACCACTATTATATGATTTTTAGCACTGCCTGTAAAAAAACTAATTAATTTTCTTGTTAATATCGAAATTATAATAATTTGAACGAAACGGGAAATGACAGTGCAATAAAATGCTATAAAACTGCATTATCGATCAAATTGCTCTATCGTAAAACGAAATGTATGTATGAATAAAATAAAAGTGTGTAAAAAAACAATAATTTCAATGTTATTTATAGTAGTTGTTGTTATTCTTAATATCGAAATGTAAATATCGAAATGATTTTAATGATTTTAATTTGAACAAATTAAATACAAAAGCAACTTAACTTTTTAACTAACTTTAAAGAACTACTTTATCGATAATTCTAAGTATCCAAAAACAAAATTTTATATAAGTTTTATTTATATATGAATTATTTATTTATATGAATTCATTCATGAATAATAAAATAAAAAAGCACAATAATTTTAAAGTTATTTAAAGAAAATAATGAATTTATGAATAAAAAAATCGTACATTATGATGCTAGGACGTAAAGCTAAAGATTTTGGACGGATGTGGAGTTTGCAAATCGAGGCGCTAGCCTTTTTATTCGCCGCAAGCAAAATATTTTAAGAAAATTGGTTTATTCTAAATTAAAATTATAAATTTTCATAAATTTTAAAATAAAAATATGTGGAACAAGTAACCTTTGATAAAATATTTATTATTTTTTCCAAATTATTGTGTAGCTATGACAACAAATGATAACAACTATTTTAATTGGATAATGAAATTTTGAATTTAAGGGTTGCTTTGATAAAAAATTTTATTTTTCATAGAATTTAAACAAATACAAATGCTTTTTACTTTTTTGGACGTAGCTATGACAACAAAATAAATAGTTGAAAAGTGATACTTTAAAGCCGCAAATCACAGTAATAAAGTAACACTTTAATACGCAGGCGAATAAAAACAATTTTAATGTTATTTAAAATAAAAATTTAAAAACTGCATTATCGTAAAACGAAATGTATGTATAAATATGAATAAAATAAAAGTGTGTAAAAAAACAATAATTTTAATGTTATTTAAAAAAAAAATTAAAAAAAAATTTGCAAGAATCAGGTTTCGAACTTTCAATCTTATGATCATCAGTCGAGCGCGCTACCAATATACCAATTTGAACTATATTTGAACTATAGACTAAAGGATAGATAAGGTATCCGTTACGCTTGTATAGAAGGATAGACGTACGGCTATTATATTATTGATTAAATTAATTATTATTATTATGGTTTGTGTGCAACAGAAAAAATCGTTTAATCTCATATTTTACAACTCACCAACATTTACAAATCTCGTGTTATAAAATTTCGCGCTCTTATAAAAAGACAATATTGCATTAGAAAACTAATCATTTTTTATATGATAAATTTTAATCTTTTAATATTTTGTTTCTTGCATCGTTTTTTAAAAATAATTATAGTTTGAAAACGCCAGGCTCACAAACTGTTGAAAGAACAAAAGTTTTTTGTTTTATTAAACTTGACCGCAAAAAATTAAATATAAGCGATGTCACACTTATCATAAATCGCCACAACAACAATGTTGAAATGGTATAGCTTCAAGTAATTAGATTTTAAAGCTTAAATGCAAGAAAATTTAAACTTAAACCTAAACTATGATTGATTTATTACCAATAAACGGAAATTTAATTCACTTAAAATTAACACTGAATTTTCAAATTTAGATCTATATTTGATGTTGTTTTTATTGTAATTATATTTATTTTTTATCACTTTTGTATTATTTTCGTTATAGACAAATAATTAAGCACTTTAGTATTTAACAGTTAACACTTTAAAACAAAAACGAAATAAGAATAATGCGGAAAAAATACACGATGTGATCTTCCTTTTTATGGTTGAATATACTTTTTTTTTAAAAAAATGAAAAAAAACAGATCGAAAAAAAAGATACGTAAACGTAATGTGAATAAGAGAGAAAACAATCACTCTAAAAAAAAGATGTCAATCGTGTCTATTTCGCTAATTTTTACACCGAAGGTACCCGAAAAGATAAAATATTTTACTTCTTTGGTCCTATACTGGTTCTAGTCAGGAAAGTCTGGCGTTATATTTTATTTTAAAATATCAGGATTTCCTCACTTGGACCATAGACGGACCTCAGTAGACAATCCTCAATTTCATTTATTTTAAGTAACATGAGGTTATAATTACTTCTACCTGACATGTTCCTGAGAAGGAATGCCTTTAATGGCATACCTTACAAAATCCTTAGCAGGTCCTTATATATTCTATGGTTTTTCCTGAAGTAAATTCTAGTCGGGTATATACAATGGAATTTTGTGACAAATTTCGTTTGGCATTAGCTATCTCACATCAAGCTTAGGGAAATAAAATACTTTGTTAAGGAACAATGGCTGATAGTTGTGGGTTGGAAAATTTGAAAAAAAAAAACTACATGTATAGAATGGAAGAAAACGAAGGTCAATTGATTGTAGTGCATATACATATCTAACTAATAATGAGGTGCATACAATTTATTTTAGTAAAAAGTGGATCATCATATACAATTTATAATGTAAGCTTTATATTATTTATTTTATATAATTTTTTGTTCTTGCATAGTTCGTCCTAAATTATTATTAAATTATTATTTCTTGTTAGCTAAATTTTTAATTAGTGATTTCTTTGTATTAAGAAGTTAGTGTAAATAAAAGATTTTTCAGGTTCTGGGCTTGCGATATTATTTTTAAATGGTCCAAATCTCTACACTAATGGGATCGAATGGGTAATAGTCTCTGTTTAAGTTAGGTTATCTCCAGGTTATTGAAATATATCGTTGAACCTCTCAATGGCTCGCTCTGCCACAGTAATCATATTTCCTAATTCTGAAACTGTGTTGACTGTTGATAACCTCGAGCGCTTATGCTTGGGTTGTTATATCTTACCTGAACTCTTGAGTTGGTGTATCGATCTGGAATGTTGGCTTGTAGATCCCTTTCGTGGAAGGGTTAGCTTATTATTTGTTGATTTGTATATCGTCCGGGTGCTCTGCAATCTACTGCTATGTGACCAGGTACGTTACAAGAGTAACATGTTGCATTTTGGTGATTCCTTATGGGTTGCTGTTGGTAATGATATACCTGGGGTAGAATACTAGGTTATGTTTTAATTTGGCTGGTAGTTATTTGGTTGAGGGAAATATATAGATGGGGGGTTGTGCACTTGTTAAAATAGGCGGATATGTGAAAGGTAAATTATTCAGCGGGGGTGACTTGGAATAAAATTATTTATATCTTTATTTATATTATTCAAACCATATTGCATACCTGGATGAAAAAAAATCCGCTAAAATCAGTAATAAAGCTGTTTCTGTGGTAATTTAATAATAGCTCTGTTTGCAGCGCTAGTTTGATTAACGTTTCCAGCTTTGTTTGAACTTATTATTGTCTGCCTTATCGTTGGATGAGATAAACCAATTTTAAAAGCGTTCGTGTCGTAGAATTTGATTTCCTTCACAAATGCTTCGTTGCTTTCTGCGTACTTACCTGTTACCGCGTTTATGGTTTGATTTAATAACGTCTGTATTCGTTTTGAATCTTTTAACACTGTTTCTGCAGGTAGTTGTGGACAGTTTATTAAATCTCGAGTCAAATCAATGGTGGTTTTTGGAGGGTTAAAATGTCCGCATAAAAACTTTTTTAATTCCGCGAATTCGGTAAATGGTTTTAAATTATTGAGAAGCATAAATGCTTCTCCGCAAAATCGACTGTAAATGAAGGTCATAAATACGGGTTTCTGTTCTCTACTTTGATTCTCGTATATTATGCTACAGTTATATAAAAATATTTGAAGGTGCAAACTATCCCCACTAAATGTGGGGATAGTTTGCACTTGTTTAAATGTGTCGACGTTAGTCATTTTGCTATTGTTTCTTGTCTCTATTTCTATATTATTGACTAAATCTTTGGTTTCTATAGCTAAGCTAATTATTTATTTATTTGACCAACCGTAAAAGTATACATTTTGGTTACATAAAATTAAGAATACACTAAACTTACTTAAACTTAAAGGTTTGTGAAACTTTAAATAGTAGAGAAAGCAATTTGGCTTAGTTAAACTTTAACAACCTCTCTTTAAATGAAACACGAGAAATATCAAAATCAAAAATGGTATAATATTCATTAAACAATCTCAAAGAAGATAAGAATGGTCCAATAAAACCGTAATTTGTATGACGTAAGGTTAGTTTAAATAAAATATTTCTGGGGCGAATATTTCTACACGGTTCAGCAATATTACATAATTCAAGCAATTCGGAACAGTCAATGCAATTGGTCATTATATCGAAAATAAACATTACCTTTGCTTAGTTCCGCCTAGTATCCAATGACCTCATATCCAGAAGCAAAAGCCTGCTACTATAACTTTCGATAATAAATGTTGAAGGGTCTCGCGAAGATGGAAGATTACGTAACGCAAATAAAATAAATTGCTTCTGAATACGTTCAATACAAGCAACACTATTGTTATAGAAAGGAGACCATACGACCGACGCATATTCTAAAATTGATCGAACATACGTATAGTAAAGAGTTTTGATAGATAATGGATCATTAAATCTAAAATATCTGAGTTATTGCTATTATATAGGGTACTATCTTGGTACCTGGACTATTGAGACCTGCAGATCCTTCCGACTTCGGTTTTCTCCTGTGTCAAACACCTGTTCTGGTGGACTCCTATCTTTGCCAGAGATTATAAAAAACAGTATCTTCGCCTTCGCTAGTTGAACTCATTCACGTTCGTTCAAACAAATTTTATGTATCACAAGAATGTTGTTACGAGGACTATACTTTTGTATGATGTATTAATTGTAATATATTATGGTAGACAAGGCTTTGTTATTTCACGATGATATTATTTTATGCACAATTTATTTTTATGGTGTAGTTAGTAGTATTTAAATCAAGATTGTTAATTTACTAACTTTTACTATTACAGTATAGTGTATTTAATTCCCAGTTCCATGACGAATATCTATTTTTATTCTATATTCTACGCTTCGGTTTGTGTTTCAGGTTTTATAAATAATTTTAAAAATATAAAGTAATGTTTAAATGAAAAACGTGTCTCCGCTCTAAATTAGAACTCTTTTAGGACGATTTAAATAGTAAAGTGACTGTCATCTGTTTGTAATTGCATTTACTATATTATGAACTAATTTGTTTTCAAAACAAAACAAATTTAATTTGAAGTTTATAATTGAAGTACCCACATCCATTTCTCTAACGCTGAATGTCCATCTAAATTCTAAATGTATAACCATCAATTTAATGGACCATCTTAATGTATAATCATCAATTTACAACCATCCGGTAAGTAAAAATTTATAAAAAATTTAATTACTTCGGTCTGAAAGACCTAATGAGCTCAAATTGAATTCATGAGCTCAAAGTGAAATTCTTACCCCCACTTTTTTTGGCATTTCTCAACGTTTTAGGACCTACTGATACTAAAAAAGCAAAAAAAAAATATGTGTCTGTCTGTCGGCCGTCCGGCCGTCTGTCGCAACCGACAAAATCTAGAAAACCGCTGGACGGATTTCAAAAATTTTTTTTTCTAGAAATAGGTTTACTCAATGGAAAGAGCCGAAAGGACGATGTATTCGATAACTGTACCGGAAGTGTATCAAAAAATCGTCAAGTGTGTCAAAACAAGGAAATATGCATAATTTTTGCTTAAAAAACGTTCCTTTTAAGTGAATACGAGTAGAAACATTAAATTTGGAGAAATTTTGATGGTCGGGATTGGTATGTGAGATTATTGCATTATAAGTTTGTCAAAAACTGTTGTCAAGTGTATCAAAAGATAGATTTTTATTTATTTTTTTACCCAATTTTTGGAAAAAAACAAAATTAAATTTTGTTTGAAATGAAATTTTATTATTATTATTGAGAATTGTGGCATTATAAGTTTGTCAAAAAAATGTTGTCAAGTGTGTCAAAAGAAAGATTTTTATTTATTTTTTTATCCAATTTTTTGGAAAATTATAAAATTAATTATTTGTTTGAAATGAAATTTTATTATTATTATTATTGAGAATTATGGCATTATAAGTTTGTCAAAAACATAATGTCAAGTGTGTCAAAAAACAATTTCATTTATTTTTTTACCCAATTTTTTTGAAAAAAATGTAGCTGTTTTTATGAAGTAAAAATAATTTAAAAGAAATTGGACATGGAAATTTTTGAATTTGTTATAGTTTTTGAAATATTTTTGGAATTTTGAAAAAAGCTTGTATTTTTGATTTTCTAATAATTTTTGCAATATATTTAGAATTTTATAAAATTTTTGAATTTTTAAGAATTTTTGGAATATTATTGGAATTTAGAAACAGTTTAAATCTTTGATTTTATTCTAATTTTTGCAATACTTTTAGAATTTTGAAAAAAGTTTCAATTTTTGATTTTGTTGTAATTTTTGCAATATTTTTAGAATTTTTGAAAAAGTTTTAATCTTTGATTTTGTATCATTTTTGGAATATTTTTAGATTATCGTTTAGATTAGTTAGGGGCGTATTATTATTTAGATTGGTTAGGGGCAGCTTGGAGCGGGCGTCTGTCTTGGATCAAGCGGCTCACTGTATAAACGTGTAAAAATGTTGTTTCTAGTAACCTTAAATGCAGAACGGACCCAACCACTACAATTTGGGTTGGGCCTAAGGTTAACATCCTGAAACCGTAAAAAAAATATTTATTAAATTTGGAAATCAGAAAAGAATAACAGATCCGATCCGCTCTGCAAGAAATTAGACTGCCAATAATCGGAAAACAAGATTTTGATAGTCACTTTTTATACTGTAGTGGTCATCCCTCTTGAAGGGAATTTGGAACTGGTTTTCTTGTAGGTGCACGCATACAAGAAGCCGTGATGAAATCCACTTCGGTAAATGAAAGGATCTGCTACCTAAGGGTACGCGGTACATACCACAATACATATTTCTATTATTACCGTACATGCACATACTGAAGCTAAGACCGTCGACGAGAAGGATACTTTCTACATAGCACTGGAAGAGGTTATGAAACAAACACCTACATGCGATTTCATTATGGTTCTTGGTGACTTTAATGGGCATGTTGGCGGAGATATTTCTTATAGATATGTGGTGGACCTTAACAGTCTGCATTTGAATTCGAATGATAATGGTGAAAGAATGACTGAGTTTGCACTACTAAATAATTTGATAATTTCCAGCACTCTCTTTCCTCACCGATCGATTCATAAGAAGACTTGGATCTGGCAAAATGGAAACACTTGAAATCAAATTGATCAATTGCTAAAATCAATTGCCAATTGTTCAAATTGATCAATCACCTTCTCAGATCAATCAGCTTTTATAAGACGAAATTTTATATTAGAATTTATAAATTTGAATTTATAAAAACATTAATTGTTACTTAAATTAATTTAATTTATTATATTTTAATTTTTAATCTAACTAATCAAATTTATTTATTGTTAATAATTTTTTTTTTAAATAAAAATTGCATACATAGAAAGGGCCCTACAGTTGTTTGTAACTTCTGAGAGGAGCACCATACTTGCAATTTATTATATATATATATATATATATATATATATATATATATATATATATATATATATATATATATATATATATATATATATATATATATATATATATATATATATATATATATATATATATATATATATATATATATATATATATATATATATATATATATATGTATGTAATTAAATAAATAAACGAATAAATAAATAAGTTCAAGTGACCACGCGTGCTAGTTACAGCACGTTTCTTTTCGAGTGTTCTGGGTGTGCGATCCTTTAGAGGTGCAAAAATTGAAAGAGACCACTTTCTTGTATGTGCTAAAATAAGGTTCCACTTTCCAAATCCAAGCTTTCCAAAATTCAATCAACGGAAACGATTTAACATCTCATCTCAATGCTCAAACAGAAGAGAGAAATGATAATCATATTGTCCAAATATTGGAGAAATCAGAAACCATTAATGAAGACGTCGATAAGTCATGGTATTTGCTCAAAGATGCTGTTTTAAGCGTTGCTGAGGAAAATCTTGGACGACTTTAAAACCACTCTCAGAAGCCACGGCTGGATCAAGCATGTCTTGACGCTATTCAATACAAAAAAGATTGTTATCTTAAATTACTACAAGGACGCAACACCAGGTCCACGAAGGCAAACTATAAACTGACATAGCCGTTATAAAGCTATGGAGACAAACGAAGAGAAAATGGTGGAAGAGAAAGTTTGAGGAGATTGAAAGCTTCAATAAGGAACATCAATCGCGTAACTTCTTTCAACAGGTTACAACCTTAAAGAATGGCCCTCAAACTAGATCGACTGTTATTCAAAACGAAGATGGGGAGCTACAAGTAGACCTTAAAAATATTTTAGATACTTGGGTGACTCTATGGTCTGCTCTGGTGTCAATGGGAATTCCTAGTAAACTGGTATCACTATGCAAAATGACAGTACAGAACTCTCAATGCTGTGTACGAGTAGAGAACGAAATATCAAAGTTTTTTAAAGTCGACTCCGGTTTAAGACAAGATGATGCTATCTCTCCTATACTTTTTAATCTAGGCTTGGAATATGTGTGCCGTCAAAAGAAACTACCGACTAATAACAATATCTTGTCAATAAACTCAGTACAGATGATTGCTTACGCTGATGATGTTGTTTTTCTCGGCCGAAGTGAAGCTGTTATGAGTGAAACTTTCAAGTCGCTTGAGAGTGGTGCTAGGAAAATTGGTCTGCAAATTAACTACAATAAAACCAAACATATGAATGTTTCAAGGGAGGCTGAGAAAAAAGATTTGATGTGCGGCGATGAACGAATTGAGGGAGTTGAATCTTTTAAATATTTGGGATCAATGCTTGACTCAAACAACAGCATACTTACAGATATAAAAGCTCGAATCGCTACAGGTAATCGAACTTTCTACTCAATTAAACCTCTCCTTGGATAACCGTATGTATCAACTAACACCAAGCTCAAGTTATACAAGACATTGATTAGACCGGTTGTGATGTATGGGTCACAAACGTGGACTCTTACACAAAATGACGAATCGCATTTATCTGTATTTGAGCGTAAGATCCTACGCTACGTTTTTGGTCCACTTAAGACAGACGATGGAGAGTATAGAACCCGGTATAACTTTGAGATCAGAGACCTTCTTGAGGGTCCTGATATGACAGGTTGTATCCGTTCTAATAGGATCGCTTGGTTTGGGCATGTTCTATGAGCCGATTCACAGTCTGGAATGATTAGAAAAATGTACGTTAGTACCCCAGGGAGTGGTAGACCGCGAAGAAGACCACGACTACAATGGGAGACTGACGTAATAAACGACCTCAAAAAAATCGGCTGCCATGGTAATTATGTCGCTGTTGCGAACGACTGTGGTGAATATTCAAAGCTGATTAGCCTGGCAACGCTCCTACATGGAGCATGAACGCTTTAAAAAAAAAAAATCGTACTTTCTACTCAATTAGCCTCTCCTTGTATCACCGTATGTTTCAACACCAAAGTCAAGTTATACAATACGTTGATTAGACCGGTGGTGATGTATGGGTCACAAACATGGACCCTTACACAAAATGATGAATTACATTTATCTGTATTTGAGCGTAAGATCCTATGCTACATTTTGATCCACTTCAGACAGACCATGGGGAGTACAGAACGCGATATAACTTTGAGATCAGAGACCTTCTTGAGGGTCCAGATATAATAGGTTGTATTCGTTCCAACAGGATTGCTTGGTTTGGGCATATTTTAAGAGCCAATTCATAGTCCGGAATGATTAAAATATGTACGTTAGTAGCCCAGGGAATGGGCGACCACGAGGTAGACCACGACTGCAATGGGAGACGAACGTGATAAACGACCTTAAAAAAATCGGCTGCCATGGTAATTATGTCGCTGTTGCAAATGACCGTGGTGAATCATCGAAGATGGTTAGCCTGACAACGCTCCTACATGGAGCATGAATGCCACAGAAAAAAAATATAAACTTTTGATAAGCTTTTTGCAAATTCTAATTGCTCTTTTACACTTACACGAAAACCATTGCTCAGCCTTAGAAACTATCAATTTAGTTGGAACGAATCTGCATATCCTCGAGAACAGCTTCGGAAAAATTTACAATCATATGCTCATGAAGTGTTATTTTTCGTCGTTTAACTTTACTACTATTTATTGGTAAAAATGCACTATTATTAATATTTTGACAATAGAGACAGGAATAGACGTTTTTTGGAACCGCACCTTCAGACGCTTTCTGTAAGTTTTTGTACGCTTGTGGTATTTTATTTCCCTTATACTCACCAGTGCTGTGACGAAAGCATTCCTCTATCTGCCACATGGAGTAAACCCAAATAGGAGGCTTACAACTCCAACGGGTCAACTGTTTCTATTAAACTTCTTTCAGACCGAAGTGATATTAACAAAATTTCAATCACTGAATTTTATTTAATTTGACATTTAATGTTTGTCGCAATCATTTTGAATTTTGATCAATATTTTATTGCTTTTTATTTTTTTAAATAATTTGCCATTTTTTATTAACCACAACAATGACCATTAACAAAAATAAATATTAATAATAACTAATAACACAGTTTTGTTTACATGCATTTTATGACACACTGAAAATCAAGGAACAAGGCTTGTAAGTATCTTTAAAATATTTAACAGATATGTTTGTTGAAAATTGAAAAATAAAGCTCTGTAGTGTAGAAAGAGTGAAATTCAAAAAACTTATCTTTAAAATAAATTCTACCGAGAAGTGCTTATTAAGATTTACTTACAAATTCTGTTGACTGACAATGATAGCATGTTGTTTAGATCCAATCCAAAACAGAACGATGCCAATCATGACAATCATCGTGTTATAAAGTGAAAGCATGAAGCTGTTTTGTATTCAGTCGGTCTTAAACAAATCTTATGAGCATTATTTTGTTGGCTTTGGATGGAATCGTCATCCCGCTAGTCCAATGGATTCATTATTCTATGATTCCATGGGTGACAGATTTCAAGTTTTACGTACATTTTCAGCGATTACACTCTAGTTTAATTTTTCCATTCAATTTAGAACTATCTGCTCAAATACAAGTTGGATAAAATGGCAAGTTAATATAATTATAAGATATCAGAACAAGTTTATATCGTTTTAGTTCCAATAAATTATTGCCTCATAAAATTAACGCAGCCTTACAAAACTTGATTCATACGTACATTGATGTCAATGCTCTTATTCATAAACCCATAATTCATGGACAGTTATCGCTGTTATTTAGCTTTTATTGCTTTTATCAAAACAAATTTTGCTATAATTTAAATGTGTTTTTTTTTTCGAATTAGAACTGCTTTTAAACGATAAAAAAAAACTACAATTCAATTTAATTCACGACACCTTAAATTAAAATTAAATTTATTAAATATTTAAACTTAATTTTATATTTTTAATTGTTTTACATGTGACCACCAGTGTAGGTTATAATCGCTGTGGAAATAATGAAGTGTATTTAAAACGTGCTCCAACAAACTGTCCTCAAACTTGTGTTTGGTATTAGCACGAATGCACATTAACCAATTGACCAAGTGTTGCAGGATGTGACTGTAAATCTGGATATGTAAAATTTAACGGTGGATGTCGTCCAGCATCTGTTGTTTGTTGTCCACATCTATATACACTGATAATGGTCTAAATTGTCAAGCGACGTGTGATAAACCTCACTGTGAATCAGAAGTTAGTCATAGCGGTCGTTTTTGTACGCATGACTATATAAGAAGTTCCACAGGAGAGTGCATCCTGAAGGACAGCTGCTCGAATTCACAATGTTCAAGAGCCAATGAAATATATGCACAATGTCCACATGCGTGCGGAAAAAAATATTCGAATCCAACTGGTACAGAAGACTGTGATGTAATAAACTGTTATCCACAATGTTTATGCACGTCTGACTATGTTCAAGATGAGAACAATAACTGTGTAAAACTTCAACACTGTCCTAAAAGAGAACAACCAAATACAAATAACTGTAATGCTAATGAACGATATAGCAAATGTGGTAGAGAAAACACTTGTGGTGGTGATGAACCAAGCAATGAACGACGTACACGTGTCTGTTTTTGTGTTGTTGGATATGTAACAGATACCGTAACAAATGCTTGTGTTCGTCTTAGTCAGTGTACAGGTATACAAATATTCATAATCTGCTAAATTATTAATTATTAATTAATTAATTAAATCAATAATTTAAATTAATAAATTATTGTTACAATACATTCACAAAATAATCTTTTGATAGTTGACGCGTTTTAAATGTTTATTTATTTGACGCGTTTCAAATGTTATACATTCATCATCGGCTACAAAAATATAAGACTCAAAAAAACACCTGTGGACCCCCTAATCCTTTGTTGAATGTACCCCAAAAGCTGATGAAATTTTTCTCAAATTGATTGAAGCGTTTCAGCAACGTTTTATAAAAATCGATCTGTAATTGTAGGCTACAGTAGGAATAAACAACTGAAAAAAAAACTTTTTAACAGGAAGTGACAAACTGAAAGTTGGACATATTGGAACATAAAGGAAACAGCATATTGAACTAACATATTGGAAACAATACTAAAACCTTATATATGTACCAAGTTTCAATAAGATCGAAAGCCGGGATTAGAAGTTATTGAAGATTTAAACGTGTTTTTTTTCACCATGATTTTTAAGTTTCTTGTTAGCATGCAACATTCATTCGTGAATGAATTTCGATGACACTTTGGAAAACATGCAAATATGTTTGGCAAGGAGCTGATTAGTTTTTGAGCGATATTGAATAAAGTGGTCGAGCACCTGTTTTTTTGAAAGCTCAATAACATTTGCACCTGATAATCGAATTGAATGAAACTTGGTACATAAGCTTTTAGTACGGCTTATAACAGTTCTGCATCCCAAATTTCGATTTTTCACTTCCGATAAAAAAATTTTTTTCTCGTTCAACAGAATTTATGTTTTTTGGGATACTACGCTTTCTTTAATCTTATCTTCTTCTTATATATATAAAAATCACGTGTCACAATGTTTGTCCGCGATAAACTCCGCAACAACGTAACCAATTTAAATGAAATTTTGTACAATGTGTGTATGATGGTCCAGCTTGAGAGATAGGATAGTAATTATCTTGATTAAATTTTTTTTAATTACAAATTATATGTAACTCTCACCAAAATATTATATGAATCCTATAAATTTGGTGTTTTTTCATCCTGCTGGAAGATGGCCAATGTCCAGCCTGTCCCAAAAAAGGGAACTTTTCAAAATTCCAAAAATTTAAAATTTTTCAAAATTCTGAAAAATTCCATTAATCAAAAATTGAAACTTTTTTCAAAATTCTAAAAACATATTTATAAAAATCCAAAAATTCTATTTTTTACAAAATTCTAAAAATATTGCAAAAATTATAACAGAATCAAATATACCAACTTTTTTCAATATGCCAAAAATATTCAAAACATTATAATAAAATCAAAAATTGAAACTTTTTCAAAATTCTTAAAACATTCCGAAAATTCTTACAAAATCAAAAATTGAAACTTTTTTCAAAATTCTAAAAATATTCTAAAAATTAGAATAAAATCAAATATTTAAACTTTTTCTAAATTCTAATAATATTCCAAAAATTGTTAAAAATTCAAACTTTTTCCAAAATTCTAAAAATATTGCAAAAATTATAACAAAATCAAAAATTAAAACATTTTTCATTATTCTAAAAATCATTTTTTTGACAAACTTGACAATATTTTTTGAAAAAACTTATAATGCAATAAAATTCTCAATAATAATAATTTCATTACTTTTCATTCCATACAAATAACTAATTTTATTTTTTTCTACAAAAATAAATAAAAATCATTCTTTTGACACACTTGACATTATTTTTTTGACAAACTTATAATGACATAATTCTCAATAATAATAATAAAATCTAATGTCATACAAATAATTAATTTTATTTTTTTCAAAAAATTGGGTACAAAAATAAATAAACCGAAGTAAAATCCTCCTTTTGACACACTTGACAACATTTTTTTGACTAACTTCTAATGGCATAATCTAGATTTTGGTCTCACATACCAATCCCGACCATCAAGATTTTTCCACATTCAATGTTCCTACTCGTAATCACTTAAAATGGACGTTGTTTAAACAAAAAATATGCAATTTTCCTTGTTTTGACACACTTGACGATTTTTTGACACACTTCCGGAACAGCTATCAAACATGTCGTCCTTTGGCTCTTACTATTGAGTATAACTATTTTTACAAACAAAAGTTTTTGAAATCCCTCCAGCCGTTTTCTAGATTTCGTCGGTTGTGACGGCCGGCCGGCCGCCCGCAGACAGACATACATTTTTTTTGCTTTTTTAGAATCAGTAGGTCCTAAAACGTCGAGAAATGCCAAAAAAGTCTGGGTAAGAATTTCTTTTGGCCCATGAATGTAATACTTAGGTTTTTTCAAAACCGAAGTTATAAATCATTTTAAAATTTACATATGAGGCTAATTATTATTATTTTAAAAAAATCAATTTAATATTTTTAGAACTGACTTTTATACTACCAAACTTTATTTGAATATGTTATATTTACTTCTAAAGATTAAACTATGCAACTTACCAACTTTATTCCGCAACCATTTTACAGTTCAACTTATTATACAGCTAAAATTTGAGATTGATATATGTGATGGTATTTTTGCTGTGGGATTATAAAATGGTTGCCGAACTGAGTTCTACGATTATAGTTGTATATTAAAGATAAAATATATAACAATCAAATAATGCGGTTAGTAGTAGCGTATTATGTTTACGAGTCGTATTTAAGGTAAGTATAATATATTAAAACTAAACATGTTATGTTAAATAAGTATGATTGTCAATAAAATATTATGTTTACTGAGTATAGTTATTCCACATATAATGGGTGAAATGCATAAAACCTAGTAACTAGGTTTTATAGGTGTTTGCTAGGTTTTTTATATATATAATATAATATATAATAAATAATAATACTTGCGAGAAATATATTTTTTTTAAATAATATGTTTGATAGTAACTTAGTATGTTTTGTTGCGGTAAGTATAATACAGTAACACTTAACATATTATGTTAAAATAACATGACTGACGACAAAATAGTATGGTTACTGATTATGTTTTATTTGATCATATTATTATAGGAAATACAACAATGACATGTTTACAGTAAACACAATAACAATGGTTCAAGTAAATATGTTACATGTTTGTCATTTTCTAAACATGTATATTGTATATGCTGCCAGCAGAATATGTTTGGGGTAACCACATTAATTTTGTCAGTGATAAGAATAGAATATAATATTGAGTGAAAATGTTGGGCCTATGAGAAAATTTGACTATGAAAGAATTTTGTATTTATATTTTATGAATCACTTTCGGTATGATCGCAATAGCTTCGTCGTGTAAACAGTCACTCGCTGACAGCGAGTCACTGTCATATAATTTTATTTACGATTGTAGATTTTGTATCAAAAATTTATGTCAAATTCTTTGAGGAAAAAACTGATCTGAGATCAATAAAATTAGCTGTCGGCTTAAATTTATTTGATTAAAACGGCCCAAAAAAGGTTAAGCAAATTTAAATTTGATCCGACAGGTAACTAATTTTTACCATAGTTTGATTTTTTTCCCAATAAATGTGATATAGATTTGATTTTTAATAGTTCTGCATCCTATCTTCTGATTCGTCACCTATGGCATACAATTTGTTTTCACTAGTTTTGTTCGCACAACTAAATTTACGTCTGTTGATATATGTATATATATATATATATATATATATATATATATATATATATAATGACGATGGCTAAAGGTGCGTAAAAAAAACTCGGCCTCTTCAATAAATGTAAAAAGTATTTCACTCCGTACCAATTACTTCACATTTATAAGTCCTATATTCGTCCTTGTATGGAGTATTGCTGTCAATTATGGAGCGCTGAATCAGTTTCCATCCTAGCTCTTCGGAATGAACACTGGACCTGCTAGTCACTACTAGCATGAAGCAATCAGGAGACGGCGTGCATGGCAGAGTTGGGTTCCGAAGACCTTCAGCCATTCGTGTTCCAATAGTAATATCCCCGAGTTCAGTACAACCAAATATCTTATTTTTTACAATTCTTATATACAAAACATAATAAGATATACAAATTAAATAGTACGGGCTTGTCGAACAACTGATGTTATATCGAAAGGATCAGAAACTGTCCCTTCGATTACTATTGAACAATTTGATCCCGATGGTAGGAGTTTGCACAGAGAAACAAGTTTCTCTGTGAAACCAAGACATATGAGTGCGGACCAAAGGTTGTCGCGGATGATGCTATAATATGCTTGCTTGAAATCAACGTAGAGCTCGTGAATGCTGATGTTGTACTCCCAACATTTTTTCCAGAACCATCTTTAAGGTAAAACGCTGATCTGTGGTTGAGCGGTTGAGACAAAAACCACACTGATAGTCACCGATGAAAGATTCGGCGAACGGGATGAGTCGAGCAAGTACGATATTAGCCAATATTTTATACGCAGTGTTCAACAGTGCGATGTCACGATAATTCACACACTTCAGACGGTCACCTTTCTTATGTAGCGGAACAATGAGAGCTGTTTTCCATTCAGCAGGTAGTTCTTCTTGGTCCCAGATTGCAAGAATCAGATCGTATATACGTGAGACCAGAACTGCTCCTCCATTTTTTAATAGTTCTGCGGGAATTCCATCGATAACTGGTGATTTATAATTTTTCAGTTTTTTAATAGCAGCTTTCACTTCTCCTATTGCTGAGTAAGGGACAAAGACCACCTCAGTTGATGGAGCAGTTGCTCGAATAGGATGAACTTCATTGGTGCTATTCAGTAGGTCTTGAAAGTGGGATCGCCACACTGCCATCAAATCACGTTCACTTGTTGTAAGTTCATTATTGCCATTTTTGATGGCTGTAGATCTTGGGTGAAAATCTTTTGTCAGATTTCGTGCTTTGGCAAAGCACTCTTTCGAATTTCCGTTGGCCACATGTTAGTTGATGTTGTCGATGCAGCTCCTCATGTGTTCGCGTTTCTTTTTACGTTGACGTTTTACGTAGATGCTAAGGATTTCCTGGCGCATAGATAATCAGCTTGAGAGCTCGGGTGTTGCTTGTTAACCATTTTTCTCGCAGTTTTTGTTTATGTTCAACGGATTGGCGGCACTCGTCGTCAAATCATTCGTTGTGTGATTTCGGTGGTCGTTTTCCGATTGTAGTTTGTGCTGTGGCTATGCTATCATTCTCTTCTATGTTTTGCGTTATTATTTCCAGATATCTATTCAGCGTTAACGAATGTTAAAATGCATCGACAATTTAGCGCACGGTCTTTTTTGTTTGTCTATTAAATGTAGAAGATAATTTACACTTGTACTTAAAGATGAAAAGCATATGATCGATGTCCATATCAGCACCTCTGTTTGATCGAACGTCAGTTACACTTGTAGAGTGTCTCTTAGAAATCATGACGTGATTGATTTGATTTTCCGGTCTTCTGTCATTTGATTTCCATGATGCCTTGTGAATTCTCTTGTGAGGGAAGAAAGTGCTGGAAGCAACTAGTTCATACACCATAGCCAGCTCGGCTGGGTGAAACCGTTATTATTACTGGTATGATGCAAGCTGTTAGGACCGATATGTGTTTTAAGTTCTGCACTCCTATTTGAGCATTAAAGTCACCCACCACGATTTATATATCGTGCCACGGGATGTTATTGATGACTTCTTCGAGTTCTAGGAAGAACAGATCTTTAATATCATCTGCTTTGTCTTCAGTAGGTACATGAACATTGACGATCGTTGCATTAATGTTTTGCGTGCGGATTCTCAGTGTGCATAACCGCATATTAATTGGGCAGAGGTCTATATTATGCTGATTCACGCAACGGTTCATTAGAAAGCCAAATTTAAATTCGCCTTCGTTTTGATGACCACAATAATAAAGAGTGTATCCTTGCGCTGTTTCATGGATTCCACTGCCTGGCGATCTTAGTTCTTGTAATCCCACTATATCTAGTGTGTAGTTTTAGGAGATCTCCTTGTCTTCTATGGCTTAGCACGTTCCAGGTTCCTATTTTTAAATCGTAGTCCGGGGACAGTTTCCGCGGTCGTTCTTGTGATGAATCCGAGATATTCCGAGGCCAGTGTACAAAGTTCATAACAAAAAATTTTTTAACTGTAAGGTTTAGCCCTTTGCCCAACCCAAATTGAATGGTTTCGTTCTGCATCTTAAGGTCACCAAACGCCCGCTCCAAACCGACCTTTACATAGAGAACAGACGCTTGAGTTGCATTGGTTTTATGGCGCCAATAACTCACCATGGTGCAGAATCATTGAGTTTAAGCAGTATTTACTCTGCCCCTCTCAACTACATCCACCTAGTTCTGTTAGCGTTACCCAGGTAGCACGGCATGGACGTAGAATTTCGGGTTCGATACCCATACGTCTAATAGTCACATTATGCAAACTACCACTTGTCAATGAAGAAGAATCTCTCAACATGAACAAAGATGAAAGCATTCTTTTCTTAATACAATTAAATAAAAACCTGTATCAAAACCTGTTCGATTTCTTAACGCCAGCACTGTGTTGCGTTTGCCTTTATCAAAATTTAAAATTGTTCGCAATTGTGCGGTATGCACTATAAACCGGTGAAAGCCTATTGCAATTAAATAAAACATCAAATCAAACTAGTTTTGATTATCATAATAGCATAATATATAAAAATAATTATTAAAATCACTTGCAAATGTACCTTTCTACATTTTAGATCGTAAAATTAATTCAAATCATTATTGTTCATCTTAATTTAAGTTAATTCAACTTAATCAAAGTTAATTTGTGTTTAACAATAAAGTAGTTAAAAGTTGAGTCCGAGATCCTGTGAGGTTTGGGGATTTTATTCTGGTATCCCGGTAAAATTAGTGAGAGAGCAAAATAGTAAATAGTAAAATTAGTGAGAAATAAAAATCCTTAGGGTCTAATATCTTACTCCGTTAGGCTAGGATATAGCCTTTTGGCGGTAACAAGGATGGAATTTAGTGACAGAACAATGCTGCTCTCAATACTCTTTCCTCTAACAGTACCTTCTTTTATCGGCAATGTCGCTTTCGCTATTTATGTCGCCACTAATACCCGCAATGGACTCCATTTCTAAATAATTATTTTTATTAGTATATAATGTTCGATTTTCTTTATTGTTTCATATAGTGATTTCCATATTTTGCACGAGACAGGTTGGTCCTGGTATTACTAACCGATTGATACTAGGTAGAGGAATGCACAAAATGATATGATTCAAATATTGCGTGTTTATCCTAAGGTAAAATCTTTAAACTAACAATTTTTATTTCTATTTAAATCTTATTCAAGTTATTTTCTTTTAGTTTTATGTTACACCATTATTGGTATAATGTTTGCTATAAATAAATAATAAGCCGCGCACATGTGCTCTTTACAAATCCTTGTTGTATTTTAGAGTTTGAATGGTAAAAACATTTAAATATTATTTTTGCGGCACAAATATTTCTTCAATACATTTTCAAAGGATTTGTTTATCAAACTTTATAAACATATTACATATATAAAAATTATAAAAAAAATAAAATTTATTGGTTCTTAACTGTTGTTTGTACATCTATGAACACTGCTGAGACACTAAAGAAATAAATAAATTTTTGTGCTTTGCCATTTGTTGGTAAATGTTTTAGGATACTATAAACTGTTATTTAGATCTGATTTTTATTGCAATAATAAACAGAAATTAAAGGACGATATATACAAATTATAAACCTTTCGTTCATCATTGAGTTCAATATTATAAACTTTAACATTGATTTAGGTATACTCAGTGGTGATATTCAGCCGGTACGGAAAGGTACGCTCATACTGGTTGTTAAAATTTTCAAAATTTTCCGTACCGATTGTTGTATATATACATTTATGCTTCACAATGATATAAAGTTGTTATAATATCTTGGATACGCGATACATAAACACATTCATAAAAACCGGGGCGTTATGAGAGGGCATTATGAATTCATAACGCCCGCTATTAAGACGCTAAAGAACTAGATAAAATTATTAATGCTTTTAATTGATGCTGCGTTATTGCATATTTTGAATAATAAACAACTAAATTATTTTAAAACTAAATACCAGTGGATTAATGTGGTTAGCGACCAAAATGTGGGATAGGATGCCAGTGGTGTCGTGAAAATAACCAACATAAAGTTGACAATAACTCAAAAACTGCGCACTACAAAATTTTAAAAGAAATTGCAATGTTTCTTAAACTTAGCGCTTTTTCATATGACGTACCACATTCGTAAAAGAAATCCGTACAGAAATTATTGTCATGAATTCTGTACACAGGCCCCGGAATATCTCGGATTCATCACAAGCAAGAACGACCTCGGAAACTGTACCCGGACTACGATTCAAAAATGGAAACCTGGAACGTGCTAAGCCTTAGAAGACCAGGAGATCTCCTAAAACTCACACAACAAGTCGAGAGCTACACACTGGATATAGTGGCATTACAAGAACTAAGATGGCCAGGTAGTGGAATCCATGAAACAGCGAAAGGATACACTCTTTATTATTGCGGTCATCAAAACGGAGGAGAATTTGGAGTTGGCTTTCTTATACACCGTCGCGTGAATCAGCATGTTATCGACTTCTGCCCAGTTAATATGCGGTTATGCACACTGAGAATCCGCACGCAAAACATTAATGCAACGATCGTCAATGTTCATGCACCTACTGAAGATAAAGCAGATGATATTAAAGACCTGTTCTTCCTAGAACTCGAAGAAGTCATCAATGACAACTCGCGGCACGATATATAAATCGTGGTAGGTGACTTTAATGCTCAAATTGGTAGAACTTAAAACAAATATCGGCCCTAACAGCTTGCATCATACCAGCAACAATAACGATTTTCGCGCAGCCGAGCTGGCTATGATATTTGATCTAGTAATTTACAGCACTTTCTTCGCTCGCAAGAGAATTCACAAGGCAACGTGGAAATCAAAGGACGGAATAACGGAAAATCAAATCGATCACTTTATGATCTCTAAGAGACACTACAAGTATAACTGGCGTTCGATCAAACAGAGGTACTGATATGGACACCGTCATCTTTAAGTACAAGTGCAAATTATCTTCTACATTTAACAGACAAGCAAAAAAGACCGTGCGCTGGAATGTCGAAGCATTTAAACATCCGGAAACGCTGAATAGATATCAGGAAAAAATAACACAAAACATAGCCGCAGCACAAACTACAATCGGAAAGCGACCACCGAAATCACACAACGAATCGTTTGACGACAAATGCCGCCAATCCGTTGAAAATAAACAAAAACTGCGAGAAAAATGGTTAACAAGGAACACCCAAAGCTTCCAAGCTGATTATCTATGCGCCAGGAAAGCCTCAGCAAATCTTCTACGTAAAAAGAAACGCGAACACATGAAGAGCTGCATCCAAAACATCAACCAACATGCGGCCAACGGAAATTCAAAAGAGTGCTTTGTCAATGCACGGAATCTGACAAAAGATTTCCACCCAAGATCTACAGCCATCATAAATGACAATAATGAACTTACAACAAGTGAACGTGATGTGCTGGCAGTGTGGCGGTCCCACTTTCAAGACCTACTGAATAGGACGAATAAGGTGCATCCTATTCGAGCAATTGCTCTTTCAACTGAGCAGATTTTTGTCCCTTACCCAGCAATAGAAGAATTGGAAGCTGCGATTAAAAAACTGAACTGCAGACTATGAAGTGGAACGCGTGGAAAACTTCAAATACCTCGGGTCTGTAATAACATCGTCAAATGGCATGCAGGCAGGTATCAAAGCCCGTGCCTCTGCCGAATACAGAATTTTCTACGCATACTCAAAACTTCTGCGATCAAAACATCTTTCGCGGTCGTGTAAACTCACACTTTACAAAGCATTAATCCGACCTGTGCTTACATTTGGAAGTGAAAGCTGGACACTGACTTCCTCCGACTGTAGAATTTTAACAACTATCGAGAGCAAGGTCGTACGAACAATTTATGGTCCATGTAAAGTTGCTGAAAATCAGTATAGAATCCGAATGAAT
>OY856186.1:170269076-170340161 GCA_963693315.1 Diogma glabrata
TGCATCCGCGACTGTGTTGTCTTTACCTTGCACATGCTGGATATCGGTAGTAAATTGACTAATAAAATCTAAATAGCGAGATTGCCTTGGATTTCGTTCCGTTTTAGATTGTATTGCACGAGTGAGAGGCTTATGGTCGGTGTAAATTGTGAATTCGCGACCTTCGACAAAATACCTGAAGTGTTTTATAGCTAGGTAAATTGCGAGTAGCTCTCGATCGAATGCAGAGTATTTAGTTTCAGCGTCAAAAAGTTTCTTTGAGAAAAATCCCAGTGGTTCCCAACAATCATTATTACGTTGTTGTAACACTGCTCCGACAGCAATGCTCGATGCATCCGTAGTGATGCTGTATGCAGAATCGTTACGTGGATGCACTAACAACGTGATATTACACAATTCAGTTTTTAATTTGGTGAATGCTAGTTGACATTCGTTTGGCCAAGTGAAATTTTTCGGAGTCTTGGGCTTCTTTAGTAAAGCGGCCAAGTGTGAATGAATTGGAGCAAGTGTTTCAGCTAGTTTCGGTATGAATCGATGATAATAGTTTATCATACCGACGAATTGCTGAATACGTTTGATTGACGTTGGTGCTGGGAGTTCCGTAATGGCATTAATTCGTTCTTGAGAAGGCAGAATACCATTAGGTGTTATCGTGTGGCTGAGGAATTCAAGAGTGTTTACGCCAAAAACGCATTTTGAGCTCTTTATATGAACACCAAACTCGCTAAGTTTCTGGAAGAGTTGTTCCAGATGAAGTTTGTGTTGTTCCTCATTTTTCGATGCCACTAAGATATCGTCGATGTAGACGAATACGAAGTCTAAATCTCGAACGATTTCATTTATGAAACGCTGAAACGTTTGTGCAGCATTACGTAAACCGAATGGCATTCGAGTGAATTCAAAGAGGCCAAATGGAGTGGTAATTGCAGTTTTGTGAATATCTTCATTCGCGACGGGAATGAGATGATAAGCTCTAATAAGGTCAATTTTAGAGAAAATTTTGCAAGCATACAAATTCATCGAAAAATTTTGTATGTGCGGTATCGGATAGCGATCAGGAATCGTGACCGCGTTTAACCTGCGATAATCTCCACATGGTCTCCAGTCGAGATCTTTCTTTCGAACCATGTGAAGCGGACAAGATACAGAAGAGGAAGAAATGCGACAAATTCCAAGTTCAACCATATGTTGAAATTCTGTGAACGCAGCTTTTTGACGAATTGGATCTAGTCTGCGTGGTCTTGACACAGGCAAGTGACCGGTGGTAACAATATGATGTACCACGTTATGTTTGACCGGTAAGTTGTAGTTCGGCTCTGCTGTTAGGGAAGGAAACTTCTTTAGTAGCAGGCCGTAATCGTTGTCGATCGTATAATGGATGGGTGTTGGCGTATCAACACTAACCATTGTGGCATGGATTGACAACTGGGTAGCTGTATCAATCAGCCGTTTTCGTTTCAGATCGACTAAAAGGCCAAATTTACTTAAAAAATCAGCGCCAATGATCGGACGATTCACTTGCGCTAGTACGAAAGCGTGTGTGAATGTTCGTTTTAATCCGATGTCTACCTGTAGGAGTTTTGTTCCGTAGGTATTTATTGTTGAGCCATTGGCAGCTGATAAAACTAGATCCGTCGATTTAGGGCTATTTGTTATTAATCGATTGTTATTGACTGGGAGCACCGAAAGGTCTGCTCCAGTATCAATTAGAAAGGTCTGCCGATTCAATCTGTCGTGTATGAATAGACGGCTGGACTGTTTGGTGTCGACTACAGCCGTCTCGACCTCGATATTTACCCGTTTTTTTGATTGGTTTTTTGATCTATCTCCATAACAGTTTTGGATTGTGATTGTCCAAACGTGCATGGGGCTCTGCATTTACGGGCTTCCGATCCAAAGGTTTGGTGGTAGTAACACGGACCAGTTCTATTTCTCGAGATACTTCAAGATCTCGACCGTGGTCGAAATCGGGCTGGTGATCTGCCACGAAATTCAGCACCAGAAGGAAAGTATCGACTCCTTGAAGATGATTGGCGCAACCTTGTAAGTTGTTCTAGTTGTTTTTCAATCCTAATTAAACGCTCTTCAAATGTTGCTTGATTTGAAGATGGTGTTTGGTTGTTAGAGCGCATTGTTGAACGAGATGGTCGAACTTCGTGCACTTGGTTTTCAACTGTGCGGAGGGCCATCGCTTCGAACATTTTGTCCGCCATCTTTGCCATCGCTTCTGTTGTCGTTGTTTCCGAGAGAGCCGCCAATGGAATTCGGATGACTTCTGGCAGTTTACGCACCCAGAGTGATCGTATAATTTTTTCCGCAAAATTGGATCCGGCCAATTGTTTGATGAGACGCAGTGCCTCTGAAGGTGTTTGGTCACCGAGCTGTTGACCACGAAGGAGTGTTTCCAGGCGTCTCTCATCAGAAGGTGTTAATCGCTCTAACAATGTTTGTTTAAGCGCTTCATATTTATTATTCTCCGGCGGTGAAACCATGACATCTGAAATCATTTCACATAGCTCAGGAGTTAGCGCCTGTAGTACGTGGAGATTCTTTTGTTTATCCGATTTTACGTTTTGGATCTCGAACGTCGTTTCCGCAACCTGAAACCAGGTTTGTGGTTGCCGTGCCCATAATGGCTGTAGTTTTGTTAGGGACGAGGCACCGAGTTCTAATGGGGCCTCTGGTTTTTTTTTTGAGCCGGGCTCATGTTTTCGTCGTCCAACATTTTGTAATAGTGTTAAAACAATTAAATTGTAAAAATATTTTTAACAAAGATTGATTGCCGTTTAAACGAGAATTGAATTGATTTTTTTAAAACCAATTGCACTGTTAATACTGTTGTAATACGTAAATAGTAGATAAAAAGAATAAATTGTAAAAGAAAATGGTTAATGGTATCTTTACTAAAACCACCGCGGTTTTAGTTAACGCGCGTTACCGTGCGATTATTAGCTTTCCTTATGAATTATAATTTTTAAGAATATGTATACTTGCATATGTATATAATATATTATTCGTTTTATATTTGGTTATTATAACAAGAGTAAATGATTTTGCAATTCCAAACAAAAAAAATAAAATCAAAATCAAAAATGATAATAATAATAATAATCAATAAAGACAAAAGAAATGAAAAATTAAATTTAAATTTGAAATGAGATAAAAATATTGAATGAATTTCAAAAAAAAAATAAAATTAAATAAATTCAAAAAAAAAAATTTCTATTGTATGTATATTATAGTAATAAAAAAATAAATATCTGTTTTAATTGCTGGTCCAACGGTGTATGATAAATGATAGCGGCAATTATCAAGACAATAAAAATCCAATAATTAAAATATCTCTTCGATGATTTCTTTGAATGCTTGATGATTTGGTTGTTTTTAAATAAGTTTTTGATTTTATGTATTTGATGTAGGATAAATTCTTCTTTATTTAAAAGATGAACAAAAAGAACTGAATGATGAATGTGACGAATATTTGTTTCAAAATAAATCCTTTTTATTAAATACAAAATGTTGAAGATGCTAAATATTCGTTTAAGAAAAATAATGATTTATCTTGAATGTTTTTTTTCTTCAATAACTTTTCGTATTTTAATATTTGCTGTTGTTGTTATGCACTTTTGTATTTTACATGTGGTTATGCGAAAAACAGCGAAAGAAACAAATGTTATTAACACGATATATATTTGTATCAATTTTATGCAGCGCTACGTACCTTTTAACCTGGCACAAGAATGTACCAGGCTGTCTAATAACTGTGTTTGAATATTCTGCTATTCACGGTAAAAACCGTCACCGGAGTCACCAATGATGTTTGAAGGTTATTAGTAGTTACTACTGCGGGTACAGGTCGATGACACAAATGTATAACTCAAATAGTTTAGGTATAGTTATTAGGATAATCCTATATATATTCACAATTATGTTATATACACAGTTTTTAAAATACAAATTGTAATTAACTTTTAACTTAATTATGCAAATTTAAATAAAGTGTTTTAACAGTATTGAACTTTTAAATATAAGAGAGGAAAGTTAATGATCACATGTAGAGTGTTCGATAACGAGTGATTTTATTAATTCTTTTATCCGATCGGAAACGAAAATTTGTCAAAAAAATACCTTGAACTAAAATTGAATTTTTTCGAGGTTTGGTTATTTATTTTCGAATCAATTAATTAATAAATTAATTGATCGTTACGGTGCTGTAACTTTTATATATTACAGTAGAGTTACAGGCAAAATAGGTGATCGTTAAGTTTGTAGAGATTAAATATTTAGGTTTAAATATATTAACCTCTACAAGGCGCAATATGACTAGTAACTCAAATCTTTTTTGAAGGGAAGCAATACTTTCAAAAAGAAAAAATAAATAAAGAAGAAATTCAAACAACAATGAAATAAAAAGGCAAACGAATATTATGTTCGGCAAGTATACGATACAATTCGATTATGTGTATTGTGTGTGTCAATTGTCATTCATTTGTTAATGTTATTAAATTTTTTTATTCAGCCATGCATTAAATGTTATATGATTTGGATGTGCCGATTTTGGATACTTATAATTATTGAGTTTCGTTATTTTTTAAATTTATATTTTGAATTGTTTTTTTTAACCGACTTCAAAAAAGAGGAGGTTCTGTGTTTCATTGTAGGTTTTTTGTTTATTTATGTTGACCGATTTCTTAAAACCGGCTCGTTCGATTTGGATGATTTAAATTGTATTCTATTTGGGTTGATTTCGGGAGAATCTCATAATTTTCTATGATGTGAAAAATACCGTTTTTCGAAAAATTGGAAAAATCCACGTATTTTTATGTATTTTAGCCGATTTCATCATAACATCTTTATCTGTTTGGATAGTTTGAGTTGTATTATATTGCTATAGATGTAGAGGTGGTCGTATATAAAATCGCAAGACCATGATTAATAGATTGTCATTGATGAAAGGTTTCCGTGATTTTAAGTTATTACTTCAAAAACGCTTTCTGAGGCAAAATTTGCTTTTATGACTACTCTAGATGTGAAAAAATAATAGTTATTTATTATACAAGGGAAAAAAGTAGTAGATTTTAGCTCGAGGTTGTGTTGTCTCCCGACGCGAAGCGGAGGGAGACGAAAAACCGAGAGCTAAAATCTACAATTTTTCCCGTGTATAATACACTATTTTTTTCTGTGACTGGATAAATATTAATATAATTATTGAAAAAATAATATTAAACAAATATTACAATATGTGTATTCACCACACCATACGAATTTTTCTTGAATAAAAACTTAAAATTAAGTTTCATTTTATTTGTCAAAACCAGTTATTAACATCAAGAAGAAAACGGTATAACTTTTCATTAACATTAAAATAGTCATAAATGTTCATAAATATTCATAATATTCATCATTTATGTGTATATATGTATTTTTTCTGTGACGGGAAAAAAGTTTAACATTTTACTTCTGCTGACAGGTGCAAAAATGCTACTTTTCATAAAATACTTTTTTCCCCGGAAAAAAGTATGTACTTTTTTCCCGGATAGATAAAAATATATATATAAATACATATATACACATAAATGATGAATATTATGAATATTTATGAACATTTATGACTATTTTAATGTTAATGAAAAGTTATACCGTTTTCTTCTTGATGTTAATAACTGGTTTTGACAAATAAAATGAAACTTAATTTTAAGTTTTTATTCAAGAAAAATTCGTATGGTGTGGTGAATATACATATTGTAATATTTGTTTAATATTATTTTTTCAATAATTATATTAATATTTATCCAGTCACAGAAAAAAATAGTGTATTATACACGGGAAAAATTGTAGATTTTAGCTCTCGGTTTTTTGTCTCCCTCCGCTTCGCGTCGGGAGACAACACAACCTCGAGCTAAAATCTACTACTTTTTTCCCTTGTATAATAAATAACTATTATATATATATTTTTATCTATCCGGGAAAAAAGTACATACTTTTTTCCCGGGGAAAAAAGTATTTTATGAAAAGTAACATTTTTGCACCTGTCAGCAGAAGTAAAATGTTAAACTTTTTTCCCGTCACAGAAAAAATAAACTTTTTAAAAAATATAAAACCGACTTCAGGAAAAAAACAGAAAAGGCACAAAAAAGTGAAAAATAACTCGATTGTGGCTTTTAGAAACAAAAATACAGCTAGTTTTTGATTAATTTCATTTAATTATAACTTACCAATGACAAAAATTATGCTTTTAAACAAATTTATTATATTATGGAAGCAAATTTATTATAATTATTATAGTTTTTATGGTAGTTATTATATTTTAAAAGGTATTTTTTTTTTTTTTTTAAATAAAATGTGATGTGTAGTAGGCATTACAATATGTGTCACAACAACACATAAAAACCTTTTAAGACCAAGGTCCCACAACAACATGCGTTCTAAGGATGTTAATGGACGCAAATTTGTTTTTTTTTGTTTTTTTTAATATTTTTTTGTTAAATAATGGATAACTAAACCATAAATCCTTTCACATATAAAATATGACATAGGCCAATATTTCGTGATAGGATAGGGAAAATAAAAATAAAATAAGAGGTAAAAAGCAAATTTGTTTTAAAAATTTGCAGGAACAAAACTAAAATTGGTTTGCCAATAGTCCAGCTAATGGCATAATCCTTGATTATGGGACGCAGTATATTTTTCAATGATTAAAGCTCAGATATATAGTTATATGGAGGCTCGTTTCTTCGAGCAAGCTACAGCGTTCCAGCATCAAGGAATATTCATTAGCTAAGATTGAGAGTGCTACCGTTGACTGAATACAGTTCATCCGCCAGCACCCCTTAGATATCACCTTGGCTAGTGATATCTCACTGCTATTGCCAGTGGTATGTGATATCTCACGTTAAATCATATGCCAATAGCAGGGACTGAAGTACGCGGGGTTGTCACACCCGTGAATCAAAAAATAGAAAAAAATTAACAAATTAATAAAAACTGATCCCTCCATGCGTATTTGTAGACAAAACTGTGGAAAGTCGGTACCACATTGACGAAAAATCGAATAATATGTCTCAGGCGTGGCTCCGATTTCCAACAATTTTGTACTACCAATAACTTTTTAAATATAATAACTACCATAACAACTATAATAATTATAACAAATATAATAAAATATAATTTTATAATATAATAACTTTGTTTAACAGTGTAATTTTTTGTCTCTAAGGTATAATTAAATTAAATCAATCAAAAGTTAGGTGTATTTTTGTCTCTATAAGCCACAATAATCATAATTGAAATTTGAAATTAGAGGTTTATGTGACTAAAGTGAGAAACATAATCTTTACTTGCAAATTTACTCAAGTTCTTGAATAACTGCATCAATTGATGTACCAAATCATGTTTTTGAATTAAGTGGACTTGTATTCATCGTGAAATTTAATTTGTAATACGTTGTAAGACTTTGTAAAACATTATGGTTTTTTATTACAAATTGTTGTAAGTTACATTATCAAGAAATGCCACTCCAAATTTTAATATGACATATTTATTTTTTATTTAATGTTTTTAGTAATACCTGCCACAGTAGCCAAAGAAGTTTTGCTTCAACAGATTCAATTTCATCAGTTAATTTAACAGTTATTTTGAATCACCTAACAGTTTTCAACAGTTAGTTTATTCAACAATTAAATATAAGCTCCAAGAAATTAACAAAATTACAATCATTATTGGTCCAAAACTAATGGCGTTGCATATGGAAAAATTTTAAAAAATGTGAATTTTTAGTTTTTTTTCTCAGCTTTTTCCGAGAGTAACTTCAACAATCTTGATGCATTTTTACAAAAAATTGCTCAAAATTTTTGTTAGCATAACTACTATGCACTTGTTTCAATAATATATTAATTTTGTTTGTTTTGTAAAATATGAGATTCAAAAACCTTTTTTTTGTTGTCGAAAAGTTGATGAACGATAAATGCAGACGTTTTTGAGTAGTTTGCTTTTCACTAAATTATGTTAATTTATGATCTGTTGTAATTTTCCGAAAACGGATTGATGTTTCATGTTAGTTTTGTAATAAACTTCTGAACACAGATAAAATACCTCTAATACTTCTAAAACAGCAAAATATTGATTTCGTTGCCCAAAACAATGTCCTCATAAAAACCTTTTGCTGAAAACTGTATAAAAATCCTTAACCTAAACCGTTAAATCTTGATATCTCAAAGTCTTGAGATTTTATTCCCCTTCATATTTTTTTTTAGATTTTAGGAAAAGCTATGAGCAGCGGCACTATCATTCAAGACGCAAACTATTAAAATCCAACAAAATGTTCCATTTTATTCTCCCCTTATCATACAATCAGGGCGCATCTAAACTCACCGATATTTAAAATTCTGGGAACAGTTTTTAAAAAATTTATTTTTCAGATTACTGTTCTGCTTCTGGACCCAATCAGGTCTATAGCTCATCTGGTTCTGATTCAACATGTAAGGAGCCAGCTGGGCCCAGTTCATCTGGATGTTTCTGTATAAAGGACTATGTTCGAACCGAGTGGGGTTGTATTCCAATTTCATCTTGTTGTAAGCATATAAACTTTAAATTTAATAATCAACTATCTGACATAATATTTTCTATTTTAACAGCCACGTGTCCACCGAATAAAGTTTTTAGCAACTGTGACCATGTCGTTTCTTGCTCTGGAACTGCAGCCGGTAGATGTATGTCTGGATGCTTTTGTCCAAATGGATCTGTTAGAGATTCCTCAAATAGATGCATATCACCTACCAGTTGTCCTGGTAAGCAATTAGTTATTTTTGAAACATAATCATTTATTTTAATTGAATTCATCGAGATAAATTATAAAGAGATAAGAGCGGCTTCATCAAAGAATAAGATTAGATAAGATTAATTGGGGATTTTAACTACCCCTGATGTATGAAAACCTGGACGTGTATGTATAACCCCCTAGTGTTTCTTCTCGAGAAATATTTCTCGAGAAATTTTCGATAAAATTTAACAAAGACCTAAACTCGATTTCTCGAAAAAAAATTTATTTTTCTCGAGATGAATATTTTTCCTTTATTTAAAAAATTAAACGTTGTATTTACTAAAAACAATCAAAAAACGTCAGACAAGTGCGAATAAAATTCGCTCGCCAAGGGTTCCGTGAATGTAAAAGAACACAATATCAAAAATAATTGACAAAAAGTTGTGTTGTAATGTCTTTATATTCCCAGACCATAGACGCATACCAAAGTAAAAGTTTGATCGTAAACGTAAATAGTAAATTACAATCATATGTATACATCATATATATCCAATACACATTGATCAAAACTGACACCAAAAATGTTGCTTCAGTTTAAATCTTATCCATAGCTGTTTATGGTTACTCAAGAAAGATCCATTTACACCAGCTTGTAAATGGTTTAAACTTGATTTTTTTATCGATCATTCAAGTGTCAAAATTCAGCGGGGTTGAGAAGCTACATACATACTAAACATATTTTTTTACAATAACATAGCAACTGTTCATTGCAAAATTCTAAGAAAAATTGTAATGTTTCTTAAATTAGGTGCTCTTTCAAATGATACCACACTCGCTTGGATCAAAAAAGGTTTTTTACCCTCTCCTCTACGGGGGACTGTCTGAAAGTGGCGCTTTTTTGACAATAACTCAAAAACTGTGCTCAACAGAATTCTAAAAAAAATTTGCAATGGTTTCAAAAATTAGGTGCTCTTTCAAATAACACCCCACTTGACCACGTTTTAAATAGTGTTTTTACCCTTTCTCATATCCCCTTCCCCTTAATAAATATAATTATGAGTATGTGACACTTTTATGTATTTTTTATATACAACTTACTAATTTTTCTATCATTCCCAATACATTTGAAGATTTTTCATCAGTTAAGTTCGGAGCTAATCGAGGTAACAAAACATGAAGAAAACGTAATTATTCAAAATTTTACAAGAAATGGTGAGATGTAAAATTCCAAAATAAATTTTTAAGGAATACTCAAATGAAGCCCTTTCATATGATACCCTACTTGAATCTATAAAAAAATGTATTTTCTCAAAGGTCTCACATCGTACCCCTGTAAACCAAACTAAAACAACTTTAGTTTTATTTGTATCTGTCATTTTATGAGGACATGTTAGTTTTATATGCACCTCAAATTTCAGGTCCATAGCATTTATAGTTTATGAGATAATCAATATAATGTGAAAATATGGAGGGTCTGAAATCTCACAGCTCTGAGATATCAAGACTTCGGTCTGGGTAAAGGATTTTGATATAGTTTTCGGCATAAAACTTTCACGAGGACATGGTTTTTAGTTTTGGGCAGCGATGTATATCAAACATAACTCTTTGTTAAAGTAAAAGTATTTTTTATATCTGTTTAAAAATTTATTACAAAACTAAGACGAAACATCAATACGTTGACGGAAAATTATAATCATAATTCCAAAAATATTGTTATATTAAATAAAATCAAACTTTTCATAATTCCAAAAATATTCCAAAAATTAGAATGAAATCAAATATTTAAACTTTTTCTAAATTCCGATAATATTCCAAAAATTCTTAAAAATTCAAACTTTTCCAAAATTCTAAAAATATTGCAAAAATTATTACAAAATTAAAAATTTTAAATTTTTTTCAAAACTCCAAAAATTATAATAAAATCAAAAATTAACAATTTTTCAAAATTCTAAAAATATTCCAAAAATTCATACAAAATCAAAAAATGAAACTTTTTTCAAAATTCTAAATATATATTTATATAAAATTCAAAAATTCTAAAAATATTGCAAAAATTATAACAAAATCAAAAATTGAAACCTTTTTCAAAATTCCAAAAATATTCCAAAAATTAGAATGAAATCAAATATTAAAACTTTTTCTAAATTCCTATAATAATCCGAAAATTCTTAAAAATTCAAACTTTTTCCAAAATTTTAAAAATATTGCAAAAATTATTACAAAATCAAAAATTGAAAATATTTTTAAAAATTCCAAAAATTATAATAAAATCAAAAATTAAAAAATTTTCGAAATTCTAAAAATATTCCAAAAAATCTTACAAAATCAAAAATTAAAACTTTTTCCGAAATTCTAAAAATATTGCAAAAATTATTACAAAATCAAAAATACAAACTTTTTCAAAATTCCAAAAATATTTCAAAACTATAACAAATTCAAAAATTTCGATGTCCAATTTCATTTTCAATTACATTTACGTCATAAAAACAGCTACATTTTTTTTCCAAAAAATTGGCTAAAAAATAAATGAAATCATTTTTTGACACACTTGACAACATTTTTTTGACAAACTTATAATGCCATAATTCTCAATAATAATAAAACCGAAGTAATTTCATTTCAAACAAACAATTTTATTTTTTTCCAAAAATTGGGTAAAAAAATAAATAAAAATCTTTCTTTTGACACACTTGACAACATTTTTTTGACCTACTTATAATGTAATAATCTAGTTTTTGATCTCACATACCGATCCCGACCATCAAGATTTCTCCAAATTTAATGTTCCTACTCGTAATCTCTTAAAATAAACGTTTTTTAAGCCAAAAATATGAAATTTTGCTATTTTTGACACACATAATGATTTTTTTGACACACTTCCGGTACAGTTATCAAACACAGCGTCCTTTCGGACCTGTCCCTTGTGTATACTATTTTTAGAAAAAAAAATTTTTGAAAACCTTCCAGCGGTTTACCCTGCAGCGTAGGTAATGACGGACGGCCGGCCGGCAGACACACATTTTTTTTTTGCTTTTTTAGATTCAGTAGGTCCTAAAACGTGGAGAAATGCCAAAAAAGTGGTGGTAAGAATTTCACTTTAAGCTAATGTACTACTTAGGTCTTTCAGACCGAAGTAAAACTCGTTTTACTATCACCAATACCCTAATGGGCTAAAAAACGGGATAAAAAACGGAACCCTAATATAAATGTTTGCGCTTTTCGGAACAAAAGAGAACTAAAATTACGTTAAGGTAATTCTAAATAGTTTGACATTTTGTGTGAAATGCAAAATAATCAGAAACAAAAAATTTTCAAGAAACAACAGTGAACAGTTATTGAAGTAATTAAAATATTTTTTCCTACTCCTATCACAGTAAATTATAAATTACATCGCACTATCCATGACATGTAAATTGATTATTTCAAATAGCGTGCGGTAATGGATTTTCATATATAACAGGTCGTTCAATAAGTCCGTAGGATAAGTAAGAAAAAAACAACATTTTGGCAAAACTCGATTTTTTTATTCAACATAGTTGCCTTCGAGGGCGATACAACGAGTATAGCGATTTTCCAACTTTTCTATACCACTTTTATAGTACGATTTCTCTTTCTCGTCAAAATAGGCCTCAGTTTCAGAGATTACTTCATCATTGGACTTAAATTTCTTTCCAGCAAGCATTCTCTTGAGATCTGAAAACAGGAAAAAGTCGCTGGGGGAGAATCGCTAAATCTGGAGAATATGGTGGGTGGGTAAGCAATTCAAAGCCCAATTCATTCAATTTTGCCATCGTTTTCATCGATCTGTGACACGGTGCATTATCTTGGTGAAACAACACGTTTTTCTTTTGCAAATGTGGCCGTTTCTTTGCGATTTCAGCCTTCAATCGATCCAAAAGTTCACAGTAATACTCGCTGTTGATGGTGGTTCCTTTTTGGAGATAGTCGATGAATATTATTCCGTTCGTATCCCAAAATACAGACGCCATCACCTTACCGGCCGACTGTTGCGTCTTTGCTCGCTTTGGATTCGGTTCGTCGACTGCTGTCCACTCAGCTGACTGTCTTTTGGATTCTGGTGTGTAATTGTGAAGCCATGTCTCATCCATTGTCACATATCTACGATAGAATTCCCTTTTATTGCGGTTTAACAGTGCCAAAGACTCCTCCGAAGCATCGATTCGTTGTTGTTTTTGGTCGACTGTGAGCTCACGCGGCACCCAATTTGCACAGAGCTTTCGCATACCCAAATGTTCATGTAAAATGGTAAAAACACTACCATCTGCTACCTTTACAATGTCAGCTATTTCGTGCACCTTCAATTTGCGATCTTTCATAACCAATTTGTGGATTTTTTTTATGTTTTCTGGAATAACAGCCTCATTTGGGCGTCCACTGCGCTCTGCATCTTTTGTGCTGGTACGACCACATTTAAATTCAGCCATCCACTTCTCTACCATTTGTCTCGATGGAGCAGAGTTTGGATAATGTTTATCAAGCCATTGTTTGGTTTCCACTGTATTTTTTTTCATCAAAAAGCAATGCTTTATTAAAATTCGAAATTCACTTTTTTCCATTTTTTTTCAAAAACAAAAGTTGCTTCACACAAAATGCTATAACTCACGAATAAATAGTCAGATTGCTGTCAAATTTATACAGGTATCGTTTGAAGGTTAGTACTAAATAAAAATCATATGGAAAAAATTCTAGTAACGCCATCTATGTGTCATCCTACGGACTTATTGAATGACCTAGTATATTACCGCACGCTTTTAATAAAAAGAAAAATTTTTATTTAAAGAAAAATTTGATTTTTAAAAATTAAATATTTCAATTCATTTTGACACAGAATAATGCAAAGCCTACCCCAATTTGTAAACTATTTGCATTTAATTTATAATTAGTAGTTCATTTTTTCAAGTAATTATATGCGTTTGGGCATTAAAACAAAGTCGTAGGAAAAGTATATAACAAATCTCGAGTTGTAAAGCATTTTCCATGCTCGTGAAGATACTGCACTCGACGCTACGCGTCTCGTGCGCAAAATTTTCCCTCGCATGTAAAATGCTATTTACAATTCTAGATATGTAATATACTATTTCCACACCCGTACTATAAAAATACACTTATATGACCAAAATCCATTTTAAAATGATTTTCATTTCGATACAGATTTTATTACGATACAGAGTTTTAATCAATAGAAAGAAACCCATAGTTTTTCAATTAAACATGTTATGCATATGACGTTTGTTGAAATTTTTGTATGGGAAAAAAATTGAACTTTGAAATTTGAAATTTGAAATTTTCGTTGTAATTTTCGTTCTTCGTCATTTACCGGGTGTAGCATATGCCACTTTCATGTAATGGTTTTTAAAACACTTGCATATACCATACGAAACTCGCCTACGGCTCGCTTCGTATCCCGGTTAATGCTCGTGTATTAATAACCATCATTACATGATCGTAGCATACTATACTATTATTTCATACTGATATCTAAAGCGGCATTTTTCGGATTATTTATGGTACAAAAAGTTGAACTTTAATGTCCTAGGACTTTATAAAATTTTATAAAGTCCTAGGACGTTAAAGTTCAATTTTTTTACCATAAACGTTGAACTTTAACGTCCTAGGACTTTATAAAATTTTATAAAGTCCTAGGACGTTAAAGTTCAACTTTTTGGGCAAAATTTAAAACTCATTTCTTTTTATTTTAATAAATTTCCAGTATGAAATAAAATTTTGTATTTACCTCAAACGAAAAGTGTATTTAGAGGTACTCACTAGTAATTCCGGAGAGGTACTAGTAAGTAAACAACTAGCTCGTACTTTAAAGTTTCACTTTTCGTTCTAGATAAATAAATAACTATTATGTAACTAGCCGCTTTTTAAAATGGTTTTAAAAAATTTAACCATTTGCATCAAATAACCATTAAAATGAACAACCCAAATCAATTCGATGATATTTGGAAACATTTTACCAAAAACAATAAGGATGCATCAAACTGAAATATTTGTGTAAAACAATATTATGTAAAGGATCTGCAACCACTGGTCTTCATCGACATTTCGATGCGATACATTCTTTTAAGTCGGGCACAAGTGGAAAGTGGAAGTGGTCGAGTCGGGCACAAGTGGAAGAAGTAGTCTTGCGCATAAAATATGTGTTCAAATCAACAGTAGCATAGCTACTATGCACTTGTATCAATAATATATTAATTTTGTTTGTTTTGTAAAATATGAGATTCAAAAACCGGAATAATCTTTTTTTGTTGTCGAAAAGTTGATGAACGATAAATGCAGACGTTTTTGAGTAGTTTGCTTTTCACTAAATTATGTTAATTTATGATCTGTTGTAATTTTCCGAAAACGGATTGATGTTTCGTGTTAGTTTTGTAATAAACTTCTGAACACAGATAAAATACCTCTAATACTTCTAAAACAGCAAAATATTAATATCGTTGCCCAAAAAAATGTCCTCATAAAAACCTTTTGCTGAAAACTGTATAAAAATCCTTAACCTAAACCGTTAAATCTTGATATCTCAGAGCCTTGAGATTTCATTCCTCTTCATCTTTTTCTTTTAGATTTTAGGAAAAGTTATGAGCAGCGGCACTATCATTCAAGAAGCAAACTATTAAAATCCAACAAAATGTTCCATTTTATTTTCCCCTTATCATACAATCAGGGCGCATCTAAACTCACCGATATTTAAAATTCTGGGAACAGTTTTTAAAAAATTTATTTTTCAGATTACTGTTCTGCTTCTGGACCCAATCAGGTCTATAGCTCATCTGGTTCTGATTCAACATGTAAGGAGCCAGCTGGGCCCAGTTCATCTGGATGTTTCTGTATAAAGGACTATGTTCGAACCGAGTGGGGTTGTATTCCAATTTCATCTTGTTGTAAGCATATAAACTTTAAATTTAATAATCAACTATCTGACATAATATTTTCTATTTTAACAGCCACGTGTCCACCGAATAAAGTTTTTAGCAACTGTGACCATGTCGTTTCTTGCTCTGGAACTGCAACCGGTAGATGTATGTCTGGATGCTTTTGTCCAAATGGATCTGTTAGAGATTCCTCAAATAGATGCATATCACCTACCAGTTGTCCTGGTAAGCAATTAATTATTTTTGAAACATAATCATTTATTTTAATTGAATTCATCGAGATAAATTATAAAGAGATAAGAGCGGCTTCATCAAAGAATAAGATTAGATAAGATTAATTGGGGATTTTAACTACCCCTGATGTATGAAAACCTGGACGTGTATGTATAACTACCCCTAGTGTTTCTTCTCGAGAAATATTTCTCGAGAAATTTTCGATAAAATTTAACAAAGACCTAAACTCGATTTCTCGAAAAAAAAATTTATTTTTCTCGAGATAAATATTTTTCCTTTATTTAAAAAATTAAACGTTGTATTTACTAAAAACAATCAAAAAACGTCAGACAAGTGCGAATAAAATTCGCTCGCCAAGGGTTCCGTGAATGTAAAAGAACACAATATCAAAAATAATTGACAAAAAGTTGTGTTGTAATGTCTTATAGTTATATGCAAAAAATTGATAAATTCACACTGAAAAAAACATGTCCTATTTCCAATCGAAATGCAATTGTCTCAACCTCACCGTGCGGTCACATATGGCGAATCAAACTACGAAATTGCTTCAACAACTCTACAATTATAAATCGATGAAGTTGAGACAATCACACGAAATATTTATGTGAAAATAAAATATACTTCAATTAATCTCAAATACTTAAACTTTAAAATGAAAAATTCATGATATAAGGCCAAAGAAAATTTTTTTCAGGGAAACAGTTATTATCTTTATTCAACTACTGTTATATTGGATATAACACTTTATATTTTAAATAAACCTCATTCTGTTTTTAAGAAAATCTTATCGTGTAGTTGTCCCAATCACGGCGAAATTGTTTGTAAATAATTTTTCTTTGCACGAATAATAAACTGCCAACTTCGAGATGAGGTTGTCATGAACTTCAATTTTTTTTTCAGTGCATGTAAGGACGGCGTCCGTCGATGAGTGAAGTAATTGCTCAAGTAGTTGTTTTTGATGGGTTTTCTTTCCTCCGAGTTACAACAAGTAGCTTTAGTCACCAAACATTTTCCGAAAAATCCTTCACATGTAATGGAACTAGATAGTCATTAAATTTGTTGAAACTAAAAGCTTGAGTTGCTGAATGAAATTTATTCAACATTAACAAAATGTTTAGCACATCCCTTGACGAATGGACTAGCGTCAACAACAAAAGATTTAGGGATGTTCACATATTATTGTTATATCACTGGATCGGAAAATTTGGGATTCATTCCTTTAAAAAGAAGTTGTTCGAAATTATTAGATTTATTACTTACAATTTAAAAAATTGTTTAATCCGTTTGTTTCGTTTTATTTCTCGGAAAATCTAAAAGTCGAGAAATCAGAAACACTAACTACCCTCGATGTATGAACACATGGTTCTTATTAAAGAAACATACTGATAGTGTTTGTGTTTTACTTTAAAATTCTTCAAAGTTTATTCAATTTGTTGATTATGAGAATTTAAATTTACATATATTTACTTGGTTCTCAATTTGTACTAGGGTTTCTCATTTCTCGTACAAACTCAAATCACGGGAATCTGGGACAAAAATGCTAAATTCCCGGGATCCCAGGAAATCCTTGGATTCGCTAAAAAGCTGAAATTTTCTAATTGGGTGGGAGAAAAATGTGTAAAATTTAAACAATACAACAAATGCGCTATTGATTTTCAAATTTTCATTATTTTTAATTAGAAAAGCTTCAAAAAATAAATAAAACAGAATTCTATAGAAACAAAACAAAATAAAATAATAAATAATAATAATAAAAACAAAATAATAATTCTTCAAAAAACTAGTTTATCAATGGTGCGGCGCCATCACTCAATTTTTACCAAATTTTCGTGACGAAACGACATGTCGGTGGGATAGTCATTAGTGCATTGTATAATTTTTCTAAATTATTTGTGCGCTTCTTAGTTGTTTCAGAAATTATCAATTCTTTTGTGATATTTTTAACGTCATATGATACACCTTCTCTGTTACAAACAAATGAACATAAACCAAAATCAAAATCACAATAACAACGGTGAAAAGTACCGTAAGACCATAAGACAAAAAATAGTGAACAGTTCGTAGTTTGCAATTGAACATATTGAAGGCATTAGCAAGTCAAAAACTGAACACTTAGAAAGAGTATTAAAAGATTTCGACATCGCCCTTATGTAATTCTGCAGGAAACGCATGCAATAGATGTAGCGCAACTTACCTCTAGAGGATAATATTGATGCGTTACAAACTAATTAGTGCTATTTACCATCAAACATATGGATCTTCCACGTATATTAAGTCAGAAATCATGAACTGCACCCATGTACTTACACAGACGGACAACGATATACATGTTATTGTTGTTGATATAACGGAAACGGAGATTGTTAACGTTTACAAGCCAGAGGGGCTTTTATACAGCGTGGCCAGCTGCTGCTTACCATAATTTCACCATCCAGCAATATACGCTGGTGACTTTAATAGCCATCACAATCAGTGGTCGTACTCAAATAGCAATACCAATAGCATACAACTAACTGACTGGGCCAATAGTAACAACATGATCCTGGTATATGTTGCGAGAGACATGAAAACCTAATTAAATTTGCTAGATGGTGAAGTGATTACAATCCCGACCTCTGTTTTTCCACAAAAAACGAACAACGTCACCAATATCTAGAGTTTTCTTACAAGGTTTTCCACGCTCTCAACATCGTCCAGTATTTCTTGAGGTAGGTATCCAAATCCCTCGTTGTTAACTCAACCTAGATGGAATTATAACAAAGCTGACGGTATGGTTTGGAGTTGGATGCGGGCTAGGTATAGTTTGGAGTTGGATGCAGTGCTTTGCTGGATCCAACCCATTCCTTAAAATTACGATAGGTTCGCTGGAGCCATCATTTAAACTACAAAGAAAAGCATCCCAAGAGGCTTCCGTGAAGAATACATTCCTGGCTAGAGTAGAGAGGGTGATATATTTATTATTTGAGGAGTACTTTAGTAGTGGTGAGGCAGACGTGGCTGATGACTTAATATACTCACTGGACGTCACGAGGAAAGTGGGCTAATGCTATTGAAAACATCGATTTTTCCCATTGAAGCAGGGGAGCTTGCAGTCTCCTTTGAAAGCTGGGTGGCTCAAACTCAGTTACTCGTGCTAACAATGAAATAAATCAAAAGGACGTTGCTTATCATATCTTAAACATATCTCGTTCTTCTATTAATCGCCTTCATAAGAGAACCATTAAACAAAAATTAAGAGAAATGAAGCGCAAGTTTTGTTTTAGGTAAATTTCACAGAAAAATCTACCTATTTTAAGCTTTATTGGTTTTAATTTGTTGTGTTGATATGTGTCAAAAAAACCATGCGCTTAAGTCTTAAAAAAACCATACGCTTATGTCAAAAAATCTCACTTCGACTAACATTTATAATGGCAGCATCCAATTTCATATCTATGAAAAGAGTAAAAAAATGTTTATAGAAGTTAGCCGGAAATTTGATTGAAATCCCGGGATAACGGGATGAATATTTACCGCTGGAATCCCGGGAAAACGGGATCCCATTTGAGAAGCCCAATTCGTACACAAACGGAAAAGTTTAGCATCTTTAATACAGAGAGTCCTTGTTTTTCTAATGTTGTTCAAGCTCAAGTATTTGAAGCGCAAATAAAAGTGCGTTCCAGTAGTTTTGAAATATTGAAAATGAAAATTAATTTAGCACCAACTACGTAATTTTAATTTTTTTTGTGATCCAACAAACTTGAATAGCTCTCAAATCTTCAATCAATTGTTTATCTCAAACTTTTATAAATCATTCACTCGTTTAAAATATTTTTAAATAGGAATAAATTTACGGAACCTTTCTTAATTTTTTTTTATAGGCACAACTGACTGGAATAATCTAAATTCTTAATTTTTCAGAAAAATGTATTTCACCATCTACATATTCGGAATGTGGAAGCCAGAGCTCGTGTGTTTCCGGAAGTGTTATTCCTCCAACCGGATCATGTGCGTCGGGATGTTTTTGTCCTGATGGTAGCACATTGAGTTCATCTACCTGTATTCCAATTAGTTCTTGTAGGCAATGTAAGTTTATTTTATATTAACAAATATTTTGTTTTTATTGCAGTCTATCAACAAGTTATTTATATTTGCTTATTTATTACTATTATAGATCTCGAATAAACATGGGAAATTTTAAGGGCTTGGACATTCATTATAAAGGGGTTTGTGAATTATGATTTTCAGCTTATGGATTTCATCGCTACACTTTTTTACACATTAGCTTAAAATTGAAAAATTCAATATATGTAACAACATTTTTAATCATAATTTTTGTTTAATAAAATAAAATATTGAATACGAATTTGTTTTGGAGTAGCACAACTCGCACAACTTTAACACAATACAGCACTCAATTTAGTTTTTTTTTCCCAAATGGCGGAGCTAATTTCTATTTGAAGAAATGATTTTAGCGTTACAAAATTTTTCTGTTAGGAATACGAAATTTTTGTCTGAGTAGCACAACCAGCACAACTCAGGCACAATACAGTACAACCTTTGTTTTTTATTTTTTTTATAAGTGGCGGGGCTAACTTCTGCTCGAAAAATCGGTTTAGTCTGCTAACTTTTATTCATTGCTTATATGCAATTCTTTCTGAGTAGCACAACCAGCACAACTAGAGTACAATACATAGCAACCTTTGTTTTTCATTTTTTTTCAAAATGGCGGGGCTAACTTCTGCTTAATCTTCTGCTCAATCTTCTGCTCGAATGCTTTCTGCTCGAAAATATCCTTCTGCTCGAAAAATCGTTTTAGCGTGCCAACTTTTATTCATTGTTGACATGGGATTCTTTTTGAGTGGCACATCCAGCACAACTGTAGCACAATACAGCACAACCTTTCTTCTTTGATTTTTACAAAATGGCGGGGCTAACTTTCATTCGAAAAATGGTTTTAGCGTGGTTTAAATTATTCTGTTGGTGATACGATATTTTTTCAGTAGCACAACCAGCACAACTATAACACAATACAGCACTTCTTTTGTTTTTGATTTCTTCCAAAATGGCGGGGCTAACTTCTATTCGAAAAAAATGATGCTAGCTTTGTAAAAAAATTCTGTTAGGGTTACGAAATTTTTGTCTAAGTAGCACAACCAGCAAAACTGGAGCACAATACAGCACAACCTTTGATTTTCATTTTTTTCAAAATGGCGGGGCTAACTTCTGCTCGAAAAGTCGTTTTAGCGTGCCAACTTTTTTTCATTGATAATATGCAACTATTTCTGAGTAGCACAAGCAGCAAAACCCTAGCACAATACAGCACAACCTTTGGTTTTAATTTTTTTCAAAATGGCGGGGCTAACTTCAACTCGAAAAATTGTTTTAGCGTGTTTAAATTATTCTGCTGGTGGTACAAATTTGTTCTTGAATAGCACAACTAGCACAACTCTTACAGCGTACAGCAGACCCTTTGTTTTTCTTTTTTTCCAAAATGGCGGGGCTAACTTTTACTCGAAAAAATGATTTTAGTGTTATGAAATTTTTCCACTAGGGATATGAATTTTTTTTTCTAAATAGCACAACCAGCACAACTCGAGGACAATACAGGACAACCTTTGTTTTTCAGATTTTTCAAAATGGCGGGGCTAACTTCTGCTCGAAAAATTGTTTCAGCGTGCCAACTTTTTTCCATTGGTGATATGGCATTCTTTCTGAGTAGCACATCCAGCACAACTGTAGCACAATATTTGTTTTTAATTTTCTTAAAAATGGCGGGGCTAAGTTAGGTGACATCTAGTTCAGTCTAGTCTAATTTTGTCTACTCCAATTTTTCGTGATTTCGGTTTAAAAATGGCGAAGTAACAATCACCCATTAATTTTACGTTCATATCGCTGATAGTTTAATAGAATATAGTACATTTTGCTACAAGAGATGAAAACACTTCTTTTTCATGTGTGAGAACTTGTTAACGAGACACATTCAATCGAGTGGGACAATTTAACGAACGTAAAATGTTTTCATTACGCGTAGGAAATTGCAATTTTTTGTACGATGGTAAATAAATAATAATAGTTATTATATAATTAGGAGCTAAAGTGCTACTCTTTGTGTTGAGTCTATAGTTATAGACGAAACACAAAAAGTCACTTTAGCTCCAAATTAAATATATTATTTTTTCGGCAAACGTTAAAATTTTTTATAAATATGAAATTAGAAACTAATTCATCAAATTTTTTATAAATATATTTAAAAAAGTAATATAAAGTTATACATTTTCGGAAATTAAATTCTATTGATTTTAATTCATTAAAATGAACTGAAATGAATGTTGTTTTGAACAAATTCATAATTTCATGTTCTTTTTACTTTGCTGCCGCCTGCTTTACTGTTACTTTACTGCCGCCGTAAAAATATGAAATTCACTTTATTGCCACCGTAACAATATGAAAATTACTTTACTGTCGCCGTAAAAAAAATAAAAAGGGCATCATTTTACAGTCGCTTTGATTATACGTCAAAAAAGTAAGAATTTAACCTTCTCCCTAGTGGCAGTAAAGTTAACTTTTCTGCCGTTGACCGAAAAACAATATTTATAATAAATTATTATATTAGAAATCAACAACTTAACATTCAAAATTCATATTCTTTTTGTAATGGTTACTTCGATTTAAAATTTTTGTAAAGTTACATGAAAATAACATAGCAACTACAATTTGTTATTTAGCGAAAATGATTTTACACTAGTGGAAAAAACACCTTTTTAGAGAAGATTAAGCCTGCTTTAAAATAGACTTTTCATCTGTTATCATAGAAAAATAGTTTTTCAGCAAACGGCTGTAAAATTTAACTTTACAGCCGCTTGGGAGAAGCCTAAAGTTTTACTTTTCTTACATATAATCAGAGCGGCTGTTAATTAAAAAATAACAAATATTTGGATTGGATTATGAAATTTTGAATTGAAAGCATGCCTTGATAAAAAACTTTATTTTTTATATAATTTATACAAATTTAAATGGTTTCTACTTTTTTGGATGTAACTATGACAATAGAGTAAATAATTTTGATGTATTAATTTCATATTTATAAAAAAATTAAACGTTTACCGAAAAATAGTGTATTTAATTCGGTGCTAAAGTGACTTTTTGTGGTTCGCCTTTGGCCATTTTCGGCCTCTTCACGGTCGGTCGCCAAACTATAGACGCAACACGAAAAGGAGCACTTAGCTGCTAAATAAATAATATACTATTTTAACTATTAAGTTATCCTTACATTGGGTGTTTATACAAAAATATAGTGTTATGTGTGGAATATACGCTCAGAATAATACATTGTTGAAGCAGTTGGATGCTTAGATCCTCAGAATGTTGAAAAATATAAAAAAACTACTTCTTTCAAGAATGGCATTTACTGATAGACAAGACGAATTTGCTTACAATGAAACAGAACCGCTTTGCACAATTATTCAAAAAACGGTTCGACTCAGTTATTTAATTTTATTCGTGTTATATCTGAAGATTTTCAATGTTATCAGGAATTACTCGGTATGGGCACGCTTACTGGAAGAACACGTGGCATAAATATCCATGATAGTTTTCAACAAATATATTGTGAAACAGGACAAAATCTGGATAATATGGTGAGTGTGTGAACCGCCATGGTGCATTTTCCACGAGAGTGAAGAATAAAAGGATTTGTTTTATTGTTAAAAAAAAAATTTTAAAAAACACACTTTTATTGAAAATGAACTAAAAACTAAAAAATAAATTTTGCATTGACACAACACGATTTCCGAAAAACAAAGGTTATATTCAAACGTTAAATCTTTTATTAATAACTATATGTTTGCTTTCAAACTATAATAAGGAAATAAATATTTAAATATCTTTTTAAACAATTTAACACAGATGGCAAAATTAGATGTACAGACTAGAATACTATTTAACTAGAAGTTTTGTTAGATAAATAATTTTCCGTTACAGTTTTTTACAAAAAATAAAAGTGGGTGGCGTAGTCAATATAGAATGGCACTAAATATGTAGAAAATGTGCTAATTCTTAATCTTAATTAAGTAATAAGTATAAATACTAAAACTTAATTCAACTATTTTAAAGGATTATAAATCACTTATAATACAAGAAATGTGATGTAATACGTTCAATACGCTGACTGCGCCACCCACTTTTATTTTTTGTAAAAAACTGTAACGGAAAATTATTTATCTAACAAAACTTCTAGTTAAATAGTATTCTAGTCTGTACATCTAATTTTGCCATCTGTGTTAAATTGTTTAAAAAGATATTTAAATATTTATTTCCTTATTATAGTTTGAAAGCAAACATATAGTTATTAATAAAAGATTTAACGTTTGAATATAACCTTTGTTTTTCGGAAATCGTGTTGTGTCAATGCAAAATTTATTTTTTAGTTTTTAGTTCATTTTCAATAAAAGTGTGTTTTTTAAAATTTTTTTTTATTTTTTTTTTATTTTATAGTTTTTAGCGATATACATTTTTTGAGTCAGTTTTTTGAATTTTATTTTTTAAAAAAAAAACATCCATCACCAAACTCAATTCTTAATTCATTCATACGACGTTGTATCAAGTCATCCATATTTAATATTGCATCCTTTGGTTTCTCCTTTTCATTTCCGTCGTTTTTATTAATATCAGACAGTACAACATCAGGGAAGGCATCTTCTAATAACAATTCCTCTAATTCTTTTTCCAGAATAGAATCATCAATTGTATTGAATGTGTTACCACCGCCCAACGTTGATTGGATATCATCATGTACCTCATGGTTTTCTTGGACATCCGCCAATGCCTCATCAACGCTATCCAGCGTAATTCCCGAATCAGAAAGCAATTTTTTGATAGTTTTAGAACCAATTTTAAAAGCTTCCAACACTTTAGCATCACTCGTTGTATCTTGAATTTGAGATTGTAGTATTTGTATATGATCTAACGAAGATGAAACTTCGCTGAATTTCGTTTGCCATCTCTAATCAACTCTCATATTGTTATGTCTAAATCTTTAAATTCATTTTCAATTTTATCAATAATTTTCAATAAATATGATAAATCAAAATATGTAAAATGAATTATATTAATGCTAAGATGATAATGATGTAAACTTTAGAATCACCTTGTTTAGTTGTTGTATTAATCAACTTGTTTTGTAATTTATTATTGTACAGTTACCTTACTTTTATTATGTCCGTATCATTATCATCATTTGATATTATATTGTTAGTTAGTCGTTTGTTGGCAGTCAACGTTAAATAAAACATTAAAATTATAAAGTTGTACCATATTAAAATATTCTTTTATTTATCAAAACTTAAAAGTTAGTTTCAAAGAAATTAACAAAATATTTTTCTGTTTTTTCTAGATTATAAAAAGAACGTTCAAGCTCATTGATGGTGTGACTTTTTGTGCGGTGGCACCGAATTTTATTATAATTTTTGAGTAACTATCTATCGACTCTGTTCGTTTTCTAACTGTTGAATTGCTAACAATGCACCTTCATTTGTTAATTTAAACTCTAAATTGGAATTGGTAAGCTTTTCGATAGCATCGGCTAAGGACATAACAGATTCGGTTAAATGTTCCATTTCCCTTTGGATTTTTGTTGCTTCATTCTACAGATAAGAATAGAAATTAAACCTCGAGACAACAGAATCTTGAATAAAAACTCACCTTTAAACTTTCAATTAAAACATATTCTGTGGAATCATCTTTTGTTTGTATCATTAAATTTTTAAATTATTGAGACTCTTTGAAATACTTTTTTATCAACGAATTAAAACTCCTTCAACTCCATGTATACTGTCAAATTTCCATGAAATCATTTTTTAATTTAACTTCCTCTTTCTGAAACATATTCTCTAATACCGTTGCAAATACATAAGGAATTATAATATTACGCTGAAATGTATTTTTCAATTCTTTTATATTTATATTGCTTTCCTTATAAAGGATACAAACAATATTTTGTTATGGCATTTTTCCAAAATTTTAATTTAGAATCGTAATTAACAGGATTTAATGTTCGAACTCTGAATGGAGCGAACAAAGCATCGATTCTTACATCATCTTTCCATTCATCAGGATAATACATTTAATATTCTTTTTATGTACAATTCTGGTAATTTTAACAAAACACCTGGAAAAACACAAGTTTTATAAATGTATATTTCAATTAGATTTAGTTAAGATTTTTATTTTACCCCACAATGTAATATCCAAGTTCTTTTGTGAACTGGATTTTGTGTTGCCGTGATGGCTGTTTTAATATTCTTTTTATATACAATTCTGGTAGTTTTTCTGTAATTATAACAAAACACCTGGAAAAACACAAGTATTATAAATGTATATTTCAATTAGATTTATTTTAAATTATTATTTTTTGGCTTGAAAACTTACCAATGTAAAACAAATTTGATAATGTATACCAAAATGAACTAAATGTCAAAATTTATATGGGTACACTAGTTCTGATTCTTACCACCAGAAGTTTCCTCTAATTTTGACGATGGGTATAAGAGAGATTGGTATAATAAAGATTTTTCGATATAAAAATAACAAAAATGTGTAATATGACATATATTATAATGATATACTCAGTATGAGCGAAATTCCAACGTAGAGAATGGGATATTCAGATCTTATGGATTTTCATATTTTCATACATAATAACTGATTTCTAATTATCATTGCTGTATGTAATCTGTCAAATACAGCAAAATAACGATTTGAGCTTTAAGAAAAAAGGTCTATAAGCTTTCAAATGTCATACTTTTATTTTTGTTTTGTGTTCATTATAAGGCCTTTTATCCATATAAAATGACACAAACATGTATGATGTCTATGATTATAATGATATACACAGTATTACCAAAATTCCTTCGCTCAAAATGAGTCAACCAGTTTATGGGGATTTCAGTGCAATTCTTTAAAGTCTTTCAGAGTGAAGAAAAATTTGAATTTTTTTTCTTCAGTTTTATAAAGTTTTGTGCTTTAAAAGTTTTAGAAATACGTACTGACTGCTTTAACAAACTTGTCTTTTCAATTTGGGATCAATCACATAATGGGAAGTTACTGAAAAATGAATCACAAAATTCCACCCATCAAAGCTCTCAGATGTCAAGTTAAATAAAAGTGTGTAAAAACAATTTAATTTTACAAACAATAATTTCCTTTCATTGTATATTTCACTAACAAAATCTTTGTGCTTAATCTACTACATTAAGGAATACTATATAGAGACAAATTATTGTACAATTGTAAATTTTATCCAAGAAAATGCAACACGACATCGCCAATTTCGAAACTTGCTTATATCAGATGATGCAACATATAGTGCAGATTTACCGTATCATTATTTATTATTTTACATTTACATTTACTGGTTGAATAGCACATATACTCAAAAAGTTGACTGCCAGCTGCATGCCACGATGCGTACTATAAGTGGTACTATCAGATCCACCCCTTTACCTTGGCTCCCTGTGTTTCTATCACTAACCCGACTTCTACCCAACCTGGTTTCGATTTGCCACGTCATACCTGGACTACATTAAACCGAATAAGAACGAATCATGGACGTAGTGCTGATTCTGCCTACAAGTGGGGCATTTCAGAGTCCCCTGAGTGCGACTGCGGCGCTCCACAACAAACTATAAAACACATTGCAACTGTGTGTCCAATTCGACGTTACAATGGCAACATTTCAGACATCCATTTGGCAACTCCCGATGTAGTAGCATGGATAGACTTGCTCGATGTAAGCATCTAATGTTCAAATGTACTGCCCAATGTTCAAATATTTTACTTTTTAATTTTTACATTAATTTAATGTGTATCCATGTTTTGTTTTAGGTAGATTTCATAGAAGAGTCTACTTTTTTTTTAAGTTTGATTTTTAATGTGTCACAAAAAAACCATACGCTAAATAAAAACCGTATCATTATTAAGTGCGTTGGTTATCAAAAGAAACGGTTTTAGTTAAAGTTTTATCATTCCAAGAGCAAATTGTGAAATCGTATGAGGAACAAAAACTGATTGCTCATTACTAGATGACGAATTTTGCAAAAATCCATGCATTTCGAAAAAAATTATTATTTTTTAAAATTATTTTATTTGCATTGGAAATTTTTTAGGAGTATTTTCCACAATATGCATAAAAATTAAATGAACAGGAATCTGTTAGTTTCATATTTCAATATTACACAACTTTTTTGGACTGATTAATTGAAAAATACACGCAACAGTTTTCTGGTTTTGAAGAACATTCTCTTACAATAAAATCAGTATTTGAACGACATCTAGCGGATATTTCAAAACTCAAGAGAACCGAATGAACAACAGATGTAGTTATTTGAGTTATGTGAAGATAATATTATAAAGACTCTTTTTGATGCAACGAAAGTTCCGATTTAAGTATGGAAAAGTTCAACTGAATGCCCATGTTTACGCAAACATGCTCGCCGACTTCTTTCTTGCTTTAGAACTACTTACTTTTGCGAATACACTTTTTCATATTTGACCCAAATAAAGATCAACTTAAGGACTCAGATAGCTGATGCTCATTTAGAAGATCAACTTAAGGTACGTGTTACTAAGCTGGAACCTAATATAAAGTTATTTTATCAAGTTATCATATGAAATGAAAGAAAATTAAAATATCATCGCCTCCAAAGGATTGTTTTATCTAATCAAACCTGAAAACTTTGAAAACTTTGATGAAGGTTGCTGCTTTTTGAAGTCCAAAGTTCGCCGTAGGAATCTCCAATAAAACAAACAATATCTTCAATTTTAATTAAATGCACAATTTGTTTATCACAAACAATAAATTATGTCATACGTTATTTTGTTTTTATTTGTTACAACTAATTCGTTAAAAATTCAATATTAAGGGTGATCAAAAGTTCTTTTGATTTGCATGTTGATATTAAACAAATTAAAAACATTTAAATGAATTTCATAAGACTATTGTAGCTGGTATCTTTCTTAGACATCTAACTCAACATTCTACCCCCCCCCGCGTTAACGGTGGTACCGTAGACTAAATCTGCACTGAAAGCCTTGCAACCTTTGTGATGGGGTCGCTTTAAAGTCGATGTTGAAGTTTTCAAAGTAACAACTCTAACTAAATTGTCTTCGCCTGGATGAATTTCTGTAACTCTTGCTAGAGCCCATTTACTTGGCGGCAGGTTTTCCATTTTCATCAGGACTAAATCTCCAATTTTCATGTTTTCTGCTTGAGTCTTCCATTTATTTCGTTATTGCAAGGTGTGTAAATACTCTCGTGAATATCTCTTCCAAAATAGTTGTGTTAGTTGCTGGATTATCTGCCATCTTTTGAGCCTTGATACAGGAATAGTAGTTAAATCTTCTTCAGGAATTGTCACAATTGCTGAACCAATCAAAAAATGAGAAGGTGTCAATGCTTCACATGAAGATTCATCGTTGGATGCAGCAAGAGGCCTTGAGTTTAGAATGGATTCAATTTGACCTAATAATGTAGCTATATCTTCAAAAGTCAAATAACATCTACTAGTTGCTTTCATTAACAAAGACTTCACCGATCCTACTGCCCGTTCCCACAAACCATTAAAATGAGCTGCAGAGGAAGGAATAAAGAGCCAATTAGTTCGATTTTGACTTAAAAATTCAGAAATCATTTCATTGTGTGGTCTTGATGACAACAAATGAAATGTATCTTTTAGTTTTCGATGTGCCCCTACAAAATTCGTTCCATTGTCACTGTATATATCATTTGGTACATCTCTTCTAGCAACACATCGTTTAAGGGCTGCAATAAAGGCTTCGGTAGTTAAATCGCTGACAACTTCTATGTGTATCGCCTTGGTTGCCACACGGTTGAAAATATTGGTATGAAATTGGTAAAAAATGGTATTTATATAAATCCATAAAGAAATGGTATTAGTTAAATAAAGTTCGATGGTATAAAAGTTCATAAATAGCTCCATATAAATTGCATATATTTATGTATAAAGATCATTTATATGCATTGGTATAAATTATATATCATAAGTTAATGAGTTTCGTAAAATAAAAATTGGTATAAATTATATACCATGAGTTTATTGGTTTGGTATAATAAAAATTGGTATAAATTACATATTATCAGTTTATTAGTTATATAAAGGTATATAATCTATATATATATTAAATTTATACCTATACTTTATACGTGTCTTTTAATAAATATAATCTATAAATTTTATACCTACCATTATAAAAGTTCTAAACCAAACGGTATAAAATATATACCAATTTTTTTTATGTTAATTAAAATACATTTTTTTGTTTTACATTTTTATTTTCAAAAAATTCATTATACATATATTATTAACAATGCGTTTTTCTTAATATTTTACTTAACATTCTTTTTGTTAAAATGTATGTTTTTTGGTTTCCCGCGATGTCGCTTTACAATATGTTTCATGATTTACTATGTAGGCTACCTGAAACACGTAAGAAAAATCAACCCGTCTAAGCATGGAACAGTACATGTTTACTTTAAAATTAAACCGAATCACACATTGTTTGACATTACGATATTGTGGACTATTTTATTCAATTCCATTATATCAAAAACTCTTACCTGCATATAGAAAATCGAAGTAATCCAAATACGCAGTGCTGGTTGAATCCCTGAATTTATTTATTTATTTTTACTACGCCTACATTTATGCCATGCAAAAATGTAAGAAAAATTCCGCTTATATTTTCAATATGACTGCACACACCTTTGTTCAGAAATGAAATTTTATTCAATTTCTATACCAAACGCGTTTAACGCAATAAAAATAACGGTACTTTTTGTCATCGTATACTAATTTGATATAAAAATGGTTATTTTCAATTTATAAATCTCCATACTTTATAAGATTAGAAAATAAATTCAATACCAAGCATATATAAACGCTGCGCGGCAAATTGTAACTAACTGTATTTTTATCCCCGGTTATATTATTTGGTATAGAATTGGGAACTTGAACATATTACACTAGTTGGATATAGAAATGATATAGTTTCAATTTATAAATCTCCATACTTTATAAGATTAGAAAATAAATTGTATACCAAACATTGATAAACGAGGCGCGGAACATTGAAATAACAGTGCTTTTACCTGAGTTTATATTATTTGGTGTAAAATTGGGAAGTTCAACTTATAAATTATCTGAATACTTTGCACTTTATAAAATTCAATACCATTTTTCGCATACATATACTTTATAAAGAGAACGTTATTAAAAAAGTATCAATTTTAGACTAAAATTTTCAACAGTGCATGCACACAAATATCGCTATGGATCCTTTAATGAGTTTAGCTCCTCTTCCCCTCTTGGTTGCTATCTGGATTGGTCCCGCATAATCAACACCACTTCTGCTGAATGGTCTTGCTGACATAATACGTATTTCTGGAAGACTTCCCATTAACTGTTGAGATGTTTTAGCATTTTCTTTGAAGCACGTTAAATATTTGCGGCCACCTACAATCCAAAATTTTTGTTTAATAAGATGGGAGGTAAGGGAAGGGGGATGGAAATATTTTTTATGGTAATCGGATATTATCATATTGCATAGGAAATGTGATGATGGCAAAATGATAGGATGTTTTTGATCATATTGACCATCTATATTTCTAAACCGTCCACCCACTCTTAAGATGCCGTCCGCATCTATGAATGGAGCAAGAGATAACAATTTGCTTCGTCGATTAAGTGGGATTTTATTTGACAGCTGTTCAATCGCTTGATCGTATTCGCTGTATTGGGTCCATTTTATCAAAATATTTTCAGCTCGTTGTAGATCGTTTTCTTAAGCAATAACATATTAGCGCAATTTTTCACTTTTTCTTTTCACATTATTGAGAAATCGCAATACGTTGCGTAATGTTCGTATTAATTTTAAATAACTCGAAAGCCTAGTTGATTACTCGAGCAAAAATTTGTCTCCAGATTCCGTTTGAAGTATTCGTACTTTAACAGCTTTCTTTTCTTCATCGGTTTCTTCTTCACATTTATGTTCTTTAGGATCACTTCTGGGCCCGGAATTCTCGTCATCTTTTAACCAATATGGACCGTTCCACCATTGAGACAGTTTCACTAATTTGCTAGGTGTTACTCCTCTTGAAATATGGTCTGCCGGGTTATTTTGTGACTTAACATGATTCGAATTTTGTCTTGTTGTGCGTTCTGAAATTTCAGCCGTTCTATTAGCTACAAACGTTTTCCAAGTAGCTGGATAGTTTGCTAACTATTGTAGTACAATAGTGGAATAAGTCCAGACATAAAATGCTTTAGGAACGTTGACTCGCAGGACGTTCCATAATTTCACTAACAAATGAGCAGCACATAGTTCTAGTCTTGGTATAGACACTTGTTTAATTGGTGCCACTTTGGTTTTCACAGTGACGAGATTGATTTGTACATGACGTTGTATACGATTTGTACGTTTTTGTCAAAATATTTGCAGTAAATAACTGCACCAAATGCGCATTCACTTGCATCGCAAAAGCCATAATTTTCCGCTTGCTGATATTGGATGTATCTTGGAATAGCAATGTGTTCTATTGTATTTAACTCACCTTTTATTTTACTGTAGGAATCTGAAATATCTTTTGATAAGAGATCATCCCAGTCAACTTTAAGCATCCAAATTTGCTGCATCAAAATTTTGAACAAGATAGTGCATGGCGATATCCATCCAAGTGGATCAAAAATTCTAGATGATTCTGACAAAATTCGTCGTTTTGTTAGCTGCATAGTTGTTTCTAGGTTGACAGTGTAAGTAAAAATATCCTTCACGGGATTCCAACGTAGTCCAAAAATCTTTGTAGTTTCAGATTCATGATCAAAGTTCACATTGTTGTTTTATCTATATGATTGAACAAATCTAGTATATTTGACTCCCACTTTCTCAAATGAAAACCACCAGTTTTTAGAACTAAGATAATTTTATCTCTAAGATCTTTTGCTTCTTCGATCGTTGAAGACCCACCCACCTATGAAATCATCAATATAAAATTCATCCAAAATGCTGGATAATTTATTTAGATGCGGTAATTTTTGATCGATCACTGTTTGTTACAAAGATCTGATGGCTAAAAACGATAAGCTGGCTAATCCAAAAGTGACTGTTGTAAGTCTGTATTTTTCGTTTGGTGATTCAATATGCTTTGGATTCACTAAAACTTATCTGTACATCTTTTCGATGTCTGCAGTAATCGCTATTTTGTGCTGACGAAATCTCAAGAGTATTGACCAAAGAGTAGGTTGAATAGTTGGCCCAACCATCATGGTTTCATTCAGTGAAATGCCTGTTGTAGTTTTATATGATCCATCAAATACGACTCGAGCTTTTGTAGTGATGCTTGTTTCTTTAATAACTGCATGATGCGGAAGGTAATAGTCGAAGGTAACAGTCGGAATCTGGAAGATCATTTTCATTTTCAGATATATGTTCCATGTGTCCTAAATTTTGATATTCTCGCATAGTGTTGGTATGCTCGTTTTTTAAATTTTCATTTAATTGGAATTTTCTTTTTAAATTAAAAAATCGTTTTGCTAAACTTCACGAATTTCCAAGTTTCGGGTCATTAGTTTTAAATGGAATGTTAACCACATACCTGCCAGTTTCCATAAGTGTGGTTTCCTTAAAAATTTCTTCACACTGTCTTTCTTCTGGAGTATGTGACAGGCATGGTTTAACTTCCTCTAGTTCCCAAAACTTTCTTAGAGTTTTATCTATATCTAAATCCATCGTAAAGTTGCAGCCAACGAGGTTTCTATTTGGTTCTAATTCCAATGAGTGGGGTTGTCCACTTATAATCCATCCAAGAATTGTTTTTTGTGCAACAACAGTATCATCTTCACTTATTATTCGTCCGTCTTGTAAGATAAGAAAAAATGTATCAGATTCAATCAAAGTATCGATTTCACTTGGATGAAAATATTCAGAGTCTGCCAGTTGAATGTTTTTGAATAAGATCGAGTTTTGCAAGCTGATTTGTTGCCTTGGTATTTTTGATGGTAAATTTTTTAAAATTAATGTGTCAACATCAATTTTGTTTTCATAATCGTGAATAAAATTAAAATATAGCTTAGTAGCTCCTCGAGAAACCAAATTAGAAGTAGCTATTCCATTTATTGCAAATTTAGCATTTTTCCGTGGCTACCTAAGCCTTTGGATGCATGCTTCGGTCACAAATGATGATTGTGAACCTGAATCTAGAAGAATTCTACATCGCTGTACTTCGCCATCAACATTACGTACTTCTGCAGTCGGTAAAATTGACTGATATTTAGTAGACATCGTTGTGTTTACTTCAATTTTAATGCACTTGACAGTAGAACTGCATTGATGTGGACGTCCTTCTTGTTGTGTTGATATTTTAACCATATCCAAACTGTTATTTAAATCAGTATGTAACAAAGTATGATGTCTCCGTTTACAGTTAAAACACCGAAATTTCGATTTGCATTTAAATGCTTGATGTGCTTCTGATAGACAATTGAAACAAAGTTTCTTATCCACTACAAATCCTCGTCGCTCAGTATTGTTCATCAATAAAAATTCCTCACATTTGTTCAATACGTGGTTTTTAGTACATTTTGGACATAATAGTGCAAGAGTTCGGGTATGATGAATTGCAACCTTGATCGCAGGCGGTTTGTTTTGTTTCCTTGGAGTATCACAGCAATCAAGTTCATCGTTTCGGCCGTTTAAAAATTTAAAGAAATCATCTATTGTAGGGAAATCCATTTTTGAGCTATAGCGCGACCAAGCTTGTTTTGTTTCATGATTCAATTTGCTTTTCAAGATATAGACGCCATGGATCTCGTGTTTCTGCATTGGATCCGATCACCTTTAACCCTCGCAATACCTCATCAGATATGTCAGCCATGTGATCTAGTGCCTTAGTTGTGGAATGTGTGATATCAGGCTGCTCCATAAACCGTTTTAATAACTTCTTGATAACCCGTTTCTTCTTCTCGTACCTCGATTTTTGCTTTGCTCATGCCTTATCATGATTCGCTTCAGTGATGTCCATTTGAGTAACTAAAGATGCGGCATCATCTCTTAATAAACTTTTAAGGTATTGAAATTTGTAAACTTTCGAAACACTTTCGTTGTTCCCAACCGAAGCTTCAAATAAATCTCTGAATGACGCAAATTCAGAAAATTTTACAGAAAAAAACGGAATATTTAATTCAGGTAAACGAATTTCAGTTTCGCGCTTGTTTAAACAAGCTATTTCCTTTAGAAAGGACTGTTGGTTTACCATGAGGTCTTCTATTGTTAATTTTTGTTCAGAACCACCCGCTACCTCGGGTTCGTTTATTATTTTCAATAGAACTCGTTTTACATTAAAATATTGGTCATCGATTAACTATTGTTGCTTCAAAACAGTTTCTGTTTCATCTAACTGTTTTGCCAAGGTTTTATATTCTTTCCACTCGTCATTTAACAAAATAAGATTTGACTTAATCTCACTTAAACTGGTTTGGCTATTAAACTTCGCCGCCATGGATTTTATATTATCCATGCGTTTATAAATTCGCTTTAATTCGCGTAGATTTCGATCACTCATTGCAAATCAAATGTGTTAAAGAAAAAGTTAAAAAAATTAACAATTCAACGCACAATATATAAAAAACACACAAAATTTATTTTATTATATTTAATTCAATGATATATTGCTGCTGTAATATGAGAAGTTAATGACCTTAAAAATCTAAAACCGTTACCAAAATTCACACAAATTATAAAAGCTCCACAAAATGTTTTATCAATATGCAAAATTTAAAAATTATTAATTGATTCACTTGATTGTCTAAGTTTAATCACTTTTTATTAAACAGAAAGTATAATTACCAAAACACGCCAAATTACAGACGCCAAGCCAAATCCAAATGCCGTCTTTAATTTTCTTTATAATTATATTGTGATGCAACACAAAATCCAAAATTCGCTGGGTTCTTGATAATCCGGATGCGAAGGACCATGAAAACTTTGATGAAGGTTGCTGCTTTTTGAAGTCCAAAGTTCGCCGTAGGAATCTCCAAAAAAACAAACAATATCTTCAATTTTAATTAAATGCACAATTTGTTTATCACAAATAGAGATGTTTAAATACGGTATTTTATTTTTTTTGTATAATACAGCGTATTATACATTGTATAATACAAAATAAAATACCGTATATTCTGTACAAAAGTGCAATAGCCGACATACAGTGTTAGTGGTATAACAACAAAAAATTACTTCCATCACCATTTTCAATCACAACTAATTCATTTTCTTCTAAATAACTGCCCCGACATTTGGATTTCTTATCGTTATCTCTATATTTCTTAAACCAATGCTAATAAGATCTATTTATTCATGTGATTCTGCTTGGTTTCAATATTAATCACTTTCATTCGCGCCGAGTTATTGTATTTATGTTTTTATTTGAAATTGAAAACTTATCATTTCCCATCGGTAAACTGTTGAAGATTTAAATTATAATTTTTCACATAAACAAGATTACGTCTCGTTGATTTGTAAGACAAATACTTCGTGCAGTATGAGTTAGGCTGCAGATTGAAAAAGATTTTTCTGCTACAGTGGAATATGCGGCACGATGCAACATTCCGAAGAACCACAAACTCTTTGCCACTAAGTTAAACAATCAATATAGCTGTTATCGGTTTCAAAATGTGAGTTTTGAGATTTTGGTGTTTTAGTTAATCAATTTGAATGTATAGAAAGAGGACTACTCAAAGATGTAAAATTGAATGACAATCCATAGCTCATAATGAGTGGAACGGAATGAGTTCATGGCTCATAATTTTGATCTGCTGCATAAAAAATATTCCCTATAACGGTGAACAGTAATGATGCAGCATTTGATGTTTGAAATTTATGTTCTGTTGATATTACAACAATTTTGTTGCCATAGAAATTTGCGAATCACTAAAAATGCGTTTCTAACTGTTAGTAACAAGGGGCAATAACTCATTAATTTCTTCTGTGTCGTTCATATATTCAAGAACCAGTAGTATATATTTTTGCAGTTATAAATTTTTCAAGTAATCCATACGAAATCTCAATAAAATTGCAGATTACTGGTTCGCGCGCCACCACAATAGAAAAAAATTTTATAATAAAATACCTTGTATTTTACTACGTTTTGGACAATACGGTATTTTACGTATAATACCGCGTATCATACAATAGTATTAAACACTTTTACATCACTAATCACAAACAATAAATTATGTCACAATAGCAGTTTAATCAATGAGTGTATAATGAAATAGTTTATTCTGAAGCAAAATTTTAATATTTGAGCGAGGCACGAGCGAGAATTTTAATTTGCGAGAGAATAAAATTCATTAAACACGAATCGATTACAATAATTTATTCTCTGACAAAGAATTGTGTATTTAAAAAATAAAAACATTTTCTTCAATTAAAACAATGAATCTTTATTGTTTTAATTGATATCAAATTTCTTATTAAAAAAACCCTGATGATAAAAAACGCCCATCTCAAACAATCAACCAAGTTCAACTAAACGAAATAAGGGACTTTAAATTAAAATTTGATTTTTGAACAAAACTTATCAAAGCAATTGTGATTATAATTTGAAAATAATTTAAATGAAATCAAAACAGTTTGACCAATTGGAATCATACCAATTGAATAATGATAATTTTTTTATAGGAAAATTTTCATTAGACAATAGGTTAAGTTCATTAGGCTATATGGATGAAAAACGTGTTCTAGACAGAGTTGTGAAAACTTGACCATTTTTGATTTTCCTGAAACTTGGCATATAAGTAGTATGGACAAAATAAAAACTACAACTTATTTTAAAATTTTTTTAAAGTGCATAGTTTGAGCATAGGAGGCACCCCAACATTCATGAAAAATGAAAATTCTGCCAATCCGATGTAACTTTGAAATTAAATTGCTCAAGAACGGCTGTACCGATTTCATCCAACTTTTTTGTTTGATAGATGATTAATTAGTCGTTTGAAAAAAATGAATTTATTGTATTTATAATTAATTTTTAAATAAAAATATTAAAAAAACATTTTTAAAGATGGCGCTAGGGTCAAAGATTAATTGGAATTTAATTAATCTTTGAAGTAAAACTTCTTTAGGCGCGTTATGTGAACTTTGCAACGGAAGTAAAAAAAAACGAATATAATATTCGGCAAATGTACGATACAATCCGATTATGACACACATATTTTAAATATTCACTGGTTTTTGGTGCATTATAGAAATAGTTCAAATTTTTCAATGCTTAAATATTTAACAGAAATTCAATTAAAAAACATAATTTTGAATTAAATTTAATGATTTTCAATCCGAATTTTTGGAGTATTTTCATATATAATACCACGAGAGTGAAAATTTTGTCGGCAAAATTTTTCGATTGTCATGAAAGTTTGTTGCTTGGCAATTTTGCGAATGACATTTTTAACAAAACCACGAGCCGTCAGGCGAGTGGTTTTGGATTAAATGTCATGAGCCAAACTTGAATACGACAAGAGAAAAATTTTACCTTACAAAATTTTTAATTAAGTGGTATTCGACATGACTATTTCACGAGAGAAAAACTAAAAAATCATATGTTTAAACGTTTTATTTATTGCAAACTTCAATTATACAAAGCCAAAAAAATAATAATATTATGAAAAAAAAATTACTTATTTATGTAAAAAGTACAATTATTATAATTGTACGTTGTAGCATTATTTTGGGGATTGTTTTGCATCATAACCTGTGATGAATTTAAGTTAGAAACTGAGGATTCCTTTTCTTTATTTTTATTTTCTCGAAGGTTCTCTATAAGTTGGAAATGGTGTTCTTCATTTAATTGTAAACATGGTTTCAAAGAATGGGCAGAAGAATGTCCTGTAAGCTTAATTACTTCTTGTTCACCAACTCCTTCTTTTGCTAATGCAGATATTGCAGAAGCTCTATGTGAATGATTGGTTATTTTTATTTTTTTTGTTTCTATACCAATTGATTCTGCCGATATTTTCGTCCACTTTGAAATTGTATTAATTCCCAATGGTGAATTTTTGTACCATATTCCTTTCTCCCAATTTGGAAGTACTGTTAAAAATAATCTTGTTGTTGTTAGATAAGGATTGGATTCTCTTTTTTCAATAATTTTTAAAAATAACCGAACGGAACACAAATTGTTGTTAGCATTATTTTTTACCAGCCACTTACTGCCAGATAAAGCTTTTGATCCTCCTTGTGTCGTTTTGGAAAAGATTGGATTATATTCTACCCTGCCAGTAAAATTACCTTTATTATCATATTCTTTTTTAAAGTAATTAATATCACAATTAGCAGCTTCATTTCCACGCCATGCTAATTCGAACGAACATAAATGAAAAAACGTTTTTTGTAACCCATCAGGATTATCTTCAGAATAGCTTTCTACCATTTCCATTAATTCTTCTTTGGTAAACGCGTTAGAACTTCCTTTTCTGGTTTCAGGTTCAGCCTGAAGCTTTTTACGTTTTGTATCCCTGGCCAATCTAGCAAATTTATAGGTAATATCTTTAAATGGATCAATTTTGATGTTAAATTCTAGAAAATATTTTTCCTGAACCATTTGAGCAGTCGTATTCCAAAGTGTTTTCACACTAGCTTCAGTATAATCAGTTCCATCTCTTTTTTTTCATGTTAAAACATAATCTTCAAGAATTTTTACTATAACTTGTTCAGAAGTATCCTTTTCTAACGTATAATTACGTGCGTCCAGAAACATTCTAAACTGTTCCCACGCAGACTTTTTTATCTTTATTGTATTTCGCGGTATACTTTGCTTGATTGTACTCTCTATTTCATTTATTGAATTATTTCCAAATCTTGTATTATTCATGCTAATAATACTTATTTAAATTTTTGAAACAGTTTTAATAATTTTTAGACAGTTAAATAAATAAATAAACAACTTAGTTTCCCTAGAAACCACTAACAAAGATTTTATACACACAGACTTGAGAGATTACTAGATTACATAGATTTTTTCACATAGATTTTGTTGGAGTTTCAGTACTAAAAACTTAAATTAAAATATCTTGTAAATTGAATTTATCACTGAACTATAATTTTGTGTATTATAACGATCTTAGTATACTTTTCTTTTCTTTAAAAACAAAATAAATTTAAAACAATTATTATTACTTCTTTTCGAATTGTACAAGTTAGATCGTTGTAATGAAAAATTATAAATTAAATAAAAATAAAATAAATTTTTAACAAATATATAGAAATAACTAACAATTAAGTGGTTTTTTTCTTTTTCCTGTATAAATAATAAACCTAAAATAATATAAAAATACAGTCCACTCATTCTGCAAAAGAACCAGCATTCCATTATCCAACATTTGGTCCAATCGAGACGGATACATTTGAATTGGTTTGAGCAGCAGCCATTTTAATATATTATATTTTTATTGCAAAATAATGCAATAATTTTGGATCCACCATCAAATTACATATAATACATTTTTATTGCAAAATAATGCAATAATTTTGGATCCACCATCAAGTTATATATAATAAATTTTTATTGCAAAATAATGCAATAATTTTGGATCCATCATCAAACTATACAAATATTTTATTTCATCATCAAGAATACATCATTGATCATCTAGAATTGCAAGGTGACGTCACAATAACAATTTGTGAGTCGTTATAATTTAAATAAAATTATAAAAAATTTATTCGTATAATGGATATACATTTGTTTTAAAAATTAAAACAAAATCAAGAAATCAAGGCAACTAATATTAGTTTTTTTTAATAATAGTTTTGGTTTTTTGTTTTTTCTTATTTGTCTTTTCTTAATTTGAAAATTATTATATAAATATATTGTACATCTTTTTCAATTATGCCCAAATCAAAAAAAAGTGTCAAAAATATTAATGAAGATTCTCAGTATGAAACCATTGAGGGTACGCCAAATCCTTCAAAAATTCTGGGTTTTAAAAAGGTATCTCTACTTTCTAACAAATTGCGAAGCTTTGAAGCATTTTTCAGTCAAATAGAAGACGTTAATTCCTCTATTTATGAAATCAAAAGTAGGTTATCAGGACTGGATCAGGTTTTTAATGATTTTAGTTCCATTGCTGACACTTTAACGAACATTTTAAATGATGAAGAATTTGATGAATTTCAAAATTCAATACTTTCGTTTGATAATCAATATTATACCATTAGAGCAAATTTCCTCAAAATAATAAGTAATTTTAATTCAGAAACTTTAACCCCAAAACCTATACCAGATGTTACTACCAAAAAACACCATTCTGTTAAACTTCCGCATGTTAAGGTTCCAAATTTCGATGGCAAATTTTCTGATTGGGTTACCTTTAAAGACACATTTGAAGCTGTAATCCATAATAATAGTGAAATTGATGAAATAGTCAAATTTACTTATTTACTACAACATTTAGGTGGCGATGCCAAGGCTACCATAGGTCATGTGATATTATCTGCTGCAGGTTATCAAAGAGCCTGGACAGATTTAAAAGCCCGATTTGATAATAAACGTGCCATAATTGAAAGCCATATCGTACCATAATGCAATTTAAATTCCATCACCAAAGATAATGCATTCGGTTTGCGATCTTTACTTAATAGCTGTATTTCACATGTGTCTTCTTTGGAAGCTTGTGAACAATCATTAGATGGTATTGGAGAATTATTTTTAATACATATGGTTACAAAAAAGTTAGATCCCACACTTCAAAAAGAATGGGAAAATGAATTATCACCAAACGTTTTACCGAAATGGACGAAATTAATGGAATTTCTCCAAAGAAAATGTCGAGTTCTTGAAAGTATTAGTACCTTTAAAGAAAGTATAACTGGATCATCCTCCTGTACTCCAAAAATAAATAAACCTTCGTGGAAATCTCAAAATGCCAAGAATTCTATACGAACTACTTCTATAAATAATGATTCTTTTTTTGTTTCTTCTAATGCCAATTATAATTTAAATAATTCACAATCATCCGCAAAATCTAGTATTTTTGGTAAGCCGTCAGATATTTGTGCCATATGTAATGAACAATGGCATCCATTTGTAAAATGTCCTAAATTTTTACAAATGTCCACCATAGCCTTTATTAGATTTAATAAAGTAAAAGATTTGAAAGCATGTGTTAACTGTTTCAGATCTAAACATACTGCAACATATTGTACCGCAACGGGTTGCAAAATATGTAATCATAAACATAACACATTATTGCATCATCAACAACAATTGCAACCAATTTCGAGTTTTGACAATAAGTCTATACCTCCTGTTCAGCCTGCAATGTTCCCAAATAACTCTAATGTTTTAGTTCATCAAGTCTTATGGAAATTAACCAACCAAATAAAGCAAATTTTGCAATGCAATCCAAATATGTTTCTAATCATATTATTTTATTAACTGCTTTGATATTAATTCAAGACAGTACTGGAAAATATCATGAGTGCCGTGCTCTTTTAGATTCCGCGAGCCAGTTACATTTTATCACCAAATCCTTTGCTAAGCGTTTTAATATGAAATTATCTACTGTTGATAATTTATCCATTTCCAGTTTAAATAAGAATCAAACCATAATTAATGAAAAAATTACCACAAAGATAAAATCCAAGTTTCAAAATTTTGAGAAAATATTGGATTTTCTTGTTGTTCCATCCATTTCCGAAGCCTTACCTCAAAAAACCTTTGATATATCTCATTGGAAAATACCAAGCCACATTAAACTAGCTGATCCATATTTCAATACATCCCACCCTGTCGATGTTTTAATCGGTGCGGAAATATTTTTTGATATTCTGACCTCAAATCAACTGCAGCTAGATCCATCGTTACCTATTTTTCAAGAATCTGTATTTGGATGGATTCTTAACGGCAAAAATACGAAGAAACCAAATTATATAATTTTTCTCTTCTTACTGATCATAATCATTTTGAAGAACTTAATGATTCACTAAATAGATTCTGGGACGTCGAAACTGGTCCTATGAAAGTTTTTTTATCCAAAGAAGAACAGGCAAGTGAAGCACATTTTGTTCAAACTCATACTAGAGATTCTACAGGAAGATATATAGTATCACTACCTCTTAAAAATGAATTTAAAAATCTCGGCAATTCCAAAAACCAAGCATTATGTCGTTTTGTCCATTTGGAACATAAATTAGCGTCTAATGATCAACTTAAAACCCAATATACCGAATTTATTAATGAATATATTGATCTAGGACCTTGGTTCTCAAACTTTTTGAAGTCGGGGAACACTAAACTCTAATATTTTTTTAGGCGGAACATATATACAATACAGCATAAACTTTAAAACAGGGGGCGCGGGTTGCTTACCTCTTTGAAACCAAAAGAGCAATAAAAACAGAAAATACTTTTAAAAAAATCTCAAACTCAATGCGATCCATGAGCTTGAAGATCTTTACAGATTTCAGCGATATTGGGACAAATAAATGATAACGCCACACGCATTTTGTCTTCTAAATTCCCTAGTCTCTCGCATTTGTTTGTCTTTATATTGACCATAGTTGAAAATCCTGCTTCGTAAAGTTATGACGTGGAAAATAACAATAATATGTTCAGGGATGTTTAGCTTATACTCGGGTATTCATCTTTAACAGAGATTCAAAAATTTTCAGGAGTGTATTCATGGAACTGTAATTTTAATCCACGAAAGTAAAACTAGAAAATTCTGAAGAAATAAACGGGTATCCAATCATATTGTTCATAATGTGTGATACAAAACTTCATCCATTTTTTATTTGTTTATGTGTAAAAGGAGAATTTTAATAGCTGCAATTATATTTTGTTTCGAAGAAGTAATTTTAACCCGAAAGATATTTTTATTCATACAAAGCCGAGAAAAGTGTAAATTTTACGTACATGTATATTACTTCGGTTTTGAAAAAACATAAGTATTGCATTCATTAGCCAAAAGTGAAATTTTTACCCCCACCAACTTTTTTGGCATTTCTCGACGTTTCAGGAATCTACTGATGCTAAAAAAGCAAAAAAAAAATGAATGTCCGGCCGTCACAACCGACGAAATCTAGAAAACGGCTGGAGGGATTTCAAACATGTTTGTTTCTAAAAATAGGTATACTCAATTGAAAGAGCCGAAAGGACGATGTGTGCGATAGCTATCCCGGAAGTGTGTCAAAAAATCGTCAAGTGTAATGAAATTTGCATATTTTTTGCTTAAAAAACGTTAATTTTAAGTGATTACGAGTAGGAACATTGAGTTCGGAGTAATCTTGATAGTCGGGATTGGTATGTGAGACCAAAATCTAGATTATTGCATTATAAGTTTGTCAAAAAAAATGTTGTCAAGTGTGTCAAAAGACAGATTTTACTTCGATTTATTTATTTTTTACCCAATTTTTTGGAAAAAATAAAATAAATTATTTGTATGACTTATTTAATTATTAATATACAGATTTATGGCATTATAAGTTTGTCAATAAAATAATATCACGTGTGTCAAAAAAATTATTTTTAATTAATTTAATAAGCCAATTTTTTGGAAAAAAAATTTAATATTTGTATGACATGAAATGTAATGAGCATGAAATTGGACATGGAAATTTTTTAATTTGTTATTGTTTTTGAAATATTTTTGGAATTATGAAAAAAGTTTATATTTTTGATTTTGTTATAATTTTTGCAATATTTTTAAAATATTGAAAAAAGTTTGATTTTATATAGTTTTTTCAATATTTTTGGAATTTTGAAAGAAATATGAATTTGTGATTTCGTAATATTTTCTCGAAACGCTGAATGGAGAAGTTTTTGAGTAGTTTGCTGAGTGTATCATTTTTTCTCTAAATTATGTTAATTTATGATCTGTTATGATTTTCCGGCAACGTATTGAATTATTGATGTTTCGTGTTAGTTTTGTAATAAATTTCTAAACAGAGATAAAAATACATATACTTTAACAAATAGTAATGTTTGATATGCATCGCTGCCCAAAACTAAAAACAATGTCCGCATAAAAGTTTTATGCCGAAAACTATATCAAAATCCTTAACCCAGACCGAAGCCTTGATATCTCAGAGCTTGAGACTTCAGCCCTTCCATATTTTTACATTTAATTCATTTTTATTTTCAAACAATTTTTAATTGAATTGATTTGATTTTTTCGCGGAACACTTGAAATTGCATCGCGGAACACCAGTGTTCCGCGGAACACGCTTTGAGAACCACGGATCTAGGACATATGAAGAAAATTAGTAATTCTGATTTTTTAAACGACAAAACCTTATCATATTACATACCGCATGACGCCGTGCTTAAACCTACTAGCTCCACGACCAAATTGCGAGTGGTTTTTGACGCGTCATCAAAAACCACTAGCAATATTTCTCTGAACGACGTTTTATTAATTGGACCCACGGTCCAACAAGACCTTTTTAATATAGTATTGAGATTTCGTAAATACATCTACGTTTTCACTACCGATATAGCAAAAATGTACCGGCAAGTGAACGTATCTAATTCTCAAACCAGGTTACAGAGAATTTTGTGGAGATCAAATCCAAATAAACCAATTGATACATATGAACTTACAACAGTTACTTATGGTACCGCTTCGGCTCCGTATTTAGCTACTCGGTGTCTTAATCAATTAGCTGATGATGAGAGCAAAGAATTTCCTCTAGCATCATTGATTACCAAAAGAGATTTTTACGTTGATGATTTACTTTCGGGCTCTAATTCTATAACCGAACCTCTTGAGTTGCAATCTCAAATTATTAATATGCTTTCAAGAGGAGGTTTCCAATTGCATAAATGGTGTGCTAATAGTTCCGAATTGTTAAAAAATATTCCGCCAGAGAAACAAGAAAAATTAAATCTAAACGATATAAGCTCAACTGAATCGATTAAAGCACTTGGCTTGGGTTGGAAGCCGATCGAAGATACATTTGTTTTTAAAGTACAACCTTTCGATATGCAGTCTGTTCTAACCAAACGGTCAGTTTTATCTGACACTTATAAATTATACGATCCACTTGGATTGTTAGCTCTCGTTGTTATTACAGCGAAGTTGTTGATTCAATCGTTATGGAAATTAAAGTTGCATTGGGATGAGCCATTACCAAAAGAATATATTGCATTGTGGAAAACGTTCCGAGAAAATCTTACTTCCGTGAATAATATTGAACTAAACAGATGTGTGATCCCACCCAATACAGTGCATATTGAACTTCATGGGTTTTCTGATAGTTCAGAAAGGGCATATGGAGCATGCATGTATATTAAATCTGTAGACAAATCCAATAATATATCTGTTCAACTTATTTGTTGTAAATCTCGTGTTGCTCCAATTAAATTTTTATCTATTCCACGTTTAGAGTTGTGTTCAGCGGTGATACTTTCAAAATTAACAGTCAAGGTTATAAATGCGTTAGAAATTCCATTTCATAACATTTTTCTTTGGTCCGATTCCTCCATAACATTGAAATGGATTGACACACCTCCTTATAAATTAAAGACTTTTGTAGCCAACCGTGTCAATCCAATTCAAGAGTTGACTTCAAATTTTGTATGGTTACATGTCAATTCTTCTGAAAACCCCGCAGATATTGTATCCAGAGGTGTAATGCCAAACGAACTCAAGGATAACAATATTTGGTGGCATGGTCCACAATATTTACACCAATTAAGTTTTCATTATTCTCAAAACTTATTTAAACAATTATCTGATTGTAAAACTCCCGAATTAAAACCTGATAACTTGACGTTTGTTTTAGCAAACCAAAACAAGGCTTTTGATTTAATAAATAAATTCAGTTCATATTCTAAATTACTACGTGTAACTGCGTATTGTATGCGTTTCATAAATAATTCTAAACCAAATTCAATTAAACTGGTCCTGATAGCTGAAGATCATTTGCCAACTACTCAATGGTTATTAGGTCGAATCGTAACTGTCTTTCCTGGTAATGACGGGAAAGTACGAGTTGTCGAAATTAAAACAAAATCAGGTTTATATAAACGTCCTATATCGAAAATTTCACTTTTACTGATTGAAGCATGATTGAAAAATGATTAATTAATAAATTAAAATTGATTTAATTTTGTATTAAAAATTGAATTCATATTTCACTTAAAATTAATATATTTTTTTTTTTTTATATATTTACTTTCTGTAATGAATTAGAATAACATGTTAAATGTAATATTAAATATAATCCTAATACTATGTTAAAAAATTAATTAATTTATATAATTTCTTATGATTATTATTTTTATAAAGAACTCTCTCATGTTCGGAACCAAATAATTTGAAAGCTATATCTTTCAAGGTGGCGGGCATGTTGGAGTTTCAGTACTTAAAACTTAAATTAAAATATCTTGTAAATTGAATTTATCACTGAACTATAATTTTGTGTATTATAACGATCTTAGTATACTTTTCTTTTCTTTAAAAACAAAATAAATTTAAAACAATTATTATTACTTCTTTTCGAATTGTACAAGTTAGATCGTTGTAATGAAAAATTATAAATTAAATAAAAATAAAATAAATTTTTAACAAATATATAGAAATAACTAACAATTAAGTGGTTTTTTTCTTTTTCCTGTATAAATAATAAACCTAAAATAATATAAAAATACAGTCCACTCATTCTGCAAAAGAACCAGCATTCCATTATCCAACAGATTTGATATATTAAACGTCAAAAAATTGCTGCGACAAGACAAAAAATTGCCAGTTCAAAACCTTCAAATTTTGTCAGTTATCAATTTACTCTAGTGAAATAGTCATTTTAATTTAATATCAGTTTTCAAAATATTATATGTCTGCTCCATTTTTGTTTACAATGTATGCTTAGACTCGTAAATTAATAAAAATGGCAGCCTATTTGACTTTTTTAAAGGCAGAGAAATAAGTTGTCGCAAATCTTGGTAAATGGCATATATAATGAAATATAAGATGACAAAAAGCGCCGTTTTGAAATTTGAGCAAAATCGAATAACTGGTTCAGGAATGGAAGCATGTTTGGTGGATGTTTTTGGTTTGTATGGTCAAGTCATTCAATTGTTCATTTGTTATTATATTTTTTTATTCACTTATACAGTCTCGTACTAAATGTTATATAAGTTGGATGTGTCGATTGTAGAAGGTGGTCATTGTGGTCATGGTGGCCATGGTGGTCATGGTGGTTATGGTAGTCATGGTTATAATAGTGGTCATGGTGGTCATAGTGGTCATGGTGTTCATTGTGGTCATGGTGGTTATGGTAGTCATGGTGGTCATGGTGATCAAAGTGGTCATGGTGGTCATAGTGGTCATGGTGGTTATGGTGGTCACGGTGGTCATGGTGTTCACGGTGGTCATGATGGTCATGTTGGTCATGGTGGTCATGGTGGTCATGGTAGCCAAGGTGGTCATGGTGGTCATGGTGGTCATGGTGGTCATGGTGGTCATAGTGGTTATGGCGGTCATGGTGATAATGGTGGTCATGGTGATCATGGTGTTCACGGTGGTCATGGCGGTCATGGTGGTCATGGTGGTCATAGTGGTCATGGTGGTTATGGTGGTTACGGTGGTCATGGGGGTCATGGTGGCCATGGTGGTCATGGTAGTCATAGTGGTCATGGTGGTTATGGTGGTCATGGTGGTCACGGTGGTCATGGTGGTCATGGTGTTCACGGTGGTCATGATGGTCATGTTGGTCATGGTGGTCATGGTGGTCATGGTGATCAAAGTGGTCATAGTAGTCATGGCGGTAATGGTGGTCACGCTCGTCATGGTGGTCATTGTGTTCACGGTGGTCATGATGGTCATGATGGTCATGGTGTCTTTCCCGGGCGGGAAAAAAATATTTGTGCTGATTAAATTTGTATTTTTAAATAGAAAAATGAGTGCGTGTAATCTTTGCTTGCGGTTAAAATAAATTTCTTTGGCTACTGTGGCAGGTATTAATAAAAAGATTAAATATAAAATAAATATGTCATATTGCAATTTAAAGTTGCATTTCTTGATAATATAATTTACTGTGTAATAAAAAGCTACATTTACATAATGTATTACAAAGTCAATTCAATTATTAGCATAATTGAAATATGAAATTAAAGGTTTATGACAAATTGGCTAAATTTATTGAAAAATGCATCAATTGTTGTACCAATTGTTAAATTAACTGGACATGATTCATCGTGAAATTTAATTTGTAAGACATTGTAAAATATGTAAACATGGCTTTTTATTACACATTGTTGTAAATTATATTATCAAGAATATTAGAAAGAAACTCTAAATTTCAATATGACATATCTAGTTTATTTTATATTTAATATTTTTAGTAATACCTGCTGCAGTGGCCAAAGAAGTTTTACTTCAACAGCGTGTAAAGGTTACGCACTTCATTTTTTTTTTCTGAAAATAGTTCTATCCTTACTCTAAAATATATCAAATTAACAAAGAGGCTAAAATTCTTGTTCTTGAGATATTTAATTTTAAAGATTATTAGTACGGCTGAAATTCGAATTAATCTTCATTTTTTCAAACAACTTCCATTAACAAAAAATTTTAAAATCAATTAAATTTTAACTTTTTTTATTTTTTAAATATAGTTCTAACCTTCCTTTAAAATATATCAAATTAACTCAGAGGCGTTAATTCGTGTTCTTGAGATATTTAATTTTGAGATATTTAATTTTAAAGAAATTCTAATTGTTCATTATTTTTTCGAACAATTTTTATCATCAAAAAATTTTAACCACTGAAGTTCGAGAAAATAATGAACAATTAGAATTTTAATCGGACTAAAAATCTTTAAAATTAAATATCTGAAGAACACGAATTAACGCCTCTTTGTAAATTTGATATATTTTAAAGGAAGGTTAGAACTATATTTAAAAAATAAAAAAAGTTAAAATTTAATTAACTTTAAAATTTTAAAGGAATGGAAGTTGTTTGAAAAAATGAAGAAAATATCGAATTTCAGTCGTACTAAAAATCTTTAAAATTAAATATCTCAAGAACAAGAATTTTAGCCTCTTCGTTAATTTGATATATTTTAGAATAAGGATAGAACTATTTTCAGAAAAAAAATTAATTAAATTCCAATTGATCTTTGACCCTAGCGCCATCTTCAAAAAAGTTTTTTTATTATTTGTATTTTAACAAACAATGAAATCGGTATAGCCGTTCTTGAGCAATTTAATTTCAAAGTTACATCGGATTGGCAGAATTTTCCTTTATTCATGCATTTTGGGGTGCCCCCTATGCTCAAACTATGCACTTTAAAAAAATTTTAAAATAAGTCGTATTTTTTATTTTGTCCATAATACTTATATGCCAAGTTTCAGGAAAATCAAAAATGGTCAAGTTCAAATTTCGACTTTTTCACCTGCGTAGATCACGTTTTTCATCTATGTTAGAAAACAATACAATAATACATACTATTATTATCGAAAAAACATATAAATAAAGCTGATATAATTAAATGGAAGAGAATAAAATGATTTTAATTCTTTATTTGTAAAAGATTACTCTATTAACAATGATATTCGCACAAGAATTGATTTTTAAATTAATAATTACAAATCAAGGAAACAAATGTTTTATTGTTTTTAATTAAACGGGAAAAATACGTTATTTTGTATTTATTTGTTATTTCTAATTCGTTAAAATTCAATATCAAGGGTGATAAAAAGTTCTTTTGATTTGTATGTTGATATTAAACAAATTAAAAACATTTAAATGGATTTCATAAGACGAGTGGGGCTGGTAGGGTTTGCAAATTTACCGACATTTTTATTTACCGGTAATACGGTAAAAAACTTTTACAAAACGTTTAACCGATAATTTACCAGTAATTTACCGAAATAATAAACTTTGATCTACTTATTTTAAATTATTAGTTTATGCAAACTATTTATAACTTAAATTGGCGTGCAATAATAAATAATAACATATTTGAAGAAGAAAATTTAAAAATAATTTAAATCTTTAAATTTTTTAAGGTTTTGATTATTAAAATATTGGCATAAGAAACACGTTGTCTCTAAATTCTTATCATTCAAGTTCGACCTTAGTTTAGTGCAAAACAGACCAGCCGCTGCAAACGCACGATCAAATTCGACACTTGTTGCTCGTATGGTATAGTAGATTCTTGTATGAGCTTAGAATGAAGGCCATTCTTCACGAGGATGAAGTTTCTCGGAACGAGCGTAGCGAGTGGAGGGAATCATCCGAGTGAAGAATTGTCTTCATCCTAAGCGAATACAAGATACTATTTTATCCACGATTACAAATATTTCAAATAATTTCATTTAAGTATTTCTGTAAAAGTTTATATCGCCATATTGAAATATTTCTATAAAAAGAAAAACAAAACAAAGCATGTTTGTTTATTCTATATGTATTGTTCTTGTTTTATCTAGTTTATATTACTATACCAACAAATCAAGTTTTTAATTTGTTAGGGGAATTTTGAATAAATAAAGTGGAATGAAATAAATAGAAAATAATTTGATATATAGAAAGGAATGAATACAATTACAATGAAAGATATACGCATGGAAAGCATATGTTCTTTAGTAGTCGTGAATAAAATAATTTATTAAAAGCTTTCTCTAAATATTTGACACGAATGTCAATAGTATATAACTTTCAGTCAATATAAATTTTAATAATATTTGTGAATCCCTTAGGTCATTTTTCAGTACTGCTATCCACCAAATGTTTATTCAATTTCTGTTCATTTGTACTTTGCGACTATTCTATTATTGTTAATTCTGGCATTGCTAATATGAACGCACTTGGTCGATCACTGGAAGTGCATACTTCTGAATCTGAGCTTTCGGTTTCAGATCCATTATTTAAAGCAAAAGCATTATTCCATTATTCCATTATTCAAAGCAAAAGCAAAAGGTTAAATAAATGGAACAATTTTTTTATCAAGGGCTTTTTTGTTTTATTATAGTAGATTCTTGTATGAGTTGAGAATGATGGCAATTCTTCACAAGGATGAAGTTTCCCGAAACGAGCGTAGCAAGTGTATCCTATGCGAATACAAGATGCTATTTTTTCCACGACTACAAAATATTTCGGTTAATTTCCAGTTTGCCTGCTAAAGTTTTTATCATCATATTGATATATGTAAATCATAAATAGCATAGAAAAACGAAATTTATATTTATTACTTTATATTTTATATGTACATATATTGTTCTCGTTTTAACCCTTAGATTATAAAATATACAGGATAAGCAATATTATGTATATTTTGGGTATGTACACTATCAAACTATAAAAAAAATTGAAGCTGTTTTTTAAATTCAAATTTCGCATTGAAAATAATTTCCACAAAAGAAAAGGCTCCTGTAAAAATAAACACAAAAATACAGGGTCCCATGCAGCATGGTTATCTCTTTCCATTTATAAAAAAAATATAATTTTATTCTTCTATTGCCAGAAAGAAGTAACTGCCAAACAATATATATTACTTCTGAAAGACCTAAGTATTACATTCATGAGCTCAAAGTGAAATTCTTACCCCCACTTTTTATTGGCATTTCTCGACGTTTTAGGACCTACTGATGCTAAAAAAGCAAAAAAAAAATGTATGTCTGTCTGCCGGCCGGCCGGCCGGCCGTCGTTACCTACGCTGCAGGGAAAACCACTTGAGGGATTTCAAAAATTTTTTTTTCTAATAATATGTATACTCAAGGGACAGGTCCGAAAGGACGCTGTGTTCGATAACTGTACCAGAAGTGTGTAAAAAAATCGTCAAGTGTGTCAAAACAAGGAAATTTGCATATTTTTTGCTTAAAAAACGTTCATTTTAAGTGATTACGAGTAGGAACATTGAATTTCGAGAAATCTTGATGGTCGGAATTGGTATGTGAGAAAAAAATCTAGATTATTGTATTATAAGTTTGTCAACAAAATGTTGTCAAGCGTGTCAAAAGAAAGATTTTTATTAATTTTTTACCCAATTTAAAAAAATTTAAATTAAAATTTTGTTTGAAATGAAATTTATTATTATTATTTAGAACTATGGCATTATAAGTTTGTCAAAAAAATGTTGTCAAGAGTGTCAAAAGAAAGATTTTTATTTATTTGTTTACCCAATTTTTTGGAAAAAAATAAAATAAATAATTTGTATGACGTGAAAATATATTATTAGTATAGAGAATTATGGCATTATAAGTTTGTCAAAAAAATGTTGTCAAGCGTGTCAAAAAATGATTTCATTGATTTTTTTAGCCAATTTTTTGGGAAAAAAATGTAGCTGTTTTTATGACGTAAATGTAATTGAAAATGAAATTAGACATGGACATTTTTAAATTTGTTATAGTTCTTGAAATATTTTTGGAATTTTGAAAAAAGTATTTATTTTTGATTTTGTAATAATTTTTGCAATATTTTTAGAATTTTGGAAAAAGTTTTAATTTTTGATTTTGTAAGATTGTTTTGAATATTTTTGGAATTTTGGAAAAAAGTTTCAATTTTTGATTTTGTAATAATTTTTGGAATATTTTTAGAGTTAGAAAAAATATGCCTTGATTAACGTCTCTTAATATCCAAAGATACCATGTCCAACTAGGGATTAGAATTAAGTTTGAACAAATTAAGTTTCTTTAAGAAGTTTATGAACGTTATCTTTAAAATTTTGAGGATTAAAGCTATCAGGGAAAACCCTTGCTGGTGAGACATTCCATAGATGAGAGACTCTGCTGAAAAAGCACGCTGAAAACCAACACTTCTGAACCTTTTTATATGAAGTGTAAAGAGATGGGCTACAAAATTCACTCTGGTGTTACGCGATAGGTTGCTAGTTCAGTTTAAATTGATATTATCTCAGTGGAAGTTTGTTCATCCACAATGTATTAATAGAAAATTCTCAGATCAGCAACATTTCTTCTGTGTTACAGGGAATCTAGCAACATTTCTTCTGTGTTGCAAGGAATCTAACTCATTAATTGAGTTGAGTTGCTAATTAGTTTAACAGCTCTGCGCTGAACAAACTCAATTTACTTCAAACTACTAAAATCAGATTCACCCCATATGTGAGAACAATACTCAATGCAGGGAGTATAAATGATTTATATATTAAAAGAAGCTGTTCGTTATTGAAAAACTTACGAAATCGTTCCAAAAACCTCAATTTTTGAGCAGCGTTCTTAGCTAGGTGAAAAATATGAGAATTTCATTTCATATTGTTTTCAACTTCTATTCCTAGAACCTAGAATTATGTATGTACAGTTGATCAATTTTCTTTGAATATTTTTTAACGCTAATCTTAAAGTTTGGAGGAAGAAATTTATTTTATCTTATTATACTCTTATTGATACTCTGGTGTAACGTGTCAAGTTTGCAGGCTTTGGTAAAATCGATTTGATTTAGATAGAAGCCCGTTTATCCATAATGTAAAATAACGTCAAATCAGCGACATACCAGGAATCAAGCTCATTAGTAAGAGTTGAATTGCTGATCAATTTAACAGCCCTCTGTTGTATAGAATCAATCAAGACCTGTATGGTACACTCCATATGTGACATGTAGGGGCGATTAAATAACTTCTCCGTTAAAAGAAGCATTTTGTTATTAAAAACCTAACTCAACGACCCAAAAATATTAGTTTTTGAACAACTTTCTTAGTTAGGCTAAACATATGAGAATTCCACTTAATATTATTTTTAATCTCAACTCGTAGAAGTCTAACGAATTCTTTCTCTTCAAGATCATTTTTCTTCAAGAATCAAACTTTAATGGAAATGGATTATACCGCATTCACAGCGACATAGCAAATTAGTAGATGTAATTTAAATCTGTGCTGTAAACACTTTTTATTTTAAAATCTTGCAACTAATTTGATATCTAGGCTTACTACAATTACAAACGATTCAAATACTTACGATTCAAATTACAATCTTCGTTTTAAACTCATATTAAATATGCCAAAATGCAAATTATAATATACTATCTACTAATTTGCTATGTCGCTGTGAATGCGGTATTAGACGTTGATAACCTAGAAAAATAGCAAACTTGAGTTTTTTGTTGAACTTAACACTTTTAGCAATACCCGATTCCATTACTGTTTTTAAATCAATGTTTAATGACTCTATCACATTTAGAAGTATTAAGCGTGCATCATTAGCAAAACTATGGATTTAATGAATCATTGAGTGCAACAAGTTAATATAGATAAGAGCAAGAGTTGGGGATAGAGTGGAACTATCAATAAGGCTTGCATTAGTTGAAAAGATATCTAATGAAAAACCGTCGACATTGACTGGAAATTTACGCTCAGATATAAAGATCTAAAGTCAGGAAATAATTTGCTCGTCTAAGTCATAGTATCTCAATTTCCATATAAGATTGTTGTGCAGTACTTTGTCAAATGTTTTGGCTATATCAATAAAACAGCACTGAAAGTCTCACTATAATTTTCAAGTGACTCTTTCCAGATATGTTTGACAAAGAAAGTAAATTTTTCGTCACTCTTTCTTTCGGCGAAAACCGCATTGTCTTTAAGTATTTTTGACCAGTTAACAGTATTGACCAACCAAAAACCTCACATTTTTAAAATTAATGTTTTTTTCAAATATTTTAGCTACAATCGACCAGTTTGATATGGGCTTGTAATTTGTTGGATCCGTTTTCGTACCTTTTTTAGAACTAGCCATTTCCCAAAAAAACTAATATTTCAAATTATATACGTAAAGCCTTACAATATGAAACCGATAAACACCGATAACCTTTATAAACAACCGATTTATATTGAACTATGTAGCCCGTCGTTGGAACAGCATGCTTGATTGAGGTGGTGAAACGTACATTTTCGCATTAGACATCTGAAAAACATTTGATCGAATCTGGCATGCCAACTTCATGTAGAAGTAAAGCATATTCAAAATTGTCTCACCGATCAAAAAATTTCGGTATCCATCGATAGTTTTTCTTCTGAGTTTAAATTATATATTACTGGTGTTCTCCAAGGCTCAGTTTTATTCCCCACTCTATTTTTAATTTATATCAACGACCTGTTGAAAATTATAAGTAACACGACAAATATTTTTGCAGATGATATACAGTACATTGCACAAGTCATTCGTTCCCCTATCTTCAAAGGTAAAATGAATGAAACCAATAAATCTCGCCCGGAGAAACGTTGTTATAAATGTAAATGAGGACCTTGAAGGAGAAAAGGACCGATAACCGAGAAAAAGTCGCCGATTGGGGTAAAAAAAATTTAGTCAATTTTAATTCCACCATAGACCGAGTTCCCCAATGATACTTCCATTAGTATCTATGACGAACATATAGCCTCTTAAATAGATGTGAAAAATATTTCACTCCGTATAATTTACTCCACATTTATAAGTTCTACATTCGTCCATGTATGGAATGAAAGTTTTTTTCAGTGTAAAGAAGTTTTTCTGAGAGAAAATGAAAAATGCTTTCAAATGGCGAAATTCCAGTGAATTACAATAATTACTTTGATCTTAATCACTCACAAAATCTCTCAAAATTTTATTTTTTACGCCAAAAAGTGTAAGTTTTGTTTATTTAACATTATGCCCGTCGCGTATTGCGGCTATCTCGTAAGAAAGGGAATTCAGGAAAACTCGTTATGAAAATATTTAATATACATTGTGTCATTTTTATTGCAACTTATTCATTTTAATATGGAAAAAATTTCAAAATCTCGTTTTAATTCTATTTATTTATTCAAATATTTGTGAGTACACTATATGTTTTGTTTTTCCATCTAGTGGGTACACGAATAAATCAAGAAGGTTTTCTTAACGCGTCAGCCACATACAGTTGTCCTTGTGAGAAGCACGGATTCTCCAAATCTAGTCCAGATACTTACAGTAACTGTCCTTTGTGCTTTGTTGATCGTCATTGCAAAAGCGAGTTGCACTGGAAACTGAACGTTTGAATTCAAATGCCATATCTGTTGGGATCATAGCCCGTCGTTGGAACAGCATGCTTGATTGAGGTGGTGAAACGTACGTTATCGCATTAGACATCTGAAAAGTATTTGATCGAATCTGGCATGCCAACTTCATGTAGAAGTAAAGCATATTCAAAATTGTCTCACCGATCAAAACATTTCGGTACCCATCGATAGTTTTTCTTCTGAGTCTAAATTAATTATTACTGGTGTTCTCCAAGGCTCAGTTTTATTCCCCACTCTATTTTTAATTTATATCAACGACCTGTTGAAAATTATCAGTAACACGACAAATGGACCGAGAGGACCGAGGAAAAGTCGCCGATTGTGGTAAAAAAAATTTAGTCAATTCTAATTCCACCAAAACACAGCTATTGATTGTTTTCAGATCATAGACCGAGTTCCCCAATGATACTTCCATTACTTTCTATGACGAACAAATAGCATCCTAAATAGATGTGAAAAATATTTCGTTCCGTATAATTTACTCCACATTTATAAGTTCTACATTCGTCCATGTATGGAATATTGTCGTCAAGTCTTGTGTGGTGCATCTATTTCGATCTAGGCTCTTTTAGATTATGTTCAAAAGCATGCTTTACGAATTGTTGGCGACCGAAATTTAACATCAAATCTTGATTTCCAACAACATCGTTGCACTGTTGCTGATCTCTGATTTAGTTTTTGTTTTTTTATCAAATAAACTGTGCATACATGCACAAAATATTTAATTTGGCTTATATAGAATCTTAATAGTTTTTTTGTACAAATCATTTTATTTTACCTATTTTTTACAGAAATAAAGGGTATGGAACCAATCCCCTTTTTTTGTATGTGCTGCATGTCTTTTTATGCACGGTTTTTTTTTACACGTCTTTTCCTGGAACGTATCTACCGTGTAAAAACAGAATTGGGTGTATATATATATATATATATATATATATATATATATATATATATATATATATATATATATATATATGTATATATACACCTAATTCTGTTTTTACACGACAGATTGGTTCCAGAGAAAGACGTGTAAAAAAAATTCGTGTAAAAATATACATTGTATATATGGAAAAATGGAGGATTGGTTCCACTCTCAAGAAATCAGTACAAAAAAAATTTTGGACTGTTGCACTGACTCACACCACCATCAGTTCTGAAAATATAGTACGCTTATATATATTATTCAAGTGATGTCTAGCTGTTGCCATAAATTAGTTATAACTTTAGAAAATTTGTTAAATAAAAGTAGAAATTCAATAATTTTATCGAAAGTGGCAAACCAAAAATTTGGATATGCAGAATTGTTGTGAGTTTTTAAAACTGCACCGCTTTCCAATTACAGAATTTGGCTGCTGATCCAGTTTTAGTATTGAGGCCCAAAACGTAAACAAAATTCAAAAAAGTTGGTCAAATGCGAATAAAATTCGCTCGCCGAGGGTTCCGTGAACGTAAAAGAACAGAGTATCAAAAATAATTGACAAAGTTGTGTTGTATGTATATAGTCTTTCTATTGCCAAATCATAAGGACATACAAAATGTATATTTCCTCTTAAAGGTTAAACGATTTTGCCACCTGTGCAATCAGCTTCCATTCATTTCGTTCTATGATTAGTGGACCACAGTTTGAACATCCTGTATCACGAAGGTTTTGTATGATGTCATCACGTCAACGTTGTCTAGGTCTACCTCTCCAACAAACACCAGCTGGTTGTAGTTGAGATGCTTTTTTTATCATTCTATCTAGTGGAGCCTTTTCTACAAGATCAAACCATCTAATCTGGTTGGATTTAATGAATCCAATTACATCGCAGCTACCAAGGAGCTGTCTGATTTCGTGACCCATTCGGATTCTTTACTGATTCTCAGCAACTTTGCATAAATTCTTCGCATGCCCTTCCTCTCGAATGTTGATAAAATTCTACAGTCGGTGCGATTTAGCTTTCACTTTTGAAGGTAGGCAAGGGTCGAATTAATGCTTTGTAAAATGCGACCGCGAAAGAAATGTTGATCGCAGAAATTTTAAGTATGCGTAGAAAACGCTGTAGTGACGAGGGCTTTGATATATGCCTGCATGTCATTTGGCGATGTTTTTACAGACCCGAGTTATTCGAAGTTTTCAACGAGTTTCACTTTATAGTCGCCAGTATCGTTCGCCAGTTATGTTCCTAGATGTTGCTAGAAGTTTAGTTTTGCCGGTGTTGATGCATAATCTAAGTCGTTTAGCATTTCTTTCAAGCTGTGATTCCTTTCTTAATATCAATTGTTCTACCTCCGAGAAGCACAATATCATCTGCGTAACCAAGAATTTAACTAGATCTGTTAAAAATGCAGTTTTGTGTCTCAATTCGGCTTTTTCTTATCGCGTTCTCAAGCAGCAAATTAAATAGTACCGGCGCAAGTGCATCACCTTGTCGAACACCTGTTTGATCGTGTTATATCGAAAGTTATATCGAAAGGACCAGAAACTGTTGTTGTCGCGGATGATGCTCTCATATGCTTGCTTGAAATCAACGTAGAGCTGGTGGATGCTGATGTTGTACTCTCGACATTTTTCTAGAATCATCCTTAGAGCAAAACATTGATCTGTGGTTGAACGGTTGGGATGAACACCACAACTTTACGGTGCAATTGCTCGAACAGGATCAATTTCATTCTTTCTATTCAGTAGGCTTTAAAAGTGGGAGCGCTATACTACCAGCAGATTACGTTCATTTGTTGAAAGTTCGTAGTTTCCATTTTTTACGACTGTGGATCTTGGGTGGTAATTTTTTGTCATATTTTGCGCATTGGCAAAACACTCTTTCGAATTTCCATTAGCCGCATGGTGGTTGATGTTTTCGATACAACCTTTATATGTTCGCGTTTCTTTTCCGTAGAAGATAATCAGCTTCGGGTGTTCCTTGTTAACCATTTTTCTCGCTTATGTTCAACGCTTTAGCGGCAATAGTCGTAAAAATCATTCGTTGCGATTTCGGTGGTCGTTTTCCGATTGTAGTTGGTGAGAACAGACCCTTGAGTTGCATTTGTTTTACAGCGGCAATGTCTCGCCATGGTGTAGAATCATTCTTGCTTTGTTCTTACGCAGTTCCTATTTTGCTCTTCTCAACTAAACTAACCTAATTCTGTCAACGTTACACAAGTAGCACGGCCTGGACGTAGAATTTCGCTAACAAGTAGCAATGACAATGGAAAATTGATCGATCAGATACCAAAAGTGTAACATAGTATCCATTGAAAAATATTACATATTAAATCTTATTCATAGCGGTTTATGGTAACTAAAGATTAAGAATAGCAAAATCCGATGTCTTTGCCGTGCTGCCTGGGTAATGATGACAGAATTTGGTTGGTATATTGCAGACAAGCAGAGTAGAAACTGCTTAGTCAATGACGCTACATCACAGCAAAATGGCGCCTTAAAACGAATGCAACGTAAGCGTCTCTTCTCCATGTTAGGGGCGGCTGGAAGCGGGCGTCTGTCTTGGATCAAGTGGCACGCTACATAAACATGTAAAAAGGTTATTCTGATGACCTTACCATTAGAACAGACATATTCACAAATTTTATGTTGGGTCTGAGGTTAACACCCTAACCCGAAAAAAAACTTTGTTAAATTTAGAAACCAGAAAAAGAATAACCCGGACAAAAAACAGAATTTTACATGGACGTGAAAAAGGACAGACTACCGAGCGCAGCCTGAACGCACTTGATGCTCTCTAATATGTCTAGAAACAGAGGCTGAGAGGTATGGGGTGGATATCATTGCTCTGCAAGAAATTAGACAGCCAATAATCGGAAAATAAGATTTAGATATTCACTATCTTTACTGTAGTGGTGATCCTTCTCGAAGAGAATTTGGTACTGGGTTTCTTGTTGGTGCACGCACACATAGAGCCGTGATGAAATTCATTCTGGTCAATGAGAGTATCTGCTACCTACGGGTACACGGTACATTCAACAATATTTCTCTTATTGCCGTGCATGCACCTACTTCAGTTTAGACCGTCGACGAGGAGAATGCTTTCTACATACCAATGGAAGAGGTTATGAAACAAATACCAACACGAGACTTTATTATGGTTCTTGATGACTTTAATGGGAAGGTTGGAAGAGATATTTGAATCGAATAATAATGGTGAGAGAATGACTGAGTTGGCTTTATCAAATAAATTGAGAATTGCCAGTGCTTTCTTTCGCATCGATCGATTCATAAGCAGACTTGGGTCTTACCAAATGGAAAAACTCGAAATCAAATTGATCACGTGCTAGTAACAGCACGTTTCTTTTAGGAGAATCTGGTGGCGCGATCGTTTAGATCTGCATACATTGGAAGTGACCACCCACTTCCTTGTATATGCTAAGATAAGGTTCCACTTTCCAAATCCAAAATTCAAAGAACAGAATCGTTTTAACATCTAATCACTAAAGAATGCTGAAACAGAAGAGAGATATCAAAACCATATTGCCAGTCATTGGAGGAATCAGGTCCACGAAGGAGAACTATAAACTGGCAAGACAAGCCGTTACAAAGCTATGTAGATGAACGTAGAGAGAATGGTGGATGAAGAAGTGTGAGGAGTTTAAAAGCTTTAATAAGGAACATCAAACACGTTATTTTTTCAACAGGTTAGAACCTTAAAGAACTAGATCGACTGCTATCCAAAACGAAGATGGGAAGCTAAAAGTAGACCTTACAAATATTTTAGATACTTGGGCTTCTTATTTTGAGAATTTTCTTAAGTGACCAGGAACAAGTCGGGCGACGAGCACAGCTGATGTCATACTCGGTCAAAGTGAAAATTTTATGAGTAAAACTTTCAAGTCACTTAAGAATGGTGCTAGAAAAATTGATCTGAAAAATAACTACGATAAAACCAAATATATGAATGTTTCAAGGAAGGATTTGATGTGCGGCAATGATGGGAGTTGAATCTTTTAAATATTTGGGACCAATGCTTGACTCAAACAACAGCATACTTACAGAAATAAAAGCTCGAATTATTGCAGATAGTCGAACTTTCGACTCAATTAAACCTCTCCTTGGATCACCGTATGTATCAACTAACACCAAACTCAAGTTATACAAGACATTGATTAGACCGGTTGTGATATATTTGTCACAAACCTGAATCCTTACAAAAAATCACATCACTATTACATTTTATTTTTTTGAGCGTAAGATCGTACGCTACATTTTTGGTTCACTTAGTTCACTTCTTACTTTGGTTCACAGACGATGAAGAGTAGAGTACAGAACCCGATATAACTTTGAGATCAGCGTCCTTCTTGTCGGTCATGATACAATAGATTGTATCTGGTCCAATAGGATTGCTTGGTTTGACCATGATCTACGAGCCAATTCACATTCTGATTGAAATCGGCCACAGTCTGACCGGAATGATTAAAAAAATGTACGTTAGTACGACAGGGAGAGGGCAACCGCGAATGCAATGGGAGATGGATGTAATAAACGACCTTAAAAAATCGGCTGCCACGGTAATTATGTCGCTATGGCGGATAATCGTGGTGAATATGCAAAGCTGATTAGCTTGGCAACGCCCCTACATGGAACATGAACGCCAAAAAAACAAAATTAAACAAAAAAAAGAAATATTAAATTATACCAGCCTGTAAATGGTTTATATTGAAACACACACTATATTGAAACACGCACTGTTCAAACAAAATTGTAATTTATAAATTATCAACTCAAATATAATAAACGACAATAATTTAAAAACTGTGCACTTCGCAATTATGTAAAAATTGCTGTGTTTCTTAAAGCAAGTGCAAGTCATTCAAATGACAGCCAGTTTAAGTCAAAAAAGATTTTTTCACCCTTCCCCATTTCCATCCCCTCAAAACACAGAAAAATAATTAGTGGAAACCGTGCTATTTTTACATAAAAATTTATAAAACATCCTCCCTTTTCTGATTCGTATCCCGGATCGTACAATAATGAATAGAGAGTAAAAATGTAAATACTTACTGTATTTCTACTCTACATTTTAATTCTAAAAAATAATAAAATAATACACACCTTATTCTTGTTAAATTGAGTTTTATTTCACTAAATACGTATTTCGAAAGCTATCGTTTCATCGACAGTAGTATCTAAAAACGTTTTTAGATACTACTGTCGATGAAAGCATATAGCTTTAGAAATACGTATTTAGTGAAATAAAACTCAATTTAACAAGCATAAGGCGTTTATTATTTTATTATTATTTAAATGTTACAGCTTAGAACTTTTAAATTTAAATATTTGAATTTAATTTTTTTTTGGCATATGTATTGTAATTTGAAGCGGCTTTTAAAAATATATAAAGTACTACAAAAGAAATTTCTTTTCTTGAAAATTCGGATAAACGGGCGAAAAATTTAAATTTAAAGGTTTAGTCGATTCGTGTTATTTCAAAAAATTTCGTGCATAAAGAAAATTATTATTTTTCTCCAACTCGTGTTATTTCAAATTCGTGTATAATAAATTCGTGCAAAAACAGAACTGAGTGTATATATATATATATAACGATATGAGATATAGCGGAATTTGGCGGCACTCTCACGGTCGCATTTTTTGACCTACATCAAAATAATTTTTTGTATGTGTTCCGGCAAATAATGTCTTGGGCAAGTTTGTGAACTGGCCATATCCGGGTACCAGTTAAGCGGCTAGAACCCTAAAATGTTGAATAATCTAGGGCACTATAACTTCCGTTTGAATCATAATATTTTATTTTTAACCTTTCCAAAATTTAAAAAAAAAATAGTTCAGGTCTAAAGGTTGAGGCCCCAGGTCTGTTGAAATGAAAACAAACGCAAAAGGCAATGATTTCATCATGTTTGAGTTTATGTTATTTAAATTCATCTTAACTTTTAAAACAATTTTTAAACTATAGCCTCACAAAATTCCAGCTTTCTAGCCCAAAAGGTTCCATTTTTATAAGCAATATAATGCACCTATTACAGACAAATCTCAAGCCATTTAATACCAAAGGAAAATTATTATATGCTCTTTCGTTTGTATTTTTATTTTTTTTTCACTAAGTAAACTATATATTTGAAAAAAGATTAAATGAGAACAAAAAAATACAACAGAAAGATGATTTTAAATTAAAATTGTTTGATAATGTTTGATTATAAATTATGTGTGATGGTATAATTGTAGTTGTCACGTAGTTCTTTTGATCTTTGTTGGACGTTTATTTGATCTTTGGTGGATTTAATTGGTTATGACTAATTTTAACCAAATTAAACAAAACTGTTCCGAAATTGCATAAAGTAGTTTCGGTTAATGTATTAAATGTCTTTTGTGAAATTTGTTGAGTAATTCCGTTTCTATTTAGTTTTTTGATTTCAACTAATTTGATTCATTGATTCTACTTGTATGGATATCTGTCTGATCAAGAAATCTCCCTTTTTTAGCGGAGATGCCTGCCGCTGGACTTTTTTTATTTTTATTTCATTCTAAATAAAAACAAAACCAAAAACAATTAATCGTCAAACAATATCCATTTCACTCTATATTATTCTAAATGAAAACAAAACCAAGGCGTACATGATACAATTTTAGTAAGGATCAAATTTTCAGATTTAATATTATCAATTTTATTTTAATCGAAATTCTTATGAGAAAAATAAAATAAAATTGAATAAGGTTGGTCGGTAAAAATGAAAAATACAAAATATCTACCAAAGTCTGTTATTTTATAAGCATATTTGGTCAAGCAACGGAAAACCTCGATGATATTTAAATTTCTAGGCTACTGTGTTTTTTCAATGCAAATACTATCACGTTAAATTCGCACACTACTTATACTAATAAAAGAAACTTCAACTTAAACAAATATTACTTATCCTGTGTATTTTATAATCCAAGTTTTAACCTTTTGATAATACTATACCAACAACTAGACTATAAAACTGTAGTAGAATGTAAAGATTGCGTCACATTCTATACACAAGTTAGAGAATGTATAAAATTACAATGGAAGACATACACATAAGGTAACTAAGTATTTTTCACCCGGAGACTCAGGGTTTGCCGGCAAATCTCCGGGCTCAGGGTTTGGAAGGCGAATATCCGGGTGAAAAAATAGTTACATAAAAAATAAAAAAATGTCAAATTTCTTTCAATTCAAATAAACAGAATTCGTTTGAAAACAAAAAAAACGAAACTCTGTGTATTAGAAAACGGCCGAGTTTAGTTTTGCAATGAGTTGTTGGGTTATTTATGTTGGTTCATTGGATATTTTGTTTTTCCATATTATGTATAAGCTAATTGATGTTTTGTTTTTGGGTAGTGAAATCCGAAATTCTACGTCCACGCCGTGCTACCTGGGTAATGCTAACAGAATTAGGTTGGTGTAGTTGAGAGGGGCAGAGTAAATACTGCTTATACTCAATGATTCTGCACCATGGCGAGTCATTGGCGCCAAAAAACCAATGCAACTCAAGCGTCTGTTCTCCATGTTAGGGGCGGCTTGGAGCGGGCGTCTGTCTTGGATCAAGCGGCTCGCTATATAAACGTGTAGCAAGCGTCTGTTCTCCATGTTAGGGGCGGTTTGTAGCGGGCGTCTGTCTTGGATCAAGCGGCTCGCTTTATAAACATGTAAAAAGGTTGTTTCTGGTGACCTTAAGATGCAGAACGAACCCATTCAAGAAAATTTGGGTTGGGCGAAGGGCTAACACCCCATTTCCGTAAAAAACTACTTGTCATGAATTCTGTACACAGGCCTCGGATTATTTCGGATTCATTATTGGAACGACCTCGGAAACTGTACCCGGACTACGATTTAAAAATGGGAACCTGGAACGTGCTAAGCCTTAGAAGACCAGGAGATCTACTGAAACTTACAAACCAAATCAATAGCTATACACTGGATATAGTGGCGTTACAAGAACTAAGATGGCCAGGGAGTGGAATCCACGAAACAGCCAAGGGATACACTCTCTACTATTGCGGTCATGAAAACGGAGGAGAATTTGGAGTTGGCTTTCTCACACATCGTCGCGTGAATCAACATGTTATCGACTTTCGCCCAATTAATATGCGGATATGCACAATGAGAATCCGCACGCAAAAATTTAATGTAACGATCATCAATGTTCATGCACCTACTGAAGACAAAGCAGATGACATTAAAGACCTGTTCTTTCTAGAACTCGAAGAAGTCATCAATAACATCCCGCGGCACGATATAAAAATCGTGGTAGGTGACTTCAATGCGCAAATTGGTAGAAGTGCAGAACTTAAAACACATGTCGGCCCTAACAGCTTGCATCATGCTAGTAACAATAACGGCTTTCGCACAGCTGAACTGCCTATGATGTATGATCTAGTAATTTCTAGCACTTTCTTTCCTCATAAGAGAATCCACAAAGTAACGTGGAAATCAAATGATGGAAGAACTGAAAATCAAATCGATCACGTCATGATTTCTAAGAGACACTCTACAAGTGTAACTGACGTTCGATCATACAGAGGTGCTGATATGGACACCGATCATATGCTTGTCATCTTTAAGTATAAGTGCAAATTATCATCTACATTTAATAGGCAAGCAAAAAAGACCGTGCGCTGGAATGTCGAAGCATTTAAACACCTGGAAACACTGAATAGATATCAGGAAATTGTAACGCAAAACATAGAAGAGCATGACATCCCATCTGAGATGCCATTAAACATACAAGAAGAATGGCAAACGCTTCAATCAACCATCATATCAGCAGCACAAACTACAATCGGAAAACGACCACCGAAATCACGTAACGAATGGTTTGATGACGAGTGCCGCGAAAGCATTGAGCACAAACAAAAACTGCGAGAAAAATGGTTAACAAGAAACACCCGAAGCTCCCAAACTGATTATCTATGCGCCAGAAAAGCCTCAGCAAAACTCCTACGGAAAAAGAAACGCGAACACATGAAGAGCTGTATCGAAAACATCAACCAACATGCGGCTAATGGAAATTCGAAAGAGTGTTTTGCCAATGCGCGGAATCTGACCAAAGATTTCCACCCAAGATCTACAGCCATCAAAAATGGAAACAACGAGCTTACAACAAGTGAACGTGATGTGCTGGAAGTATGGCGATCCCACTTTCAAGACCTACTGAATAGGACGAACGAAGTTCATCCTATTCGAGCAATTGCTCCGTCAAGTGAGGAGATTTTTGTCCCTTACTCAACAATAGAAGAAGTGGAAGCTGCCATCAAAAAATTAAAAAATGGCAAATCACCAGGTATCGATGGAATCCCTGCTGAACTATTTAAGAATGGAGGAGCAGCTCTGGTCTCACGTATATATGATCTGATTCTTGCAATCTGGGACCAAGAAGAACTACCTGCTGAATGGAAAACAGCTCTTATTGTTCCGCTACATAAAAAAGGTGACCGCCTAAAGTGTGCAAATTATCGTGGAATCGCACTGTTGAACACTGCATATAAAATACTAGCTAATGTCGTACTCGCTCGGCTCATCCCGTTTGCCGAATCTATCATCGGCGACTATCAGTGTGGTTTTCGTCCCAACCGTTCAACCACAGATCAATGTTTTACCTTAAGGATGATTCTGGAAAAATGTTGGGAGTACAACATCAGCATTCACCAGCTCTACGTTGATTTCAAGCAAGCATATGATAGCATCATCCGCGACAACCTCTGGTCTGCACTCATATGCCTTGGTATTCCAGAGAAACTTGTTTCTCTGTGCAAACTCACAACATCGGGATCAAACTGTAGAATAGTAATCGAAGGGTCAGTTTCTGACTCTTTTGATATAACATCAGGTGTTCGACAAGGTGATGCACTCGCACCCGTACTGTTTAATTTGGCGCTTGAGTACGCGATAAGAAAAAGCCGCATTGAGACACAAAACTGTATATTTAACAAATCTAGTCAAATTCTTGGCTATGCAGATGATATTGTGCTTCTCGGACGTAGAACAAGCGATATCAAGGATAGTCTCTCTCAGCTTGAAAGAAATGCTAAACGACTTGGATTATGCATTAACACCGGCAAGACTAAACTTTTAACAACATCCAGGAATATACCTCCCGGCAATCTGAATACTGGTGACTATGAAGTGGAACGTGTAGAAAACTTCAAATACCTCGGGTCTGTAATAACATCGTCAAATGACATGCAGGCAGATATTAAAGCTCGTGTCTCAGCCGCATACAGAGTTTTCTACGCATACTCAAAATTTTTGCGATCTAAACATCTTTCGCAGTCGTGCAAACTCACACTTTACAAAGCATTAATTCGACCTGTGCTTACCTTTGGAAGCGAAAGCTGGACTCTGACTTCCTCCGATTGTAGAATTTTATCAACATTCGAGAGGAAAGTCATACGAACAATTTATGGTCCATGTAAAGTTGCTGAAAATCAGTATAGAATCCGAATGAATCATGAAATCAGACAGCTTCTTGGAGGCTGCGATGTAATCGGATTCATTAAATCTAACCGGATTAGATGGTTTGGTCATGTAGAAAGGGCACCATTAGATAGAATGATTAAAAAAGCGTCCCAACAACAACCAGCTGGTGTTCGTCGAAGAGGAAGACCTTGACAACGCTGGCGTGATGACATCATCCAAGACCTTCGTAATATAGGATGTCGAAACTGGGGTCAACTGGTCATGGAACGAGACGATTGGAAGCTGATTGCACAGACGGCAAAATCCCTCCATGGGATGTAAACGCCAGAGAGAGAAAAAAATTGATGTTTTATGTCTATATTGGGTTAATGTTAATAGTTTTTGTTGTTAATTTTGAATGGTTTTGACATTTGAATTTAAATGTCTGTAAATTAACCCAAAATAACTGTTTACTATTCCAAGGATTTAAACTAAACGAATCTGTATTTTTTGTACATATTATTTGTGTTAGTTTTACACCAAAAATATGTCCCGTAATTTTCAACATTTAATTTGTGTGTGTCCTTACACAAAAGGTATGTTATATAAATTAAATAATATTTTAAGTAGATTTCATATAAAATCTACCTATTGCAATGGGCTTCATCTCGGAATTTCGGAAGAATTTTGGTGTCAAACGACTATGAATGATAAGCGGAGACAGAAAAACAAAAAAAAAATGTATATATATATATTTATATTTATATATATATATATATATATATATATATATATATATATATATATATATATATATATATATATATATATATATATATATATATATATATATTTATATATATATATATATATATATATATATATATATATATATATATATATATATATATATATATATATATATATATATATATATATATATATATATATATATATCACTGGCGGGCGGTACGAAGAAAGCTGGGTCATACCTGCTTACCCAAACAAAATTTAAAATAGTCTTAACAAAAATTTAAATTAATTAAAAGAATATAAAAACATTCTAAATCGATTAATAATATCATTTATTTATTAACGATTATTCTAATGTCTAATATTCCAAAAATCTATACTTACATGTCAGCCTTTTTGAATTTTCAACACTCCAAATCTAAAATGCACATTTAAATAAAATATAAAAAAAATTTTGTTTTTTGGCAGATTTTATCTATTCTTTATTCTTTGGTCATCAGTAAAATTTCTGCTTTCAATTGCTATGTATTAGTTTGACTTCCTTAGAAGTTGTATTGAAAAACAAACAATAAAAGTCCCAATAAAATGTGTGAAAATAAGCAGAAGATAATTCTGCTTTTAAAGTTTTTTCTTTGTGTGCATTTTGTAACACAAGTTTTTTGGTTTTGTCGTATGAGCGAATATAAAGAAAATTGTTTGTTAGTTTTTTCCTGATAAGATTGAAATTATTTTTAATCTATTTGTTGTGTTATTAAAATTAATAACATTATTAATTTATAGTTTTGATGGGTGTAATATTTCGTTTATTAAAATGGTGCAACCATTAAATAATATAGTTTCCAGTGGTTTAAAATTTAAATGATGAAATTATTCGATCTTTCATTGAAGGTTTTTTTATGTATGTTTCTTGAAAACGGCTCATTAGATTTGGATGATTTAAATTGTATTATTTTAACGTGAAAAATACCGTTTTTCTATGATAGCAGAGGAAAAGTTTATTTTCAAGCAGGCTTAATCCCCTATGAAAATGAGTTTTTTCCTCTAGTGTAAAAAGAATAACAAATTGTAGTTGCTATGTTATTTTCATATAATTTTAAAACAAAGCAACCATATGTAAAAATAGAATATGACTTTTGAATGTTATTTTTTCGATTTCTAATTTAATAAATTCTAATAAATATCGTTTTTCTATGCGAAAATTAAACTCACTAGTGTAAAAAAATAACAAATTATAGTTGCTATGGTTTTTCATATAATTTTACAAAGTATTTTAAACAACGTAACCATGAAAAAATAGAATATGAATTTTGAATGTTTTGTTGTCGATTTTTAACTCTATGATTTATAGTAAATATCGATTATATATTACTATCATAGAAAAAATTGCATTTCCTACGCGAGATAAAAACGTTTTTCGTTCGTAAACATGTTTCACTTGACGCTAGCGCGTCTCGTGAACAAATGTTTACTCACGAAAAAAACAATGTTTTCATCTCTTGTAGGAAAATATACTATTATATATTTACTATCATAGAAAAAATTGTATTTCCTACGTGAGATAAAAACATTTTACGATCGTGAAACTGTCCCACTGGACGTTAACGGCTCTCGTGAACAAATTTTAACTCACAAAAGCAGCGTTTTCATCTCTTGTAGCAAAATGTACTATTTTCAGAAAATTGGAAAAACTATACATATTTTTTATGTATTTTCGCCGATTTCTCGAAAACAGCTCACTCGATTGTATTCAAATGTATTCTATTAAGATAGATGCCGAGGTCGTCCCATATATTTATATTACGTGGAAAACGGTCGTTGTTCAGGAAATTGAAAAAAAATATATTTTTCATGTATTTTCGCCGACTTCTTTGAAACAGCTTAATCTATTTGGACGGTTTGAGTTGTGTTTAATTGATATAGATGCCGAAATGGTCCTTAATTCCTTTTTATGACAGAAAATATCGCAATTTTCAAAAATATGATAAAACCATGTTTGTTAGATTTTCATCGATGAATGCTTGCCGCGATTTTAAGTTATTACTTCAAAAACACTTTCTTAGCCGCCTTT
>OY856186.1:170340361-170508763 GCA_963693315.1 Diogma glabrata
CTTTTGATTTTATGACAACACAAAATGAAAAAATAAAATAAACTCTTTTAAAAAAATAAAACCGGCTTCAGATAGAGGTACAAAAAAGTGAAAAATAACTCAATTGTGCCTTTTAGAGACAAAAATACGTATAAATTTTGATTAATTTAATTATACTTAGTTACATACAAAAAATTGTGCTTTTAAACAAAGATATTATATTGTAAAAGTTTTTTTTTATAATAGCTTTTATATTATGAAATTTATTTTCAATACAAAATGTTCGAAGTCGGTACCACCATTGACATCTCATGCTTGGCATCGATTTCCAACAGTTTTGTACTACAAATAAATCTTATAATATAATAACTATTACAACAACTATAATAATTATAATAACATATAAGTTTTATAATATGACATCTTTGTTTAAAAGTGTAATTTTCTGTAGTTAAGTATAATTAAATTAAATTAATCAAAATTAATATGTATTTTTGTCTCTAAAAGCCGCAATTGAGATATTGTTCACTTTTTTGTGCCTCTTTTGTTGTTTCTGAAGTCTGTTTCATTTTTTTTAAATGTTTATTTTATTTTCTAAAGAAAAGGGTATCTAAACCTACGATTGGTTATCATAATTTGAATAATTTTTTTAATGCCGTTAGTAAACACAAAGCCATATTATATTAATCAATCAATTTTTCAAATTATTCAGTAGTGTTATAATGTTGAAAGTGTTATCAATATATGATCAAGAATTCGACACATTTTTATAGGAACCCAAAGTATTTTTAGGCATTTTCAATCATATACAAAATGATTTGAGTGAATCAATAGGTGTTGATCTAAAAAACTCAATTTATTTCGAAATCAAAGATTGTTTATTTATTGCCATACTTCTTGATTAAACATCAGATATTTCTTATAAGTCGCAGTTGTCTACAATAGGACGATTTGTAACTAAAACAGAAGAAGTTTTTGAAAGACTCTTAGCTTTTACAGATATTGGTGCAGACTGATCTGCCAAAACCTTATCACGTCATGCAATCAATACAATGGAAGAACAATCATGTGGCGATAAATTGAAAAATGGTCTGTTTTTTTATATAATCTGCTTACCGTCTATCGAAACCCACTGCACGCCACTGATATATATATATATATATATATATATATATATATATATATATATATATATATATATATATATATATATATATATATATATTATATGTATTATAAATATATATATATATATATATATATATATATATATATATATATATAATATATATATATATATATATATATATATATATATATATATATATATATATATATATATATATATATATATATATATATATATATATACATATATATATATATATATATATATATATATATATATATATATATATATATATATATATATATATATATATATATATATATATATATATATATATATATATATATATATATATATATATATATATATATATTTATATATATATATATATATATATATATATATATATATATACATATATATATATATATATTATATATATATATATATATATATATATATATATATATATATATATATATATATATATATATGTATATATATTTATATATATATATATATATATATATATATATATATATATAGATAACGATATGAGCTATAACGGAATTTACCGGCACTCTCACGATCGCATTTCTTGACCTACAACAAAAATTTTTTATGTATACGTAGCGGCAAAAAATCTTTTGGACAAGTTCGCGAACTGGCCATATCCGGGTACAGGTTAAGTGGCTAGAGCCAAAAAAGTCGAAAAATCTAAGGCGTTATAACTTCCGTTTGAATCATAATATTTTTACAAAATTCATCAATATTGAATATTTGAACATATTTCTATCATTTATTTTCAAATGACAACCATGGCATTCTAGGCTCTTAAAAAATCAGCTGTTTTAAAAATTTAATAAACTTTGTTGTCCTTGATTTGGCCGAAAATGGCCAATCTCACTTTTGAATATTCACGCATACGTTAACTAGAGCATAAATCTTTCCAAAATTTAAAAAAAAAATAGTTCAAGTCTAGAGGTTCAAACACCAGGGCTGTTAGAACAAAAACAAACGCAAACGGCCATGCCTTCCTCATGTTTTAGTTTATGTTGTTTAAACTCTATACTAGCATTTAGACAAACTTTTCAACTATAACCTCAGAAGTTTTCAGCTTTCTACCCCAAGAGGTCTCAATGTAATTAGCATTAAACCTAATGCATGCCATTCAATTACAACAACAACTTCCATAAAAATATAAAAATATCCCATAGAAAAAATATTTAAAAAATTTTCTTTTGTTTTTTTTTCAGTTTTTGGTTTTTTTCGCAAAAATTTAAAAAAAAATTAAAACAAAGCTGAGTCATTATTGTTTTAAATTAAGGAATATTTTCTTATATGCATATTGATTACACATTTACAAACACATTTACACCTACCACCCCAATCTCATAAATTTTTCGGGAGACGGCCAAGCCCGATCGATTGATACCAAATTTGTAAAAAAAAATTTTGAAAATTTCCGCGACTGCCCGATTCTTAAAAAAAACGATAGTTAATAAATTAATTTTAGTTGATGATCTTCCCAAAAATAATTTTGCATGATTGCAACCGCCGATAGAAATAAAAAAATCGTTTATAAATCTCCACCGATTTTTTTTATCGTTCGGATTTAAAATCATATATAGGTACTTCTCGTTTTGAAAGTTTTTGTTTATGTGATAGTTTATAATTTAAGGTTGAGTTTGTTTTAAGTTAAAATTTTATAAATATAATTACATTCATAATAAAAACTTTCATTTCAAATTCAATATAACATATATATGGAGGGGCTGAATTCTCAAGCTCTGAGATATCAAGACTTCGGTCTGGGTTAAGGATTTTGATATAGTTTTCGGCAAAAAACTTTTATGAGAACATTGTTTTTCAGTGTTGGGCAGCGATGTATAAAACTCTTTGTTAAAGTAAATGTATTTGTTTATCTCTGTTTAGAAATTTATTACAAAAACTTACACGAAACATCAATACGTTGCCGGAAAATTATAACAGATCATAAATTACCATAATTTAGAGAAAAGATGATACAATTAGCAAACTGCTCGAAAACCTCTCCATTTAGCGTTTCGAGAAAATATTACAAAATCAAAAATTCATATTTCTTTCAAAATTCCAAAAAATTATATAAAATCAAAAATTTAAACTTTTTTTCAATATTTTAAAAATATTCCAAAAATTATTACAAAATCAAAGTTAAAAAATTTTCAAAAATTTTTAAAATATTGTAAAAATTATAACAAAATCAAAAATACAAACTTTTTTCAAAATTCCGAAAATTACAATAAAATCAAAAATTGAAATTTTTTTCAAAATTCTAAAAATATTCCGAAAATTATTACGAAATAAAAAATTGAAACTTTTTCAACATTCTAAAACTATTGCAAAAATTCACATATTCAAACTTTCCAAAATCCTAAAAATCTTGCAAAAGTTATAACAATATCAAAAATTGAAACTTTTCTCAAAATTACGAAAGTGAAATTCTTACCCCCACTTTTTTGGCGTTTCTCGACGTTTTAGGACCTACTGATTCTAAAAAAATGTATATCATTACTCATTACCTACGAAAATAGGTTGTGTTCGATAACTGTACAGGAAGTGTGTCAAAAATATCGCCAAGTGTGTCATAACAAGGAAAGTTTTTGCTTAAAAAACGGTATTAAGTGATAATGAGTAGTAACCTTGAATTTAATTGGAATGGGAGACCAAAAACTAGATTATTGCATTATAAGTTTGTCAAATTATTTTTTTTTGCTATATATTAAGTTTGAATTTTCGAATTATGAATTTTTGAAATAATTTCAGAATTTTGAAAGAAGTTTCAATTTTTGATTTTGTAAAAATTTTCGGCAGATATTTAGAATTTTTGAAAAGTTTAAATTTTTGATTTTATTATAATTTTTGGAATATTTTTGAAATTTGGACAAAAGTTTGTATTTTTGATTTTATTTATAATTTTTGCAATATTTTTACACACTTTTATTTAACTTGAGTTTTGACAGTTGTGTTGGTTACTCTTTTGTGATCAATTTTTCAGTAACTTCACATTTTGTGATTAGTCCCAAATTTAAAAGACAAGTTTGTTGAAGCAGTCGGTACGTGTTTCTAAAAGTATTGAAGCAAAAAACTTTATAAAACTGAAAAAAAATTCAAATTTTTCTTCATTACATAAGACCTTAAACAAAACCTTAACAATCACAACTGTCATGTTTTTCTCGGGAAAAAAAGTCTTTCATTCACGATTCATTTGAGTAATAATCGTTATTTGTATCAGTTAATAATTTCAAAACTATCATTATGCTAATCCCTGACTCTTTTTTAGCACAGAAAAACCGTGAACCATAAACAGTATTAAACAAATTTATAGGTTCAGCATATGGAAGGTTCATTGTATTTTGCATATGGGGTCAACAGGCTTGAGAGTTTTGACATTTGTATAAAAAGAATTTAATGTTCCAGTTTACATCGCAAATATCGCAAATATTCGGAACTTCAACAAATGTTACAAATGTCCAACAAATGTTACTTCAACAAATGTGCAACAAATGTCTTTGTTTCTTTGGAACATCGTGTTGTGTCAATCGAAAATTTTTTTAGTTTTTAGTTCGTTTTCAATAAAAGTGTGTTTCTTAAAATTTTTTTTTTGAGAATACTGGGAAAAGTTAGAATTTGTGAATTATGAATTTTTGCAATGTTTTTAGAATTTTGAAAAAAGTTTCAATTTTTGATTTTGTAAGAATTTTCGGAATAATTTTAGAATTTTGAAGAATTTTTTGATTTTATTATAATTTTTGGAATTTTGAAAAAAGTATTTTTTTTTTATTTTTTTATAATTTTTGCAATATTTTAAGAATTTTGGAAAAAGTTTCAATTTTGATTTTGTAACAATTTTTGGAATATTTTGGGAATTTTGAAAAAAATAAGAATTTTTGATTTTGTAATATTTTCTCGAAACAAATCTTTTCACTAAATTATATTAATTTATTATCTGTTATAATTTTCCCGCAACGTTTTGATGTTTCGTGTTAGTTTGTAATAAATTTCTAAACAGAGATAAAAAAAATACTTGCGCTTATGTAAGTTTTACGTATGCATCGTATCGGTATACATCGCTGCCCAAAACTAAAAACAATGTCCTCATAAATGTTTTTTATCGAAAACAATATCGAAATCTTTAACCCAGACCAAAGTCTTGATATTTCAGAGCTTGAGATTTCAGCTACTCCATATTTTCATGTTCTATAACATTTCATGTCATGCAAATAATTAATTTTATTTTTTTCCAAAAATTGGGTAAAAAATAAATGAAAATTATTCTTTTGACACACTTTACAACATATTTGTGACAAACCTTTAATACAATAATCTAGTTTTTGGTTTTATATATCAATCGCAACTATCATCATTTCTTCAAATTTAATGTTACTACTCATTAAAATGAACGTTTTTTAAATAAGGTCTTTCAGACTAAAGTAATTGACGTTATCGTCTGTTTAGAAACTTTTGATTTGATTTTGATGATAGCTTCATTAAATTAAATAATTTCACATCTTTTAACCAAATATGAGATCGAATTGGTGGTATCACAATTTTTTCTAGAAAAAAGTTAAAACTTAGATAGATTGGAAAAGAATCTTTTTCTCTGCTAGCAGAGGAAAACTCTATTTTCAATTAGGCTCAATCTCCTACGTGCTGGAGATAACTCAATTCCACAATGATGGTATTTCTACGTAAACATTTTGTGGGCACATGTTGTTGGGAGCTCCTCCAGGAAGCATTGGGGAGCAAATCCATCAGGTTGATCAATTGAGGAGCAATTTACAAATTTTCAAGAGAATTTTATATAAAATAATTCGTCATCACAGCCACATTTCTGTCCCAGTAATTCAACGTGCAAAGGTAGCGGATGTGGTGCTTCTCACTTTTTTTCCTTATATACTTCACATTAAATGCAACCATTGTATAAATTAGTATCAAAACTAACGACTACTCTGTAGTCCATGATTGGACAGCCAATCCTGGAAATTGTGGTTAGCCCGTTCAGTTTACAGTACAGCAGAATTTGTAAGACGAGCCTATCCAAAAGCATTTACCCCAGTAAATATAATAAATGGTTTTAGGAAAACGAGCATTTTTCCATTAAATGAAGAAATTTTCGAAGCACATGAATTTATGCCGTCAACTGTTACCGATAGATCTCCACTTGTTTGTGAAGAAGAAGAAACACTTCAAGACAATCCACCGACATCATTCGCAAATAATAATATTGATTGCAAAATAATTTCACCAAAAGATGTAAGATTGTTTCCAAAAGCGTCTCTAAGAATATCTTCTCGTGAATTCTCACCGATATTCCTGAAAAAAAAAAATATCGAGGAATCTTATAATAAGAAGAAATCCAAAACTGTAAAAGAAAAAAGAAAGGTTGTAAAGAAGACATTAATTGTAGATAGTTCTGATGATGACGAATTAATTGAACTTGATTCAAATTCAGACATGGATGTTAATTTGGGAGAAGAAGTAAAGTATTTAGAGGAACGGTTTAATTTTGAAAAAGAGAATATAGAAATTGAAGATTTTATACTTGTGGAATTGACTTAAAAAAAACATTAAATATTTTATTACCGACGTTAATATATAGGCAATAAAATATTGGAAATTAAATATTTAGAAAAGGTTAAATCTGTTTTATTCAGAAATAATGAAATTTAGAAAATGTGAAGAAGCTAAAAATTATGGTTAAAAGATGCTCCAGCATATAAAAAACACCGAGCGATTTGTTGTTCTCAAACAAATTATATGATCATTATTTCATTGGCTTTGTATGGAGTCGTCATCCCCCTTATCCAATGGAGTCATTATTTCTAAGATTCAATTACTGATGGAAGACTCCATTACAAATTTCAAACTTTACGTACATTTTCATCGATAACACTTTAATTTTTAAATTCAATTTAGAACTATCTGCTCAAATACAACAATGGTGACATGTATGTTTATTTGCTGCTTTTTCTATTTAATTTTACTACTTAGATAAAAGTTAGCTTAGGCAAGCTTATGTAATTATACGATATCAAAACAAATTCATATCGTTTTAGTTCCTATAAATTATTCCCCAATAAAATTAACGAAGCCTTACAAAACTTGATTCATATGTACATTGATGTGAATGACCTTCTTCATATACCCATAATTCATGAAAAGTTATAGCTGATGTTTAGCTTTTATTACTTTATTTGCGTTTTTTTTTCGGAATAGAACTGCTATAAAACGACAAACAAAAATGATAATTCAGTAGATTTTCAAAAGGTTTGCTTAATTCACGACACCTTGATTTTACATTAAATTAATTAAATGTTTAAACTTAATTTTATATTCTTAATTGTTGTACATATCACCGGTAGTTTAGGTTATAATCGCTGTGGAAATAATGAAGTGTATCTGAAACGTGCTCCATCAAACTGTCCTCAAACTTGTGCTTGGTATCAACAAGAATGCACATTATCCAATAGTCCTAGTGTTACAGGATGTTACTGTATGCCTGGATATGTAAAATTTGATGGTGAATGCCTTCCTGCATCTGCTGTATGTTGTCCGAATAATGAATATTACACTGATGATGGACCAAATTGTCAAGCGACGTGTGATGAACCCCAGTGTGAATCAGAAGTTGGTTATAGCGGTTGTTTTTGTATGCAGGGCTATATAAGAGGTTCCACAGGAGAATGCATCTTGAGCGACAGATGCTCGAAGCCTAAAAGAGAACCACCAAATAGGAATAAATGTAATGCTTATGAACGATACAGCAAATGTGGTAGAGAAAACACTTGTGATGGTGATGCGCTAAACAATGAACCATGTTCACGTGGCTGTTTTTGTGTTAATGGATATGTAAGAGATACCGTAACAAATGTTTGTGTTCGTCGTAGTCAGTGTTCAGGTATAAAATGATACAAATGCTTAAAATCGTATACCGATTACATCTTTATTTTAGATCAATGTCCTGCAAAACATGAGGAATATAGCTCATGTGGAAGAGAAGAAACTTGTTCTACAAGTGCAAGCGGTGACTGCTTTGCTGGATGTTTCTGTACATCTGGATATGTTCGACACTTCGAACAATGTGTGCCTTTATCATCTTGTTGTACGTGTTTTGATTCTGAATTTTACAAATTTTTCAATTTTATTTTAAATCTGAATTTTAATCATTTAGCTGCATGCACAAAACAACATACAGTTTTTAAAAATTGTGGGGTAGAGAATTATTGCTCTGGAAGTGGAGTTGATGTTTGTTGCTCAGGGTGCTTTTGTGCTAGTGGATATGTAAAAAACAGCGCAGACAATTGTGTGTTACAACATGAATGTCCAAGTAAGTAAATATGACACTACACTTAACTTTTGTTTCTTTGTTTTAAAATTGCTTTAATTTGTTCTCTTCGTGACTTTGTTCGAAAACGAAAAAATTTCATTTGGTTCGGTTAATTATTTTTGAGATTTTTTAAAATAACCTTCAAATTCAAAAAGACTTACAGTAACTATTAGTGAGATAATTAATCTGGTTAAAATTGAAAAAAAAATAGCCAAGCGTTTAGTGAAATCAACCAATTATGGTGCACCCACTCGTTGCGTCTAAAGTAAACTTTTCAATAAAGTTAAGCATTAACAAGTTGAATTTATAAATCAGAAGTTATGTTGCTGTTGAATATTTATAGCTTCATTAAGCATTAGATTAAACAATCCATTAGACAAAACAAATATTTTGCTTGCATATGAAAAAAAAATAAAAATTTTCGACAATTTTCTTAGTATTATGAAAAGTAAATTTAAATATGAGCAAACCAACATTCAACGTGACTAACAAAAAATGTTAAATAACTATAATAATATTTTTGGATCACTAAAACTAGTTATTCAAAGTGCCCGTTTGTTTTTTGTGTATGTTTTCATTAACTTTACAAACTTAATATTAATATCACAAACATAATATTACAAATATTACATAATGTTAGATGAATATAAAATAAAATTCATCTACTTATTTATACGAAAGTCATATTATCTTATAAAAAGTTAAATGAAATCAATCATTTTAAAAAATTTTAAACTACTTTTTCGCTCTTCATTTTGTTTTACTTTGCTTATTATTCTTATCATTAAATAAATTTTGTTTCGCTTCGTTTTTTATTATTCATGAAACATGCGGCCAACATATGTGTGTACATATGTGCTAATGCGTTTTTCGACATGTGCACGGTATGGTGCACATCATGTATCATAATACACAATTTTGTGCACGGCAACTTTGTAACATGCAAAATTAATGCACATTTCACGCACTTTTTCAAAATTGTTTTACGGGAATGTTGATTGAAAATCGAATAAAATAAGAAATTTGAACTTGACCATTTCCGAACTTCTTGAAACTTCGGTAATCGTTAGAATAATAAATTAAAATTATTGCCCACTTTTAATTTTTTTTATTTTGTTAAGACAATTAGTGACAAGAAAAAAAGCCATTTGAATATTTTATTAGTTTGAAATTTTTTGGTCTTTGTGCCATTTAGGAACTAAAAGCAAGGTTACCGATTCTATTGAACTTATTATTGGTCTGTATGTGGTCTGTAATTTTAGTATGTTTTGAGTAAATAATAGATCTCTAAATTTAAAAAAATGAATGGAAAAAGGTACTTTTTTAAATCGCCATGTTTGAAAAATTAAAACTAAAGAAAATTATCTAAAAATATGAAGTTTCTTTGTCAGTTTAATATTTTTATAAAGCCTCACTGAGAACATTTCAAACAAAAAAAATATTCAAATTGAATAAGCTGTTCGAGTACATTTTAACTTTAATCATTGGTTATCACTAAAATTCTTAACAAATTGCGAGTCAAAACTAGTGAAAGAAAAACAAAAATCACATTTTAATTTTTTTTATTATTCTTATGATTACCTGAGTTTCAAGAAAATCGGAAATGATCGGGTTCACATCATCGATTTTCGATCTTTTTCTAAATCACCTTTAGCATCAAAATGTTAAACTTTTAAATTCTTCTAATGTTACATTTAAATATTGTCAAAAAAGTCATGAAAGAGAGAACGTTTATTCCAAATCGACTTTGGGTAGTATTTTCGACGAAAACTCAAACATAATTGAAGCCATTCTCCTACACTTATATCTCCAGTTGAAACGAAAATGAAGCCAATTTTTTTTCGTTGCAATATTGTACTAAAATACTTTTTTCTCTCAATATCAACAAATCCGCTGGCCCCAACGGTGTTCCACCCCTCATTTTTAAAAACTTTGCTGGACAACTGGCTCCAATTCAAACAAAAATGTTCTATTTGTCTTACAAAAGCGGAATATTTCCTGATTATTTATAGAAGCTGGCTGGTGTTCAATCCATAACGAAAAAACGCAGTTAAATAGACCTTAATAATTTTCGACCGATTGTAGTTCTATCGGTTTTGGCTAAAATATTTGAAAAATATGTTAACTACAGTCTAATAGAATATTTGGAGATGTCACATTGATGATAAGCCGTATGGATTTGGTAGCCGTCATGCAACAGGTGATCTTTTAGCCTATGTAATCCGTGGATCAAATCTGTGGAACAAATCACTAGAGAGCCATGGTGAAACATTCAGCATTTTACTTGATATTTCTAAAGCATTTGATAAAGTGTGGCATAAGAATCTAATAGCTAAATTAAAATCTTATGGCATAGATTATCTTACTGTTTCTGGCTGGCTACTGGCTTCATTTTTTTCCTACAGGTCACCAATTTCATGTTAATTTCGATGGTATTATATCCATTATTTTCACACCCAATGCTGGTGTTCCTCAAGGCTCTGCACTCACACCAACCTTGTTTTTTTTATACATTAACGAGTTACTTATTTCTACAGTGCACCCAATCAGCACAGCACATTGCATGTATCACATGCATCTCCTAAATTTCGATCTCATACTGTATTTACTGACAGAGAGCTGTTAATTGACTCTATCAACGAAGACTTAGCTTATCTATTGCAATGAAGCGATCGTAATCTTGTTCGTTCAACCCAACAAAAACTAAACTTTGCAGTCTTTCACGAATAGAGCGACGTGAAAACTTCCCTATTAAGATAAACCATGAGAAACTGCATGAGGTTGAATCAGTTAGACTTCTTGGGGTGGATATTGAAAATAATCTGAAATGGAATAAATATTTGTTCAACCTCGCTAAACCTGCAGTGCAAAAATTAGGATTCTTGAGCCGATATAAAAAGTTTTTCAATGCCGATCAAATTTTGGTGATCTATAAAGCCTTTATTCGTCCATGCATGGAATACTTCTGTCATGTTAGGGGAGGTGGTTGTTTGTCAAAAATAAAATGTCTAGAATCTGTACAGGGAAAAGCAATCCAGTTGATTGATAATACTGAACTAACTGATCAACTTGATTCACTCCAGCACCGAAGAAATGGAGCTGAATTGTCAATCTACTATATATATAACTTTAGTGAATTCTCTTCTAAGGAAATTCATAATATCTTTCCATCGTATGCGCAGTACATTTGATGAACAAGAACTTCAGAGTTACTCAACCCATTTGCTGTCTAAATACCTCGTTGTAGTACTCTGTCCTTACAGAACGGTTATTTTATTAGAGTGGCCAAATCGTAGAACTCAATGCCCGACTCCGTATTTTCCGACGAATTTGCGCCTCAGACATGTAAAGTCATTTAAAATAATTAGTATAGTTATCCCCATATCCTCATTCCTTCCATTTTCCTCATCTCCTTTCTTTCTCTTTCGCCCACACAAATATGACACTATTATTGCAGGAAGCTTATTAGATTTTGGTAGCAAGTATGAGAATCTTGTTTTGAATCAATGTGGGTTGATTTTACTTCTAATAGTGCTGTTTGGACGTCAGAAAATTGGTTTTAGAAGCACTTATGGTATTAGGACACAAAAGGATCTGTTTTAAGCGTTTAAGCAACCAAACTAAAACTGCACATGTAATAGTTGCTTTGACATTGCTTTGGTGCAACCAACATATCATTTTTTAACTAGAACTTCAAGTTTTCGCAAACAAGCTTTTGCAGCCTGCAGGTGAAAACTTTGTTCGCCGTAAAAAAAAAATATGAAAATAACATAAGGAGAATAAACGTTGCTGTCTAGCTAATTTTAAGTTGATAGTTCAAGCATATGGTAAACATTTTAATCGGGTTTGTTGTTAGTTTATGTAATGGGTTTGGAGAAGTATCGCTCTCATGGTTATCAGAAGTTGAAAAAGGTAGAAGAGTTTGGTTCAAGACCGCTTATTGCTCACATCAGAGCTACCTTGTTAGCGTACAGATCAAACGCCACAGAACTTGGATTGCGTTTTTTGTTTTGGTGGCAATATAAAGTTCCAGCTGAGCTGCTTGTCAAGATAAAAACCAAGAGACTTTATACTATCTTAGAGTGTTAATGTATTAATATCATTTAAGAAGCATATATTGTTCGAACTTTCTTTCGACACCAATTATTAGTAATGTCCAAAATATTCTGCTCTTTTCTGCAAAGATACCTTAATATTGCGTCCTTTCATTTAAATATTAATATCATCGGCACAGTCGTATGTGTATAGTCCCTCATCATGTAATTTACTCAGGCGCTAGTCTACTATCATGTTCCACAGCACATGTGATAAAACGTCCCATTGGGGACACCCTCGATTCATACCTACCTGGATTGTGGTGTTGTCCTTTGTGAGAAAAAATAAACATCAGGCTGCTAACGATCGTTGCATCCAACATAGGAGTGTTATATACACTCCGTACATTTTCGTTCCATTAAGGTGTTCTTTTCTATGTTAATCAGAAAAAATTTTCTATGTGAATCAGATTAACATAGAAGGCCTTTTCTATGTTCATCCTTGCACACAATAACAAACCGCTTTTATCTAAACTTAAGTATAAGATCCTACTCTACATTTCTGGTCCACTTAAGACAGACAATAGAGAGTACGGAACTCGATATAACTTTGAGATCAGAGAACTTCTTGATGATCTTGATATAATAGAATTCAGAGTCTGGAATGATTAACAAAATGTACGTTAGTACACCAGGGAGTTGAGGGCGAGGTAAACCACGACTACAATGGGAGACGAACGTAATGAACGACTTTAAAAAAATCAGCTGCCATGGTAATTATGTCGCTGTTAGGAATGACCGTGGTGAATATTCGAAGCTGATTAGCTTGGCAACGCTCCTACCACAAAAAAATATAAAGTATTACATGCAATATAATAGTATACATATACAATTATTTTTCAATTCTCTTATACAAGCAGAATTAAAAAATAAAATGTATATTTAAGGATTTCCACATGTTCAAGACTTATTTATAAATTATATAAAAAATACACTTTATAAATATAATTAAATATAATAGTAGTTGAATAAAGGTAATAACTATTTTCATGAATCAAATTTACTTTGGAATTTTTGTTTTCAAAATAGAAATATTTGAAATTAATTAATTAAACATTACGTGCGGTTGCCTCAACTACACTGTTCTGTACCAGCTGTTGAATCAATTTCGGTGATTAAGAGAACTGCATTTCGATTGGCAAAAGAACATGTTTTTTCAGTGTAGAATGATACTGGAACATAGAGTGATATGTATAGTTTCTTGCCGTCGGGCGTCCTTTTGCGGAATTTAATATTTCCAAATAAGTAATAGCCAAATTCTCTAGAAGAGACTACCCTCTACTTTATTATTGCTTTCCCAGCTCTAATGATGCGAATCGGTATGTCACAGCCGTTTATGTTATCCATCTTTGAACTTTAAGCAACAACAAAATTGAACAAAACTACTTCAATAATGAACTTCGCTTTTGAATTATGTTCACAGTGGTATCGATAACTTTCCATTTTATTTTATTAGTTTTCACTTTATCGAACATTTTGTTCAAACTTTCTAAAATATTTTGTAAGTAATGTCAAGACATATGTACTCTTCTATTTGTTTAAAATAAAACCACTCCTAACTTATATGCCTTAAAGTTTATTCGAGCTTTTTTTTTTCATTTGATATGATTTTCTCTGTTCGATTATACCCTCTGATAAAGTAGCCATACCCGACAAACATAATGTGTAATGGTTCTCAAGTCAACGCACATTTCGTGCACTTTTTTATGCAAATAATTTTTAAATTTTTAAGATATTATAGTCATCTAGTGTATATTTTGCATTGAGTTGAAGTTTTAACGAAATTGAGGGCTAACATCATACATATTTATTTTAATTTAATATTTCTAAAAAATGTAAACATTTATAAAAAATGTGCATAGAACTTTCGGGCATAAATACAAAAAAATCTGATGTATGACATTTTGACAGTACAAATAGATCTGACCATTGAAATGAAAAGAAAAAATAAGAATTCAAAAATCTTAAATATTTGACTTACATATAAAAATATTATTAATTTTCCATAATTTTCTTATTATTATAAAGAAATAAAATTAAATATCAGTATAGCAACATAAAATATAGCAAACAAAAATATTAAAACATATAATAATTTTTTAAATCACTAAAATTAACTATTCAAAGTGCCCGTTTGTTTTTTTGTCTTTATTTTAATTACTTTCACAATAAAATTTCTTTCGCACTTAATTTTAGATGAAAATAAATAAAAATTAATTTATTTAGTAATAAGCAAATGTATATATTTTTTCATAAAAAGTTAAATGAAATTATTTTAGAGCATATAAAAATACATTTTATTTTTCTATTCTTCTTCTGAGTTTTTTTTTTGTTTATTATTATTATCATTAAATAAATTTCGTTTCGCTTTTTATCGTTCGTGAAATGTGCGGCTGACATTTGTGGGCATATGTGTGCTAAGGCGTTTTACGAAATGTGCACGGTTTTGTGCACATCATGTGCATGACATGTATAATGCACAATTTACGTATAATGCACTGCGCACATGACACGTATAATGCACTGTGATTTTGTACCATGAACAACTAATGCACATTTCATGAATTTTTTTCAAAATTGTTCTAAAAATCTTATTTAAATCTTTTCAGTTGATTGTCCTGCAAGTGGTCATCATCAACAATACAGTACTTGTGGTAAAGATGCAACTTGTTATTCAAGTGCTACTGGCAGTTGCAGTCCCGGATGCGTCTGTGCACCTGGTTTTGTACGAAGAGATGGAGAATGTATACCAATGCATGCATGTTGTAAGAAATTCTTCTAATTGAAAAGTAATTATCTCTTATAAATTCTTAATATTGTAGCTACATGCCCGAGATATACAGTATATAGCAATTGTGGAGTAAACAACTATTGTTCTGGAAGCGCAACTGCTTCTTGTACTTACGGCTGCTTTTGTGCTAGTGGATATGTTCTAGATAGCTTGAATAACTGTATACCATCTGCCAAATGTATTTGTAAGTGGAGGAAGACATGCCATTTTGTAATAAAAGCCTATTTGAATATTTGATTTAAAATTTTCTAGTTGATTGCGGATCTGTACCGTACCAGTCTTTTAGCTGGAGTGGTGCTGATTCAACTTGCAGTGGAATTGCTACCGGACCCTACAGAGCTGGATGCTTTTGTAACAGTGGATATGTTCGAAGTTTTGGAAGATGCATACCAATACCATCTTGTTGTAAGTTCATACTTTGGTATGTTTGAATATTTGGAAAATAAATAAATTACATTTCTTTTTGTTATAGCCACATGTTCAGGTGCTAATGAAGCTTTCAGCAACTGCGGGTTAACAACGACATGTAGCACAAGTGCATCAGGATCATGTTTTGCTGATTGCTTTTGTATAAATGACTATGTAAGAAACAGTCAAAACATATGTGTTCCTCCAAGTAGTTGTCCAAGTACATGTTCTGGAGCAAATCAGTATGCCAGTACATGTGGTCTGGATTCCACTTGCTCGGCCAAATCTGCTGGTGCATGCATGGCAGGTTGTTTTTGCAGTAATGGTTATGTCCGTAGCGGTGAAAGTTGTATTCTATTAGAATCGTGTTGTAATTATGCTAGTCGGTATGAAAAAATCAAATGTTTATATTCTTTTACTTCTTAATATCCTAGCCGCTTGTCCAGTCAGTACACCGTTTAGCAACTGCATCTTTCTCGCCACATGCTCTGGAACGGCATCTACTTGTACTTCAGGATGTTCTTGTCCAAGTGGATCAGTTAGAGATTCTGGAAACAATTGCGTCTCACCAGTCAGTTGTCCTGGTAAGTAAATATTTTTAAAGCCTAACTTAACTTTTTAAATTTATCTGACTCTTTTCCACTTTTTTTCCTTCAAATGATAAACTTTGTTTATATTTTAGAAATGGTTCAATAAAATATGTAAAAAATTTCAGGTTATTGTTCTGCTTCTGGACCCAATCAAGCTTTTAGTACATTTGGCGCAGATTCAACATGTAGTGGAACCAATGTAGTGTTACCAGCTTCTGGACCCAATTCCTCTGGCTGCTTTTGTTTAAGTAATTATGTTCGCAGTGGAACCAGTTGCATTCCAATTTCATCTTGTTGTAAGCATATAAACCCATATATTATGTTGAACTATAAAACCGTATATGTATATTTTATATTTTGGAAATACTTTAATTTAATATTTCAAAATTATCAGACAGTTGTTCTGCAGCAAACAATGAGGTATTTAACTGGTATGGTGTTGATTCAACTTGTAGTGGACCAGCCTCTGGTTCCAATTCTATTGGATGTTTCTGTTTAGCTGGTTACACTCGAAGCGGATCGAGTTGTGTTCAAATTTCTTCTTGTTGTAAGTATATAATCCATAAGTGTAATATTGAGCTATCAGACTTCATATTCCGTTTTTAAAACTAACAGCCGCATGCCCACCAAGTACTACTTACAGCAACTGTAATTTTGCCTCCACCTGTGACGGATCTGCTTCTGGTTCTTGTACTGCAGCATGTTTTTGCTCATGCGGGTCGGTTCTTTCCGGAACAAGTTGTGTACCACCAACTAGTTGCCCAGGTAAGGAGCTTCTTTTCGAACTAAATTATTATTTAACATTGTAGCTAAAATTAACTCACATTTGTTAAAATTGTGCTCTTCTAGGTTTTTGCTCATCCAGCCCGAATCAAGTTTACAGTAGTACATGTTCCGTAGATTCAACATGCACTACATGTTCTGTTGGAACGTGCACATCTGGAGGATGTGTCTGTTTACCTGGTTATGTTAGAAACACTGGAAATGTATGCATTCCACTTTCAACTTGCTGTAAGTTTATTTAATTATTTCATCATTATAATTTAAAATTCTTATAATAAATAACGTTTTTGTGTTTTTAGATCCGTGCACATCAGGGGCAACATATAGCAATTGTGGTGCGGAGAGTACTTGTAGTTCCACTACCCTTATGCCTACACCTTCTACAGCAAATTGCTATTGTCCAAGTCCCTCTGTCAGAAGTGCAAATTCACAATGTGTCTCAATACAAGGCTGTTGTAAGTATATATCGACTTAGATTTAGGAGACTGCACAACATACCAAACTTGAAAAAAATTATTCATGTAATAGGGAACAGGGTTTTTTATCAATATTTTGTTGATTTCTGCAGTAGTCGAGACTCAATGTAGTCAATATTTTAGAACATTTTGTTCGTAACAAGTTCTAAATTTGTTTAACCGATGCAAAGGAAATGATTTAAATATATGATTATATATCTTAATCGATGAACAACCCAATACTCAATAACTAAACAAGTAGAATAAAAGCAAAACGACTTTTGTAAAGCTGGAAGAATTCCATATATCTATTTTTCAGTTACAAAAATCACTTTTAAAGTTTGTTTCAGCAAATAAGAGTTTTTCATTCATCTCTGATACATAAAGCGTCTCGCTTTATGTATCTCCGCGTTAAAGTGTTGAGCTATCCATATGCAGTAAAAACCTAATTTCAAAGCAAGATTGTAACATCTGCTTAAGAAAAATAAGACTTTGCAAGTACAAAACATACAAAACCTTCTATTTTGAGATCAATCACTTTGCATTCAATTGTGAAGGTTACGCAATCCTTTCGTTCCTAAGGTTTTATTTTAATAAACAGACTTTGATTGATGTTATCAACTCCTCTTTGTAAATAATTCTTTAAAAAAGAAGGAAAACTTGTATTAAAACTATTTTATTCTCTTCCATTTATTAATATCAGCTTTATATGTATGTTTTTTCCATAATAATAGTATGTATTATTGTATTGTTTCAGCCTAATGAACTTAACCTATTGCCTAATGGAAATTTTCCTATAAAAAAATTATCATTATTCAATTGATATGATTCCAATTGGTCAAACTGTTTTGATTTTTTTAAAATTATTTTCAAATAACAATGGCTTTGATATGTTTTGTTCAAAAATCAAATTTTAAGTTATATTCTCTTATTTCTTTTAGTTGAATTTGGTGATTGTTGGGAACGGTTTTTTTTTATCATCAGGTGTTTTTTAATAAGAAATTTGATTTATCAATTAAAACAATAAAGATTTATTGTTTTAATTGAAGAAAACGTTTCTTTTTTATATAATACATAATTCTTTGTCAGAGTATAAAGTAATGTAATCAATTCGGGTTTAAAGTATTTTATTCTCTCGCTCGTGCCTCACTCGAATTTTAAACTTTTGCTTAAGAATAAACTAATACATTAAACACTGATTGGTTAAACTACTATTGTAGTTAAAGTTGACTAATATCATTTTAACACTTAATTTTTTAGCCAACTGCGTAGCACCATCTACTTTTTCCCAATGTGGAGGACAAAGCGTGTGCGTTGCAGGAGTAGTTATTCCTCTTCCACTAACATGTCAGTCAGGATGTTATTGTCCTGCTGGTAGTGTTGCAACAGTTACATTAGCTGGTCTTAATATATGTATTTTATCCGGAGCATGTATTTATGATTTTAGCCAGCCTGTAAGTTAAGAAGTAAGCATGTAAGTGATTTTTATTGACAATAATATCTTAATTTTATTCGGTATTAAATATTATCAACAATTATATTATTCTATAACTTATTTCGAAGTATATTTCTGTACGCAATGGGTCAATTAACAGATTTTAAAATTTTAAACCGCTACACTAAAATTTTGAATTTGGAAGTATCTAAGACATTGCTCTGAGTTTTTCAATTTCGTTAGCTTATCGCGCAACATGTACTGGCTTGCTTAAAAAATTTCATATTCCTTCAGTGTGTGTATGTTTTTGCTTTAATTACATTCATCTAGTGACCCGATCCAATCGGTAAATTCTATGGTCTTGTGATTCTTAGTTAATAGGTGTTGTGCATAAGCATAACTTTTTTTTGTTGCTTTATTTAAACAATTCATGTTACAAAAGACAAAGCCTTGAAATAGTAACAATTAATTCAAATTAAAATCAATACAATAGAAGTACTTACAATTAGAAAATTAGATCAAAATAATAAATATAGTATAATTACGTTAAACGAAATATGATTAAAATATAATAGAAAATTACTGTTAAGAAAAATATTTATGAAAACAAAAGTATAATCTCAACATTTGGAAAAAAATTAAAGAAGTCGTACATTAATTTTGAATTTTGTTAAAGATGTTTCCATCTTTAACGGAGTAGAAAGTGCATTAAAATCCGCCAAGCAAGAAAACAAAACTGAGGTTCTACCTACATTTAGTTTTCTGAAATCAATAAAGACATCTGCATTTCTACGTGTTTGATAATGGAGGATCTCATTAGCTCTTTTTCATATAATATTATTATTATTCCATTTGCTCTTGACAAAGTTTCTATTAGTCAGATGTTAAATACAACTTTTCTGCATTGGTCGGATAGTCTGTCCTATTTAAAACTTTATGACAGAACTAACCCAACGGAGTCTTTTCCTTTGTTTTTAATATGTCTTTAAATTAATTTTTAGTTATTTTTATTTAATACATTACATAGGCCAGTATTTCTCAACCGGTGGTCCGCGGACCGTTAGTGATCTGCAGAAAAATTTAGTGGTACGCGATTTTTTTAAATGTATCACCAGTTGCAATTTTATAATATTCGAGCGTTTATTTCACTTTCCATATGGGAATCCTACACTTCCTTTCTACGATAGCATATAAAATTTTCATGCAGGCTTAATTTCTAGTGAAAATTATATTTTTACTGGTCTTAAATAATTTTCGCTTAATAACAAATTGTTGTAGCTCTAAGCTATGGTATTTTCATGTAATTTCATAAACTTTTAAGTCGTTTATGTGAAAAAATTTAGACTTACGAAAGACTTACGTTCTTAATCGTAAGAGTAAGAGCAAAATTTTTATTTTTTTACTCCTTTGGGGTCGATTTTATTATTGTCTTTCATTCCATATGCAGAAAAAGAAAATTAGTACTTTTTCGTCATACTTTTTATTTATGTCAACAACAATACATACTTGCATAATTGGACAAACCATTCAGAAATATGATATTCATTTATTATAACAAAATAATATAAATTTGCAAATTTGCGGGGTAACAAAATTGCGAGGTAACATTAAACACGAACCCAATACAACGTTTTATCCCTCCGTCAGAGTAACATGTATTAATTAAAATTGAATTATTTTAAAAAACAAGAAAAACGAATAAAAAAAACAATGAATTTTATTTTATTTTTTTTGTATCGTTAATTCCAAACACTTTGATGAATTGCATTCGTTCTGCTATTGACATACGAGCTAACGTGATATATCGCATTCCACTGGCTATGGCAGTGAGATATCACTAGCCAAGGTGATTTCTTAGAGGTACTGGCGCATGAACTCTATTCTGTCAACGGTAGCACCCTCTATCTTGGCTATGGAGTATCCCTTGATGATGCCACGTTATTGCCCACTCGAAGAATCGAGGCTTCATATAACTTTATGTATGGGCTTTAATCATTGAGGAAAGAAGGGCGTCGCATGATCCAGGAATATGCCACTAGCTCCATTATTGGCAACCATATTTTAGTTTTGCTCCTGCAAATTGTTAATATATAAATGTGTTGTTTACCTTTTATTTTATTTTTATTTTTTCTATCTTATCATGAAATATTGGCCTATGTGATATTTTATATGTGATAGAATTTATTGTTCAATTATTCCTTCTATAAAAAAAAAATATATAAAAATTTGCGTCTATCAACACCTTAGAACGCATGTTGTTGTGGGACCTTCGTCTTAAAAGGTTTTTATGTGTTGTTGTGACACATATTGTGATTCCTACTACACAACAGATTTAATACAAAAAAAATTCAAAACCTATCGAAACCTAAGGGTAGGAACTTTGTTTGGTATTTTGAAAATGAAATTACCTACAATGAAGGACAGCAAGTTTTATACTAATAAGAATTGAAAATCCAAAAAATCATAGTAAATAGTTTTTTTACAATGGAAATACAATACAATTTAAATGTAGTATCCTGTGCCGTTTTCAATATTTGAGAGAAGGACATGCGCAGTAGTTTGAATATATTGTTTTTTTGAGTTTTTATTGAGTTTTTTTTTCAAAATATCATCAGATATATACGTTTTAGAAAGAAAATCATCAAGTCCTTTTTTATAAAGAATTACATTTCCTACAAAAATGCATACAAATGATTTTTTTCTAAATCTGCAAATTTTATGAGATATTTCAAAAAATCAACCATTTTATGGTTTTTTGATAAAATGGTTGATTTTTAATTTAAAAAAATATGCTTTCGTGTTTTTTCACCAAAAAACAATTTTCTTAAGGGGCGCCTGAGAAAATTTAATTTTTAAGTAATCACATCACTCACTACAGCGATATAATTACCAGCGATATAATTTTTGCGATATTATTATATAATTATTTTTTTAATACCATTTATTGTTTTCGTAATTATTATATTCGTAATTATTATATTATATTATATTATCATAGCAGAACTGCATGAGAATTGAAGTATATGTTTTTTATCATTCTGGGTTCTAAATAAGCCCGCAAACTACTTAAAGCATATTTGCAACCTAGTTTTTAGAAAATATTGCTTGTTCATCAATTCAAATATATTAACTAATAATATTTTAATATATGTATTAATATAATTTTCTATAATTTTCATTGTTTTGTGTACTTTTGTCACTTTAATAATTAATTTAAGTTTTATATTTTTTTCTTTCTTTAAAGCATTCAAAGATTATCAACCCAAGGTTATCACACATGGTTACTTCAAAACAGTTTTTGTTTTTTTGAAAATAAATATAATTAGTTTTATGAAAAATTTTGTTTTTTTTACTACTATTACGTTACCAATGAATCAAACTCTGACCAACGGTTCACAGAACTTATGTTACTTATGCCTTACTTTTATGTTGATAAGCTGCATTTTAGGTCTATGTTATATATTGTACTTTAATCAATTAAGCACATTTTAGAGTTGACCACGGCTTCAATATCACTTTGTTATGTCAAACAATGGTATTTTTTAACGGAAAATTTTACTTAACAGATCAGTTTTCTGAATCGAGTGATAACGGGTATGTTGTTCAGAACTAAGAACAAAATTGAAAAAACAAATCATTGTTTTATATAGTGAACCTGTGATAACTGCTTTTACAGCTGGTCATTTTACTTTGCTACAGATATGAAAATACTATCGTATATAAGTGTTGCAGCAAGAAATGCTCTTGCAGTTGAGTAAAAATGTCGGGCCTTTTGTCTTGCTTAACCTAGACTATGAGAAACAAATGGGTCTTCTATGGTTTTTAATGATTTATATCGGATAAACGTTGGTTTGTCTACATACATGTGTTTTATTCTGATAGATGTTTCATCCATTTGTAAAGACTTACATCATGTATCATCTACGTCTCATATAAGAATGATTGATCGTCTTAGGATAACAACATTTAAAATTGCGATGTTCCTATAGGATTTAGTAGCTTCAATAAAGTCTAAGGCTGACTTCCAATACAGAAACAATGAAATAAGAAACAGTTGAGCGTTTTGTTTTATTCAAAACTAGGCATGTTTAGTGATATTTAGATTAAGATTAAGATTAAGATTAAATTTGGTGGTGATATGTTGTACTGCGACCAAAATGATCTATTGTACCCCACCCTACTACTCCCGGGTGAATACCCAGTTAGAGCACCTCTTCCAATCCAGCTTCCCTTAGGAATTTCAGGATATAGAGAATGTTAAGTTTATGCAGGTCATGCCCCTCAATATTATACTCCCCGTGATGCATCCTTCTCGTTTAGATCGAGGCTCCACAATCTTTGAGAATTTATTTAGTGATATTTATCATAAATTAACGTCTCTGAATATCCGAAGATACCATGCCAACTACGGATAAGATTGCAAACTAAGTTTTTCTGAGAAATTTATAAACGCCAACTTTAAACCTTTGAGGATTACAGTCATCAGGGAAATCCCACGAAGGTGAGGTATTCCAAAAATGAGAGACTCTATGGAAAAAGTCACGTGGGGAGGCTACAGTTCTACAAAGGTTTGCAGAATTAATATAGGTAAAATGGATTTGATATCTTTAGAAGCTCGATTATCCATTATATATATTTGTAAAAAAATACACTCTAAAAAGTGATTGGAAAATCTTATTAAAAATGCATGATTTATCACTAAAATGTAGTAAATACTGTGTAAATTTACTTATTGAAGTGGAGAAATAAACTCACGAAGTTTGATTTAACAAAAAACTCCGTGTTTTACTATTTTGTGTTATTTCACAACTTTTGGTTGATAAATTCCGACAAATTTGCGTGATTTCCACAATATTATCGAACAATACACTTTTATAGTATTTTACTATATTTGTGTGTGTTTTAACGCTACAAATTGTTGTAATCCAAAACGGACGCGTAAAAAAAAAGTAAAATCATTTCGTTTCTAGTTGTAATAAGGCGACAATAAAAACGTGCATATATATAGTGCAGTACACATATAGTGTGTATATAATATGCTATAGAATATTGTGTGTTGGAGGTTTAAAAAACCACATGGACCAAATAAAACGTGAAATACCACCCAATACACAATGGGCTGCTATATTGAGTAAGTTTTACTACTATTTTATTTTTCTAACTGTACTTAATGCGGAATACATGTGTTTTTGTCTAACACTATAGATGAGATATATTTCAAATATACTGAAAAGTTGAATCCCATCTAGTACCTAACTAGTGGATTTTTTGTGAAAATTAAACCAAGCGAAAATTTTATTTGTGTATTACAGAGATCCTGATTCAAACTTTTCGACGGTTTATTGAATTTTTCGACAAATTTTCTTAAATTGGCATTCTTATTTTTTATAATAAGACATTTAATATGAAAATAATAATAGTTTTAATTTTAGAAAAAGATGAATATTATAAAGTATATTGTATAAAAAATTTAATTAATATTATCACTAATTTGCAATCTTTTATTTGAAATTCCTACTAAAAATGTGAAATTTCTCTCAAATTCGACTACTTTTCACAACTATAATTTGTGAAATTCATTTATTTTACAACACTTTATTTTGAAATAGACACTTTTTTGGTTTTTTTTCCCAGCTGTCTTATCAGAATTCCACACATTTTTATTGCTATATCATCATTTAAAAAGGTTAAATTTCAGTGAGTAATTTCCTCATTTTAAGTGTAAAATATAGAGGGGCTGAAATCTCATAGCTCTAAGATATCAAGACTTCGGTCTGGGCTAAGAATTTTGATATAGTTTTCGGCAAAAAACTTTTATGAGGACATGGTTTTTAGTTTTGAGCAGCGATGTATATCAAACATAACTCTTTGTTAAAGTACAAGTTTTTTTTATCTTTGTTTAGAAATTTATTACAAAGCTAACACGAAACATCAATACGTTGCCGGAAAATTATAACAGATCATAAATTAACATAATTTACTGAAAAGATGATATCAGCAAACTACTCAAAAACCTCTCCATTTAACGTTTCGAGAAAATATTACAAAATCACAAATTCATATTTCTTTTAAAATTCCAAAATTATTGTAAAATTAAATAAAATCAAACTTTTTTCAAAATTCTAAAAATATTCCAAAAATTCTTACAAAATCAAAAATTGAAACTTTTTTCAAAATCCTAAAAATAAATATAAAATTCGAAAATTCTTTTTTTTCTTTCAAAATTCTAGAAATATTGCAAAAATTATAACAAAATCAAATATTGAAACTTTTTTCAAAATTCCAAAAATATTTCAAACAAAAACTATAACAAATTCAAAATTTTCTATGTCCAATTTCTTTTCAATTGAACGGTACAGGTGAAAAACAACGTAGTTCCATAATCAAAATTCTGAGAAAATTGAATTTTTGCGTTTGAAGTCTTTAAAATGCAAGAAAATTTGTGAACTCGGATTAAACAATGAATAGACATGGTTCATAAAAGTGTTTTTAGTGAAATTATTATTTCACGTTTTTTGGTAAAAAATGGTGGATTAAGTTGTTTTTCCGCTGTAAATTGTTGTTTTTCTCCTGTATGCGAATTCTTTTCAATTGATTTATATGAGCTGGGTTTGATATTCATCAAAAATGAATATACCAGCTTATAGGTTTTTTATTTCTTCAATGGATACCAGCACTAACTCGATTTCGAAAAAATGTACTTACGTTGTTTTTCCCCTGTACCCTTCAATTACATTTACGTCATAAAAACAGCAATATTTTTTTTACCAAAAACTTGGCTAAAAAAATGAATGAAACCGTTTTTTGACACACTTTACTTTTTTTTAATAATAAAATTTCATGTCATTCAAATAATTAGTTTTGTTTTTCCAAAAAATTAGGTAAAAAAATAAATAAAAATCTTTATTTTTACACTAAATTTTATTTCGTTTATTTTCGTTTTCGAATTGATTGACAAATTGATTGAAGGTCTGTAGCCTGCTTTACAGTAAAACTAAATTTTCAGCTACCATAACCACACCACACAAGTTTTCATATCATATTTGTCATTTAAACGATAAATAAATTACAATAAAAACAAACAAAAACCAACACCAAATCACAACCTATTAAAACCGAGCATATGTTTTAGCTTCTACATGCAGTTAAAAGTTTAACAGAATAAAAAATTGAAATCTTTAATTAATGGATTAATTCCTATTAATAAAACACCCGCTGATCTGACATTATGTTTATGCATATATTAAAGTAGCAATAATGGTGGGATTATTATTTGTTAAATTTTTTACTTATTTTTTTTTGTCATTGAAAGAAAGTAACGGATTGATTTGGTGGATTGTTGGTTCAATATCATTTGCGAAAGTTGAGTTTTTATAAAAATAATTTTTTTTTGGAAATTCTAAATCCTGCCAAATATTTTAAATGTTTTTAATGTTTTTATTTCAAATGTATGGAAAAACTGCGTTGACATAGTTCAATTGAACTGGTCTGAGTTCCATCTCTAACTCATTCATTTTTTAAATATCTTAAATTTTTTTGATAAAAAAATTTGTCCTAACAGGTTACGAGTTGTTGCAAAACCCCCGATATTGTAAGTCCGCTTGTTTTTCTCGCACAGAAAAACTTATCGCGCCATTTTGATAAATAAAACTCCATATAAAAAAATTTTATCAAAAACGCTAATCCATTTTTTTGCATATGGTGTCATTTGTCAATCAAGAGGGCTATGAATATTGGTAGTTTTTGGTTGTTAAGAGAAGGTAAAGGTTTGGTTAAGAAAATTGAAAATCGTACCCTGTGATTAATTTTAATGTGGATAACTGAAATATCCGAAAATAGTTCGAATGTCTGGTTCGGCCTGGATAGTTTGTGCTCTTATATACTTGACCAGAACCAGAATTTTATTTTTTAAGTAAAGCTCTATCCCGTTCGAGAGAGTACTTTAATTTTTTAAATTAACGTAAATATTATGGTCTGCTTGATCCAGCATCTATCAGTTGATCTGTACTGTAGTCACTGCTGAAACTGTATAGGTGGATTCTTAAGATTTTTAAACCCCACTTAATACAGTCTTCCATACGGAAACAAATTGCATTTAACACAGCTTTTTGAGCCAACACAATGCCACGGTACACTTCCACGTGTAACCAGGCAGCCGATATAAAATAACTATTCACATTCATCCCAGACTATGTTTCGAAGGGGTTTCAAAATTTATGATACTTTCAAGAGAGCTTTGAGCTGGGTAACACATGAAGAAATCGTTTTTTTTTAATAGCTTTGCAGTACTAGTGGATGAGGCCCATCCAGTCCACACGTAACATTCTTAATCTTAGTCATGGAATATTTCTTGACGATGGCACGATATTGCTTGCTTGGCAAAACGAGCCTTCAGATTGTTCTATATCTGGGCTTTAATAATTGAATATAATTGAATATAATTGAATATAATTGATATTTTATTATGTGATAGGATCTTTTGTTTAGATTTTATGCATTCTTTAAAAAAAACAGTCAAATATATACATTTTCTAAAGTCTTCCAGATAACTTCAGAATACTGCAAACGGAAGTGGTTGCAAAAACTTAACTTTCGGACAAGCTAAAACGAAGTGTAATAGCAAATCTACAATTAAATCAATAGATATAGTACATCGACATGAAGTTCTAGGTAAATCAAATCTATCCTGTAGTCTCCTGGGTCCTCCTTGAACAACCGCATGAAAATAGCTAAATGAAAAATATTTTTAAACAAAATTTCTAAGTGGCTCTAACGCCATTCATTATCTTGCCTTCAGAAATTCGTTGTAACAACAGTATATATTATTTATACCAAATTTCCCTTTGTGATGGTATATAGGAATTTAATTTCTATTTAATCTCTTACATTAAATTTTATTCATCTTCTTCTCCAAATCTAGCTTAAGATCTAAATCCATGCTAAATAATTTATATTCTTATATCGACTAACAAGAATAAAACACAACAACAAAAATTATATATAATTGAACTTGAATTTAAAAATAAGACTCAAAACCAATTTAAGATACATTTACTTATTTCAACAAAAAAAATCGTTTGAATTTATTATTTATATTAAAGAATATAAAAAATTGTATGAATAAAATAAAGACAATTTACAACAACAATAAAGTTTCGAAGAAATTAAAACGAAAAGAAAACCAAAAAGCATTACAACTCTGCTGAAGTAGCAAGCCTTTACTACTTACCAGGCACAACATTACAATTTTTTTATTTGTTATTACTTTTTCATTTGTGGATCGTGTGGATGTGTAGGCTGTGTAAGACTTAAGAATTTTTATACAAAATTTTTTGTTTTGGTTTAGTTTCATTTGTTTCTAGGGTTGTAGTTGATAAATGTCAGAGGAGTGTGATAATGATGGGGTCGGTTTTTATTAGTATATAACAGTTCTTTAATATATCGCCTGCATGTAAACCTGAGGTAAAACCTGAGATGTGAACCTGAGGTAAATTGTTTCCACATTAAACATAAATATTAGATCTGTGATGCCTTATGCATCTTATGCATCCTATACATCACCTAAGATTAGGACATTCGAAATTATGCGTATGATGATTCTCAAATCTAAAAAGAAACATAGTTCTCAACCTGAAAGACATTCAAAATTAATACATGTTGTAAATTTCATTTCTGATTTGCAAATGAATTATATTTTGATTTAAAATTAAATCAAAATATATAAAATGCAACGTCTAATATTTCATAACAAAGTAGTAATTTCTTTTAAGAAATTGTTATTGTTTGTTAATGAAATTGTTATTGTTTTGTTAATGAAATAATTTCATTTGTTTACTTTTTTGCTAAATTAATGTTTTTCATAATTTAAATTTAACAACAATTGTTACATAATTTATTTGTGACAATAAATTATGTATGTCGTTTGAAATTGTTTTGGTGTCATCAAAACAATTAGCAATTTTGTTGTTTTGTTTTGAAATGAAATTTTTTGATGAAAATTATAAGATAAATAGGAAATGTATGATCTGTAAGAGAATCGTTATACGGATATAAATTTTGTAAGTATATAAGAAAAATGTTAGTTTTAAGAAGGGGTGGTAGTAATCTAGTATCGGTATCACGAGCACTTCTTGATACCATAAGATACCAAATGCAGTTGATCATATCTGTGATATGATCACTGTCATAGAAAGTTTATAGAAAGAAATCAAGGCCAAAAATCAAAAAAAAAATTAATAAAAGGAATTATAACAACATTAAAGGGATTTTTCTTTTACCATGATAGAGAATAGAGGTCGAAAGGTAACAAGTGCCTAAGACCTGGAATGACCCTTCCTCGTCATCCGATCTAATCTCTATCAACCAGCAACCCATCTATAATAATTAGCTACAACAAAAACCAAACCAGTTTATGGCGACCTTATTTTGGACGAACCTACGAAGCAGAAAGTATCTGAAGAAAAATATTTGAAGAATTCAACGGAAGCTGCTATTCTAAATAAAAATCAAATGGGAGGCAACTCGGTGAAACCAGAAAAGGAAGAAGAAGTCATTATTACAAACGGAGCTGGTTCCGCAACAAATCTAAATGTTGGAGCGACTTCAGAACAGGACATCAAGAAATTAGAAGTTATAACAATAGTGGTGATCATAGTATTGATCATTCTATATATGCTGCACCGAGTGAAGAAATACTTCAATAAAAAGATAATAAAGACGATGGTAAAGACTAATGTGGCAACGGATAGCGTGTGCTAGGGTTAATGTATTAAAAATTAAGAGAAATTTTCATTGTAAATTATAATAATAAAATTATAATTAGTTTCAAGATAGATGGATAAGATATTTTTATAGAGATACATATCATAAGATATTATTATTATTAAAGGAAAAATAAATTAATTAGATGAAATAGATGAGAAGATATAGAATAAATTTTAAGAAGATATTATTATTAGTAAGAATTTTTAAGAGTATATGTTAAATAAAGATTTTGAAAGATATTATGAGTATACCTTTTATGATTTTGTATAATTTTGAGTTTGATAGATGGAAACCCTCAACCGTGCCGAGAGCATAATAAAAGAGATTCTTGCGTTTAAATTAGATTTAGAGAGAGAAGTTCATATACAGAAAGAGATACAAAGCTTTTCGGAGAGACTTGAGATCTTACGCGAAAATTTTAATACATTATCAAAAACTTTGATACTAGAACTAGATAGCGAAGATTTTGATAAAACTAAAAAACGATTTTCGACAAGACAGCTTACAAGACTGTTAAGAAATTACTTAGTGATCATTTGACCGAAGTTAAAACGGACGTAAAAGGAAACATGGCGAATTTCGACATTGTAGCTACATACAAACTGATTCCGCAGTTTGATGGAAATAATTCAGAAGTTGAAAACTTTCTGAATCTCATTAGATTCTTGCATGATACTCTGAAAGATCAGAACGAGAAATCGAAATTAATTGATTTCATTTTTCAGACGAAATTATCAGAGAAAGCGAAGATTTCGTTGGCTTCTAGTAAGAAACCAAGTACTTTTGACGAATTTTCGACTTTATTCAGAGAAATCTTTAGAAGTCGTGTAACATCTGCAAAAATTCATGCTGAATTAGCCCATGTTAGACAAGCGAACTTGTCTGCTGACCAATATGGTCATAAAATCGAAACGTTAATCGCGAAGCTTAATGCAGTACAGATTCTAGAAAAAGGAGAATCAAATAGGGAACTGATTTCCGATCTGAATAACCAGATTGGTTTGAACATATTCAAGTCGGGACTGAATGAACCACTTAGGACAACAGTGAACGCATCACGTCCTAATAATTTAAAAGATGCAATAGAGTTAGCACGCGAAGTTGATGGTCAGAGCAAAGCACAGGTACTGAATTATGGAACAAAATTCCATAACAATGGCTTTAAAAAGAACGGTTTTCATTCAAATGTGTATAATAATAATAATAGAAATAGGGATTTGAACCCAAATAACAAAAGGTATAATCATAACAATAATTATGGATCTAGTAATTACCGAAATAATAATAATAATAATAACTACAGAAGTAGAAGTAATAGATTTTTTAATAGAAATGGTAATAGGTACAATAATAATAATAATAATAATAATAATAATGGTAACAGAAGAGTAAATATAATGAGCTCGGGAAACGACGAGCGAGTCTCCGAAGGAGTGGATTCGAGAGACTTAAAGAATCAAGATTTGTAAAATTTAATAATGTTTTTGATAGAAAACCACTCAGAATTTGTAGCTTAGATAATAATAAATCGAATTTTATAGCAATTAAGACTAACATAACAAAAGGGAAAATAACATTTTCGATCGATACAGGAGCGGACATCTCGCTCATAAAAGAGAATTTAATAAACGAAGATATAAGATTGATAGATAAACAGTGTAAAATAATGGGTGTAACTAAAGAGAAGTCATACACGTTAGGTATGACAGAAGTGAGGTTAGATTTTGATGATGAGATGATAGTACAAGAATTTCATGTGGTAAATGAAGAGTTTCCTATTGGAACAGATGGCATACTTGGAAGAGATTTTCTACAGAATAATTTATGTAAAATTGACTACGAAACGTTTACATTATCAGTTTACGTTAATGGAAGTGAAATTTTATTACCGATGAGAACAAAAGTACCTGAGAATAATAAATTTACGATACCAGCACGTACTCAAATATTAAAAGCAATCAACTTGAACGTGGCTGAGGACAGTGTTATACTGAATGAAGAGTTGCAGGAAGGTGTGTTTGTTGCTAATTCTTTGGTATCATCAAGAGGAATTACGCATGTGAAGATAATAAATACATTGGATGAAGACGTAGTAGCAGAAAATTTTTCACCTGAGATAGCACCACTACGTGACTATCATATTATAAATAAAATCAGCAACAGAAGCGAGACTACTAAGGAGGAAAGATATGAGAAATTATTAGAAGAACTGAAGATCGACAATTTAGATGATACAGCTAAGGATTCAATTTTAAAAATCTGCGAGCAATATGCAGACATATTTCATCTGACAGGGGACAAACTAACAACGAACAATTTTTACAAACAAACCATAACAACGGTAGATAAAAATCCAGTCTACATAAAGAATTATAGACTACCGCAATCTCAAGTAGAGGAAATCCACAAACAAGTAGATGAGTTGATTAAAGATAACATAGTGAAGCAGTCAGTCAGTCCATTTAACTCACCATTGCTCATTGTGCCAAAACAGGGGAACACATTAGATAGAAAGTGGCGTTTGGTGGTTGATTTCAGGCAGTTAAATAAAAAGATAATGGATGATAAATTTCCTTTAACAAGATTAGACGATATATTAGATAATCTTGGAAGAGCGAAATATTTTTCGACTTTGGATCTAACAAGTTCTTTCCATCAGATAGAATTGGAGAAGGAATCGAGACCGTTACCAGCATTCTCGACGAACAAGGGACATTTTCAGTTTAAAACTTTACCTTTTGGATTAAAAATTTCAACAAATAGCTTTCAACGGATGTTATCTATAGCTCTAGCTGGTCTAGAAGCTGAAGCATTTTTATATGTGGATGACATTATTATTTTTGGATGCAGTATAAAACATCATAATACAAATTTGGTTAAAACTTTTGAAAGACTACGAAGATACAATTTGAAACTGAACCCGAGAAAATGTAATTTCCTGAAGACAGAGGTAACTTACCTAGGACATCAGATAACTAGTGAAGGAGTGAGAAAGTATCCCAAAAAATATGAAGTAATCAAGAATTATCCTGTTCCAACGAGTGCTGACGCAACAAAAAGGTTTACAGCATTCTGTAATTATTACAGAAGGTTTATTCCTAATTTTGCAGAGATTGCAAAACCCCTAAATAGTTTAAGTAAAAAAGATGTAACATTCAATTGGACTGCAGAATGCGAGGAAGCGTTCAAATTATTGAAAGATAAACTAATGAATCCACCGATTTTAAGATATCCAAATTTTGAGGAGAAATTTATAATAACGACAGATGCATCAAATTATGCACTGGGAGCTGTATTGTCACAAGGAGAAATAGGGAAAGACCTACCGATTTCGTATGCGAGCAGATCACTAAATAAGCACGAAATAAATAAACCTATAATCGAGAAAGAATTACTGAGTATACACTGGGCAATAAATTTTTTTAGACCATATGTTTATGGGAGAAAGTTTGTAGTAGTCACAAACCACAGACCACTTGTGAGTCTATTTACACATAAAGATCCATCATCAAAACTAAAGAGGATCAGATTAGATTTGTCTGATTACAACTTTGAAATTATATATAAGCAAGGGAAAATGAACACGAATGCGGACGCATTGTCAAGGATAGATATAAATTCAGAAACGCTAAAAGCAATGATACCAACTTCCAGCATAAATGCCGTAACGACGAGAGCTATGAAAAAGAAAGAGGATAACGTTGAGGAAAACATCGCAGATGTGAAGACGGAGTGCACGCTGTATTCATGGAACTGTACCTCAATATCAGAAATAAGGAATATAAGAAAGTTATCATTTGAAAACAAAAACTCACGTGAGAAGATTAAGGAAAAATGCATTGATTATAAAGAAAATGAAGATAGTTTGCGAATAATAGAATTGAGTAGTAAAATGAAAAAAGGAATTCTAGTAGTGTACAGTGAAGATTCACGCATCGCCCTAGGGAATGCATTGAAGAAGCTCATACTGACTATGAAAAGAGAAAATATAAATTATCTAGCGCTAGAGGTAAATGATGAAATATTCAAACACGTAGATGTCACTGAATTTAAAGAAATATTTAATAAGCTGCAGCACAAATTGAATAAAGAAGAAAATAAGCAAACTGAATTGAAGATCTTAATATATGAAGCTCCACAAAGGATTTTAGATAAAGGCAGAATGGAAGAATTAATAAAGTTATATCATGATACACCACACACTGGCGGACACTCAGGTGTCAAACGAACAATAAATAAACTTAAGCAGAAGTATGTTTGGAAAAACATGAGCAAAATGATCAAATGTTATGTTAAGAATTGTGAGTTATGTTCTAGAAATAAGCAAATTAGAAATACTAAAGAGAGATTAACCATAACTCATACTCCTACATCAAGTTTCGAAACGATTTCGATGGACACAGTTGGTCCATTACGGTTAACAAATAATAATAGGTATATTCTCACCATTCAGTGTGATTTGACTAAATACATTGAAGCAATACCTATTGAGAATAAAGATGCAAAAACCATAGCCAAAGCGTTAACTGAGCGATTCATTTTAAAGTTCGGAAACTTTAAGACTTTAAAAACGGACTTGGGGACAGAATTTGTTAATGAAATTATGAAAAATGTTTGTGCATTCTTTAAAATATCCCATGTAACTTCGACACCGTATCATCATGAAACACTTGGTTCTATCGAAAGAAATCATCGAGTGTTGAATGAATATTTACTGTCGTTTACGAATGATTATAATTGGGAAGAATGGATACCATATTTTATTTTTTATTATAATGTGACCCCACATTCAGATACTGGATATAGTCCTTATGAATTGGTTTATGGGAAGTTAGTAACTCTCCCATCGGATAAAAAATTTATAAATAATAGTCCACTTTACAATTACGATCAGTACGCTGAAGAATTGAGGTTTCGACTGCAACAAGCCCAGAGTAAGGCTAAAGAATTGTTGAGCAAAGATAAATCGAAAGAACGCGTATGACAAAAATATCAATCCATTGGAAATTAATATAGGGGATCAGGTCTGGTTAAAAGCAGGAGAAAAAAAGAAATTAGATTCTCCATATAGAGGACCATATGAGGTCATAGATATAAGGGATACCAATGTAAAAATTAGAATAGGGAATAATGAAAAATTGATTCACAAAAATAGGTTAAAGAAGTCTCAAAGTACAAGTAATTCAAGATAATTTGTGATGTTGTAAATTACATAATTTATTTTAAATATATTAGATCGAATTAAATTTATCCCAATAAAATAAATAACTAATCAAATGTATAAATAATAGTATAATAATATAATAGTGGATAAGTAATCTTGAATGGGATAAAATATGTAATAATTTTTTTTTTTTTATAGAGTAAACTCTTGAGAGAATACTTTTCTCCAAAAGTATTCCCTCTTAAAGAACAGGGATGTGATGCCTTATGCATCTTATGCATCCTATACATCACCTAAGATTAAGACATTCGAAATTATGCGTATGATGATTCTCAAATCTAAAAAGAAACATAGTTCTCAACCTGAAAGACATTCAAAATTAATACATGTTGTAAATTTCATTTCTGATTTGCAAATGAATTATATTTTGATTTAAAATTAAATCAAAATATATAAAATGCAACGTCTAATATTTCATAACAAAGTAGTAATTTCTTTTAAGAAATTGTTATTGTTTGTTAATGAAATTGTTATTGTTTTGTTAATGAAATAATTTCATTTGTTTACTTTTTTGCTAAATTAATGTTTTTCATAATTTAAATTTAACAACAATTGTTACATAATTTATTTGTGACAATAAATTATGTATGTCGTTTGAAATTGTTTTGGTGTCATCAAAACAATTAGCAATTTTGTTGTTTTGTTTTGAAATGAAATTTTTTGATGAAAATTATAAGATAAATAGGAAATGTATGATCTGTAAGAGAATCGTTATACGGATATAAATTTTGTAAGTATATAAGAAAAATGTTAGTTTTAAGAAGGGGTGGTAGTAATCTAGTATCGGTATCACGAGCACTTCTTGATACCATAAGATACCAAATGCAGTTGATCATATCTGTGATATGATCACTGTCATAGAAAGTTTATAGAAAGAAATCAAGGCCAAAAATCAAAAAAAAAATTAATAAAAGGAATTATAACAACCTTAAAGGGATTTTTCTTTTACCATGATAGAGAATAGAGGTCGAAAGGTAACAAGTGCCTAAGACCTGGAATGACCCTTCCTCGTCATCCGATCTAATCTCTATCAACCAGCAACCCATCTATAATAATTAGCTACAACAAAAACCAAACCAGTTTAGATCGATTGAGATAACTAGCGATTTGGTGCTCCAAAGCTTTGTTTAGTTGATATCCAAATGGTATTCTGGGTTTATGTAGATGTTCTTAGAACTTTCCAAATACCATTGCCATAGATCCGTGTCGCCGTCAGAACATTTTAAAAATTTAACACTAGTTTTGGCTATGTTGTACACTAAAAAGATATTGTTGGAGGTGTCAGAAATGGAAATAATTATTTTTTATTTGTAAAATTTAGCGCGATCCCTTGAAGGAAGAACACGATTTTGATTTGAATGTAAAATTTAGCACAATTTTTTATACATGGAAAATTAATTCGATTTTCGACCTTGTGCATTGATTTTCACATATGTTTCTTGATTTCCACTTTTTTTTGTTATTGAAGTTTAGCATAGTAAACAATGATGTTCTGCGTTTGGACTTTATCTCTACCTCAAAGTGCAGATTTGCATTAAACCTTAATTTTAAAATGGAATACTAAATGTTATATCTACATGATTCGATTTAGTTGATTAATTGAATGTTTTTTCTCCTTAACAACAAGTTCGAATGTAGTCATCTGAATATTTGTAAAATTTATTTTATTCGGGTGTAACGACGGACTATTTTGAGTTTTACTCTAAAATAATAACTTTCATATTGAAATAAATCCGCTAATAGTTTGCTAATTTATTTCGGTTCCGGCCTTTAAATTCTAAGAAATATAAAAGCATTAATGTGGGCTATACAAGTTAGTCAATAATATTTTAACATTTTTTTCAGTCAATTGCTTTGGTGCGTCACTCAATAACAATTAATAATGCTTGTTTGTGTCTACATACAAATTTTTGTTATGTAAGGCTTAGTCATAATGTTATATGTAGACAGAATACAGTTGTGCGTTTATAAATAATAAGAATGGTTGACTGTATTTGGGGGCTGCTCAAAATAATTTTTGAAAATTTATTTATTTGTGAATAATAGTTAAATTGTTGTGGCATGATATTAAGATCTGTGTATTAAACTTTTTCCTGATAAAATTTTATTTTTAAGAAAAAAAAAACAAACAAGAAAAATCAAATAAAATTTCAATCGTTTTGGATTTATTATAAATAGTGTTTTTATTTGCTATTTTTGATTATGTAGTGTTGTTTGGCACACTACGTAGTTGTTAAGGGAAAAAACTAAATTGCTGGCTGCTGAAGAAATGTAAACGAGAATCTGCATAAAATAATATATGGAGTAGCATAAATTGTGAATCAGCTCCTTTAAATTATTTTAATATTTATGTCTGGTGGATTTATTTCAATAAGGAACATATATGCTTTGTTTATTGGAGCACAAGCGATAATTTTAAGAAGTATGTGAAAATGAATACTTTGGAAGCAATTTGGTATTATATTGCACTAATTGCATTATTGCATTAAGCTCTAACATAATTTTTGTTTGATTTTTATAATTTTTTTTGGTTAAATTATCTTCTTCTTATATGCAACCATGAGTTTTTTTGGTAAACAATTTAAGAAAAAAAGAGATTTCCCAAGTCAGACTTCCATATGTTTGTATAAAAGTTCAATTCTCTACAACATGGCGTCGAAACAAGGGTAAGAATTAAAAAAAAATCGAATCTGACAGCATAAAATATTTGCGGGATATTAGTAAGATTCGATGAAAATCTCGTTTAATCACAAGAGTGACATCTACATAGGCTAGCTAAGCTGCTTTTATCACGTACACACTTATGTCAACTTAATGTCAACTTGCTATAAATTCCTCTTAACTAAAAGGTTCAGAACCATAATAAATTTCAAACTGTCATCACAAAACAATAGCAATAATAGCTGCGTTTTTTCATTTGGGTCAGGGTCAAGGTCTAGATCAAGTCTATTACTTCGGTCTGAAAGACCTAACTATTACATTTATGAGCTCAAAATGAAATTCTTACCCCCACTTTTTTGGCATTTCTCGACGTTTTAGCACCTACTGATTCTAAAAAAGCAAAATAAAAATGTACGTCTGTCTGTCGGCCAGCCGTCACAACCGACGAAATCTAGAAAACCGCTAGACGGATTAGAAAAATTTTATTTTCTAAAAATAGGTTTACTCAATGGAAAGAGCCGAAAGGACGATGTGTTCGATAACTGTACCGGAAGTGTGTCAAACAAATCGTCAAGTGTGTCAAAACAAGGAAATTTGCATATATTTTGCTTAAAAACGTTCATTTCAAGTGACTACGAGTGTAATGAAGCGCCAATTCATTGGCAAACCAATAAAGTGGCATAGCAGGTCGGACACCTAGATGAGATTATTAATGCCCCAAACTAGCTTCAATAAGTGGGGTCGAATGAAGAATACCTGCTGCTCTAGCACAAATACCGGTTTAGTACGCGTAGCATAAGATAAGAACGGATATAAGCAACAAGTAAGTGAACTGAATAGACTCTGGCGACCCCCGTATATGGAAAGAACCACGATCACCACGTCTCACCCCGTATTTTTAACCCATTCACACGCTCTCGCACTTCATCTGCTCACCCACCCACACGCTCACACACCCACCTACACACTCACTGACACAACTGACGTTTGTTCGTATAAATGCATAACTTTGCCTCAGCAGATCGATTATTTCCATCAATAATACCATTTAGGTTACCAATGGGAGATTATGAACAACTAATTGATTTGTTGTTGGGTAACCCACAACCAGGAAGTAGTTTATTTGAATAGAGACGAATAATTTAAAATTTTATTTGTAGAAGCAGAATCGTACAGCTTAGCCCAAAACCAAAAAAAAGAAAACGGGTGGACCAGTGACGTTAATGCTAACGATGAGAATCATATCATTAAAGTTATATCGAATCTTTTTAAATTTATTTGCCAGCTTATGAAAATGAAAATTTAACTCTCCATGCTCGGATAAATGAGAACAAATCGTATACGAAACCATAAATATGGTAAAGGTAATAAAAATATTATAGATTACTGCTATACATTTCACTTCACGCTTGACCGTCACCATTGAATTTCTTTCGATGTACTGACGATCGACTAATTTACGTTCACCAACCGACTTCTGTAATTTATCCTGTTTGTTATTCTCGATTTCATTTTTACTATTAATCGCTTTATAATTCGCATCGAATAAAATTAATTTTTCTAATTCCGTCGTTTCGGGTTTATCGCATAGTTTTTTTTGACTATTTATTTTTGCTAATAATTTATTGACATTCCTTTTTTTGTAGTAGTTGCATTTTTTTCCGTTAAACTTTCATTATCAATTTTTGTGCTATCAGGAACCTTGAAACCGTTAGCTATGAATTTAAACCCCCCCCCCCCACTTTTTTTGTCCTTCATATTTTTCTACAATAAATTATTACTAATTAATGACTAAATCACCTAAAATAATGTAATAATTAGAAGTTAAATGATATCATATAAATATTATGGGTCTATTCTAACAACGTTAATCTGCACTTGCTGATGCATTTACAAAACAAAGAAAAACAAAAATCGTGGTTTTAATTACATATCCATTCACCCCCACACATACACCGCAAGTTACATTCCATTACACAAACGGTAATCTTTCCAAAAACTTAAACTTAGATTCTATTAAACGAAATTCGCATGATGTAAGTTTATTTTAATTGTCTCATAATTTTAATCATTGAGTATTAAAACATGGTAGATCTCATAAACATAATTCATTTCATAAACTTTTCATAAATATACAAGTCTAAACAAATAACGTAATATGATATTCTATAAAATATGTTCGATCAATTCTCACAGTTTTTAATCAAACACTTGTTAATATTATTTTGACTAGAAATATGTTTTAGGCAAAGTTTCTTCGAAATTAAAATATGATAAACATTTGAATGACAAATGTTTATCAATACAATATAGTATATATAGAAGTAATATTAAAGTAAAAACTCATTCTTACTCTTACTGCAATTGTTATTCTTGCTGCAGTTCTAATTATAGTTTAATATTATAATTCTTAGTATAACACCAAAGTGAATATACTGGTAAGAATCATTTATTTGATTCAAATATCATTTTTTAAAAAGTGAATCTGAATAAATAAAAATTTAATTTGCATACATGCACACGCCCATACACTCACGCACACATTCATGCATACATACATTCCTATATATATAATAGTGTAACTCACCCCATAATGCTGTCAAATCCCACTCCTCTATCCCCTAGTCTCGCGTAGCCTTGCATAGTGGGCCGGTTCCAAAATACTTTGCGGCTGTTGTTGTATTGGCGTTGGTTTCAGCGCTAATATATTCACTTCGCTTGCGGTTATGATCTCCTTTTATTATTGCGTGGTTATTTCGGAATTTTAGATATGTCAAACCAAAACCAACTTTATTGATGATTCTCCTGATCAGATTACAGTGTGATGAATCTCGGGCTAAGTCAATTAATGCTGGATCTTTTATAGTAATTCTGTTGTGGTGAGAGTCGTTTTCGTAGGTCAACGACGACAATTGACGTCAAAATAATCTTCGAAGAATTCACGTCTTGTTCAGATTTTAAGTTTCTCACAAAAAAAATAATCACAACAACTCGTCGAAATACTAACTGCAATTTCCCATTTACAAAAATAAACTATTAGCTGTCTCCTTTGACTTAACAGAATCCCGGTCCAGATCAGGATAATTAATTTTTAGGTGTGTCAATATAACTCTTAACATAAAGAAAGCCACGATATTAATTTATAATTTTTTTTTTACACATCAAGGTAAACAAATACATCCGAATTTATCAACATGGCTATATATTACACTTTGAATTACAAAATAGTTTGTTAATTGTTACTAATTAAATTGATAAAAGAAAACAAAGCACACAATTTATTTACTTAGCATTATAATCGCTTAGTTACTAACAAAAACAGTCAATTTTTATTTTATTATTATGATTATTATTATTATTATTATTTTTTATGATATTTACTGTAGATATTTTATATAAAAGAAAGAAATTCTTTTGTTTCAATATGACTGAAATGTCATGCAAGGTCTAATTAGAAATTTTCCACCATCTTTGACAAAAGCACAATTATAAACAAAAATTTATCTTACTTTTATTCCTGATACGGAGATTGTGGTGCACTGCTACAGTAAAAGACGTTCAATTCTCCACAATAAACGACATAAAACAGAGATTTTAATCATTAAGTGACTTCTATGAGCATTTAAAATAATTAAAGCAAATTTCACTATGAGGACTGTAAACCTCACACACCTAATGTCAAACATCAAAATCCAATTAGCTAATCAGAATAATAGAGACTAGAGACCTCTACATCTTCAACCGCGTATTTGAAATCAAAATTAACGACCGTTGGTGAACATAGACAAGTCGATAAACACGATAAATTTGTTTCTTGGGTATTTTTCTTTCGTTAATTATGTGTACCCACTAAAGAGTCTACATTACTAACTTGTACTAAAATTGGAAAAGAATTATAAAAAAATATTGACTACGAAATGATTGAAGGAAATTGTATTTTATAAAATGCAGCAAAAGCAACTCCAAAAGTTCATGACATTACAATAAACGAGACGTAATCTATTGATTGATTCTTCCTATCTTTTGGGAAATAGAGCGAATTCAAATTAGGGAAATGGCACAACCGTTTTATGACAAATTCAAACAGAAACCACTGCGATAGACGATTACAAATAAGAAATTAAGTCCAAAAAAAAAACGACAATAACTACAGAAGTTGTTGTTAATGTAAATTCAATACGGGGAAAGCAGGACGAGTCCAAATTACTAAAAATTGAATAATAGCCTTATAATAATTAAGAAAATTGAATAATAGCTTCGTTACACGAGTGGGAACATTAAATTTAGAGAAATCTTGATGGTAGGGATTGGTATGTGAGACCAAAATCTAGATTATTGCATTATAAGTTTGTCAAAAAAATGTTGTCAGGTGTGTCAAAAGAAAGATTTTGATTTATTTTTTTACCCAATTTTTTGGAAAAAAATTAAATTAAAATTTTGTTTGAAATGAAATGTTATTATTATTATTGAGAATTATGGCATTATAAGTTTGTCAAAAAAATAATGTCAAGTGTGTCAAAAAATGATTTCATTGATTTTTTAGACAATTTTTGGGGGAAAAAATGTAGCTGTTTTTATGACGTAAATGTTATTGAAAATGAAATTGGACATGGAAATTTTTGAATTTGTTATAGTTTTGGAAATATTTTTAGAATTTTGAAAAAAGTTTGTATTTTTGATTTTGTAATAATTTTTGCAATATTTTTAGAATTTTGGTGAAGTTTTGGAAAAGTTTTGATTTTTGATTTTGTAAGAATTTTTGGAATATTTTTGGAATGTTGAAAAATTTTAAATTTTTATTTTATTATAAGTTTTGGAATTTTGAAAAAAAGTTCAATTTTTGATTTTGTAATAATTTTTGGAATATTTTTGGAATTTTGAAAAAAAATTTGATTTTATTATAATTTTTACAATATTTTTGGGGTTTTGAAAGAAATATGAATTTGTGATGTTGTATTATTTTCTCGAATCGCTAAATTGAAGGTTTTTGAATAGTTTGCTTAAAATGTAAATATAAATTAAATTGGACATGGACATTTTTGAATTTGTTATAGTTTTTGAAATATTTTTGGAATTTTGAAGAAGTTTCAATTTTTGATTTTGTAAGAATTTTTGGAATATTTTTAGACTGAAAAATATTCAATTTTTGATTTTATGATAATTTTTATGATTTTGGAAAAAGTTTTGGAATATTATTAGGAATATTATTAGAATTTAGAAAAAGTTTAAATATTTGATTTTATTCCAATTTTTGGAATATTTTTAGAATTTGGAAAAAAGTTTCAATTTTTGAATTTTTAAGAATTTTTGGAACATTATTAGAATTTAGAAAAAGTTTAAATTTTTGATTTTATTCTAATTTTTGGAATATTTTTTGAATTTTGGAAACAAATAGAATTTTTGAATTTTATATACATATTTTTAGAATTTTGAAAAAAGTTTCAATTTGTGATTTTGGAGGAATTTTGGAATATTTTTGGAATTTTAAAAAATTTAAAATTTTTGATTATATTATAATTTTTGTAATTTTGGAAAAAGTTACAATTTTTGATTTTGTTATAATTTTTGCAATATTTTTAGAGTTTTTGAAAAAAGTTTTAATCTGTGATTTTGTAATCATTTTTGAAATATTTTTAGAATTTTGTTTGAAAAAAGTTTGAATTTTTTATTTTACAATATTTTTGGAATTTTGAAAGAAATATGAATTTGTGATTTTGAAATATTTTCTCGAAACGCTAAATTGCGAGGTTTTTGAGTAGTTTGCTGATTGTATAATCTTTTCGCTAAATTATGTTGGGCATTAACGCATGGAGGGATCAGTTTTTATTAATTTGTTAATTTTTTTTCTATTTTTTGATCCACGGGTGTGACAACCCCGCGTACTCCAGTCCCTGTTATTGGCACATGAGTTAAGGTGAGATATCACATACCACTGGCAATAGCAGTGAGATATCACTAGCCAAGGTGATATCTTAGGGGTGCTGGCGGATGAACTGTATTCAGTCAACGGTAGCCCTCTCAATCTTAGCTAATGAATATTCCTTGATACTGGAACGCTGTAGCTTGCTCGAAGAAACGAGCTTTCATATAACTATATATCTGAGCTTTAATCATTGAAAAATATACTGCGTCCCATAATCAAGGATTATGCCATTAGCTAGACTATTGGCAAACCAATTTTAGTTTTGTTCCTGCAAATTTTTAAAACAAATTTGCTTTTTATCTCTTATTTTATTTTTATTTTCCCTATCCTATCACGAAATATTGGCCTATGTCATATTTTATATGTGATAGGATTTATAGTTTAGTTGTCCATTATTTAACAAAAAATATTAAAAAAACAAAAAAAACAGATTTGCGTCCATTAACATCCTTAGAACGCATGTTGTTGTGGGACCTTGGTCTTAAAAGGTTTTTATGTGTTGTTGTGACACATATTGTAATGCCTACTACACATCACATTTTATTAAAAAAAAAAAAAAAAAAATATACGATTATATACGATACGATTATAACAGAGATAAAAAATACATGTACTTTAACAAAAAGTTATGTTTGATATACATCGCTGCCCAAAACTAAAAACCATGTCCTCATAAAAGTTTTTGCCGAAAACTATATCAAAATCCTTAACCCAGATCGAAGTGTTGCTATCTCAGAGCTTGAGATTTCAGCCCCTCCATGTGTTTTTGCATGTAAAAACAACAACAACATAACCCAGATATTTATCTGGGTCTAGATCAATGATCTAAAATATTTTGGTTACATAAAATTGCAAGAGATTGCGAAACGTAGGTTTTGATTTTATAAGGTTGGTATGGTCATTTTAAAACTTATAATTGTCAAAGAAAATTTGTTCAAAATAAAAAAACTGTCGAAGATACTTTGTTAAATTTGTTTAAAATCAATTTTAATATGATTTGTTTTTAACATGATTTCAATAGATTTGCTAAAAATTAATTTTAAGGCAATACCTACGATATAAAATCCATATTTTTTAAAGAATAGATGTTTATAATTTTTTATTAATTATCAATTATTTAATTTCATTTTATTTCACGCCATTTGCAATAATCAATTAACATTGCCATATGTAAAAAAATGGATTAGTGTTTCTAATTAAATTTTTTTGAATTTTTTTATAGGAAGTTTTATTTTTCAAGAGACGTTAAATATTTTTTGAATTTTTTTATATTGAGTTTTAATTTCAAAATGACGCTACAAGTACACTTTTTTTTTCTTCTCAGCTCAGTGTTGCCAACAATTTAAAATATGATATTTTTTTCTTTGCGTGATCCACATCGTTTTTTTCAAACCTTGACCTTGACCCAAATGAAAAAAACGCAGCTAATAAGTGAAGCATGAATTAAAATTATGTAATTATAAATAAAATTAATTAATTCTAACTAAAACTAATTTTTTAATTTACGAAAGCTGGTTGAAGCGGTTAGAGTATGGACCAGCGGTTAGAGTATGGACCAAAATATTTAGGCTGTAAATCGCTGGATTAGGATGACATCAGTTAAGTATGATTTATTTTGGAAGAGTTTTATTATATTGATTGTGTTTGTATTTTTAGGCATCATTAATCATTGATCCGGAACAGGGCCAATTCTACAATTTGGCGCTGCCAGCAAATACAGTTATATAACGGTAAACCGTTATATAATAAAATTTAAATATTTTAATATCACGATATCATATTATGATTTTTTTATGTCATTGTTGTTATTGTGGATGACCTATTTGATTGATTTTTTATATTATTTTGATATTTTGTTTTTGATATGTTTGTTGATTGATGTTTTGGTTATTTTTTATGTAGCAATTGTTTTCGATATTTTAAGGTTTTGATAATTTTCTTTCAACTGGTGCCTCTAAGAAGGGATCCAGGAGGATTCACCCTCTTAACAATATTCTTTGGTTATGGATCGCCTCTGTCATTCTGACATGCGACCAAGTGGTATTTTTTATTAACAATTTATTATTTCATTTTTAGTTTTCCGTCTGAGATTGACTGCAGCTTCGCTTGGAAGAGCGTTTTGCAAAGGAGGATGACACTTGGTAGTCAACGTAGTGACAGACAAGTGCCATTCTCCAGCGCTTAGCACTGCTCCCTCAAAGTGAAGTGAACGAAAGTTCGACACACACCTCCCTTCACGATAAGACCATTCGTCACCAGGATTGTAACGACGGACTATTTTCAATCTTTACTCTTAAATAATAGTTTTCAAACTCAATAAAATTAATGACTGATAATTTTATTAATTTTCTTCAATTGTAATAAACGTCGACATTTATTTGTACCACTGTACAGTTAAATATTTTTTTGTTGATGATTTAAATAATTTCAATTAAAAATACAAGTTTTGCATAGATGATTTTTTATTTTGAAAGAAAAACAAGAGAATTGCTTATTGGAAAGAGAAACGGAAGATCGATGATATGATATAAAAACGATCAAACTGTTTGGATCGAGGTCAATTAGTATATAATTTTTAAATCAATTAGTATATAAATTTAAATCAAAGAGATTAGTGATTAATAAAATATTCATTTATTTTTAATTATAAATTTTTTTAAAATATATCAATTTTATACCAGGATGTTGAGTTTGTATTTTGTGACATTTCAAAACCAATAATAATAATTTGTTTTATTGATAATTTGAATTGAGATTTTAAGCCAAAAAAAAAGATTTGTATAAATATGATAGAACCAAAAAAAAAATCGAAAGCTTATGTTTTTTAAGAAAAAATAATGTTATCTAGACGTTTTGTGTTTTATTTGGACATGCAGTTATTTACAATTTGAAAACATTAAAATTTTGCAAATTTATTTAAATAATAATAGTTATGAAATAATAATAGTTGTATATGTAAAGGTGTAAAGGTGTGAACTCAAGTCGTTACGAAAAGCATAATAGAAAATATGGAGCGGCTGAAATCTCACAGCTCTGAGATATCAAGACTTCGGTCTGGGTTAAGGATTTTGATATAGTTTTCAGCAAAAACCTTTTATACAGGACATGGTTTTTAGTTTTGGGCAGTGATATATATCAAACATAACTCTTTGTTAGTACATGTATTTTTTTTATCTCTGTTTAGAAATTTATTACAAAACTAACACGAAACATCAATACTTTGCCGGAAAATTATAACAGATCGTAAATTAACATAATTTAGTGAAAAGATGATACAATCAGCAAACTACTCAAAAACCTCTCCATTTAGTGTTTCGAGAAAATATTACAAAATCACAAATTAATATTTTCAAAATTCCAAAAATATTGTAAAAATTAAATAAAATCAAACTTTTTCCAAAATTCTAAAAATATTCCAAAAATTATTACAAAATCAAAATTAAAACCTTTTTCAAAAGTTTTAAAATATTGCAAAAATTATAACAAAATCAAGAGCACAAACTTTTTTCAAAATCCAAAAATAATTTCAAAAATTGTAATAAAATCAAATATTTAAACTTTTTATAAATTCTAATAATATTCCAAAAATTCTTGCAAATTAAAAATTCAAACTTTTTCCGAAATTCTAAATAATATTGCAAAAATTAAAACAATATCAAAAATTGAAGCTTTTTTCAAAATTCCAAAAATTAGAATAAAATTTAAAATTTTAAATTTTTCAAAATTCTAATAATATTCCAAAAATTATTACAAAATCAAAAATTGAAACTTTTTTCCGAATTCTGAATAAATATTTATATATATATATATATATATATATATATATATATATATATATATATATATATATATATATATATATATATATATATATATATATATATATATATATATATATATATATATATATATATATATATATATATATATATATATATATATATATATATTAGAGTGGGGCGATTTAAAAATCTTCATGGGCCCCTCGCGATTCTGATTCCTGGAGTTGTTCTGAGCAAAAAAGTCCACTAGACCATATGTCTACGGTGAAAATCGAGCTTGCGAATTTTTGTTTGAAGTTTTTTTGTCGCAATTTATGTTTTGTGAAAACTTGCAAATGTTCTTAGGCTCATATCTCGTAAACCATTTGGAATTTTACGATGAATAAAATAAGTAAATTGTAGTTCTTGACCTCAGTCACAAATTTTTGAATAAACAAACCGAAAAAATCACATCTTCATTACCAAAAACACGAAAATGCCAAAAAATCTAGATTCTGAATAAATCCTAAAACAGACGTTTGTTAAATTTTTTGACACCATTTCTGGGTAAAAACTGTATTTGAGGCTATGTTTTCAGACTTTCATATTAGGGGTCCCTGAAGCGAACATCATAACCGTCAACTTCAATGGAAGTCCCGGAAGCGAACATCAACTGCATAACCGTCAACTAACATAGAATTTGATTAAAATATATTGTTTTTGCACTTTTTTTACTTTTATAATAAATATTATACATTATAATTATTTTAATTATAATTATAATAAATATTATAAATTTTATAATAAATATAATAAATTTTATAATTAGTGTTTCGAGAAAATATTACAAAATCACAAATTCATATTTTCAAAATTCCAAAAATATTGTAAAAATTAAATAAAATCAATTTTTTTTCAAAATTCTAAAAATATTTCAAAAATTATTACAAAATCAAAGATTAAAACTTTTTTCAAAAATTCAAATAATATTGCAAAAATTATAACAAAATCAATAACACAAACTTTTTTCAAAATCCAAAAATAATTTCAAAAATTGTAATAAAATCAAATATTTAAACTTTTTCTAAATTCTAATAATATCTTCTTGCAAATTCAAAAATTCAAACTTTTTCCAAAATTCTAAAAATATTGCAAAAATTAAAACAATATCAAAAAAATTGTAACTTTTTTCAAAATTCCAAAAATTATAATAATCTCAAAAATTTAAAACTCTAAAAATATTCCAAAAATTCTTACAAAATCAAAAATTGCCTGTTTTCAAAATTCTGAAAATATATATATAAAATTCAAAATTCCATTTTTTTTTTCAAAATTCAAAAAATATTCCAAAAATTCTTACAAAATCAAAAATTGAAACTTTTTTGAAAATTCTAAAAATATATATATAAAATTCACAAATTCAAAAATTCTATTTTTTTTTTTCAAAATTCAAAAAATATTGGAAAAATTATAACAAAATCAAAAATTAAAACTTTTGCCAAATTCTAAAAAATTTTGCAAAAATTATTACAAAATCAAAAATACAAACTTTTTTCATAATTCCAAAAAAAATTTCAAAAACTATAACAAATTAAAAAATTTCCATGTCCAATTTCATTTTCAATTACATTTACGTCATAAAAACAGCTACATTTTTTTTTCCAAAAAATTGGCTAAAAAATTAAATGAAAATGTTTCTTTTGACACACTGACAGCATTTTTTTGACAAACTTATAATGCAATAATCTAGATTTTGGTTTCACATACCAATCCAATCACTTAAAATGAACGTTTTTTAAGCAAAAACTATGCAAATTTCCTTGTTTTGACACACTTGACGATTTTTTTAACACACTTCCGGTACAGTTATCGAACACACCGTCCTTTCGGCTCTTCCCATTGAGTAAACCTATTTTTAGAAAAAAAAATTTTGAAATCTGTTCAGCGGTTTTCTAGATTTCGTAGGTTGTGACGGCCGGCCGGCAGAGAGACATACATTTTTTTTTGCTTTTTTAGAATCAGTAGGTCCTAAAACATCGAGAAATGCCAAAAAAAGTGGTGGTAAGAATTTCACTTTTAGCTCATGAACGTAATACTTAGGTCTTTCAGACCGAAGTAAAATAACAAACAGAACGTTTTTGATGAGTTTAAATTATAAACAACTAAAAATGGTAATTTTTCAGTATTTTTGCGAAAATCATAACAAAATCAAAAATTAAAACTTTTTCCACATTCTAAATATTTTGCAAAAATTATTACAAAATGAATAATACAAACTTTTTCTAAATTCAAAAAATATTTCAAAAACTGTAACAAATTAAAAAATTTCCATGTTCAATTTCATTTGCAATTACATTTACGTCACAAAAACAGCTACATTTTTTTTCCAAAAAATTGGGTATAAAAATAAATGAAATCATTTTTCGGCAACATTTTTTTGATAAACTTATAATGTCATAATTCTCTATAATAATAATAAAATCTCATTTCAAATAAATTATTAATTTTATTTTTTTCCAAAAAATTGGGTAAAAAAATAAATAAAAATCTTTTGTTTTGATATACTTGACAATATTTTTGACAAACTTGTAATGCCATAATTCTCAATAATAATAATAAAATTTCATTTCAAATAAATTATTAATTTTATTTTTTTCCCAACAATTGGGTAAAAATATAAATAAAAATCTTTCTTTTGACACACTTGACAACAATGTTTTTGACAAACTTATAATGCAATAATCTAGATTTTGGTCTCACATACCAATCCCGACCATCAAGATTTCTCCAAATTCAATGTTCCTACTCGTAATCAGTTAAAATGAACGTATTTTAAGCCAAAAATATGAAAATTTGCTGTTTTTGACACACTTAATGATTTTTTGACACACTTCCGGTAGAGTTATCGAACACAGCGTCCTTTCGGAACTGTCCCTTGAGTATACCTATTTTAAGAAAAAAATTTTTGAAATCCCTCCAGCGGTTTTCCCTGCAGCGTAGGTACGTCTTAAGAAAACTGCAATACCTACTATTTTCAATCAAATGTCAGGAGAATCGTTAATAAAGGGAGTTATCACAGAAGATAAACGAAGACGTAAAATAAAAAATGAAGAAGACAACATTCAAGAATTAAAATATAGAGCGGCTGAAATCTTACAGCTTACAGATATCAAGACTTCGGTCTGCGTTAAGGATTTTGATATAGTTTTCGGCAAAAAACTTTTATGAGGATATGGTTTTTAGTTTTGGGCAGCGATGTATATCAAACATAGCTCTTCGTTAAAGTACAAGAATTTTTTTATCTCTGTTTAGAAATTTATTACAAAACTAACACAATACAACAATACGATGCCGGAAAATTATAACAGATCATAAATTTACATAATTTAGCGAAAAGATGATACACTCAGCCTACTCAAAAACCTCTCCATTTAGCGTTTCGAGGATTACAAAATCACAAATTCATATTTCTTTCAAAATTCCAAAAATATTCCAAAAATTAGAATAAAATCAAATATATATAAACACTAGCAGGACCCGGCGTGCTTTGCTACGCTTATAAATAAAGCTTGTGCACAGACATTTTGTTGACGTAGTAGCAATGATTTCAAAAAGTGGTAATGAGAATGATAACATAATTTTTAATTTATCTTTTTAAAAATATGTATGAAAAATAATCAGCACTCTAGCTGATAAGCAAATAAAAATTTAAGTAACTTGTTGAAATAGTAGAGGTGTGTCATCTCTATATAGAATAGTATACAGAACATAAATAGATTTACAAATGTTCGCAGTACCTACATGTTCAATGTGCTCAGTGCTCTCTAAGAAAAGAGAACCTACAGGTTTCTAATGTTCAATTTCTCGATGCTTCTGCAGTTTGTACATTATTTGTTGTGGCTCCATTGTTGGTTCAGATATTGAGGTTATCTAGTTTTATGCGTCTATTCTGTCTACGCAACATATAATTGTCCATACGAAAATCAATCCGTTCTACATTTAAAGCGCGCACTTTTAATGATTGAGCGTGATCTTTTTTTATGGTGATTGCAAACACCAATTTAATTGACAATTGTGATCTTATGAATTGAAATGCTAATCAACCGTATTGTATTTATATTAAACCTAATCATCAGTATTGTATTTATATTAAGAGATCGATTCGGCGGTAGCATTAATAATTGATTGAGAACTAATTTGGCGAATACTACGCACAGATCTTCAATCATTTTGCTATATTGAACAGGAAATATCATCAACCATGTGCGATTTATATTTTTTCCCATAACGTTCTTGTAGATGAAGAACAGTAAGCGGTCGGCATGATTTCAAACAAAGCCCGAATTTAGTTTGAAGGTGACGTGCTGCACGTGTCATTGATGAATGATGCATACATCCCAGTGCTTCTTCATTGTAGCACGCTAAAACTGAAATGTTGCCTTTATTAAAGTACTTTCTAACTAACGTATTTGACTGATTTGACGTTTATACCGTATTCCAAGTTTATATGCAATCTGTATGTTCTTTGTAGCAAAGGATTAATATGGAACAACCATCTATGTTTATGGAACTATTTCCATGTTTCCGTTTCGCATATCTATATGTTGTTACCTTACCGCCATCTGCTGCGGTTCTTCTTTTAAATAAAGGATATTCATCGTTTCATGTAACTGAATTTCCTGTAACTGACTGAATCCTTGATGATATCACTTTGCGTACTTTGGATTCAGTGGATTCAGTGTTCTGGAAAGCTCATGTTACATATTTTTCGTCACAACTTCCGACAAATCTTTATCGAAGCTGGCATCGGATATTTGCCGTGTGCATTTGAGATGATTTTGTGTATGTTCGTTAGTTGTGAATAACCGTCATACTAAATTGGCTCTCGCAAGTAAACTGGTACTTCAGAAAAAAGCTTGGTTTGATTTAAACGAATGAATATTAAACGTTCTGTTCCGAATATTTTTGCATACATATCTACCATGTATTGGTGAAACAATTGACGGCATTTCCAAATGTGGAAATTTTCCTCTCGAATCATTAATTCTTCTTTTATTGACAAAAATATATCCCAGTTGAAATTTATTGCCGAATTTATTAATTGTAACTTCGTTTATTGTTCGAGCATTGAATCTTCTCACATGTCCTCTAGCAGGAGTTTTGTCAACCTGAACTATTGAAACTTATATATGTATCACATACATCATGTAAACTGCTGTTTTGAACAAATGCACTAAATCGTTTTTTGAAATCTGGTTTTCAAACAAATTATCAATATGCCATTTCGTGTGGAAGTATTTGGTATAATATACAATAGAACCAATTTCCATGCAATGGGCAAAAATGAAATAGAACATTTTTATGACCGTATGTATATAAATGTATGTAGATATGTGTTGAATGGTCTAGTGGTTAGCACTACTTCTATTTAGGTTAAAGTGTCGTTATACAAAGTTATTAACAACCATCAACACACTGGTTATACAATAACACTGTACACTGGAGTGGTTATACAATTAACCGGTAATTAACAAATATGGTTTATAAATTGGACAAAACAATATATGGGTGATCACCCATACATAACTAATCGATTAAATTAAGTCTTTAAGTGAAACGCGACCATAAAAAGATTGAATTGAGATTAAAGCAGGTGAGGGACACTTGTGCTTGTTGACAGCTTACATTCCTATATAAAACACATTTCGCTAAATAAAACACTATATAATAACCTTTCTGTATTTGAATGCAACATTGTGTCCAAATTTCAAGAGAATCGATCCAGTACATTAGATTGCCTATTTTGAACCAATAAACATTTACATTTTTATTTATCATATATAGATATGTAGATAGAAGATAGGTAGATAGATTAATAGATTGATCAGTAACGACAACTGAGAATTAAAGAGTATTCCAGTACTAATATCGCAATTAAAAAATGGAGGTTGGTGGTAGAAGGGAGAAAATTAAGGATTATATGTATTTTTTAATTTTAATCATAAAAAAATAAAAATAAAAAATTTTGTCTAAAAATACAAAAAATTTTTGGGGGGAGGGCCCCCCTTATCACTTATGAGTATAAAAAATAGTTTACGTCCGATTCTCAGACCTACCGTATATACACATAAAATTTGATGGAAATCAGTCAGGCCGTTTCGGAGGACTAATTGAAGAGTATTCCAGTCCTAATATCGCAATTAAAAAATGTGGTTTGGTGGTAGAAGGGGAAAATTAAGGATTATATGTATTTTTTAATGTCAAATCATAAAAAAATAAAAATAAATAATTTTGTCAGAAAAATACAAAACATTTTGGGGGGAGGGCCCCCTTATCACTTAAGGGTATAAAAAATAGTTTACAACCGATTCTTTCTCAGACCTACCGTATATACCCATAAAATTTCATGGAAATCTGTCAAGCCGTTTCGGAGGATTTTGCGGACAAACACTGTGACACAAGAATTTTATACATATAGATTTTCTAAATTCCAATAATATTTCAAAAATTCTTAAAAATTCAAACTTTTCCAAAATTCTAAAAATATTGCAAAAATCATTACAAAATCAAGAATTTTATTTAGCGTATGGTTTTAATGACACATTAAAAAATAAAACTTAAAAAAGGTAGATTGTTCTATAAAATATACCTAGAACAAAACATGAATACACATTAAATGAGCTTACAATCAATTTGATTGCGCGTCTTTAGTTAAAAAGTAAAAATATTTGAACCAAAATTTTGTGTTTTCTTTTGTTTCCATCCTCTATTTCCTTCCATCCTCTATCTAAATAGCCAATACAATTTTTGGTGTATGTCTGTGGGTGGGTAGGTGGTTTTGTTTTCGTGACATTCCTGCATTAGATCTTGATCAAACTTTGGCAAATTGTCCAGGTTCACTTGAAAATGGAAGATCTGGATTAATTTTAAAATTGAATAAAATGGCGGGGGTCTTCCGAACACCTCTAAGTTTCAATCTTCAATAACTTCTAATTTCGATTTTTGGTCTTATTGAAACTTGGTACGTAAGGTCTTAGTACTGTTTCTAATATTTCTGCATATCAATTTCCGGTTTATAACTTCTGGTTAAGAAGGGTTTTTTCAGGAGTTATTTCTACTGTAGCCCACAATTGCCGATTTTCCGATGACAATTGCCGATTTTCATGAAACGTTGGTAAAAGCATTCAAGTAACATGGGAAAGATTTCATCAGCTTTTGGGGTACATTGGATAAAGGGTTAGGGGTCCACCATACAACAGGTGGTTTTCTTCATTATGGTTTCAATGTTTGTTTGGAGCATACAATTTCGTTCGTGAATTAATTTTGATGACATTTTGGAATAAGAGGGAAATATATAGGGCAAGCAGCTGATTAGTTTTTGAGGGATTTTGACAAAGTGCTGGGTGGTCAATCGATCATCTGGTTTTTAAAGCTCAATAACATCTGTACCTGGCAATAGATGAAGCTTGGCGCATAAGCATTTAGAACGGCTCGCAACAGTTCTGCATTACTGACACTACAGCCAACAATTATGAAATTATTGTTACGAAACTTATGAAAAAGGTTTTAAATAGTGTGAGAAGATAATGATCCACTTTTGGCACACATTAATAAAAGCGGCGGAAGGTCTACCATACAACTTCTGACTTTCCTCACTTTGTTTTAAAAGTTTGTTGGTAGCATACAGACTTCATTCAATAATCAATTTTGATGACACTTTGACAAAAGATGAACACTTAAATGACAAAGAACTGATTAGCTTATGGACGATGTTTTGATAAGTGGTGGGTGACCTTACAAACATCTGTTTATTATTTACACCTGATAATTGACTTTGATCAAACATGGTATATATGCGTAGAGTATAATGTGTAACAATTCTGAATTCTAGCTTCCAGTTTGTCACTTAAGGTTAAAAAGTTTTTTTTTCTTGTGTTTATCCTTACTGACACTGTAGCCTACAATTACAGATCGATTTTCATGAGATGCTGGTAAAAGGTTTCAAATAATATGAAAAAGATTTCATTAGCTTTTGGGGTACATTGGATAAAGGGTTGGAGATCTACTATATTTTTAATGTTTGTTGAGAGAATACAAAATTCGTTCGTGACTGAATTTTGATGACACTTTGAAGCGTTATTGAACAAAGTAGTAACGGGTCTCCTGAGCACATGTTTTTTTGAAATCTCAATATCATCTGTATCTGATAATCGAATTAGATGAAACTTGGTACATAAGTATTTAGTACAGTTCATAACAGTCCAGTGGCGTAGCCAGAATTTTCCATTGGGGGGGGTCAAGGATTATTTTATAAGACTTAATAGTTTAACCCAATAAACCAACTAATTAGTTTTATTAATAATTCATTACAATAATAGATACTTCATTTTAATGTTTCCTTAATTTTAATTTTTTTAATTAATAATTTTTTAAAAAATAGATTAATGATTTTTTTAAACTATTTTAAATTATTTTTAATTAACTTTAAGAAAACAAATATCGAATAATTTTTATTTCAAAAAAAAAATATTTTTACAATATTTTTTTTTTTTAGTAAAAAGTGTTGTGTAGTAGGAATTACAAAATATGTCACAACAACACATAGATACCTTTTAAGACCATATAGGTCCCGCAACAACATGCATCTTGAGGTGTTGGTGGACGTTTTATTTAAATCTTTGTGGATTTTAGGCACTCGAGACTATTGATTCAGGCAAAGCATTCCATTTGTACGATGTACGCACAAAGAAATCCCTTTGCATTTTGTTACTGGGGCAGTGAGTAATCCCGACAATTTGACTATTTGCACAAACAGATTGACGAGTTGAACAAGGAAAAGAAGATGTCTGAGGCATTATAGATCTAATTTCATCCGAGCACTGCTGGTGACGATATTTATAAAAAACAACGGGATCAGCAACAGTGCGACGATGTTGTAGGGAATCAAGATTTAATGTTAAATTTTGATCACCAACAATTCGTATAGCACGCTTTTCAACAGAGTCCAAAAGGCCCAAGATGGTAACAGATGCAGCGCCCCAAACTTGACAACAATACTCCATGCAGGGACGAATATAGGACTTATAAATGTGGAGTAATTGATACGGAGAAAAATATTTTTTACATCTGTTGAGGAGGCCGAGTTTTCTTGATGCGCTCTTTGCCATAGCCATGATATGATCGTTCCAGAGTAAGTCATTGGAAATTGTGACTCCCAATAAACGAATGTTTTCACATTCGTCTATTTGGTCGTTACACATATTAATTGAAATATCATTGGGAAACTCGGTCTTTGATCTGGAAATAATCAATAGCTGTGTTTTGGTGGAATTAAAAATGACCAAATTTTTTTCACCCCAATCGGCGACTTTTTTCAGTCCTCGTTTACATTTATGGCAGCGTCTCTCCGGGCGGGATTTATTTCTTCATGCATTTACCCTTTGAAGATAGGGGGACCAATGACTTGTGCAGTGTACTATCATCTGCAAAACTATTTATTGGGTTCTTGGTGATTTGCAACAGTTCTTTGATATAAATTAAAAATAAAGTGGGAGATAAAACTGAGCCTTGGGTACATCAGCGTTAATTAATTTGGACTCAGAAAAAAAGCCATCTATAGATACCGAGATGTATCGGTTAGACAGAAAATTTTGAATCAACTTCACAACTGCTGTATGAAAACCGTACGCAACGAGCTTGTTGATCAAGTTGGCATGCCAGATTCGATCAAATGCTGTTGAGATGTCTAATGCGATTATGTCCTCCAAAAATTTGGATATGTGTGAATTAATATATTGCTCGTATATTTTAAACAGGACTGGGAGTAAGGTTATTAGTCTGTAATTTGAAATATCACATTTCGTTCCTTTTTGGGACAGGCAGGACATTGGCCAACTTCCAGCAGGATGGAAAAATACCAGATTTAAAGGATTTATAAAATATTTTGGTGAGAGTTGGTGCAATATAAAACAAAAATATCGAATAATTTCAATTAACTTTCATAAAACAAATTTCGAATAATTTTTAATTAACTTTAAAAAAGGAAATTTCGAATAATTTTTTATTAACTTTAAAAAATGATAATTTCCTTTATTTTTAAATAGAAATTTTTGAGCTAGTGATTTTGAAATTTAAACTTATTTGAAACTGAATGACACTTTACCTATTGATTCGCCTCAAACCTGTGTCTAGGAAGGGATGAAAAATCATTTTCCTGATTAATCAAATTCCTTAAAATATCAAGGCGTTAGATATCATTTTAACTATTCTAACACAATTAATTTTGTTTTGTATTTAGAACAACTTCCAGGACACTTTGTTTTGTCCGATCTTATCTATTATCCGATCTACGAAATTGTTATTTGTTATTTCCGGCACGGAATACTAGTTATGAAAAAATTGCTGTAATTTATTTCTCAAATCCTATTTCACGATGTACAGGAATAGGGCTACAGATGTACTCATAAAGAAAGAATAGTAGACAAAATAGTAGACCAGTGGGCATAAATAAAAGATGCCAGAATAGTACATTATGATGCTAGGACGTAAAGCTAAAGATTTTGGTCGTATGTGGAGTTGCATTCACATTCAGTCCAAAATAGCTTATGTCCGTGCATCATATACTATTTTTTATTCGCCGCAAGTAAAATATTTTAAAAAAAATGTTTATTCTAAATTGAAATTACAAATTTGGATAAATTTTGAAATAAAAATATGTGGAACAAGTTACCTTTGACATAATATTTGTTATTTTTTCCAAATTAGGGCGATGATACATGTAAAAGAAATATCTCTCAGACATAAAAAATTTGGCATCTAATTGGTTGATGGGCGGCAACAATTTTTAAATTTTACAAAAATATTTTTGACTGAAAGACAGGAAAAATATCTTTAAGACATAAAAACATAACCAAAAAAGATATTTTTTGCTTAACAATTAAAACTGATTAACTGAAAAATGGATTTTAAAAGTAAGTTTTACCAATAATCAATTACAATTAAATTAATTTGATTATTTAATTACAATTAAAATAATTTGTTTACTTATTCATATATATTTAGGCGATAATTGCAACAAAAAATAAAAATTTGTTCTAATGTGAAAATGTCTAAATCTATATGAATAAGTAAACAAATTATTTTAATTGTAATTAAATAATCAAATTAATTTAATTGTAATTGATTATTGGTAAACCTTACTTTTAAAATCCATTTTTCAGTTAATCAGTTTTAATTGTCAAGCAAAAAATATCTTTTTTGGTTATGTTTTTATGTCTTAAAGATATTTTTTCTGTCTTTCAGTCAAAAATGTTTTTGTAAAATTTAAAAATTGTTGCCGCCCATCAACCAATTAGATGCCAAATTTTTTATGTCTGAAAGATATTTCTTTTACATGTATCATTGCCCTTATTGTATCACTATTTTTTTTTTATTTAGCGTATGGTTTTTTTGTGACACATTAAAAATTAAACTTAAAATAGGTAGACTTTTCTATGAAATCTACCTAAAACAAAGCATGGATACACATTAAATGAACTTACATTCAATTTGATTGCGCGTCTTTTAGTAAAAAAGTAAAAAGTAAAATATTTGAACATTTGGCAGTACATTTGAATATTAGATGTTTACATCGAGCGAGTCTATCCATGCTACTACATCGGGAGTTGCCAAATGGATGTCTTAGATGTCGCCATTGTACCGTCGAGTTGGACACACAGTTGCAATGTGTTTTATGGTTTATTGTGGAGCGCCGCAGTCACACTCAGGGGACTCTGAAATGCCCCACATGTAGAAAGAATCAGCACAACGTCCATGATTCGTTCTTATTCGGTTTAGTGTAGTCCAGGTATGACGTGGCAGATCGAAACCAGGCTGGGTAGAAGTCGGGTTAGTAATAGAATGGCCAGTTGTATTTATGATGCCAGGAGGTGTCCCAGACATCCAAGATATTAAAATTAGTTGCCAGCAGGTTGCTGGCAGTTTTATGTGCAGGCTTTCTTGACTTCAATCGACAACGAGTGTGGTCACCGTTATCTTCGTGCAAGGGTAACGTGATGTTGTTGGTTACCTTTTTATGTTCACGCATGAGAGCTTGCGAGCGTCTGAGTGCAGGTGGAGTGATATTGCTTAACACAGGGCCAAGGTTAAGGGGTGGTTCTGATAGTACTACTTATAGTACGCATCGTGGCATGCAGCTCGCAGTCAACTTTTTGTGTATGTGTGCTATCACTATGACAACATAGTGGAGGGTGGGGTTCTGTGGAACGAAAAAAAAGCAACTGTTCAATTCATTCGTCAGATTCCAAGGAAAAAATCTTAATATTAGAATATTAGAGCAATTCTTCTAGAAGACAGAAACTTTAAAATTTCAATGGGGGGGTTTAAACCCGAATAAACCCGTATGTCGCTACGCCTGATTTTGGTAATCTGACGATTAATGTTTACATTCGAAACATGTTATAATAAATATATACCAAAAAAGTTTGTTCCGTTGATTATAATTACAATAATTTATTTATATAAATTATTGATTTTATTTAAAAATGTTTTAGTCATACATCCAGATTTTTCTGCTTCGGCTATTTTAAGTCGAGTTGCCGTAAAGATTTTAAAATCGTAATTTGCCGAATGACAAAGAAAATAAATAAGTGATACTGAGCAAAAAGTGGGAATCGCTGCGAAAATTTAAATGTTTGCTTAAATAACTTTAATAAACTTAACTTAACTTTAATAAAATCGTAAAATTGCCGAATTGGAAAAATCTTTTAGTAAAAATGCCGAATTTGCCGAATGGGAAAATTCTTGGGAGGGTGTCACAACCCCCAAAACCCCCTCGGCGTCATGTCTGACAGGAAGAGGGAAGGAGGGGGTTCTGAGGAACGAAAAGAAAGCAACTGTTCAATTCATTCGTAAGATACCAGGGAAAAAATCTTAATATTAGAATATTAGAGCAATTCTTTTAGATTACAGAAATTTTAAAATTTCAATGGGGGGGGTTTGAACCCGAACAAACCCGTATGTCGCTACGCCACTGTAACAGTCCCATCTTCCGGTTTGTCACTTTCGGTAAAAATTTTGAAGTAAAACTTCCTAAGACTTCTTTAAGTGGACATGTATTCATCGTGAAATTTACAGGCTGATTCTGAGTTAAGAGGTTTTAGCTATGATTATTTTTGTTATTACAATTTTTTTAAGAGGAATATTTTTATTGCGATTCTGTGAACGTTGTCATGAAAAACCTCATAAAAATTCTACAAATATTTTGGATATCTTTCATACGGCTATTTTTATAAACAAAATTACTATAAAATGTCATATTTTCTTTTAAATAATTTAAATACAAATCAAAATACTATATAAATTATTATTAAGAAATATAGTAATATTATATAATAGTTTTTTATAAAAATTAAGTTTATGTTTTGGAATTTTTTTTGAGATATTAATAATTTTTGTTTGTGAAAATATTCAAGCGCCATTTTATTGATTGAATATCAATCTTAAAATATATTTTATTAATTTATATACAATTAATATAATATTATACCATATAATATATTGATTATTATTATTTATTTTGCAATAGATTTGTGAAAAAAGAATGATAATGTTTTTTCTTAAAGTTTATATAAAATTTGCACAAATAAAACAACATGAGACACCAAACTTTGAAAGTGCAAAAATGAAATCTTCAATCACCATTTTATTTAAAATCATTATCAATATATATTTTGTTTAATAATTTTGATACAAACTAAAATAAAATAGAGATAATTATTTTAAATTTAATAATAATTACATAAATAATTCATAATTAACATTTTATTCTTTATTAATGTAATTTTTCAGACAAGATTTCAAATTACAAAATATGAAACGTTAAATTATGATGCTTAAGATGATCATGTTTAATGGTCTTAAGTAGGAGGTTATTTTTTGACATCTCACAGTTGTGACTACATACAGAATCGCATTTAAGAGGTTTTTGTCTAAGCTAAGAGAAATGTCTTTGCTACGACTATTTTTACATCTGTGGGGTATGTCAGAATCAGCCTGTTAATTTGTAATACGTTGTAAGACTTTGTAAAACATTATGTAAATATGACTTTTTATTACACATTGTTATAAATTATATTATCAAGAAACACCACTCTAAATTTCGATATGACATATTTATTTTATATTTAATATTTTTAGTCATACCTGCCAAAGAAGTTTTACTTCAACAGCGTGTAAAGATTACGCACTTCAATTTTTATTTTACTCTTTCTCGTACAACAGAATTTATGTTTGTTGGGATCCTACTTTAATGTTTATGTAATTAGAACTACGCGAAATCTATAAGTATAACATTGGTTAGCCATTAATTAAAGCATTTTATGGGTATCAGCTGACTATATATCCAGAACATTTTGTTTCCAGAGCTGTGGTGAAGTCAGCTTATGCATCAGCGTCGCAATATTTTTTTCAAGAGTTTCGAACAGTAATTTAAAATTTTTATTTCGGAATTTTGGATCAGATGAGTTAAGAATTTTTTAGAGCATTTAGGTAACAGTTTTTCTTTTATATAAGATTGAGGTAGTCGTGAATCAAAATCTAAATATTTTCCTGAGCTTGATTTATGGTGGAGTCAATTAGTAGCTAGTTGTTCATTACTTAAACGGTGTGTTACCAAACCCAAAAAAACTAACAGAAGTCAATTTCTGTTTCAAGAGTAAACTGCATTTAATAAAAAACGTTCTCTGACCGAAGGATATTCTACATTCTGCGACCATATATTTTTGTTGTTGTTGAACAGAGCAAAATTTTGTTACGGAAAGGGATAAGTCGGAAGTCAGAATCATTCAAATCATTTTCCATATCATTTTTCTCTTCATAAAAGAAACGCGCGCCACTGATAATACCTCAAGCTTCAAAACAATAAAAATACCACAATTCATTTTTTTATTGTTATAAAAAATAAATATAATAAAAACCGGCTACTTGTTATCTCATTCACTCCCACGATTATAATCTATAACATACTTTTCTCCTCTTCTAACCAACAACGATCGACCAAAATCAAGTAAAACAAAAACAATTCTGTTAAAAGTGTAGAGAACTTGCTTTTCTTAACTTTTTTTTTCTTAAATTTTTTAAAATTTCAAATAAAAAAACAAGCCGATCGCAAAAGAAATTCAAATCTACGATCGAAAAAAATATAACCGAGAGAACTTTGAGAAGATAAACTTTTTTGTTGTTGAAATTGCTAGTAAGACCTAAAGACAAAGTTTATATTTTTTATTTTTTAGTTTTTGAGTGAATTTCGAGGGTAAAGGAAGATTTAAGTTGCGCGCGTTGATTTTTTTGTTTGTGGTAAATAAAACAAATAAAGTAATTAGTGAATAAGTGTAGTTTTACGAATTATTTTGTGAATAAATTTAATTATTATTTAAAAAAAAAATATTAATTGTGATGTCTTGGAAAAAAAAGTTTATTATATTGTGAATGAGTGGTAAAAAAATGAGAGTGGTAAAAAAATTTAAAATTAAAAAAAATTGATTAAAAAAACGTAAAAAATTTTGTAATCGAAAAAAAAAATTGTTTTTTTAAAGTGTTAAAACTTAACAGTTTTAACTTTAGTAGGATTAAAAACATTGATTGATTGGATATTTTTGTAAGGTTGTAAAATCAATTATTCATGGATTATATGATCGAGATATTTTATCGAATATAAAAGGATTTACTATTATAAACTTTTAATACAAAGAGAGAGGTAGGTAAATGAAAGTTTTATCTAAACTATCCATATTTTATTCTTCGTATTGTATCTCAGATCTTATTTGTTTATTAATTAAATATTTTACTGTAAAAGAATATACATATAATTTTTATGTTTATTACAAGATGATCATAATAATAAAAGATTACTTATATATTTAATGTTCTTATCAGTTAATTCAAATTTACAAATAGTAATTGAAATAAAATTGCGTAAAGTTACAATATTTGATTTTTTTTCTACTTTCATTGTATTTTATGATGCTTTAATTAGGTTTAATAGATATTACTGTCGCGAGGTTATAAAAAACGATTTGCAATTTAATTGAAAGTGAAGTGGGGCATAAGTTGTCGTAATAATAGTACAGTATGAATAAAAATCTGTGTTCGCACCGTTATCAGATTATTAGCACAGTTATATGCTAAATTTGTGGTATTTTATTAAAGCTATAAAGATTATACTTGAATTAGGGCTAGGGTATGTTGATTACTTAATTCTCCTCTCAAGAGCTAAACAATTTTTAAGGCCAATGCTCTCCAATGTCCGTTAATATGATTATTCTATTTAAAAAAAAAAAATGCTGAATCGTTCTGCTGTTGTCTTGCTATTTGTTACTTTGCCAATTTCATTTTTAAAAGGAGAAGAACATTTGTCAATCTAACTTAATTGTTGGGATAAAACTTAGCCCCGCCATAAAAACTTATATAGAACAAAAGAAAACCTCAGAGTTTGAAACGCTCTTTATTTCATTCCATTTTTTCAGAGCGTGCAAGTCAAAAAAATATAACACTCCCAAATACAGGAGTGAAAATAATAAAATATCGTTCTTACTCCTAAATTGATATAAATATTTTCTTTCAAATACTCACAAATTCAATTTTTGCTTCAAAATTGATGCTTGCCAACGGTAAAAAATAAATAATTTTTGTGAATGTTTTGTTCTATTTTTCGTAGAGGTACTGATGTTCATCTTTTCAAATGAAATGAAAAAAAGGAAGAAATTGAATAAAATAAAACTTCAAAGGAGTGAAATCGTAAAACTACAAATTTTACTAAGTTGGATGTGTCGGATCGAATTTCCATCCCACACATCCAACTTTATTTTATCGCACCAAAATGCATATACACTATACTCTTTTCCAATAAGTTTTGCAACGTTTATGAAAAGCGACTGATCGACAACTTCAGCCACTTCCGTAATATACTTAAAAATATTTGGAAATGCGGTTAGTTACATTTTAAGTTTTGGTTTTTTGTCACAATTGTAGTTAGATCAACAATACTTTTACTGAAAATTGAGAGGTATTCTGCAAACTTTTTTGAATTGATGCAGGTTTTTCTCAGAATATACATAGATGCCAAAGAATTTAAATCGCTGCTCAAAATTCTAGTTTTTTTTTGTTGGTTGCCAGGAATAATCGAAAATGCTGTTTAGTCACATCACTGTATTGGAAAACTTTCTATATTTCAAGCCTGATTGTGCTTTTAATACAGCAAAATTGTAAAACTATAGCGCCATTTCGCTATATAAATTTCAATATAAAAAAATTAAAACAATTTAGCGCCATTTTAAAATATAAAATTCCATATACAAAATATAAAAATCCATATACGATATAGCGCTTATGCTGGCCTATAATTAATTTTGAATGGATTTCTGCATTAATTTTTGATTAGTAGTAAAATGAATACATTAGGAATTAATTGATCAGTAGTTAAATGAAAATAAGTATTTAACTAAGTAATTAAAAACAATTTTTAGCTTTAAAAATATTGATGGTAGGCATCCGTTATGAATTAGTAACTAATGCTGGTCCACCTACAATTCGTTTTTCAACCCTAGTAAATTAGTTTATAGATACGCTAGTATTTGAAATAAAAGTATAATAGAAACATATACTTAGTCAGTTAATAGAAGTATTCTATATTCTATACTTATTGTATCCAGTCTACTAAATTTAATTATATAAAACTAATGCAATTTAAATTTTGTCATCGATTTGTCATGTTTGCGATGTTGCATAATTATGATGTATTTCACGTAAAGATCGTTGGGTCTTAAGCATATCAACATACAACAATGTTTAAGGGCAAAAACTGTTGACGTTGTATATAGTTGGTGACAACTTTAAAATAAATGCATTATCCATTTGCGTGATATGTGAACAGCATATTGCCAAACAACTGCAATGTTATTTGCGTATCGCGCTATTTAATATTGTTTTTAGATCGACTACGTAAATAAAGGTTTTCAACTCCCTCATCTTTGTTGTCCATCTACATTGTCGATCAATTGTCAACCATCATCCTTAGATCAAATATTTAACTTTTTTTTGTCTACTCGCATAGCAGGGTTGCATTGATTTAAATCATTCGATTTAAATCAGTGATTTAAATCAACTTGATTTTTTTAAAAAAAATCATTGATTTAAATCAATTGAAGAAATTTTTTTAAATTTTAAGCAAATTCAAAAAACAGATTAGTTTTTTCAATAAAATGTATTGTGGAAGGAATTTCAACATGTGTCACAACAACACATAGAAACCTAAAGACCAAGGTTCCACAGCAACATCCGCTCTAAGAAGATGATGAACGAAATACACTCACCATTTTTCTAACCTTTACCTGATCTATATTCACATGGCCAACGGCTTCTGTATCAAGTCACGCTAAGACAATTTCATAGTGCTTGCGACTAGAAACATCTGAGAATAACTAAGATGTAAGCCTATCGTCGTAAAACTTCAACAATAAAGTCACAGATTAAACCACAATTGAAAATATTGACAAACCTACATAAGTATGAACAGATTCTAGAAATTAATCTAGAAAAAATAAATAATTCCGTTGTTGTGTCTTCAAATTTGATTTTTGAAGATTTTACCACCGAATTTGAAGTTATTGTGACAGAAATGGTTGGCACAAAATAGGTTGTAGTAGCCAATTTTTTTCTTTCAGTGTATTAAGACCTTGATGGTATTAAATCCTAAACATTTTCCTGACAAAAGTTATTAACAGTTGTTACATATGACTTGCCATTTAATGTTAACCATGTTATCCACATGTCCGACATACTTTTCGGACCTGCGGAATTGGATATTTCTGATATCACTCTAAAGCAGTGACAAAGTATCTTTGTTTCGCAAGTAACGCTTTTCATGTCGCTAGAACAACAATCAGTATTCAACAATCAGTGTAAAAATCTAGAAACTAAAAACTGTGTCTTTACGTTTGTCTAGCCTTGCCTTTCAAAAAATACAACCAAAGCTAATGATTTATATAAAGTAGTTAACGTACCATAATGATATATATACCAAAAATGATATATATACCAAACTTCTTCAAAAATTATGCTACATTTTTTTAAAAATCAAAAAAATCCGATTTAAATAAAAAAAAAGCAACCCTGCAACCTTTTATGCAACCCTGTCCCATAGTGAATTGAAAGAATCTGGTTCACATATTTTCTTGATACAAATCTGAATATTAAGAAAAAATCGACAAAACTGAGTAAAAGTCCCGGAAAGGGGTGGGGGGTTGTAGTATATACGTTTTTAGGGGTTTGTATTAGTTTTTTGCGATATGCGGCTAAACTATGCATCCTCTCGAAAAAAGTTGCATGTAAAAGTTGTAGATAATAAAAAAATCTAAAACTTTCTTACCGGACATTATTGACCATAACCACAAAACTATCGAAAAAAATGCAAAAAACCGTTTCTTTTGTTTTTAATTTATAACTATCGCAAAAGTTTTTATATTTTCATGAAAATCTATGAAAATGTTTTTTTTGTGTTTCAAACAATTCCAAATTTTTTCAAAGCGAAATATTTAATTTTCGATGTTTTATGAAGAAAATTAAAAAAAAAGACCCAATTTTCAATCGAAAAATTTGGTTAGGAAATTTTCGATTTTCGAACTTTACTAGTGCTCATTTTTGTCGTTAAAATCCCAACTTTAATATAGAATTAAAATATAATATTGTTTATCTACAAAAAGTTCGTTAAAAAAGCGAAAAACTGAAAAAACTACTTTCAAATCATGAATTTCTTCTTCTTTGTTGTAAATAAACGTTTCCATTCATAAAAAGCGGTAATTCACATACGATACTGTGTTATACAAGAAATTTACATATACTTAACTAATCTTGGCTTTCTTATCTTAGACCATTAACTATATTTTCCGACCATTCGTATACTGCTAAGAATTTTTTTTTCCTTCAACAGGATTGGCCCTGGTCTAATTCGAAAATTGATAAATTGTTATTTTGAAAATTTTTCGTTTCTTAATCTTAGCCATTAACGTTTTTTAGCTTTCCCAAAATGGAAAATGCTACTCGTGCATGTGCTAAGAATTAAGATACAAACTGTGAAGATACAATTTATAAAATTCATTTCATATTTGTAATTTTATAATCTAAATTTCTCATCGAATTCACCACCAGCTTAGATTTTTGACGTAAATGAGTCAAATTGCTTGCGGTCTTACCAATTTTTTAAATACCTCTTGTAAGTTGCTGAAGTTCTTTCGCGGCGGAGATACAACAGCGCCAATCCCCAGTGAAAATGCACTGATGCCGTCGAGTTAATGCCTAATTCACAAATCTGTCGTTAAGAAGTACTACTAACCCAGTTGATCTATAATGTGTGTCATATTTGAATTTTCGAAATCGTTTGCAATTGTAGCTTTGTTTAATTTTCAAAAATCAACTATACTAAACTCCATTTGTCTTTTTCTGTAGATCCTGTTTCTTATGCAACAACAAAAGTGTGATCAGCGGCAGTATGCTAGAGCCTTGGTTCTCAAACTTTTTGAAGCCGCGGAACAATAAACTCTGGTATATTGTTACGCGGAACATCTACAATACAGCATAAACTTTAAAATTGGGGCGCGTGTTGCTAACCTTTTTGAAACCAAAAGAGAGAAACCAAAGTTTTCATGGAACTGTAATTTTAATCCACAAATTGAAGAAAGCGACGTCAATTCGTCTTCTTCATTTAAAGTAAGACTCGAAAGAAATAAAGGGGTTTCTATCCAATCACATTGTTCATATTGTGTGCAACAAAAACTTCATACATTTTTTATTTATTTATGTGTAAAAGGAGAATTTTAATAACTGCAATAATATTTTATGTTTCCAAGCAGTCATTTTAACCCGAAATATATTTTTTGTTCGCCTACATATTAAAGTGGTACTTTATTACTGTGATTTGTGGCCGTAAAGTGTCACTTTTTAATCATATATTTTGTTGTCATAGTTACGTCCAAAAAAGTAAAAAACATTTGTATTTGTTTAAAATCTATAAAAAAATAGAAATTTTTATCAAAGCAACCTTCAAAATCTCAGAATCCAATTAAAATTATTGTTATCATTTTGTTGTCATAGTTATACAATTATTTTGAAAATAAAAACAAATATTTTGTCAAAGGTTACTTGTTCAACATATTTTCATTTCAAAATTTATGCAAAATTATAACTTGATTTAGAATAAACAAATTTTTTTTTTAAATATTTTGCTAGCAGCGAATAAAAATAGTATATGACGAACGGATGACGGACGTAAGCTATTTTGGACTTAATGTGGGTGCAAATCTCGGCTAGCGCCTTGATTTGCAAACTCCACATACGTCCAAAATCTTTAGCTTTACGTCCTAGCATCATAATGTACTAGTTATTCCCGAGCAGAAATTAGTTAGGGAAAACCTGAATACAGTCAGGGCGTGATCAGGGCCTGGTCTGTCCTATAAGGGCAATCCCTATTAGGGCAATCTGATGTGGGCCTGTTCCGGGCCCGATTTAGAATACCCTTTTAGTGTTAACCTTATTTGAATATATCCGGCCCTGATCAGGTTTTTGGTATTTGACCCTTACCTGAAATTTCAATTGGTTAAAATTCACTAGAGCATTATCCATTTTAGAAATATATAGTTAAAATCGTTTCATGTATATTTTAGTTATCGCTTCTCGGCTAAAAGACTATAATAATAGTGATTAAGGTAGTATGTATGTTTAATTTTCTCCCATTGTAATTTTTTTATTTTAATTTTACTAATTTATGTATATATTATATAAATATATATATCAGGGTCTGGTCTGATTGGGGTATATCAGGGCCTGATCCGATTATCCCAATCAGGGTCTAATCTGGTAATCCCGATCAGGACCTGATAGGGCAAAAGCGTTACACTCGTGATCAGGGCCCAATCAGTCAGCCCTACCAATGCCTGATCCGGGTTAGGGCAAACCTGATCAGGGCCTTACTTGAGCCCTGACAAATTTCTGCTCGGGTTCACATAAAGCCGGGCAACGTGTAAATTTTACAATAAATTGATTTCTATTTTCAAACAATTTTTAATTGAATTGATTGTGCATTTGATTTTTTCGCGGAACACTTGAGAGTGCATCGCGGAACACTAGTGTTCCGCGGAACTCGCTTTGAGAACCACGGTGCTAGAGTATATCAAAATTTCATTTTTTGGGTTATATCTAACGTATATTAAACGTCTCAATGCCATAGGTAGGTCATCTTGTCTCATTCAACCAAACTTTCCAAACTTGTGTTTTTCTAAACGTTTTGATTAATTAAACTCTAAGGTTTGAATTCTTAATTTACCCATTCCATTCCAAAAAGTTGATTTGAAAAATTGACAAAAAGGAGTTGTGAAGAAAGAAGAAATGAAAAGGAGAAAGGTCACATGGAGAAACTGAAAATGGTGGAGAAATAAATAAATGGGGATTGACCAAGTGAGAATAAAAAGATGTGGAAAGGTTTAAGCAGACGATAAACCTAAAGTCAAGAAATACATTCGTGTCATCTCCTAGTTTAAACTCTCTGTCATTGTGTTTCTATTGAGAAAGACAGATTTGGCGGAACAGAACTAGCAAATTACATCCCAACGTTACCCTTTTATTTCTATTGTGAATTCAATGTCAATTTGCGGTTTGCGGTATTGTCAATTTGCGGTTCTTAGCATTCTGTTTTCTAATAAGAAGACAATTGATGAGAGTTAATCGTGTTGTTCCCATAATATCGATTATCTCGTAAATTGTAAATCCTGTAAACCTGAAATCTAAAATGTCTATAAAACTAACCTATCCACAAGATAACGGGCTTAAAAATATTTAAAGTTGATTTCGTTTGTTTTACAGGGCTGCGATGGGATACCTTTAAGATAATACATTTTTACCGATTCAAGTAGTGACTAAATAAATAAATAAATGATAGAACCAAGTTATCATATGCATATAAGCTCAATTTATGTGAACCCTTCCACCAGGTTATCTGCATTAAAAAGTTAAGAGGTGAATTGTGTAGTCGTCCGAATTCATTTAAGTAATTTTATTATTATTATGTATTGAAAAATACTTACTGTAGTGAAAGTGAATATCGAATCTGGTCCAACAATTATATATAAAATATAACAACAACAAAACCACATATATATTATCAAAGATGATATACGAAACATGAAAAAAATCCAAAAATGATAATTTTATGTGAATTTATTTAAACGAATTTGACTTCCTTAACTTATACTATAACAAATTAATAAGCAAATTTATGTTAATTTTATTATCGAAAAACAGAAATAATTTAATCATAACTCAGTATGAGTTTTAATTTACAATTTATAGTTTTGAGTGTTAAGTCTTACAATTTATTTATTATTAATGAATGAATTGATAAAATTTTCTGATAAAATTCAGTTATAAAAGAATGAAAATATAATACAGCAAATGTTTGTCATTTTATAAAATTACTTAATTATTACTTTGATTACCAAAAAATTATGTGTTCATACTTTGTCAATACAATAAAATAATTATCTATAAACCACAATAGCAATAATTCTTAATATTCGATTAATTTTATGTGTTGGTTTTCTTAAATTAAATGAAAAAAAAAAAATTAGTTACAAAAATTACATAATATAAAAATAAAAAAAAATGATATGTTTAATTTTGAATCTGTTTTGAGATGAAATGTCTTATTAATTTTGGATTCATGTGGTGATATGCGATGTAAAGAATTTTTTTTTTATATTTTTCATAATTTATTTATATTTTAAACATACCTGGAAACTTTATATTCCATTCACTAATAAGACGAATAATTTAATTACGAATTCAAATCGTTATTTTGTTGTAAAATTTTTGAAACTAGTTTTTGCGTTTCTATCAAATAATTATGGGAATCAAAAATTGTTTGAAGAGTTGACGTTGATGAATTGAACTTTAATATTTAACATACTCAACACTAAGAACTCCCATATTGTACAAAAACTTCTAAGCAGAATAGATTACAGATCACTTGTTTATTTGAATAAAACGGAAACTAAAACGTTCAAAATTATGATTATCTCCTTTGAAAAATCATATATATACTTAATTATAAATGTCAAATTTTGTCATAAACGAATTATATCTTATAATTTGATTGAAATCTTTTAGTTGAAATATATCAGCTACATATGGATTGACTATAACGAGCGATTCTTTTAATCGCAGGAAAAAATTTAATGAAACAATCAAAATTCAACTATTTAAATTTTTGAGCTTTCAACTTCAAAGTTTTTATTAAATTTATTAAACGCCAATATCTTGTTCAATTCATCCGTATGCAGAGATTAATTCTTGTGTAATTTTAAAATAATATCAACAATCTCTTGTACTTTACGCATACACATTGATATATTACCTAACGTCAGACAGCATATACCACTGCAATATCAGTGAGATATTATATTACTAACCAAGGTGATATCTTAAGGATGCTGATGAATGAATTCTATTCATTTAACGGCAGTCCTCTTAAATTTTAGCTATTTAGTATTCCTTAATGATACAACTCTATTGTTTATTCAATTAAAAAAAATCAGTGTTTACAATTTTATTTTATTTGAGCACTCATTTCATTCCTAAAAATATTATTCATAAATTAAAATGTTTATAATGTCAACATCTCTCTTCCTCATAGGAGTGATATTTTTAGTTTTTCGATTTCGCTCCTAAAGATTTTTTATTTGATTTACTTTATACTAGCAGGACCCGGCGTACGTTGCTACGCCTATAAAAAAGTTTGTGTGCGTAGATTTTGTTGAATTAGTAAGAATAATTTCAAAGAATCGTAATGAGAATAGAAGGAGCCTATTTTAATTTTTCCATTTGGGAAATATGAATAACAGAGATCATTAGCATTCTAGCTGATCAATCCAGATAGTTTGAAAATTGAAAGGAAGGTCAACATTTGAAAGTGATTGGTAAAGAGTTTCGGAGAGTTTAAATTAAACACTTGCAATTTTTCACGTTAATCGGCTTAATATGTGTCGCGAAAAATTAGGTGAACGTCAAAACATTCGTTTATTGGGTGTTACAGTTGTCAATGACTTACTCTGGAATCGTCATATTTGCGATACAAAATAGGCACACCGCATCAAAATTTACTATTTTATCGTACCATTTCATGTTGACTAATTTCATTTATCAATCTATCCAGATTATATGCTGATCATAAATAAAGTCAATTTGGGTTTTCAAATATATTTTACCAATTATTTCCAATGCTCTACATGCGCTCTGTTTGTTTTTATTAGTAATGGAGCATGTCACTGAAAGAAAACTTTGAAGAGCAGACTAAATATGTATAGCGCTGATGTTTGATACTAATCGAAAAACCGGTCTAAGAATGACAGCATTTTTAGTGAAGGTTTTCGTTTTTTGGATTTTGTCGATTTATGGCCATCGTCTTATTTCGACATTTCTGCCAGAGTTTTAAAAAAAAATTTGGACAACCATAATAATAAGACTAATTTGTAGTATAATAGTATAATATAAAAATAATAAAAAGAATAATATCATTTATAAATTCAGACTTATATACTAATCTAAAACCAGTCAAATCACTTCATTTACTGACATATTTGCATATATTTTACCGATTTCTTCATCTAACCTACATTGTTTGTTTGTTTTTTAAATTAATCGACGCATATTTTTCTTAATAAGTAAAACACTTTTAACCTGTAGCTTTGATATTATTGTTCATAATCCTTTTCTTCAATACAAAGGTTTCATTGCAAAAACTTGCTGCATCAATGTTTCTAAAAAGAGGAAAAGAAACGTCCATTTTCTATATTTTGGACATGTATAACATATATATAAACCAGGGTTGTTAATATACACGTATAAAACGTTTTATACGTTACACGTATAATACGTAACGTATAAAACGTATACAACGTATATAACGTATAAAACGTATAATATGATTTTGTTTTTGAAATTCATTCATAAAAAATTAAAAATACTTCTTACTTTAGATATTAATTATAATTTTAGTAAAAATATATATATTTTAGTAAAAATATAATTACGTAGTTTTAAATTATTTAAATATTTTATAATTTATAACAAAAACTATTTAAATTCTAGATGTTATTTGAATGTATATTTTTATACTTTATACGAAAGACTATGTTACTGTACATTAAACTGGTTAATAATTTTTAATTCACTAGATTTGAAGAGATTTTTTTGAGATTTTTTTGAGCACTTAAACTCAAGCAATTAAATTATTTTTGAATTTTTCAACACGTATACAAATCATATGATTTTCTTTCATTTTGATTCCAACATTTACTTAATGGGAAACATTTTGGATTAGAAACATTTGGCTCATGAACTGAATTATTTGGCATCATGAAATGTTATTGAATATATAAAATATGGTTCAATCCAACTTCAGCTCCTCCCATCTAATAAGAACAGCTGGGAAATATTATGTTGTTGCAGAATAAATGTCGTTTTTTCCAAGCAGTTAGGGAAATTATTAGAGATTATTAGAGAGATGTTTTTAAAAAATTTTGTTGTGTGAATCCGGGTTACACCACTTCCAATTAATAGACATAGTTTGAAAATAACAGGTTCTTGCAGATCAAATCTTCTTTTTATACAAAAGTTGTAATAGTTAAAATATGTATTTACGTCAAACGAAAAAGTTTAGTGAGAAGATTATTGAGCAAGTTCAATTTTGGTCATTGATGAATAAATAATAGGTATGGCTGGAAATGTCAAATTATTGCAGACTAAATTTGTTTTGAAAACAAATAATTATATTTTGAGAAGAAGCATTTACGTTAAAGGTGGAAGTTTTCTGAACTAGTAGGAATGGTTGGGTAAGAAATTATCATGACGACGCTATATTTTCTAAAGCAACTGTTCCTATTAGTCCAGAAATCTAGGCTTTATGAATATTAAATATCACGAGTACGATGAATAATACGCCCGCGATAATGTTATATAAATGTATTTTTATTTATTAAGGATTTTACTTTTATACGGTATAAAACGCAAATAATTGTGTGTTTTATACTGTACGTTTTATACGTTTTATACGTACGTATAATACGTGTTTTATACGTTACCGTATTATACGTTACAACCCTGATATAAACCAAATGAAATATGGATTACACATGTATATACACAAAACCAAGAACATATTTGTTGTAAATTAGAAATATTTGTTTCAACGTAATGTGTTGGATGCATATAATTAATGTATCATGTATCATGTATGTATATAATAAATATATAAATGTATATAATTTTCATCTAAATCAATTTGTTTGTCACATTATACTTTAATTTTCCATTTGAATGGTTATTCTGTTTTACGGAAAAAAAAATCGATCAAAGATAACTGAGTGAAAGTTGAATAAAAAGCCAAGTATAAAATATAATATACATTTAGGCAAACCATTAGGAAAATTAAAATTATTAATTATAAAAAAACTAAATTAAATTTTAAAATTTACTCTCCGAGGTGCATTAGTACCTGTTAATGGCCTTCTCCTGGCAAAATTTCAGACTCCTGTGTGCTACAGATTTCGCTGGAGAGCGCACGCAGACAGACAAACACTTTATTTTATTATTATAGATATCTTTTCTTTTATCCATTTGCAAAAGATACATTTCGTCATCCTTTTTATATATATTATATATATAAATAAAACATTCTCAAAAATTATTTAATTTTTACTTTGGAAAGAAAGCATCAATTACGAAGCAAAAATTAAATGTGAAAGTATTTGAAAGATATTATTTATTTCAATATAGAAGCAAGAACGATATTTTTTAGGAGAGTTATATTTATTTTATGTTACTTGCTCTGAAAGATCGGAGTAAAGGAGTGATATAAAGAGCGTTTTAAGAGTTCTGAAAAAACTATTATGTATTCTTTTATAACGTTCAATGCTCTTTCTTGATTGCAGATCTCAAATTTCAAAACATTATTAACGTAAACTAATCTAAATCAAAATCTCTTTGAAAAAAAACTTGAAATATTATTAAATTTTATAAAGATTAATAATCTTTTAATTAAATAAGTAATAAATATCGTTTTTCGATTAGTTAGGTCATAGAATTTAAAGAAAAAATAATTCGTTTGTCGAAAACTTTGATTCATGAAAAAAAAACAAAACATAAAATGAACCAGACTTAATCTTTTTCTTAAATTTATTAATCCAAATGATACATAAAATTCGTCTCGTTCTAATGATAATTTATTTCTTTTAATTTAAAAGAAGACAGAAATGTACGTATTAAGCCGGAAATATTATGCAAAGCAGCAGCGTCCATCATTAACTATAAAAGAAACATAAAATATTAAATAAATTACAATAAGAAGAGTTAGAAGATGTTTATGGACTTAACAAATTTTATATATGTAATACGTTAGTTAGTAAATACGTTAATAAAGGTAGCAACATTTCAGTTTTTAGCGTGCTACAATGAAGCAGCAACAGCACTGAAGTAGTGTTGTGAGTACTTTATTGTCCTAAACATGAACGAAGTCCAAATATTGTTCTTTTAGCAGTACATTTAGAAAATAAAATACGCATCTATATCACATCTGTAAATATGCAACAAAACGCCTTGAATCTACTGAATACAATTTTAACCACTTTATTTGCCATATGTCAAAATAGCACGATTGCGAATACACTGCCATATTCGGAAATACCTACGTACCTAACATGGAATCCGAATAAAAAATTATTTATACGATGTAAAGAAAAAAATCGAGTCGACGAATAATCTGCCGTATTAATAAAAACTGCGATATGCAGACTGTACCCCATCCTAAATAAGATGAATGTATCTTTTCTCGCATGTTATTAGTAAATGTGCGTTATAGCAATTGAGAATTGTCAACGACGTTACACATGTCACTTGCTGCATTGCATGTCAAATACTGAATTTATTTTGGAACCACCGTCACTGGGATGTATGCATTAATGACACGTGCAGGCTGCAGCACGTCATCTCCAAACTAAGTTCGGGCTTTGTTTGAAATCATACTGACCGCTTACTCTCCTTCATCTACAAGAACGTTTTGGAAAAAATATAAATCGCACATAATTGAAGATCTGTGCGTAGTATTCGCAAACTTCTTCTCTAAATAAAATATATAAAAAAATATTTATAAAACCGTGGGTGTTTTAAACATTAAAAGAATAATTATTTAATTACTTTAATAATCAAGTCATCAAACCGAAATGCTTTCCATTGCAGTAAGTTTAAAAATTTACTAAAAAACCATCAAATTTATTCTCCATTCAAAATACCAAAACTAAACGATTTATAAACAAAAATAAGTTCACTCATTCTCAAAACAGAATTACAATCATAACAACAACAAAAAAATATTATTGACCCAATTTTCATCAATCATTAATTAACCATAATATCTGAATAGAAATAAAAGCCTTTTTTTCTTATTTTAAAACACCAAAAACAATACCCAAATTCAAATCTTTTATTTTACCAACCATTTAATTAAACCAAATTTTTATATGAAACACATTTACAAATCTTCAAAACGAACTACATTCTCAATTTCAATAAAAAAACATCAACAAAAATCGAAATAGTTGCCGGACAATGTTTAAAATTTTCGCTCGATGAGCGATATCAATAGCAACATGCCAGCCATTAGTTGCAATACTTGCAATATTGCCGAAATATACGGATATATTGCCGGGCAATACGAAAATATTGCCGAGAATGTTTTTGAATTTGGGCAATATTGCCCGGCAATGATGGTCAGCCACACATTGCCGTAAAAAGTTGCTCGTTTACATGCTATTTTAGAAGAGTTTGGTTAAAACATTGCATGCAATACGTATTTTTAGTTGCTCGTTTACAGACTCCTTAATTACGGTTTTGAAAATTTCTTCGTTAAACAAATAGTTATTTACATATCGAGGGCTGAAAGAAGAATATTACGCCAACGGTTCATATTGAAGCCCGACGCGAAGCGAGGGCTTTTATTGAACCAAGGGCGCAATCTTCCTTTCAGCCTGAGTGTATGTACAACGTTTTACGCAGCTTTATTGTAGTATATATCAATTTTTGAATTTTTTAAACTCGCTAGACATATAATTTGCGTATAATTTACTTAGTAATCGATTCGTGAATAATGAATTTTATTCTCTCGCAAATTAAAATTCTCGCTCGTGCCTCGCTCAAATTTTAAACTTTTGCTTGAGAATAAACTACTTCATTATTCACTCATTGATTAAACTACTATTTTCACTCATTGTATAAAATTTTCCATCATTTGTTAAAATTTACAGTTGAAATCCTTAAAAACCAACCTATGCGGGTATTTTCCGTTGTATTGTATCCAATTTTAGTTTACAATATATTTAATACTATATTTCCTTATGGCACCATAGCAATGAAGTAAAGCTGAACTAAAATCTTTATTTATTTTAAAAAAGAAAGTTTTAATTTGAAATATTTATTGAATTTGTTTTCGTTTTTAATTTTAATAATTTATTTTGAAATAAACTGAATTTGAACTCAAAGATAAAAACGTTTTTTTTAGAAAATATAACCATCAGAGCTACAATCCCTATCATTTTCTTCCGATGGGTAAATTGGAGGAGCCTTTGGTAACCACAAGAGGAACCGCATCCTTTTTTACAGTTACAAAATATTATTTTAAGTATCTCTTCTGGTGCACATCACGTACTTCCTGCTAATTGATTTCGAAAATATGCTGATTATACAGTTACACACTATTTCAAATAGATTTCTGTGTGTATACACGCACACAAACACTGACACGCACCTTCACAAATTATGTCGAAAAAAACAGTGTTTCTGCACCAAAAAATACAAGTGGTGTTTGTAACATACCACTCTCAATTTTAAAGTAACAACGTCCATTAAAAACCAATATATAGGTACTTTCAAAAGTTATAATATGGTATTCATTCCAACTTGTTCCAACCTTTCATCGTTAAATAGTTACGGGTTGAGGGGCTAGGGTTGGGTGGTCGGAGCGCTATAATGCAAATTTTCATGCTGAATACTTGTTACGTATCTTATTTAGTTTTAGAGTTATTTTGTTAGAGTTAGAGTTATTTAGAGTTAGAGTTATTATGAAGAGAAGGTTTTTTCGAAGGTACGAGGAAGAGAAGGTACGTTTCGAAAAGGAGAAGAGAAGGTACGTTTTTAAGGGAAGAAGAGAAGTACTTCGAAGAAGAGAAGGTACGTTTTTAAGAAATTTGAAATATACATTTTTTTTTATCATCATACTTTTTTCAAAATTCTAAAAATGTATATTAAATTTTAAATTTTTTTTCAAAATTCTAAAAATATTCCCAAAATTAGAATAAAATCAAATATTTAAACTTTTTCTAAATTCTAAAAATATTCAAAAATCTTTTTTCCAAAAAATTATCTAAAAAAATAAATGAAATAATTTTTTTGACACCCTTGACAATATTGTTTTGACAAACTTATAATGCAATAAAATTATCAATAATAATAATTTCATGTTCATTATACATTTCATTTCATACAAATCACTAATTTTATTTTTTTCTAAAAAAAAAATGAAAATCATTATGTTGACACACTTGAGATTATTTTTTTGACTAATTTATAGTTCTCAATAATAATAATAAAATTTCATGTCGTACAAATAATTAATTTTATTTTTCCAAAAAAATGGGTAAAAAAATAAATTAAAATCTTTCTTTTGACACACTTGACAACATTTTTTGACAAACTTATAGTGCCATAGTTCTCAATAATAATAATAAAATTTCATGTCATACAAATAATTAATTTTATTTGTTTCCAAAATATTGGGTAAAAAAATAAATAAAAATCTTTCTTTTAACACACTTGACAACATTTTTTTGACAAACTTATAGTGCCATAACTCTAAATAATAATAATAAAACTTCATGTCATACAAATAATTAATTTTATTTTTTTCCACAAAATTGGGTAAAAAAATAAATAAAAATCTTTCTTTTGACACACTTTCTTTTGACACAACATTTTTTGGCAAACTTCTAATGCAATAATCTAGATTTTGGTCTCACATACCAATCCCGACCATCAAGATTTCTCCAAATTCAATTTTCCTACTCGTAATCACTTAAAATGAAAGTTTTTTACGCAAAAATATGCAAATTTCCTAGTTTTGACACACTTGACGATTTTTTGGACACGCTTCCGGTACAGTCATCGAATATATCGTCCTTTCGACTCTTCACATTGAGTAAACCTATTCGAAATCCGTCCAGCGGTTTTCTAGATTTCGTAGGTTGTGACGGCCGGCCGGCCGAACGGCCGACAGAAAGACATAATTTTTTTTTGCTTTTTTAGAATCAGTAGGTCCTAAAACGTCGAGAAATGCCAAAAAAGTGGTGGTAAGAATTTCCTTTTTAGCTCATGAATGTAATACTTAGGTCTTTCAGACCGAAGTAATAGTACTTATTATAGAGGTATTGCTAAGCATTATAAAAATATTTTAGAACTATTCTCTGAAAAATGCAACGCTTTCCATTTTTTAACGTTGAATACTTTGAACCAAGATGCTAAAAAAATATAATTCTCTCCATGAGCTAAAACTTCCTTCTTTTTGGACTTACAAAGCTCATATACCAAAACTTATCTCTATTTCGATTTAAAACCGATTTTTCTTGATCTAAAATTATTTGATAGAACGCTAAGTTTTTAGTTATGTGTGAAAAAAACGTCAAAAAACATGCTTATTTGAACGAAAAATGCAAGTTTTCAATTGCGAATAACTCGAAAAATATCGATCTATGGAAAAAACGTTATATAATATTTTCACTTAAAATTGTCTCTTTATCTATTTTTGGGGTTATTTTGAATGAAAAAAATTCCACAATGAAAAGAAGCGGTGGCATCTACCCCCAGGGTAAAAGCGCAAATTATCGCTATGTCGCCTTTGATTTTTGAGTCTTCCCTTAACTATTCAGCAAATTTCAAGATAATCGGTCAAGGCTCAAAGAATTCAGACCCGAAAACGTTTGGTTACTGCACTAATTAGCATTTACGTTACAAACGTTGATGTAAGTTAAAACAAAAGATTTAAAAACGATTTTATAAGCTTTTGAATACATTGGACAAGCGGGAGGGGCATGAGGGTCTCCAGAACTCCGTTTTTTTAAGATCTATAACATTTGTACCTGATAATCGAATTGAATGGAGATTGGAAGGACAAAAAACTGATTAGTTTCTGGGCAATATTGGAAAATGACGTGAGAAGCCTCTTGAGGATCTGTTTATTTGAAACTTCAATTATACATCAGTTTCTGATAATGGATTTTGACGAAACTTGGTATATATGCTAATATATTGCAGCATGATTTGTAAAAGTTTTGGATTTTTGAAAGTATATATTTCCAAATTTACAAGCTTATTACATTAATCATGCGTGGCTACGTGATCAAGCTATTTGGGCCGCAAAAACTATAGATGTTGACGCAATCAATTTTAAAATACAACAGTTATTGCCTGGCAATGAAATCTCATTCAAACCGATTTTCTCTGTGGTCAATCCTGAGGAATGTTCATCTATCCTGTTGAACTCTTGAATTCATTGGATTTAACTAGAATGCCACTACATAATTTTCGATTGAAGATTGGTTCACCAATTATTTTGCTTAGAAATTTCAATACCATTTTAAACGGCAAGTTTCAAGGTGAAATTGTTATTTTAATTGTAATTTTGCCAATGATCCCTTTAGACTAGCATCCTATTTAAACGTTTATACTTTCCAATTCGATTGGTATTTGTAATGACTATTAATAAGTAACAAAGTCAAACAATGTGAATTTGTGAGCTGGATCTAGAAACCCCGTGCTTTTCGCATAATCAATTATATGTTGCGTGTTTGAAGGTTAGAAAATCTTCAAGTTTGTTCGTGTATTCCGCTCAGGAACTAGCAAAAAATATTGTTCAGCATATCGCATTAAGATAGTTTTACAAAAAATTGTATTCCTGTTTAATAATAAATGTATATAATAATAAATAATAGTTTCGTTTAATAGCCAAATAAAATTCGAACCAAACTATGCAGCCATTATTATTAATCTGAATAAATTGGAGGTAGAATGTCGATTAGGATTGGCAATCGCTGATCAAAAGTTTTCTACAAATAAATTATAGGTGGTACTAAGTTCAGTCTGCTAGTTTTTTATAAATTTGCAGGAAAACCCCAAAAATTAGGCTTAGATAACAAAGAATAAAAAAGACTAAAAATAAATTTGAAAAAAACACGTTGTACTAGGAATCTCTTCCCTATGTTCTTACTTTCGAAATAAACGGTATGTACCGACAAGACCCGATGAGGCCCGATATAAATTAGTTATGTATAGGTATCGATTTTTTGTATACATAAATTTCTATAATATTTCAAATTTAAAAAAATTAAAATTGATGAAAAACGTGATCTACGCAGTTGAAAAAGTCGAAATTTGAACTCGACCATTTTTGATTTTCCTGAAACATGGCATATAAGTAGTATGGACAAAATAAAAAATAAGACTTATTTTAAAATTTTTTTAAAATGCATAGTTTGAGCATAGGGGGACCCCAACATGCATGAAAATTGAAAATTCTGCCAATCTGATGTAACTTTGAAATTAAATTGCTCAAGAACGGCTATACCGATTTCATCAAACTTTTTTTTGTTTGATAGATGATTAGTTAGTCCTTTGAAAAAAAAATAATTAATTGGTTTTATAATTAATTTTTAAATAAAAATATAAAAAAAACTTTTTTAAAGATGGTGCTAGGGTCGAAGATCAATTGGAATTTAATTAATTTTTTTTCTGAAAATAGTTCTATCCTTACTCTAAAATATGTTAAATTTACTCAGAGGCGTTAATTTTTGTTCCTGAGATATTTAATTTTAAAGATTTTTAGTACGACTGAAATTCGAATTTTTCATCATTTTTTCAAACAACTTCCATTAACAAAAAATTTGAAAATCAATTAAATTTTAACTTTTTTTTTTTAAATATAGCTCTAACCTTACTTTAAAATATATCAAATTTACAAAGAGGCGTTAATTCCTGTTCTTGAGATATTTAATTTTAAAGAGTTTTAGTCCGATTAAAATTTTAATTGTTCATTATTTTCTCGAACTTCAGTGGTTAAAATTTTTTGATGATATAAATTGTTCGAAAAAATAATGAACAATTAGAATGTTTTATTGTTTTATTTTAAACAAATTTATTTCACTATTATATAGCACGTGTTCCTGAGTACGACAATAATTATTACTCAATGTATACAATTTTATAATTTTTTATTTATTAAAAATATTATTATATCTTATTTTTTATACTTACATGTTTGTTGAAAATGAAAAATTTTAATAAATGCAATCACTTCGCTTTTTTACAACAATTAACTAGTTTATTACAAAAGATGACTGCCAAGATGAAAAATCAAACTGTTTTGAGGAACAGATGGGGTAACGCTTAAATATAGCGGAAAATTGGGTAAATCCAATAAAAAATATTTTTCACAAAATATAACATTTTAGCATATTTTAATTAATAAATAATAATAAAAAATAAACGCCTTATTCTGGTTAAATTGAGTTTTATTTCACTAAATACGGCAGTAGTATCTAAAAACTGTTTTTAGATACTACTGTCGATGAAAGCATAGCTTTCGAAATACGTATCTAGTGAAATAAAACTCAATTTAACAAGAATAAGGCGTTTATTTTTTATTATTATTTAAATATCTTGTTACAGTTTAGAACTTTAAAAATAATAAATATTTTAATTGAATTTTATGAAAAATACACGATAATTAGCATCAATAATACCGTATATATGGCAAAATGTCAAAAAAAATGCAAAAATTTATTTTTTTTTCATGCCCAAAAATGGGCATTTAAATTAATGCAACATAATTTTAATTATACTTAGGTTAAAGTAGATAAAAAAAAGTACAGATTAAAAAAAAAAATTTAATTTGGATGACTTCTCATAAAATGGCGCCATTGGCCAAATTTAACGAAAAATGCCAATTGTGGCCGAATAAATTAAAAAATTTTCATAAAAATTAAATCCCATATTAAGACTATGTTCACTGAAATTTTCATGAAAATTCGACGATTTTTCCGCCCTTTATCATAAATTTAGTAAAAAAAAAAAAGTCACGCGATTTGGTTTTTTGAGGTTAGGTTACACTTTTAAAGTACCTAACCCCCCTAGATGGATTCGAAATTTAATCACAAAAATTTTTCATTTCCTTTTCTTTTTATGATTATTAGAGCCCGAAATATTTCAAAAATAGTGAAGCGACCTTATTAAAAAAACACCAAAAAACCAGTTTTTGCCATTTTTGAGGCCCTTCCGGACCTCCAAATTTGCTAAATAATTTCATGCCCACTTACTTTTATGTCCCTAACAAAAAACAAAAAAAAAATTCAACTTTGCTTTTACATGAATATAAAATGCTAATATGACGCCACTACAACACAATTCTTCAATATTTGCTACGCCATTTTATGTTGATATAAATATTGTACCTTTCAACTTGCAATTGGAATGTATAGAAGTGGAATCAGATATAGAAATAAAATAAAAAATTTTCAAACTGAATCTTGGTTAGATTTTTACAAATTGCATGTTCCTAAAGAAAAATACCCGGTGATTTTGAACTATGCTTTGTTCATGGCATCACTCTTTAAAAGCACCTATAGGTATTTGTGAGTAGTCTTTTTCGCTTTTGAAGCTTTCCAAAGGTAAACTCCGAACGAAAATATCGGATGTTCATCTGGAAAATGCTCTTCGTATAGCTCTGACTTCCATAAATGTCGATATAGATGCACTGGTTTCTAAAACTCAAGGTCAAAGTTCACATTAGCAATAATTATATCTTCTGTAGTATTTTCATATTTATAATATAATTAGTTGAACCATAAATATAGTTTTATAAGTCAAAAAGATTATAATAGTAAACTACAGTAAAAAAATTGTATGTGGCTCCTGTCAAATTTTTACTTTGCTATGCGGTCTAGAAATACTTAAAGGTTGGACACCTATAGAGGTGAATAGAGGAAATAAAACAATAAGAGGTTAAAAGCAACTACTTTAAAAAATTCAGAAAAACTATAAAATTAGCTAATAATCTATATATTCTGGCATATGGCCTTGAAGATGCTACCATTAACTGAGTAGAGTACATCTTCCAGCATCGTTGCTAATGATATCTTACTGCTATTCCAGTGGTGCTGGAATGCTGCTATCCCGACATGCATTATGTAAGGGCTCAGATCTGGACCGGATACGGCTTTCCCTACTACTGATACGGACCGTATCAGGAACACTGAGCAGGTCCTGATAAGTAATGTAAACCGAATCAGGCAGCCCTACTAAAAACGGACCAGGACCGGATCATTTAAAATAGGGAATTTTCTTTAACATACATTAGAAAAATTAGAAAATTTACTACTACATACATTAGAAAAAAGCGTTTATAAAATTATTCTTACTTTATACTTACCTATATATATATATATGTATTCAAAACGCAGAGAAACGATAACTAAAGTATATGTGAAATTTCGCAAACTATGTATATCTAAAATCTAGTGAATTTTAACCAAATGAAATTTATTAAAATGAAATAGGGCTCATATCAGGACAAATAGGGCGTACCTTAATTGGAAAATCAGATATGATTCTGATCCGGCCCTATTTCGGCATTTACTACTAGGGATGAGATAGGTTCTCGAAATCCGAGCCGGATCAGGACAAATACGGCACGCCCTAGTAGTGAAATCAAGTATGATTTCTGATAGGGGCCGGATGCAAATGCCCTATTAAGATTTACCTTATTACACCCTGATCCGGCCCAGATCATAATAGGGCATACCTGAACAAATTGCTAGTCGGGATGGTAACACTCGTAGATCAGAAATTTTTTCCCGGTTTTCTTCACCAACTATAATTTCCTCCTCAATAACAATTTAATTTCGACGACCATATTAGTTTATTCTTTCTTATAGAATTTTACTCCTACCACCTGTTTGATAGAGTGAAATCACCAGGAAATTTGCTGCCACTTTTATCGTGGAAATCTAACACTGATTTAAATAATTGGCAGTATAGCCCATTAACAAATAAAATAAATGCTGGTCTACTTGTCAATTTTTGACAAGTAGACCAGGAAACTTGACCTTTAAAGAGCTGACATAACTTTTTTAAAATATACAAATCTTTTTCATCGTTCATTTAACTTCGTCAACATTTTATTCTTATAAGTAGAATATAACATCTTCTGACAAGTTGCCACCGGTCATCTTTTGACATACCACTTTTAATTTTCGTAAACTTTTGATAAATTCTCTGCCAATTGTTGATCAATTTAAATCAGGTGTCGAGGAGATCTATGTCTTCAAGTTAACTTTTAAACAAAAACTCCGCTTCAGTATTAGGCAACCTTTTGATCATTCAAAACAGAGCTAGAAGAACTAGAATTTTGAATGAACTTTGATGATAAAAATTACAAATTTTTAAACAACGTTCAAATCAAATTTGTTCTTATTGAAACTCATGTTTTGCTTAAAATTATAAACTGCCAAAGCCAAAACGATTCATTTTTTATAACTTAAATCAAAGATCGAGTTTCACAGAGCTCTTAATACTTACGTTGTAATGATTCGTAACGAGGATAGGACCGGCTAATTACTTAATGGAATATTATCAAATCAATTTGTGTATTCCACTAATCCATTGAACTGCATTTTTTGCCTAACTAAAATTACAAAAAACAAAAACTGTCAAAATAAATTAAAATAACTTTTAAAGTCATATTCTTTAAGATTTAATAAATTTATCCATTCATCATTGTTATGTTATGGTAAGTGAGTCAGTACGTAGGTAGACAATCGTCTTTATATGAAGTTAAAAATACAAAACTTCTTAAACGATCATATAAACTCTTAATTTGTAATTCGTATTTGCTGCTGGAATTCATTTATAATTTAAATTTTAATGTTCTTTTGTTTAAATATATGGTAATTTACTGTTTGCGTCATAATTAACGTCATAATTATTCTCATTGAATTATTCTATTAACTACGATTGTTTTAATGTAAAGTTATGGAAGCGTGTCCATCGGTATTGAGTGATATTAGATATGATCTGACAGAAAAATTTGTTTTATTTAATTGATTTAATCAAGGAATACAGAAATATATTAACTTTGAACATGTCAGTGGTGTGTTGTCTTCGTCATAGCTCATGATAAGGTATGTTATGTTTGTTTATTCAATGCTAAATTTCCATTACTTGGATTGATTATTTTGTTTAGATTATCTTCATTTTTAATTTGTATAAAACAATAAGTTTTAAATTTTATCAGTAATATGACAGTTCGGATTTATAAGTATTAAGTTCAAATCTCTGGTCAGCCTATTACTAGAATGCTTACAGTTATATAGGTACATTAATAATAAAATTATTGATGTAAGAAATCTGTATGGCTGTCCTGTCTTTGAATCAATCAATATCCACGTACAAGAAAATATAATGTCTTGTATATTCCAGATCAGTGTTTCTCAACTGATTTCATATTACGGACCAATAAATATTTTAAGATTCTATTACGGACCTTTCGAAATATTTCATGTTAGATGGGTGAGAGTGCAGGTTATATCTTGCTCACACTTGGATACATATTGTTATTTGAAACAACAGGGATGAACGAAATAAAGTTTAAAGAAACCAAAAAAGGAAAAACAACGAATTGTGATGTGTAATAAGCAGAGTTTAAAACGCTTATTTTATCACTAATTTACTCCATTTTTTCAAAACGAATAAGATAAAAAAGAATATTGCGGTGGCAATAGGCTAACTCCACCACAGCTCTGGAAACAAACTGTTCTGGATATAGATAGTGAGCTAATTCTCATCAAATACTTCAATTAAAGGCTAACCGATGTTATAGATTTCGGGTAGCTCTAATTATAAAAACACTAAAGAAAGCTGCAGTAACCCAACCGACAAGGTTGGGGAAGTGACAAACCGGACGTTCGAATGCAGAACTGTTACAAATCATACTCTAGACCAATTGCAATGTACCAAGTTTAACGAAAATTAATTATCGGGAAATGATGTTATTGAAGTTTCAAATAAACATGTGATCGGAAGGCCCCACCACTTATTCCAATATTTTCCAAACATTTATGAGTTGATTGTCATTCAAATCTCCATCTTTTGTTAAAGTATTATCAAAATTAAATAATGAACGAAGTCTTTATGCTCTCAACAATGTTTGAAAACAAAGTGTGAAAAGTCGGTTGTATGATAGACCCCCGCAACACCATTGTAAACTTTTTCGTAAGATTCATCATAATCACTTCACTATTGTAGGCTGTAGTGTGAATAAGGACACCAAAAACAATTGCAAAAAAAATTTTTGCCGGAAGTGAAAAAACGGCAGTCGTGATTCAGAACAATTGTGGACCGCACTAAGTGCTTATGTATCAAGTTTCATCTAATTCGAATTCGAGGTACAGGTGTTATTGAACATTAAAAAAAATAGGTGCTCGGGGAACCCTTCACTACATTGTTCAATATCGCTCCAAAACTAATCAGCTCCTTGCCATAAATATATTTGCATCTCTTTTTAATGTGTCATCAAAATTAATTCACGAACGAATAATGCATCAAAACAACAAACATCAAAAACAAAGTGAGAAAAACTCCTGATGTATAACGGCATCCAACCCTTTATCCAATGTTCCCCAAAAGGGGTCCATTGTGAAATTTCCAGTGTGAAAAAATTAATGTTTTTGTTTGTCATTAGTATTAGTACACTGAAAAAAACATGTTCTATTTCCAATCGAAATGTATTTGTCTCAACCTCACCGTGCGGGCAGATATGGCGAATAGAACTACGAAATTGATTCTACAACTGTACAATTATAAAGCGATGTAGTTGAGACAACTAACAAACACACGTATATTTGTGTGAAAATAGAATATAGTTCAATTAATTCAGGGGCGTCAATTGGGTAGGGCTGGGGGGGGCATTGGCCCCCCCCCAAGGATCTGATACTATCAATACATCGATTCAATAAAATCATCCAATCGTGATAGAATTATACACTAAAAAAATTTCAATGCACTGTTATTTTGTAAATTCGTCTAATTTTTAGAAGATTTACTTAACTAATATACCAATTTTATCGCATACTATTAATTGAAATATATCTGATAATATAATTATTACGTTACATATTATTTTGGCCCGACTAAAGTACAGTTCACCGCAATATTCAAACCGTTATCGTTCTTTGTATCAAGCACTAGAGGGCCACCGATACGAAAGGTGGTCGTATTGCTTCTAATCTTCTGATGAAATCAATTTTATAAACAAAACACGATCGTTCTTCCAAAAACGCCGTGGGTGCGTATTTTGACAAAATTCTATCGTACTATAAGGTACGCGGCATCACCGCTTTTAGAAGAACGATTGTGTTTTGTTTATAAGATATTCGTGTCTGAGCCAGAGGAAACAAAATATTTCATTAGTATAGGGTTCCTCGAGAGTTTATAGTGCAGTATTTAACATTCAAATTTCAATTGTTATTGGTAATTTTTATAAACTTAAAAGTAAGTACATGCAGGAGAACACAACCTAATTATACCCCACTTATTTGGAGAACCCTGACTGTTTGGCCTTGTTTTTTATCTATATCATATTGTACAAACTTTACAAGACTTTTTAAAAACAATAAATTAAAAACAATTCTAAAATGTAAAATCCTATAACATATCAAAAGTTTTCTTGATAGTTGTGCTAATTTTTATAAAATGAATGAAAATAATTACGGGAGAAATTTAAATTTATTGGGTTATTTCCAGTGATTTTATAATAGTGAATGTTTTATAATGGACAAGCAATATTTTCTAACGACACGAACAAATATTTAAGTTATGTAAATATTTTCAAAGTATGTTATGCAAACTTGCTGGCATTTCTTTTCGCTATATAGACTATTATTTTTAATTCATAAAATAGCAAAAATTATATGTTTGGTTGGTTATAATAAAATCCAAAACGTATCCTAAACGTCAATTTTTGTTCATTTTTTTCATACAGTCACAGGGAAGGAGAAACTATTATTTTTTTGTGGTAGGTTTTTCTTATAGATTTAAAAGAAGCTCGCAATAATTGTACAATTTTGAATCAAATGAAAAATTTACGCACGTTTATGGGTAGTAAACTGACCAGGAAGTCCCACGCTGCGTGAAAATGTCACACATTTCATTGCGTTGTCCCACGGAGAAATCTGTCCCACGAAGCGTCCCACGAAACAAATATTTCCACCACATTTGCCCGCATTATCGAAATAATCAAAAAACCTTACATCTACCTACATACAGTTTGCGCAATATCTTAGTCAAAGCAATGGCTTCACAGTTTTTTCTTGCAGCTTGTATAATGTTATGTATATGTTGATTTAACCATATTGAGAGAACAAACCAGTGCATTATTTTTTTTACTAATATAGTGTTTTAACTATAATTTTCTTAGAAATACTAAACTCAGTTATTTCACTTCAATAATTTACATATCTTTTAATGTCTAACAGATCTACATCAGCGAAAAGGTTTCTTTGTTTATAGAAACATCTCCCCGGTGTATATACGAGAGATCGAAAGTATATTATGAAAAACAAAATACAAAATATTTTACTTAATAAGACTCAGTTTTGCGTATTAATTCATAAAAATTTAAATTTTTAAACCAGAATTTACAATTTTCCTTTATTCGAGCACTCATTTCAATCCTTTGAAGTAATATTCAAAAGTTAAAATCTTCATAATTTGAATATCGTTCTTACTCGTAAGAGTAAAATTTTTGTTTTTTCGATTTTACTCCTTTGGAGCAGATTACCTGTTCTTTCATTCAATTTGCAAAAGAAGAAAATTAGTCACTCTACGTCATCCTTTATATTCATTTTTCTAACAATACATGAATAATTGAACGAATCATTCGAAGCATTTTACGTTGGAAAGCATCAAATTTGACGCAAAAATAAATGTTTTGAGTATTTGAAAGAAAATATTTATTTCAATTTAGTAGCAAGAATGATATTTTATTATTTTTACTCCTGTATGTGAGAGTGTTATATTTTTTTTAAGCTACGCACTCTGAAAGAACAAAGTAAAGGAGTGGTATAGATAGCGTTTCAAACTCTGTTTAAAACACACTATAACTAGGTAGCTCAAAAGTAAAATTATTATTTTCTAATTTATAATTCTTTTTCTCAATAAAAACAAACAAAGTAAACAACATAAAAACTTGATAAATGGTATAGATTTGCAAAAAATAGAACGAGAGATATACTATGTACCTCTTATACTTACAGAATACAGAAAAGATATTAATTATTTAGTAAAATAAAGATAAATTGTTTCAATTGTTTTGCAGTCTTTACTTGTGTAACAACAGTTTTAAGCTACTATAAACGGTAAATTTATACTAATTTTTAAAATTATGTTTAAAAAGTTCTCCTGCAAATCAAGACGGATAGAAAACGTTTACGTAAATTCTTATACGATATTGATTTGGACTATCCTTTTATAAAAAAATCAAAATATAACGACGCAAAAGTTTAGTGTATTACCAGTCGGAGTGAATTTGCAAATTAACAGTGGACATTATGATATTAAAAGACATATAGATATAGATAAACATAAAAAACCGTTGCTCTAAGCCGCCAGCTCCAGTAGCTTAAACAAGTTTTGTTGTTATTTTGTTGCAATTTGCGCTGATAACACGAACACCAATTTTAGTGGTGTCACGTCAAGGGGTGAAAATTTAAAAACAAGCTAAACTCGAATTTGAACCAGAGTGTATTGGGTATTTGATTCGCAGCCCATATTCTAAATAATGCAATAAGAAATGCTGCTGATTTAAATGGCAGGATTTCAAAAAATTTGGATATTTTATTGTCTTTACTGAAGACGTTGAAGGAGTTCTGCGGCAAAAGTAATGTCGAACATAACCAACATATTGGATACAGTGAAACTCGCTGGCTGGCGGTGATGCCAGCACTAGAAAGAATTTAGAAAATGTACGAACCACTGCAATCACATTTCCTAACGGTTGAATGTCCAATTAAAATAAAAGAATTTTTTGAAGAATTAAATAGTAAACAAACAGTAACGGAAAGCATTAAATAGTAAATTTATGCACAATCTAGTTAGCACATTTTCACCGTTCCACTTTTTCGCAATAGAAATTCTAATTAGTTAGTATTTGGAAGAATGTTTGCATTTTGTCCCACATTTTAACGATTCGGCTCTGGTCAGTTTAGGATAGACATAGCTCTTTCTCTCTGAGACAAATAAAGGAAAACAAACAAACAAACAAACAAAAAAACGATTCGACATAAGAGGAGTCACGTAGAGATTGCAATCCCGTGGTATTTTATGGATCCTAGGACTACGTGACTCATAAATTTTAAATCCCGGGATGCCCGGGATCGTATAGAAAAATCATCATTTTTTTGATGCTGCACGATCTGCTGTCGTTTACAAATCCACTCTCTGAACAGTTACAAAGCAAAGAGATAATAATTTCTAGCACAAGCGCTTTAATTAAAACTACTTTCTTGATGCTTAAACAATGCAGAGATGATACTAAATTTAAAATTATTTTTTACAAATGAAGGGATTTTGCAGAACTTTGCGGCATTCTCTCCGATGAAACAACACCAGAAGACTAGCAGATTAACCAATGTAGCTCGAAAGCATTTTATTTTTATTTCTAAGTCGATGCATTTAAATGCTTTTAAATATATGTGTGTATGAAAATGTGTATGTTATGTTTTACGAAAAAAATCTTTTTATGTCATTTAAATTCTCGCCCCCCTAAGATTTTGGTGAAATGACGCCACTGAATTAATTCCAAATACTTTAATTTTAAAATGAAAAATTCATGATTTTAGAAAATGAAGAAAATTTTTTTAATTGAAATAGTTATTATTTTTATTCAACTACTGTTGTATTTGATATAGCACCTTGTATTTTAAATAAACGTCAAGCCTTTGTCATGAAAATGTTTTCATGTAGGTGACCCAATTACGGTCAAATTGTTTGCAAATATTTTTTCTTTGTTTGAATAATAAACTGCCAACTTCGAGATGAGTTTGTCATTACTTCAATTTTTTTGTTCAAAATGTTACTCTGTCTGAAGGATAAAACGTTGTATTGGGTTCGTGTTTAATGGATTTTATTCTCTCGCTAATTTGCAAACTTTTACTCGAAAATTAAATATATCATTAACCCGACTAGCATTATATAAGGGCTCAGATCTGGACCGGATACGGATTTCCCTACTACTGATAGGGACCGTATCAGGCACACTGAACAGGTCCTGATCAGTAATGTAACGCCTCAAACTATCCATACCGGATCAGGCAGCCCTACTAGAAACGGACGAGGACCGGATCATTTAAAATAGGGGATTTTCTTTAACATACATTAGAAAAATTAGACAATTTACTGCTACATACATTAGACAAAAATGTTTATAAAAATATTCAAACTTTATACTTACCTATATGTATTCACAACGCAGAGAAGCGATAACTAAAGTATATGTGAAATTTCGCAAACTATGTATATATAAAATGGATAACATTCTAGTGAATTTTAACCAAATGAAATTTATTAAAATGAGATAGGGCTCAGATCAGGACAAATAGGGCAAACCTTAATTGGAAATCAGATATGATTCTGATCCGGCGCTGGTCCGGCATTTACTAGTAGGGATGAGATAGGACAAATACGGCACGCCCTAATAGTGAAATCAAGTATGATTTCTGATAGGGGCCGGATGCAAATGCCCTATTAGGATTTACCTTATTACACCCTGATCCGGCCCGGATCATAATAGGGCATACCTGAACAAATTGCTAGTCGGGAAACTGACCCGTTTATTTTATTCTATCAAGACTAATAACGCACACAATTATGGTTGCAAAAAACACAAATAAACCTATATTTTTGGTTTCCGGGAAATTTTTTTTTTTCAAACACTACATTTTGCTGTTTTTCGTGAGTGGAAATTTGTTCACGTAAACGTAAAACGTTTTCATCTCGCGTAGGAAATGCAATTTTTTCTACGATAGTAAATATATAAACAATAATAGTTCGTGTTCGATATTACTGAAGTAACTGATAAAACTGAATAATTGAATGCAATTGTTGTTGTTTTTTCAGTTGTTTCAGTCAAATCGGACGAAATATTTATTATTTATTATAAATTATTAAACTAGAAATCGACAACATATCATTCGAAATTCATATTCTATTTTTTCATGGTTGCTTTGATATAAAAACTTTAAAAAACTGCATAAAAATATCTTAGCAACAACAATTTGTTATTTAGCGAAAATGATTTTACACTAGTGAAAAAATAATATTTTCAGAAGAGATTATAGTCTGCTGTCTGCATAAAAATAAAATTTGTATACGTATTGATGAAAAAAAATTTAATTTGTGAAATAGTATTCACATATGCGGAGTGAAAAAAGCTCTTGAAAAAAATAAAATTGTAACTATGGTAAATACTATAAAGAAAGTCACGGACCACTAATGGTTCGTGGACCACCGGTTGAGACACACTGTTCTAAATAAATCAATATGGACACAAATTACATGACTTTTGTGATGAACCTTGTAATGTTAATGTAGAAGACAATGCGTTACGAAGAAGATAATTCGTTACAACAGAATCATTAGAGAAATCGTATCCCTTACAGCTAAGACCGCGTTTGACTGTTTCCAAAATTAATGGGAAGACTATTGAATCACTGTAAATACTAAAGAATATTTTTTGACATTCTATGAACACATTACCATATAGATTTATGTGCTTGTGGACATAACCATCGTTGCAACATGATTTGGAAAATATAAACTTTAACCCAAGTTTTTGATTAAGCAAAAAACTCTTGAGTAAGAACATTCCAATATCCGGCTCGAGCGACCACTATTTCCTTAAGCAAGGTGCGTTTTTGTGAGAAAAAAATTGGATTGCCAACTATGACTATAATTTTTATAGCACAAATAAAAATTATATTTTTAAATGGTGTGCTGCAGTAAAAAAATGTATGTTATAAAAATTTAATTCATCCACACACGTGTACGAAGTGGCATGTGAAGCAAATACAATAATAATTAAAATAAAATTATTTTTTATAACTTAAGGAATTAAAATCAAAACTTGCGAGTCATCAGTACGCAAAAAACACCTGTTGTCAGTTTTCTTCATATTCACATCTCGGCTTGCAAAGTTCCAAAAAAATCATACAAAAAATACAATCACAATGATCATTTTTTCTAAATGGAATTGATCAATAAAAAAATCGAATAAATTTAAAAACAGAAAATCCATCAAACTCTCGGACAATGATCATAAGTTTTTGTTTTTGTGTTTTAATGTATCGATTTAGAACATGAGTGACGTGTTTTCTAATAAATTCAAACAAAATTTAAAAAGCATGTCACGTCAGCCATCTTGATCATAAAAAAACGAACAAAATACAAATCGAATGCATACCAACCGTTTGTTTGTGTTTTTTATGTTCTTATATCATTAACAACACAACAACGAAAAGATCGTATACTACTATAACAATATAGTGTTTAGTTTTGTTTTTCAATCTTATCTCTTTTTTATTATTGTTGGTTTCTGTACATACAAAATAATCGTTATAAAGAAATAATAATACCAAAACAATCAACAGGTATTTATTTGTTTCTTATGTGTATACATACATATATCTTCTATCTCATTCGTTCGTTCGGTAAAGTTACAGTCTGAGGTTTTGTTTCTTATTTCGTTATTTGTTTTTTATTTTGTAAGTTTAGTTGAGAAAAAGCTAATAAGAATAACAAAATAAACAAAAGAAAAAAATAATAAGTTTAAAAGAGATTTAAAGAATCAAGTCAAGAGTATCTTATTGCCCAAGTTATTTTTTCCTGTAATTTATAATGGCATTGGGTTACAGTTGAGGTTATGGAGTTTTTTTTTTGGATAGTTTGTTATTTAGTGTTGTTTGGATTAAGATTTATAATTATTATTGGCATACTTGACACGTTTGACAAAAAGACTAAATGATTTTAATTTTAATTCTTTTTTATTTACTTCTATATATACCTAAACGTCAAAATAACCTTTATTTAATTCAATGTAGTTTTTTATTATACCTTGTCGAATATATGAGTTATTCATTTAAGTAACTTTATTTCATAAAAGTTATACCAATTCGATATGATTATAGATCACGATTCTCTATTTTATTCCATAACATTTTCTTTAAATTAATATCTTTTCTTTTCCTATAACTCATAATTCAATTTCATTGTTAGATTATTAAGTTTTTGTATTTTTTTTCTTTTGAACTTGTCTTATTTAATTAAATATTTACTTTAAAAATAAAAAACAGTCAATTGATTCTGTTGTGGTAAATCTTTTTTGGTTGCCACATATTTTTCTTTTTGACACTTTAAAGAAATATCCATATTGCTGGGGATGAGAAACCAACTTTAAGTCGACTCGTAACTTCTACTGTTCTTGAATACCTTTATTTACTGACAAACATTCTTACAATAAAATAAAATATGCAAAGTAATCTGCTGCTTCTGTTCAGAAACATATAGGCATATGTCATATTTTATTATATATTAAAATTTCTTGTTCAGTTATGCATTCTTTAAAAACAAACAAAAAAAACGCACATTATCATGGACTGGGTCTTATGAAGGTGTTATTGTAAGACATATTAGCTGTAGTTCATGAAACCATGTGATCCGGATCCGCTTAAGTTTTACATGCAAAATGAGATCCAACTTTTTTTTTTCACAAATCTTCTAAAAATTAGTTCATATTTGAAAATGTAGGTTAATCAATATTTTGTATTTCGTAATTAAAATAATGAATAAGAAAAATTGGAAAACGAACGTTGGACTGCGTTAATAAACTAATATAAATAAAAATAATAAATAAATAACTTATAAAAAATTCATAAATTTAATTTAAAAAGCGTGTTCACAGAAACTTATTTGGGATGTTCACCAAATTATTTCTAATTTAATGAAACCAAACTCAAAAGCATCACCATAAAAACCTTAGATTATAAAATATACAGGACAAGCAATATTTTATAATTTATATATTTTGTGTATGTACACTAGAAAACTATAAAAAAAATTGAAGCTATCTCTTAAATTCAAATTTTATATTGAAAATAATTTCTACAAAAGAAAAGGCTCCTGTAAAAATAAACACAAAAATACAGTGGTGGTATGATTGAATAAAAATCCGACTCGGAAATATTATAACTATTCGGAAATTTAAAATGGCATATGATTGAAAGTGTTTTTCGAACATTTCTGTCGGAAAAATTTTCGAATCCATTTTGCTTGTCGGAAATTTATATTTGACGTTTTGTTGTAAATTATATTAAGTTAAACGTTATGTTTTTTTTATATATCATTTTTACATGTGTTTAATAAACATGTTACAATGGAAAAGCTATCCATAATCATAAAAAAACTAAACTCGCCCTTTAAACTATATATTCTATCAATATAAACACAAAACAAATGATAAATACGAATATTAAAAGGTTTTGACATTTTTAAATTCTGTACTAAATGGGTGCGTTTATATGAGAATCGAAAATATTACGAAACATTTCAATCATACGTCGGAAAAAATTTGTCGTAGTATTTTCGATTCGTATAAAAATTTCCGATCAAATTCAAACATACCACACCAGGATCCCATGCAGCATTTTTATCTCTTTCCATTTATAGAAAAAAAAATTTATTATTCTTCTATATTTTATTTTAATTTCATTCTAAATTAAAACAAAACCAGAAACAGTAAACCAGCAAACAATATCAATTTCACTTTAAATTTAGTTTAAATGAAATTTTTTTGCTCAAGTTGAAATCCAATGAAATCAATTAATTAGAAGTCATCTGATTGAAAACAACCAATCAGTACAACATTATACTAAAAACAGATCCCATGGGCTGTTTTCACTTTATCATGTTGCCATGGATAAATATTTATTTATTTCGATTTTGACGTTTTAAATATTCAATATTTCAAAATGTCACGATTTGGTTGTAATACTGACGAGAATATTAATGAAATTATAGAATCAAACATACCAAAAAATACCGTTTACAGTAAAAAATTTCTGCAAAGTTCTGCAGCATTAAGTTCCGAAAAAATAACGAAAATGATAAATTTATGGAACGAAAATACCCCTGAAGGGCTGCAACGGAAATTGTATCACATAACCGCGGTAGAATTAGCTTGGCGAGGTGGGGAAGCTGCTGCTTGCTTGACTGACTTTTTTTGTATCGAATCAAACAACGATGGTTCTGTAACAAATCTAGTTGAATATTACCCTGTATTCAGCAAGACTTGCCAAGGTGGTTCAAGAATGTGTACTGAAAGCAAATTTTTAATAGAAAACAACGACAGCAATGTCAGATTATTTAAAAAATTGATGTCAAAAAGGGGCCCAAATATTAAAACCAACAGATTATTTCTAAGAACAAATCGTTACTGTAAATCCGAAAATGATCACTGGTATGATAATATGCCCATTGGAAAAAACATGATTCAAAATTGGACAAAATCGTCTGCCAAAACGATTGGAATACCAAGGAAAAAAAATTACTAATCACTCCAATAGATCGACCGCGGTTTGTCGATTGGCCAAAAGCGTTGTACAAGAGCAAAGGCTTATAAAAGTTATGGGTCACAACAATGCCAACTCGAAAAAACCATACTTGAATAATGACGAAAAACATCATAATCAAATTATTAACAACATGCGTAGTGGAAATACATCTGCATCACTTATAGAAACTAACACGTCTGGATCTTCATTAAACTTTTCTGATTGTTCTTTTGTTAATTGCACCTTTAAATAAATGGTTTTAGTTTTGCATTTTTTCTATAATTAGCAAAAAATTTTCTATCCGAATAACCCTCGAACATTGATAAATGCTCAAAAATTTTATAACAACTTTCTCAAGCTTGTTGCTTATAGGCCACAGACATCGGTCTGTTTCCACGCAACAAGCTTTCGAAATCTGTTATAAATTTTTTTCAAACAATTATCAATGTCCTTGGGTTATTACTACTGAAAACAAAACCAAAGCGTACATGATAAAATTTTTGTTAGGATCAAATTTTCAGTTTTAGTATTATCATTTCATTTAAATCGAAATACTTTTGAGAAAAATAAAATAAAAGTAAATAATTTTGAGCATTTTCGGATCGGCAAATATGTAAAATACAAAACATCTTCCTAAGTATGTTATTTCGTAATCATTTTTGGTCAAGATACGGCAAACCTTAATGATATTTAAATTTCTAGGCTACTGTGTCTTTTTAATACATACACTATCACGTTAAATTCGCACACTACTTTATGTTTAAAAAAAAAACTTTAACCTAAAACAATATCACTTATCCTGTGTATTTTATAACCTAAAGCCGCAATTAGACTATTGCAGAACTCTGCAATATTTCTGCAATGGTAGTGTGTAAAATATTCATTGCAGAAAAGTTATGTGTTTCGTTTTTATACCATTATATTTATTTTTTCGGTTATTTCGTTATGGAACCTAAAAATATTATTTATATGTATTTCATAATGTTATAACGTTTTATTTACGTTATTTTAAAATTAAATGTAATCTTAAAAATATACTTAAAGTTTTACAAAATGCTCATTATTTTGTCACAAATACTAAATTTTTTCAGAACTTTCAAAATATTTAGTTGAAGCATGCACAGAAATTGAAAAAGAGCAGATAAGTCAGATTTTATATTATCGATGTATTTGCTTTGATTTTAATATAATTATAACAAAAGTCATTAAAAAGCACAAAATAAAATATTAACGTTATCGTTACGTCTTAAACGTTATTGTAACGCAAATTAATTTATAAAACGTTATTACATTAACAACGTTACATTAACAACAATATTTCATTTCGATATTTCGTTTTTGGGTTACGTTACGTTACTCGTTTTGTATTACTTTACGTTACTCCAAATTAGTCTAATCTTCTAATCACTAAATTAATCATAGTGTAACGACGGACTATTTTCAATTTTTACTCTAAAATAATAGTTTTCAAATTCAATGAAATTCCCTAATAACAGACATTTATTTGTACCACTGTACAATTAAACATTTTTTTTGTTGATGATTTAAATAAGTTCAATTAAAAATAATCAACTCAATTTCAATTAAAAATCGAATATAATATTACAATAGTTTACCATAAGGAATATTTACAATGTTTAAATCATTATCAAGAGTATAAAATTACATAAACAATTAATTTAAGTACAAATAAGTGTAATTTAAACCAAAGAAAATTATTGAGACCATAAAAAAAACCGGCAGTCTACACAATTCATCTAATTCCGATCGCCTTACCTAAAACAAACAGATGCCATTTTTTTCCATTTAATTTTCTTTGTGTAACTACACGATAGAATAAAACAACTAGTAAGCAAAAAAATTGTTCTATTTATTTAACTGATTTAATATTTTTCTAATTTCACATCAGTTTTCTCGATATTCATGAAACTGTTTTGCAGATACCGTACGACGAAATACAAAAAAATTTAGAACCAAAAAACATCCTATTATTTTTATAAATTTTCCTAATTTTCACTATAGAATTTGCTATTAATTATTTATTTATGTAAATTTTCTTATTTATTTAATTTAACTAATAAATTTAAAGGGTTGAGTATATTCACCGAACAGGATGCCAACATGTACACTCGTACTACTATGTATCAACCAAAAATATGATGAATACACATCATATGAAAAAACCGAGACCGCAAAAGAAAAAAACCAGTGATGGTTAAGAGATGTAAAAAAAAAGACGATAAATTTGCGTTGATTCTGTAAGAAAACCTTCTTCAGGGCAAGTTAATTATGAATGTTTAGGGACAACAGCTTGGTAGCAAAGTCGGAATGTTTTTCTTCAAACTATAATTATTTTGTTAAATCTATCAAAAATTCTCTTAATAAATTTATAACTATTTTAAAATTTATAATGTGTTAATATTGTAAATTGTGGTTCTAACAATGAGCTTATTGTGCTTGCACAATCCACAATATTGTGTACAATTTATATACATCATCAAAAATGTTGACTATAAACACAAACACAAGTTACAACAATTGTTGACCGCAGAATCTGGTTTATAATAATTAACTGTGATGTCCTATACTATCGAAGTTTGCTCATGATACGTATAACGCAATAATGTAAATTTTACAACAACCTTTAAGGTTTTCGTTGTGTGGCGCGCTGCCACCCTTTATTGAAGAGCTCGTATCTTAAAAATTAAAATTGCATTTTTTTTTACTTTTTTCACATGTTTAGGGCCGATTGTATGTACAAGGATGGATAGAAAAAAAGCCAGAGGTAAAATTGTATCTTCATCCGAGGATTATTTTTTTCGTCGGTTGTATGAACACGGACAGATAAATGTATATTTTTGTTTTTATTGCAGTTTATAGCAGTGTAATTTTATAAGTGGTAATAATTTTTCTTTTACTTTTCTATTAACTAAATTTAATTATAAATTAAAAAACATTATTTCAAAATTGAAATTGAATATATTAAAATTATATTAAAAACATTATTTATTTTACTATTAATTTATATTAAAAAACAAAATTTTGAAACACAGAAATTTAAATTCAAAAATAACCACAAATTCAAAACAAAATTTTCCTGCTATGCGCATGTCAAGAAAAAAAACAAATTGTTTTATTCTTTGTTTTATAGAAGAAAAATAAAGAATAAATCTGAGAATATAATTTAATCTTTCCTGATTCACACAATACAAACGACGATTAATCTGAGGCTTTATCTTCTATCCGCATTCATACAATTGGCCCTTACAGCATATATATCAATGATATATCTCAGATATATATCATTGGTATATATCACGATGGTAATTCTCTGATACGTATCATGATATTTATAAATAAAATTAGTATACATAACTATTAATACCTTAAAGTGCAAAATGTTAACAGTGAAAACACTACCCGGAAAACGCTATCATGGAACAACGTTTTAATTCAAGTGGATCTACTATTTTTTTCGGGTTATTTTTATAAACAAAATCGAATGAATGTTAATTTCATTATTTCTTTAAGAGTTTGCGGGTTTGTCGATTAAAAAGTGTTTACGGGATTATCGATTTAAAATTTGTATGGGTATTGTGTTGAGTTGTTAATAGTATATAAAAATCTTCAAAAATTTGAAATAGAATTTCAAACATGAAACATAAATTATAAATATTCAAGTACAAAATTTTATTTCATATGAAATTGTTGATGTCGTTCTCATTCACGATAAGTATGTGTTTTTCAAGATTTAACGAACAATTTTGTTTCAGTATCTGTCCAATCCAATATTTGCAGATTGGAGAAATATAATCCGGGAGTAACGCAACAATTTTCTAAAGAGATTTTGAATTTTTATAAAATCCGCTCAAATTATACAGATCACAGAACAATTGACTGATAAACTTATAGTGTTTTCAACTACTTGTCTTCGAAATCAAATAGGATGAAATAAAAGAAACTATAAAATCCCTCGAGGTACAATGTTCAATATATATTACTAATGATAATGAGTTGTTTGATGAAATAAGGAGACTGAATTTGTTTTGCGCACAGTTAATAAGTTTGTGAGATGGTGTGAAGATGATGTTGACAATGATAAGAGTTGATGTGAGATTTTGTTTTTGTTTAAGACAAAACACATGATATTCAAAAATTTATTGATAATTTTAGAAGTTGCTTTGTCTCTTGATGATACTAACGCCAGTTAGTAGCAGAAAGAACGTTTTCATTAATTAATGATTTTTGGGGATCGTAGAAATGCCAATTAAACTTGGTGGTATTGTAAGCTATTATTTCCACAAAATTTAACTTAAAATTTAAGTGCGAACAATTTGTGGATGTTCTCTTGAAAAACGAAAGCCCTACAAGTGCAATTCAGTCGAGCAATAAATATGAATGAAATGAAGCATTCAGATACTGGAAATAACTTATTTTAATTTTTATTACCTTCAACATTGCCATTTTGACAGTTTATGTTTGTGATTTAAAATTGAACTACCTGGTTGTTTTTTTAAAAATATTGTGACAATTATGAAGTTCGATATACAAAAGAACATCGTTCTGGAATACACCATTTAGAGAAAATAGTTTCACTAAAAGAATATTAAACACCTGAATAAACATAATGCCAACAAAATAACACGCAACAGGAAATTGTTGTTTATCTTATAAGAAAATAAGCGCATTCTAAACAAATTAGAAACAAATAAACAAATTTGAAAGAATAGATTTCAAAAGATCTCCCATCTATGGGTGAACATTTGATGATCGTGTTATTGTGTTTTTGTTCATTAAGGTCGGTTGTTGTTCTAGAAGTTTTTACTTTTTAGATTGTTACGTCTAGTAAATATGAGTTTTTGTTAGGGAAAGAGAGTCAATATTACATTGAAAACGATACAAACAGTTTTAATTTTAAGAGCGATTTAAATGAGTTGTAAGTTAGCGGTGACGGTGAAGCTTAATATCAGGGGAATAAAATAATATACGGGATCATTATAAGTCAAGAATTATTGTGCATATAGGAACAATTAAGGAGATTCATAAAAGGCGAAATATTTTTATAAGAAGATAACGTATAGAAAATCCATTTCTTAAATTTGATGATCTAGTGAACGAATCAAATATAAGTAGCTCGTCCCAAAACCTTTATATTATAACTTATAAAAATGATGTGTTAATTACTCAGTTGTTCTAATATTTTAATAAAAAAATTTTAGCTCAAAGTTGGTTTAAGCAATAACATGGTCGAACCATATATGGAATAAAAGCTGTAGTCCTTAAACTTTTGTACAAAAAACTATCTAAAATAAATCGTAATAAGCAGTAGCTTACGATTTCTACTCTCAGAAATAAAGTACACAAATTTAAGTAATTTAGTACATAATATACGGTACTAAGTAATTTAGTACACAAACTCATATAGTAAGTGTTATACCACGCGCACCAAGTATGATCGTTTGTTTGTTTAAATAAATAAATATGTTAATAAAATCACTCATTTTGTCTAAATTATGTAAATCCCATTCATTATAGACAACAAAGCAACCGACAAAACACAAATCATAACAAAAAAAAATTGGCATTTACATACTTAAAAATAATTGAAAAAAAGATTAAAAAAAAATAATTGAAATGTGGTCAGATCATCTCTCTACCAATCAATCATAGTTCAAACAAATGACAAGCATTACAAAGATAAAATGAAATCACACAGTAATAGAGTCAACAATCAACATTAACTTCGTTTTGACGGCGATATAAAATATAAAAATTGGCGTCTAACGGTTTACGGTTTTTTTAAAATGTCAATAAAACTAAATTTTATAGAATATTGGAATTACTCGGTTTGAAAGACCTAAGTATTACATTCATGAGCCAACAGTGAAATCCTTACCCGCAGTTTTTTGGCATTTCTTGACGTTTTAGGACCTACTGGTTCTAAAAAAGCAAAAAAAATGTATGTCGGTCTGCCGGCCGTCCGTCATAACCTACGAAATCTAGAAAACCACTGGAGGGATTTCAAAAATTTTGGTTGCAAAAATAGGTATACTCTATGGACAGGTCCGAAAGGACGATGTGTTGGATAACTGTACCGGAAGTGTGTCAAAAAAATCGTCAAAACAAGGAAATTTGCATATTTTTTGCTTAAAAAATATTCATTTTAAGGGATAACGAGTAGGAACATTGAATTTGAAGAAATCTTGATGGTAGGGATTGGTTTGTGAGATCAAAAACTAGATTATTGCATTAGAAGTTTGTTTGTCAAAAAAATGTTGTCAAGTGTGTCAAAAGAAAGATTTTTATTTATTTTCTTACCCAATTTTTTGGAAAAAAATTAAATTAATTATTTGTATGACATGAAATTTTATTATTAATATTAATAATTATGGTATTATAAGTTTATCAAAAATATAGTGTCAAGTGTCAAAAAAGTGATTTCATTTATTTTTTCAAGCCAATTTTTTGGATTAAAAAATTAGCTGTTTTTGTGACGTAAATGTTATTAAAATTGAAATTGGACATGGACATTTTTGAATTTGTTATAGTTTTTGAAATATTTTTGGAATTTTAAAGAAAATTTGAATTAATGATTTTGTAATAATTTTTGCAATATTCTTAGAGGTTTGGAAAAAGTTTTAATTTTGTTATAATTTTTGCAATATGTTAAGAATTTTGAAAAAATAAATAGAATTTGTGATATAAATTCATATATTTTTTGAATTTTGAAAAAAGTTTCAATTTCTGATTTTGTAGAATTTTCGGAATATTTTTAGAATTTTGAAAATTTTAAGTGTTGGATTTTATTTTGTTTATTGGAATTTTGTAAGAGTTTTTTTAATATTTTTAGAATTTTGAAAAATTTTATATTTTTGATTTTATTATAATTTTTGGAATTTTGAAAAAGTTTCAATGTTATTGTTATACTTTTTCAATATTTTTAGAATTTTGGAAAAAGTTTTTTGAATTGTTTGAATTTTTAAGAATTTCTGCAATAATATTAGAATTTAGCTAACGTTTAAATATTTTATTTAAAATTTTTTATTTACTTGTTTTAAGTTTCGCAAATTAATTCGATTAATTTAATTTAATTTGCGAAACTAAAAACAAGTAAATAAAAAATTTAAAATAATATTAAAATGTTTCACCAAGTGCATACAGCGTCTTCAATTATTTATGTTTAAATATTTGATTTTATTCTAATTTTTACAATATTTTAGGAATTTTGAAAGAAATATGAATTGGTGATATTGTAACATTTTCTCGAAACGGTAAATGGAGAAGTTTTTGAGTAGTTGGCTGATTGTATCATCTTTTCACTAAATTATGTTAAAATATATGATTTGTTATAATTTTCCGGCAAAGTATTGATGTTTCGTGTTAGTTTTGTAATAATTTCTAAACAGAGATAAAAAAATACACGTATGTTTACAAAGAGTTTTATGTTTGATATACATCGCTGACCAAAACTAAATACAATGTCCTCATAAAAGTGTTTTGTCGAAAACTATATCAAAATCCTTAACCCAGACCAAAGTTATGGTATCTCAGAGCCTTGAGATTTCAGCCCCTTCATATTTTTTCATTATCGAATAATTATCAGTTTCTGTGTGTTTGTTTGTTTCTGTCATGTTCTTTTACTGGATTGATGTGGGGGTGTGTGAAATAGAGTGGGGTGTGTGAAATAGATAAGCTCCTCGTGCTGCACCCTGGATTACGCAAATAGTATATTTCAACTTGGTAGCCAAACAATTCATTTCGAACTCTTGGCTGTGATACAAAAAAAAACAAAAAAAAAAAAAATAAATATGAACCAAAATCAAAATCACAAAAACAACGGTACTTTTCAGCACCATAAGACAAAAAATATTGGACCTTCAGTCCGTATTTTGCAATTGAACATTGAAGGCATAAGCAAGTCAAAAACTGAACATTTACAAAGATTATTAAAAGATTACGACATCGACGTTATAATTCTGCAAGAAACGCATGCAGCAGATGAAGCGCAACTTACCTCTAGAGGAAACATTGTTGGTTACAAATTAATTAGTGCTATTTACCATCAATCATATGGATCTGCCACGTATGTTAAGTCAGAAATCCTGAACTGCACGCACGTACTTACACAGACGGACAACGATATACATCTTATTGTTGTTGATATATCGGACACGAAAATTGTAAACGTATACAAGCCTCCAAATACAGGATGGCCAGCTGCTACTCTACCATTATTTTATCATCCAGCAATATATGCTGGTGACTTCAATAGCCATCACACTCAGTGGTCGTACTCAAATAATAATACCAATGGCGTGCAACTGACCGACTGGGCGGATGATAACAACATGTTCCTGGTATATGATGCGAAAGACTTGAAAACCTTTAGATCTGCTAGATGGCGACGTGATTACAATCCCGACCTCTGTTTTTCCACAGAAAACGAACAACGTAACCCTATTCCAATATCTAGGGCTGTCTTACAAGGTTTTCCACGCTCTCAACATCGTCCAGTAATTCTTGAGGTAGGAATCCAAATTCCACTCGTTAACTCTACTCCTCAACCTAGATGAAATTTTAACAAAGCTGATTGGGATAAATATAGGATGAAGTTGGATGCAGTGATTCGCTGGATCCAACCCATTCCTAAAAATTACGATAGATTTGTTGGAGCTATCATCTCAACTGCAAAGAAATGCATCCCAAGAGGCTTTCGTGAAGAATATATTCCTGGCTGGAGTAAAGAGAGCGATATATTATATGAGGAGTACCTTAGTAGTGGTGAGGCAGACGTGGCTGATGACATAATATACTCACTGGACGCCGCGAGAAAACAAAAGTGGATTAAGGCTGTTGAAAACATTGATTTTTCCCATTCAAGCAGGGAAGCATGGAGTCTCCTTCGGAAACTGGGTGGCTCAAACTCAATTACTCGTGCTAACAATGAAATAAATCCAGAGGACATCGCAAATCACATAGTAAATATGTCTCGTGCTTCTATTAATCGCCTTCATAAGAGAACAATTAAACGCAAATTAAGAGAAATGAAGCGCAATTGCTAGTCTCCATCGAAGTATGCGAACTCTTTTAGTAGCGAAGAACTAGAATCAGCTCTGTCCCAAACAAAAAACGGAAAAGCAGCTGGCTACGATGGCATTTTTCCAGAATTTCTTAAGAATGCTGGAAAAAATGTAAAACAGTGGCTAACTAAATTTTTCTCGAATGTCCTAGAAACCGGCAACCTACCAAAACATTTTAAGACTACGAAAGTGATAGCGATACATAAGCCAGGTAAACCATCCAATGAACCAGGAAGCTATCGCCCGATTGCCCTTTTGAGCACCTGCTATAAATTGCTAGAACGGCTCATATACAATCGTATCGCACCGATATTGAATGACCAGATCCCAGTCGAACAAGCTGGTTTTCGTCCGAATCGCAGTTGCACTGACCAACTGCTCGCTCTAACATCCTATATCGAAGCTGGGTATCAAAAACAACTAAAAACAGGCGCAGTATTCATCGATCTTACTGCAGCATATGACACGGTCTGGCGAATTGGGATTATATATAAGCTGTTCAATGCAATACCTTGTAGCACCATCTCGCGTTTAATTAACAACATGCTGAGTAATCGTGTATTCAAAGTTCATCTAAATAATTCCTGCAGTAGGTCTAAAATGCTTAACAATGGGTTACCACAGGGTTCCGTCCTGGCGCCATTACTTTTTAATCTGTACATTCATGACATTCCTGACACAACATCAAAGACATTTGGTTACGCTGATGATTGGACCCTGGCCACTCAAAACAAAGACATGGGTGTTTTGGAGGATTTGCTCTCAACTGACCTAGCGATAATGAATGACTATTTTCGAACGTGGAGTTTATTTCCCAATCTAAGTAAAACCGAGAGCTCCTGTTTCCACTTAAACAACAAACTGGCAAAATACGAACTATCAGTGTTATTTAACGGCACTGTCATTAAATACAATCAACAGCCAAAGTACCTGGGCATTACTCTCGATAGAACTCTTTCTTTTAAACTCCACCTAGAAAATACGTAACAAAAACTTAAAACGAGAAACAATATATTGCACAAACTGGCAGGCTCTACATGGGGTGCTACTCCAGCTACCCTCCGAACAACTGCTCTAAGTCTGGTTTACTCAGTGGCTGAGTATGGCGCACCAGTCTGGTTGAATAGCACACATACTCAAAAAGTTGACTGCCAGCTGCATGCTACGATGCGTACTATAAGTGGTACTATCAGATCCACCCCTTTACCTTGGCTCCCTGTGTTAAGCAATATCGCTCCACCTGCACTCAGACGCTCGCATGCTCTCATGCGTGAACATAAAAAGGTAACCAACAACACCACGTTACCCTTGCACGAATATTACGGTGACCACACTCGTTGTCGATTGAAGTCAAGAAAGCCTCCACATAAAACTGCCAGCAACCTGCTGGCAACTGATTTTAATATCTTGGATGCCTGGGACACCTCCTGGCAACATTACAACACAACTGGCCTTTCTATTACTAACCCGACTTCTACCCAACCTGGTTTTGATTTGCCACGTCATACCTGGACTACATTAAACCGAATAAGAACGAATCATGGACGTTGTGCTGATTCTTTCTACAAGTGGGGCATTTCAGAGTCCCCTGAGTGTGACTGCGGCGCTCCACAACAAACTATAAAACACATTGCAACTGTGTGTCCAATTCGACGTTACAATGGCAACATCTCAGACATCCATTTGGCAACTCCCGATGTAGTAGCATGGATAGACTCGCTCGATGTAAACATCTAATGTTCAAATGTACTGCCCAATGTTCAAATATTTTACTTTTTAATTTACTTAAAAGACACGCAATCAAATCGATTGTAAGTTCATTTAATGTGTATCCATGTATTGATTTAGGTAGATTTCATAGAAGAGTCTACCTATTTTTAAGTGTAATTTTTTAATGTGTCACAAAAAAAACCATACGCTAAATAAAAAAAATAAAACTGGATTGATGCGTTGAATTATCGAATTTAGTTAAAACTTTTTTCTGTACATTATTAGGTGCGTTCAATTTGACTGAAAAAAACTGAAAAAGAACAACAATTGCATACAATTTTTCAGTTGTTTCAGCTACATCAATCAAATCGAACACGGACATTGTAACTGATATGAATTCCAATCTAAGATCTCAATGTACACATATAATTTTTTTTTTACATTAAAAAGCACTGTGATTTCTTTTTATGTGAATAAATCTGATAATCAGAAGCAAAAGGTAGACACTTTGTGTATACATGTTTGATCTACATTATTTTTTATTTGAGTTTTGATATCAAAAAATACTTATATCACAAACTAACTATGCCACCGAATTTGTTAAATAATAATGAATAAAAATGTAGATTTGTAAAATGATAATGAATTGTATCAAAATGTCTTTTAGTTTAACACAGATTGTCACTAAAATCAGAAGTTGGGATGTATAAGATTGTTTTGTTTTTATTTTTAATACTTTCAGCACACTTCAAACCAAAACTAATCACAATTCCAATATTAGTCTCAAATCAAACTCGAATTATCAATATTCAATTTTCACTTTTCTTAGAAAACATTTATGTTTGCATTTGCTTTTGGTTTTTTTCTTTTTTTGAAGATCTTTCAATATCACTTTGTATATTTATTCAATGAAAGAAAATATCTTAAAACAAATCAAATATTTACATTATCACAAAAACTGTTTGACTTACGTGTTGTATTGCAAATTTGTACTATTAGTTTTATACATTTTTTTCTGTGATTTCCATTGTTTATTTAGTGATCAATGTTGATCTTCAGAGATATGAATTAAAAAAACTGTTTACGACATTTTCCTATTTTATACTTGATTGACTAAAATCGATTGCGAGTATACAGTTGATAAAAACAACTGTGTAACAAACAATTAAATCACGACAGTAGAAAATAATTTATGAAAACTCACGATCAACTGAAATATGATAATATATTATATTTATCTACATTTTTATTATACAAAAATCAATAAACGATCTATAAAATTTTTCAATAATGAATGGTATTTGACAATATGCATATGAAAGAAATAAACAATGAAAAGAACCGAAACGACAACAAAGCACGATTTGTACAATGGAATGAATAGGAAAACAAAATATAAAAAAGAAGTAAGATATTTTAACGATCAAAAATTATAAAAAACAAAGATTTTATCAATCATCATTTAAGTTCTTTAAAGTGAAATGGCAAGGAGCTTAAGGGAAAGAATAGCCAATATTTATAATAATTCAATATGTATGCGACAAGGTTTTTCTTTTGAAAATATTTAATATCTTGATACTGCTAAAGGTGATGGTACTATTGGATTGTAGAAATTCGTATGATTGGGAGCTGGAGAGCGCAGATAAAATAAATGAAAAGACAGTCGCGGTAGATGATAATTTAAGAGAACAAACATTGAGGTTGGAATTAGAATTGGTTCAAACAAGAGTAACACACATCGAATGGGAAACATAGAAGCAGGCACTAGAAAATACTTTATCATTATTGGAGCTTAATCGGAAAAATGAGAATTGAAACAAAAACTGATACAAATGGAAGAGGAAAAAGAAGTAGACAAGCAGAACTGACGAAAGTTAGTCAAAATAAAAGATGAGAAAATAGAAGAAAAGGCAAAATTGAAATTAAGATATACACCAGAACTAACCATAACACAAATTCTTTGTTCCGCCCTGAGGCAGCTTTAAAAGTGGAGGATTGGGCCAAACATATTAAAATGTGCATGGCCATATATGAAATAGAAGAAAAAGAAATTACGTTGTTGTTAAAGTTGTGCATGGAAGTTGATCATATTACGAAGTGGAAGTTAATCACATTACCAAAATTGAACCTGGCAACACCTGTGAACAGGTGAAACATAAATTAATTAAATTTTCCACGAAGCCATCAACGGTGCTCAAAATATTAATGAAATTACAGTGATTCAAGAGGGAAAAAGTTAAAGCATAACTAACTATTACCTTATGATGGAATTGGCGATGAGTAAAGTTACGAGGGAGGATCTAATTGAGATGATATTAGACAATAGTAACAAGTTCATGCAGGGGATGCTAAAAACGGGCATAATAATTTCTCGAAACGAGCTATGGGAAAAATAAATATACAAACGAAGCGGCAACAATTGAAAAGGAGAGTCAGAATATTCAACAAATTTTAAAAGAAAAGGAAAAGTATGGAATCAGGTGCTTCAGATGCGGAAAGAGGTTTACAATTACCACAAAAAGGGACACAAAATGTGCAATGATAGAGAATAAATTGTGTGCGTGTATTGCAACAGGAGTAGGCACATGGTCAAATGTATCCAATTTCTTTTAATAGTAGAAAATCAAATAATTCAGAGCAAAGGGCATAGCTTCGAGCTGCAGCCAAATTCTGTAACTGTGAAGCGGTGAAGTGTTAAAAATTTCTTCGTTACTTTACATTAAAAAATTTATCACTTCACCACTTCACAGTTACAGAATTTGGCTACTGGAGACTCTAGCGGTTGTATATAGCGGTTGTATATTGCCATTGATATTCAAACCATATATGAAGCTACCGTTAGAAAAGCAATACATTGAATTATAATTTAGAGCTATGATAAGTTGAAATTAACTTAAATGAATTAAAGTATCAAAATATTGGACTTATATTTAAGGCCGTAGTTCAGGTAGACGCCACAATGTGACAATAGAATTGGAGTGCTTGTAATGTATAACGAGCACAAGAATGTCATAAGAAATAAACGTAGTCGGAGAGGATAATATAAATGTAGTCGGAAAGCATAATATAAATGTAGTCGGAGAGCATAATATAAACGTAGTTAATACTAAATATACAAGATATAAATGCGGCCTTAAAAAAAAGAGAGAACAACCATTTTGTAAAGTTCATTATTGTATCAGTAATTATACGCGAAAGACATGTAATAAAGTTTTTGTGGAAATATACTTATTATTTCTTTTGATTAGTGACAATCTGTTGTTACCATTAAAACTGTTGAACAATTGAAAGCGAATGAATAAAAGGGAAAATTCAAAATATATTTTGATCATATTGTTATGAAAACAACATAAAAGAAGCAAAATAATTAGTTTGTAATGCACAAACCCACCATATTAAATTGAGATGTCATCAAATAATGTGACAATATCCTAAAATAAAAATTACTACATTATGCTGTAATTGCTGAATATGCTGCTTTACTGACGTAATGACATCTTTTGTAGGGAATAATATTGTATCGATAATTATAACAAAAGAAACAAAACATGAAATGAAACAGGTGGAAATATAATTTGAGAATATATAAGGCATTCAAATTTGATGTCAGGGACATGCATCCTCTTGATGGATCCAGAATGCTTACTAAGGCTTTTCATTAAATAGTAATTATAAGCCTACAATTTCATGCAAACAGGAGAATTATCAAATAATTAAAATTATTTAAAATGGTGTTTTGCAATTTCAGAAGAAAGATTCTTAACTGTTTCTATTGCCGTATTTTCAAGTTGTGTACACCGAAAGAAAAAATCTTGCTTGATTCAAACATGTTGCATTGTTAATCGAAAATTAAGTGAAAATTGGGGAACTAAATACGTTAGTGATTGTATCAACCAACGCTCCGTATTTAAATTAACAATTTAACCGTTGTTGATATATTTTTTTATAAGTATCACAAACATATTTGACTTAACCATGTTTGTAGTTGAGTCAATTATGATTTAATTTTCAATTGACTACAAACGTGGTAAATTAAAAATTAGACTAAAAATAGTGATATTGAATACGTTTGTGATAGAATCAAGCAATACTCCGTATTAAATCTTTTGGTTTGGTACATCTTTGTTTTGTTTTTGCTGCTATCGATGTTTGTATGGGTTCGTTTTTTTCGTAAATATAATATTTGAAATTTTTTATATTAGAAGTATGTATTTCGCATCAATCCCGACAAACATTTTTATGCATAAAGCTAGCGTTCGTATATTTACGTTCTAAATAGGAAATGTATGAGTGTGATTTTGTTTGTAAAGGATGCGTCCATTTTTTCGCCATTTTTTTAATGATACGATTTAAAAGCCCAAAATTCCAGAAATCAAAAAATTTAAATATTTGAATTATGTGTAGAAAATTATACTAATTTTCTATAATTTTCTCATTATTATGAAAAATTAAATTAAAATATCGATAAATGGACATGAAACAAGACAAATAAAAAATATTAAAAAAATATAATAATTTTTTTAAATCACCAAAATTAATTATAGAAAGGGCCTGTTTCATTAACGATATTTTTGTTTTAACATTGACTGAAAAATTTCTTTCGCACATAATTTTATATGCAAATAATATGGAAATTATTTAAATTAATTAAACACATCTAAATTATTTCCTAAAGTAAAATGTTAAATAAAACCAGCCATGTTAAAATATATAAAAACTTTTTATTTTTCTATTCCATTATTTTTCTTTATTTTATTTATTAGTTTCTTTTCTCCTAGTTTTTTATTTTAACGAACACAATAATTTTCAAACAAAAACATGAACAAACGAACTGAAAAATATGAACAAGAAAAATTGATCACGCCGTGGTTGATTTAAATAATGAAAATTGTTACGTTTTTTAAAATAAATTGACAATGCTACATTGGTTAAAATAACCACGTTCGTATTAGACGCAAAATCAAACAAGCTTTGTAGTAGATTCTGTAGATTCTACCAACGTTTTTTTTTCGGTGTAAGATTTTCGATTTGTTTGTCCATCTCAGCCAAACATCGTAACATTGGGGTTCATCCGGGATATAGAATTGAACAACAAGTAGATCCAATACAAGGGAAAAGTCTCAACCACCGAATTTAAAGAATTTAAAATATTTACCTTCGGAAAACGACCAAGCATCGGGATCGAGGGTCTGAGCCCGACGAGCAACACTAAGGACGAAACACCACGGAAAATTTTAGAATTAATTCATTACAGAGAATGGACGTACGATATAATATGCTAGTAGATATTGGAACCAATACAGAACTAATCAGCAACAAACAGTGGCAACTACTTCGGAAAAATGAATTGGATCATCAACAATCTCATATTGTTTAAAAGATGATCACCGGCGAGAAGGCTACCATATATGGCAAAGACGTGTTACAAATTCGCATTGGTCAGTACACTTGCACCCATCCTGTGTTCATCGTGAATATAGTCGATAAGTTTTTACAGGGCTTCGTCTTTTTAATCGACAACCAGTGTAAAATTAATCAAGCTGAAAACACACTTCAGGTTGGAAAATGCCAAGCTTATTTCGATTTCGTGTAAAACGGCACTGACGTCGGCTCACTGGTACTACTAGAGGATAAAGTGGTTCCTTATTGGCTTGTTAACGTAACGCAGACGCTATGTAGGTTAAAACAAGGCGAAATTCGTACCATAATCTATAGTAGGAGAGGATTTCTTGGAAACAATAGATACCAGTAAGATTCGTACAGCACAGAACCCTGAACTCTTAGAAGATTTGGCTATGTGGAGTTCGAATGCAAGGAAATAGATGCAACTCATCAGTTACAACTTTGTAAGCTTCTTTGGAAATTTAGGACAGCTTTTGTAGAATCAGCAACCGACTTCAGCAGAACTTTAAGATTAAAACACAAAATTGATGTAGGAGATACGCAACCTATCAAAAAACTACATAAACGCCTTCCTCTAGCGAAAATATATGAAGTAACTATCATAGTAGAGAATCTGAACAAACAAGAAATAGTTAAGCCACCCCGGAGTCCGTGGACCTCTACGGTGCTTGTAAAGAAAAAAGACGGGTGTGGAAGGTTTTGCGTTGACTATCGTAGGTTGAACGAAGTCAGTAAAAAGAATTCATACCCATTGCCGAGAATCGATGACACTCTAGATGTCTTATCTGGATCATAATGGTTTTCTACGATGGACCTTCAATTACGGGTGCTGGACTTTAGGAATTCATCGTGATGCTATTTGGCCTATACAACGCTTCGGCAATATTCAAGAGACTAATGGTGTCCGTTCTAGTAGACATTGCAACGTTCTAAGTAGACATTGCAAGACCATAAATGCAACATTTGTATGGTCTACCTTGATAAAATCATTGTGTATGCGAAGACATTTGAAGACCAGATAGAAAATCGACAAAAATAATTTTATTGCTTAAAGAAGGCTAATTTAAAGTTAAGTCTTTGGAAGTGCCATTTACTACGTAAGGAAGTGAAATACAAAGATCATATCGTTTCAGATAAGAGAATCCTAACCGATCCTGATTAAATAAAGTATGTTAAAAATTGGTCAAACTCGACAGACAAACGTCAGCTTCGTAGTTTTCTTGGGCTTTGCACGTATTAAGACAAGTTTTTGCAATAATTTTCAATTATTGCAAAACCATTACATAAATTAACGGAAGATGACCAAGCATTCATCTTCACCAACTGTGAGCAGGCTTTTCAAAGTTTAGGCATTAGGATAGATTGACCAAGTACAACCGCAAGAGTACTGAAGCTTGGGAAAAGTTTGTGCGATTCACGCAAACTAAAGATCCAGAATGCATAATTGCTCTGGGTGGTTGATTCAGAATGCATAATAAAAGCCGTTCTAATATCGAGAAAGTCTTTTTTTTTGATACTGCATACAAACATAATATGACATTTAACTTTCAAAACTCACCTCCTTGCACGTTTGAGTAGCTCCTTAACACATAGCTGTTACAATTACAAATTACAATTTTGTTGCTAAAGTTACATTATTTAAAAAAGCTTAAGTTTTTTTGTTGATTTTACAAAATTTCCTTAAAATTTATAATAATTTGGAAAATTTCCTAAATATTAATAAAATTAAATAAAAAATGTGTAAAATTTTAAATTGTTACATTTTTGAATTGGAAATATTTGAAACATTTAGTGCAATCAATTTGTAATATGTACAAAATTATTTTAAATTAAATCCTAATAAAATATCTAAATTATTTGTAGTTGGTTTTACGAAAAAAATTTTAGAGGCATTTTTGAAACTGGGTTGATGAAATCAAAGACATTGATATGTAACACTATTTAACAAATTTTAAACTTTTTTTGTCTCCTTGTATAAAACTCAATTTTTCTTATGGATTTGGACCTCCTGAACACGAATATCATATTCATTTTTTTTGGTTAGCTCTTGTTTTTGAGATATTCACGAAAAACCAATTTTTTCGGTGATCAAAAATGTTGTTGCGGTTTTTGGGTCTCATATTTTACAAAACAAACAAATAAAATATATTAATGAAACACATGCATAGTAAATATGCCAACAAACATTTTGAGATACATTTTGTAAAAATCCATTAAGGATTCTGGAAGTTACAGTCGAAAAAAGTTGAAAAAATATGAAAAATTCACGTTTTTTTTCAAATTTTTCCATTCTCAACACCATACATTTTGAACAAATAAAGACAGTAATTTTTTAATTTCTTGGAGCCTATAGTAACTTCAATTTTCTTTCTTTTAAGGTAAAAGATACGAATATTGGTGTAGTTTGCACCAAGTTAGTCAATTCCCAAAGAAAGTCAAAACTCAAAATTTGGAATAAAAATTTAACTTTAAAAATAATTTAAATTCTGCAACATAATTGATTTATATATAAGTTGTTTTCGTAGTAGATCTAGCTCCTCCCACCTCGAACTTATTTAAAAAGGTGGAAAATATCAGTTAGTTGATTATGAAATGTCTTTTTTTGACAAAAGTTGTATTTTGTTTGTATATGATTTTTCTCGAAATTGAGATTTTTTTTGTGAAGTTTTTTGACAATGTCTAGCTCCTCCCACCTCGGATTTATTTTAGGAGTTGGAAAATATCAGTTAGTTGATTATAAAATGTCTTTTTTTGACAAAAGTTGTATTTTATTTGTATGTGATTTTTCTCGAAATTGAGATTTTTTGTGAAGTTTTTTGACATGATCTAGCTCCTCTCCTATATCAGTTTGTTGATTATGAAATGTCCTTTTTTGACAAAAGTTGTTTTTTATTTGTATCTAATTTTTCTCGAAATTGAGATTTTTTTTGTGAAGTTTTTGGACATGATCTAGCTCCTCCCACCTCAGATTTATTTTAGGAGTTGGAAAATATCAGTTAGTAATGAAGATAGTCAGTTCTTATAAATGGGGTGATTTAGCAGTATGTATTATGTAACTTCCACAAATAAAACAAAAGGAATTTGTGCTATTTTTACACTTGAAACTTCTTGACGACGCCATTTAAATAAACTTGATTTTACACTTTACTAACAATTTATTTTGCTTTAAAAGGCAGCTATCACTATTGATTTATTGATTTTTACAAACAATACACTATTTAAAATTTATATTTGTAATATTTTTTCTTTTTTAATTATTATTTTCACTTGAATGTTTAGAATTAAATATACCCTCAGAGAGATTATATTTGCAACTAATCATACGACAATTATCTACTTAAAAAGAAACCTCTTTAAACTAATTAAGCAAAATTTGGGAAAACCTAAAAACTATTAAAAAGGAAAAGTAATTGCTTTCTTAAATTAAACTTAAAATGATCATAAACGTAAGGAGTAACACAAGGTGGGCGGTGATAGAAAAAAATTTACATTATCAAAAAACAAAAAAAAACAAAAAAAACGAAAAGAAACAAACCTTACAGGTATTAATAGGCATAAACAGGGGCCTAACTTTATGGTGCTTGAACTAACTTAAATAGTTCTGATGTTATGATGTTTTGCCTTTCCTCACAATTCATTACCTTTTGTTTATATTTTTCTATATACGTCACATATCGATCCAATTCCCAACTTCGAAAACAAAAATAGAAATTATACTTTACTATTTTAAAATAATTCTTTACTGATATTTGAGAACGACTGAACTTATAAAATTATTATTTATGGCACAATAAATTAAGTAAAAAATTATTTTTCCCAAATTTTGAGTTTTGAATTTCTTTGGGAAAACTTGAATAACTTGGTGCAAACTACACCAATATTCGTATCTTTTAGATTAAAAGAAAGAAAATTAAAGTTACTATAGGCTCCAAGAAATTAAAAAAAATTAGTGTCTTTATTTGTTCAAAATTTATGGTGTTGAAAATGGAAAAATTTGAAAAAAACGTGAATTTTTCGTATTTTTTCAACTTTTTACGACTGTAACTTCCAGAATCCTTAATGGATTTTTACAAAATATAGCTCAAAATGTTTGTTGGCATATTTACTATGCATGTGTTTCATTAATATATTTTATTTGTTTGTTTTGTAAGATATGAGACCCAAAAACCGAAACACTTTTTGATCACCGAAAAAATTGGTTTTTCTTGAATATCTCAAAAACAAGAGCTAACCAAAAAAAATGAATATGATATTCGTGTTCAGGAGGTCCAAATCTATAAGAAAAGTGGGGTTTTATATCGGGAGATTTTTCTTGTAAACTAGTGTAATCAGAGTGCAGTCTAGGTAGCTAAATTTCGATTACTCTAACATTTCGTTTTTTGTAGAAAAATTACATTACCACGTTCTTTTTCCAAATGAAACAACCCCTGTATAATGCCTTGAGTATAAGTTACACCAATTGATATCTATTCTCAAGTAGATATAAAACGTGTTTATGAATTAAAAAAAAATATACATTACTCTAACCGTTTAATCAATTAACATATTTCTAACTGTACACAGTAAACTAAATATTATAAAACTTCCTAAGTAAATATTAACACAAAAATTTGTTATTATTCAAATTTTATTGTCAAACACTTAACGGACACGAGTTTTTATTACGAAAATTATTTTCATGTTTATTTAAGTTTTTATATTTTTATTACACTTAAGCCTGAAAATGTACATATTTCTCTTATCAATTTAAAAAATTAAAAACAAGGTGTTAGAATATATTACGTTAATGTAGTTCTTATGACTCGATATACATAATTAAATATTTTTTTTTTGTTACAGAAAATGCCGACTGAACCATCTACTCTTGAAGATCGTGGAGGTAGTGGGAACAGCTTATCTTTATCTCGATCATCACGAATCGATCAATTTCTGCAATCGCAACAAAATCCTGATGTTGCGACATCAATTCGTAGTTCATCAGGCGGTCGTAGCTCATCCGCAGCTTCAAGTGGATATGAAGCACAACTAGCGTATCAACATCATTTAGCTGGAATATTAAATGCAAATCCACAACATCATCATCATCGTGAACAATCTGCATTCGTTCCAGTTTTACCATCACGAGCAATACGTGGCGGAATGTATCCTGGCCTATTAGACAGTCCGGATCAAATACAAAAAGATGTTGGATCATCAAAACGTGGTGTTAGTAGTGGTGGTGGTACAAGTAATGGTAATCAAAGTAATTCTAGTTATGAGCTTATGGCCATGGTGGTTGATAAACGAAAAGAGTTAGCATTACGTGAAGCAGCAGCGGCTATGCTGATACCAAGACAAGGTGTTAACTCGTCATCTGGTCAACCAGGAGCTCCACCACCACCACCAGGAATGTATGCACCACCCCCTGGTGCTTTTTTAACTGGACCAGGACCATCACCTACAGGAGCTGGTACTTTTGCTTTTCCACCAAACCCCGCTAGTTTATTTCAACAAGGTGTACCACCTGGAATGCATTCAAATTTAGACCGCAGATTATTAAGAGCACCTGGACGTGCTTCTAGACCGAAAAAACAATTTATTTGTAAATTTTGTAATCGTCAATTCACAAAATCATATAATTTACTGATTCATGAAAGAACGCACACGGACGAACGACCATATTCTTGTGATATTTGTGGTAAGGCGTTCCGAAGACAGGATCATTTAAGGGATCACAGGTTAGTCAAAGTTTTGTTTGGTAATTTTATTTTGTAATAACACAGTTATGATATTGTTCGTCTGGCAACTATGGCTCATCAGACAAAAAGATCATCAGAAAAATAGATCAGTTTCGTTTAAATAAAAAGATATTTACTTTTTAGTATAACATATGAACAGCGAGTGTTTGCTGTAGTATTAATAATAGTCATATTATGCTCATAGCTCAAACTTCAATCCTCCTGATTAGATCAATAACTTATTAACCAATATACGACCACAACATTACTCTGCTCCCACCTAAGTCAAACACCATTGTAAATTCAATCTATTTCAAATTTACATTAACAAACGTTTCAAACTTTTTGCAAAACATAAAAATGTGAAAAAATTCTGAAACTTTTCGTGCAATAATCAAGAGTCGGAAGTGTTTGAACTTTCTTAGATCTTTAAAACTTTTTTTTTGTTAATTAAAATTTAAATTGTATGTTACAATTTTATTTCCATTAAATCCAATTTTAAAGATGAAATAATAAGAACAACAGCAAACAATAAAACAGCAAGAAATGAGAATCAAATTGAGATTTATCTATATTTTATAGATTTTTATTTAAGTTTTTATTTTTAATAATAATAATATAATTGTATAATTTTATGAATTTTTAATTCTATCAAATGTGTAACGTAATCTTTTTTTTTTATGTTATATGTCGATGTACGATTTAAAAGTTCGTTTTCTCACTGTTTGTATATAGATGAATTGTTGTTGGACCAGTTCGATAATCTGTGGAGGAAATAAAATTCCTGCTATATAATTTACAAACATTAAGATATATTCAAATCAATAATTAATAAAAAAAATACTCGATCGATCGGTGATCAAAATGATCACCTAATAATTAAATGATGCATATAGATATGATCCTATTCTCTTTTAACCATAATCATTAAAAGAAAACTAAAAATAATAGAATAAATCCGGACTTAGATAAGCAGACACTAAAAGAAGCCTTAAAAAAATTAATTTAAATAAATACAATTTCAACATCAATTTACAATCTTCGTTTTCTTCATCTTATTACTTCGAGATCTTGATTGAAGTTGTAGTTTAAAGAATTAAATATATATGGAAACTATAAATCTTAGTTGTTGTTGTTGCTATTGTTATTGGAAATCTATAGTTTTTTTTAAAGATTGATGGATTTTTTCCTGATTTAATTTTTTTTTATTTATTTCAATCCCAAGAAATACAAATCTTATAATCAATGTTGGTTAATTTTATTACTAGTTGTGTCTACAAAATTTTTCTCTTTCTATTTTTAAATTAAAGAGAAATGGTAACTTTTTTCAATTCTAAGAGACGGTGATTGTCTCGGCTAAAAAATATTAAGGAGTAAAGAGTCAATACATCAAACATATTAAATATAATTACATATCATAAGACTAGTGAATCCTCTAGGTATCGCTATATTAACGTTTTGATTCACATGATGTTTGAAGGTTAAAAGGATGTTGATTAAAAAAGCTCTATACAAAATGTCAAAAATCCAAAGTTTCTACCCCTCTTAGTCAGACTCTACATGTCAGACTCTCATTTCGCAAACCTACCAACCTATCAACCTAATTGCTATCGTCTAAAAAGACAAAAATAACCATAATGCTTAAAACGTTTATATACACTTAAAATACACATTACTTTTATTTACACGATTTTATGTTCACGGTACAGCGTTCCATTTTCAACAACTTATTTCTGTCTGAAATAACCTGTATAAATATTAAATAGTATTTTAATCGTTCTAGCCTCTAGGAGAATTGATCGCATTTTAAAATTCTTTTATCTGGAAAGTTTTCTAAAACAATATAACAAATAATTTTTATCTGTTGGTGTTTTCTGTACCTGCCCTAAAAAATACGCAATACAAATTTTACAACAACAAATACAATACAAATAGTGCATTTGTGTTCAGCGCTGTCGAAGTTACTACTATCGGAGTTTTTTGCTACTTTTGTAATTTCGATACTACTTTACTCCGCTTAGCAGAAAATGAAAATCTTGAAGAGTTTTGGAATTCAGTTTTCAATAAGAAAAATGCTATGCATGAATTTATGTACCCGAAACTAAGGATCTTCATTGGGTCTATTCTTAGTTTGCCGCATAGCAGCGCAACGGCTGAAAAAATATTCTCACAGGTGGCTTTAATTAAAAATAAAAATCGAAACAGTCTATTGACAACCACAGTAAATGCCATTCTTATGGCTAAGGATATGTTACACGGCACTACAGCTAATCTGTGGAAACCTTCTAAAGAATTAATTACCAAATACAATAAATAATTAATATTGTTTATGATTTATTTTTATGATTGTGATGTTTTAGTTCTTTATATGAAATGAAGTCAGGGCCGGCGCTTCCTTGGAGCAGTCGGAGCAGTTTGACGGGGCGCTAAAATTGGAGGGCGCCAAAACCCAATTAATAAAAATAAATTTAAAATAATAAAATAAATATTTTAATTACCGAAATTTATTACCAAAAATATTTTTTTCACTGTGTAAAAATTCTTAAACTTTTTTTGGAAAATTTCTTTCAATGCAATCTTTGGCATTCAGGGGTGGGTCAGACAGGTTATACGACAAAAATAATGGTAATTTTCTGAAATTAGTAGAAGCAATTGCTGAATTTGACAATGTTCTTTCAGAACACCTACGACGGATAACTAATATTGAGACGCAAAACAAATATTTGTATAAAAGCATTCAGAATGAACTAATTTCAATCGTGTCTAAAGTTATTCAAAATAAAATCGATGATATGATAAAAGGTGCAAAATATTTTTCGATAATTGTTGATTGTACTCCAGATCAGAGCCGCATTGAACAATTATCACTTATTGTTAGAGTTGTTCATAGAAATCAAAACAAACATGAAATTAAGGAGCTTTTTATGGGTTTTTAAAAGCTACAGATACGACCGGTAAGGGCTTAACGAATTTAGTTTTAGACCGACTAACTTCTCTAAAATTTTTAATTAGTGATTGCAGAAGGCAAGGCTATGATAATGGCTCAAATATGAAGGGAAAAAACATTGGAATGCAAGCTCAAATTAAACAAATAGAACCCCGAGCATTTTTTGTGCCATGTGCATTCAGCTAACCTAGTCCTTCTAAATTCAGTTCAATGTTCACTTCAAGCTGTAAATTTTTTTGATACTGTCCAATGCTTATATGTTTTTTTTTCTAGTTCTGTTTCAAGATGGAACATTTTGAAACAGAATGTGAAAACATTAACTCTCAAACCAATCTGTACGACAAGATGGCAAAGCCGCATAGAAGCTTTAAAACCCTTAATGTGTAGTTTAGGTAATATTTATGACGCTTTAGTTCAAATAAGAAGTGACAAGGATAAGGACGGAATAACAAGAAATAACACGAATAGTTTATCTCTCAAAATTATTCATATTGAATTTATTTGTTCAATAATTATTTGATATAATATTCTTGATAAAATAAATATATATAGCAAATATTTACAAAGTCCTGCTATTTGTTTAACGACGGCAGTACATTTGTTAGAGGGCACAAAAGAGTTTTTGACGAACTTACGAAATGAGGAAAAATTTCTGGGGTTTATCTTGCAAGCTAAAGAAATAGCTTTAAAATTAGATGTTCCACCAAATTTCCCGGATGCTCCAAGGCGCCCTAGTCGAAATCAAATCCTGAACAAAAATTTGAAGTTAAATTTTATTTTCAAATCCTAGATCAGGCGTTTCAATCTGTTAGCGAACGATTTGATCAAATTTCGGAACACAATAATATTTTCAAATTTTTGCATAATATTTCTGTGGCTTCATTAAATGCTTCTGATCATTTAAATAATTGTCTTTCCCTAGAAAAGCATTTAACTTTCAATTCAAAGTCTGATATAGTAGGTTTAGATTTATGGGACAAAATTAAAACATTCCAAAGTATAATTTCAGGAACTTTAAGCCCTATAGAATCATTGGATTTTATATTTGAAAAGAAATTCGACCAGATATTACCAAATCTAGTTGTAGCTCTTAGAATTTTATTGACAATACCAGTCACAGTAGCTTCCGGTGAACGTAGCTCTTCTAAATTAAAAATTATTAAAAATTATTTACGTAGTACAATAGTACAAGAAAGACTGGTAGATTTAGCTAGAATATCTATAGAAAGTAAATTTCTGAGCAACTTGGATTATAGTGATTTGATAGACGACTTTGCAAGAATCAAAGCGCGTAAAATAAAATTTAATTAACTAATATATTTTACAATTTAAAAATACACGCCTGAATTTTAGTGCTATTTATCCAATTTTTTTTAATTTTTTGTTATTGAAATTCGTACGCAATATTAGTAAGTACGATCGCAATATTAAATCTTTATTTATTTTTTAAATATATTTTTAATATTAATTTTTTGTTATTGAAATTCGTACGCTGGATTAGAACGATAACAATTTTAATCTTTTATTTATTTTTTTAATGTTTACTTTTGAGGACTATACCTACGTGGGATACCTCGTTAAAAAAAATGCACTGCATATCCTACCTTTTGGGTGATGTGGAAACGGATTATTTACGACAAATAGATTTTTTAGGGCGGCATTTTTGAAAACTGCACCAGGCGCCAAAATCGCTAGCGCCGGCGCTGAATGAAGTTATTTATTTTTATTATTTATTAGTAGTTTTAACATATTTTACATGTTGAATTTTTGTTTTTGCTTTATTTACAATAGTTTGATTTATTAATATATGGATTGTATTAAAACAATGAATGTATACTGTTTTAATTGAAATAATAAAATAAAAGTTAGTTTTTTTCATTTGTTTTTAAGAATACTCCCTTTCTACTTAAAATACTCCGCCGGCGCGGTCAAATATACTACTTCATAATTTTTAAAAACGACAGCGCTGTTTGTGTTGTGTCCTTCCTAGAACATAATTACAACAACTATTGTATATGTTTCTTAATCACTGTGCCAATGATGATGGTTATGAATTTACTTTCTTGATGTTTTATAGGTATGTTTTTTTGTTATTAAAAAACTTTATTCGGTTATTTAGCTCTAATTTTGTTTATAATTTTATTATAATATAAACATGGCGCTACGCGTTTCGTTACTTTTGTATGTTTTTTTCTTGAAGTTAAATTAAATTTTCATATAAAAATCTACCTATTCTGCCGTGCTAAGCACAAAGGGTGTATCTTGAATTTTTGATATTTCGAGATATTTATTAACACTTTTTAATTTTCAAGTTTCACAGTCAAAAAAATTTCAAATTTTGGTTTGAATCAGAGAGATAGAAGGTTATATTATTTTTTAATGTTGTAAAATATTAATTATTGGATAATTAAATAGTTACATAATTTGATACTTTTAAAGAAGATACGGTATATGTAAAAGAGTAATTTTTCAATGAAAAAATTAATTAAATGGTTTAATTATATGATAAAAATATCCATCGACTGTTATTATATCATCTTAGATGCATAACTCATTTTTGGCAAAAAAGCAAGAGCCGGCCTTTGTGCTTGGCACGGCAGTATTGGAATGTCCTTCATTTCGGAAAAAATTTGGAGCGAAACGACTGTATGTGATAAGCGGTGACGGAAAATCAAATTATAAAAAAATGTGGCATAACGGAATTATCCGGCGCTCTCACGGTCGTAATTTTCGACATACCTCAAAAATATTTTCTGTGTATGTTGCGGCAAGCAATCTCTTGGACAAGTTCGAGAACGAGCCATATCCGTTTAAGCGGCTAGAGCCCTAAAAGTGAAATAATCTAAGGCGTTATAACAATATTAATAAAATACTTATTAAATATTTGAACCTTTTTTTATCATTTTTGTTCGAATGACAACCTTGGTTTTCAGGGTTCCTGAAAAATCAGCTGTTTTAAAAATTTACCAAACTTTGTTGTTCTTGATCTAGATGAACATTTCCAAGCTCATATTTGAAAACTACCGTACATGTAGATACAACATAAGTCTTTCCAAAATTTAAAAAAAAAATTGTTCAAGCTCAGAGGTTGAGACCCTGGGGCTGTTAAAACGAAAACAAACGCAGACAACCATGCTTTCATTATTTTTGAGTTTATTTTGTTTAAACTAATACTAGCTTTTAGATAAACTTTTCAACTATAACCTCAGAAATTTTCAACCTTCTAACCAAAGAAGTTCCAATGCAATTAGCATTATACTAACATAATGCACACCACACGCCATTCGATTACAACAATAAATCTCATAAAAATATAAAAATACCCCATAGAAATATTAAATAAATTTTGTTTTGTTTCTTTTTTTGATTTTTTATTTTTTTTGGCAAAAATTTAAAAAAAATTAAAACAAAGCTGAATCATTATTGTTTTGAATTAAGGAATATTTTTTTGGGAAATTTGGAATATTTGAAAGTGGTTTCGTTGAAATGTATATATGTATATTGATTACACATTTTCAATAGTTTTCTAAAATTGATAGATATTTGTATTATTTGAGGTGTAAAAGTTGTTTGATAATTTTTGATTATAAATTATGTGTGGTAGGATTGCAGTTGTGACGTAGTTAGAACGTTAATCCACCAAAGGATTTAATATGTTATTAAGTAGTTTTAACCAAATTAAACAAAACTGTTCCGAAATTGCATTGATATAGTAGTTTCAGTTTATGTATTTAGTTTGGTTGGTTTGATAATTTTTTGGGATTATTCTGTTTCTACTTAAATTTTTTATTTAAACTAATCTGACACATCCAATTTTATTTGTACACAAAGCTGTCGGTCCCGAAATATACCTATTTCTAGCGGATATACCTATACCTATACCGCTTGGACTTTTTCGTTGTTATAAAGTATTCTCCAATAAGTAATACATTAATCGCTAAAACTTCAAACTATATTATTATGTTATTATTTTATTTTAATATTTATTTTCTCTCAGATAGTAGACCAATCTACCAGCGTTCCTAACATTCCTGGCCAAAGTAGTGAATTGCTTTATTTGTTTTTCACAAATGATCCTTCGTTGGTACAATTTAAAGTATCAGAGTCTTTAGGTAGATCAGATCATCATTTGGTTCCCACATATTTAAATTTACAAGTTCCTTTACAGTCCTTTAGTTAGGTTTCTAGTTTTGTTTAGGATTATAAAACTGCAGATTGACAGGTGCTTCGAGGTTTCTTTAAATGGTTTATGGTTATTGTCTTTCCCGCAGAATTCAAACATTGCTGCTACTAATTTTTCAAAAATAATACACGGTGGTATGCCCAGGTTTATTCCAGTTGATCGTTCCGAAGGTTGATCTATATGATTTTCGAGTAAATGTCAAGAAGTAATAAAAATTATAAAAAAAACTATTCGAAAGTGTATCCAAAACAAAACTGATGGAAACCTTAGATTATACCGTATAGAAAAAAATGTATATGTAACAAACTAATAAATGCCGAGAAACATTTATTTATTACGAAAAAACTACTAAATTTGCTAAGTACTCAGGTGGTTCACACAATTTTTATAAAGCCGCTAAGTCTGTTCATGGAATTTTTGCAAGTCTTCTATACCTTCTCTAATTGGTAGAAATTTTCGGGTCATTGACCCTGAAAAAACAGCTCGTTAACTGGACAACTGTTTCTCTTCTACATTAGTATAGAACCTAATTTCCAACCTAAACCAATTCTTATAGTTTCTAACAAAATGGAGTGGCGATCGTTTTTCGTAAAAATATAATCTGGAAAATGCTTTTACAAATTAGTACTAATAAGGCATCTGAGACAGATAGTATTCCTCCAATAATTCTTTTCACATTTACAAAGGAGTTAGCATCAATCGTCAATCAAATTTTCTTTTTGTCATATAAGAAGGGCATATTTCCTGAAATATGGAAAATGACTTGTGTATACAGCCATTTCTAAAAAGGTGGTAAAAACGATCGAACAAATTACAAACCCATATCAATTTTGTCGGTTGCTGCTAAAATATTTTTGAAATACATTAATTTTAATATTATGAGCTTCTTAAGTCGTTAAAAATACTTAATGAATGACAATGCAGTTTCCACAAAGGAAGATCAGCGGTAAATTTACTTTCTCTGTCACACATATCTGGAACAAATCGTATGAAAACCATGGTGAGAGTTCAGTGCTGCTCTAAATATTGCCAAAGCACTCGAAAAAGTATGGCGCAATATTCTTATATGCAAATTGAGATGCTATGACAATGACTTAGACGAACAACTTTTTCCTGGTTACAGAGCTTTATGTTTGAGCATAAATTTCAAGTCATGGTCGACGGTTTTTCATGAGAGATCTTTTCAACTAATGTAGGAGTTATTCAAGATGTCGCTTTATCACCAACTCTTTTTCATCTATATAACCTTGCTGAATTCAACGATTGATTAAATTCATAGTTTTGCTGATGATAGCAAGCTTCATGCTTCTCATGAAACACCTAATCTATACTCACCGTCAGCGCTTAATGACTTTAGGTCAAATTTGTTAGAGTTATTAAACATTGATTTAAAAACAATTATGAATCAGAGTTTGGCTAATTGTTAGCTAATTGTTAGAATTCAAATCTAACAAAACTGCAAGATTGCCATTTTTCTAGGTTATCAACACCTAAACCATTTTCATTAAACTTTGATTCAAATGATCTTGAAGAGAAATAATCAGTTAAACTTCTACGAGTTGAGCTTGAAAATAATATGAAGTGGTATTCTCATATATGTAGCTGAGAACGCCGAAGGTGTTTAATAGCAAAAAGCTTCTTCATATGTACAAGTCATTTGGTCTTCATGGCATATTATTCTCACATATGGAGTGCAGCATACATAAGTAGTTTGAAGTGTCTTGATTCTAAACAGCAGAGAGCTTTTTAATTGATCGGCAATTCAATGAGCTTGATTTTCTGTCATTGCAATATAAAAGAGATGTCGCTGATTTGACGGTATTTTTTAAATAGATAATGGATGAACGGGCATCTGCCTAAAGCAAATCGATTTTACCAGAGCCTGCAAACTTTGCACGTTACACCAGAGCATTACCGTTCGAGTGACAAGATGTAGAACTGTCGCTTTTCAAATTGACGTTTTTTAACAGAGTGTTGCATCTCTGAAATGCCGGTAATATTGAAATTTTCACAGATTTTAATAAGAATAAGACGCCTGTCTTAATGTTAAAAGAGAAATTCCGGGCAGGTTTGAGTCAGAAATCCTTGTTATACATTTTTAAATCATAAATCAAATGTTATTTAAATATTTCAATTCATTTTGACACAGAATAATGCAGAGCCTACTAATATTTATAATCTGTTTGCATTTAAATTATAATTAGTATTTAATTTTTTCAAGTAATTATACATAATGCAGAAATTATAAAAATTAAAAAGTCGTAGAAAAAGTATATAACAAAACTCGAGCTGCAAAAAATTTTCCATGCTCGTGAAGGTACTGCATTCGCCGCTATGCTTCTCGTGCGCAATGTTTTCCCTCGCATGAAAAATGCTATTGACAGCTCTGGGTATATAATATACTATTTTGGTCCGGTTGGAAAAAATAGTTATTTTTCAACTTCAAGCTACGAAAATGTAATTTTAATATATAGTAAAACCTATGTGAAAGGTAAACTTTTTCTAATTAGTGACTGAAAATGTTTTCAGTCACTAGGACTGAAAGTAAATAAGTTTCGGTGGTTGCCTACAGGTGGTGGTTATTTAAAGGATTGAATATTTGAGATTTTGATCGAAACGAATCGAAACTAATCATTATATCAATTGTGTGTAATTAGTTAATTAAACTAATAATGAGTGTGTTTTTTTTTCTATATCGGAGAAATCGGAGCGATAAAATAAAATTTGTATCAGATATATCGTATAATTTTTTCCTCCGATAATTAACTGACAGGTATAAAATATATTCTCTGAGTTCTTTTCGCCAAAAAAAATAAAATAAAAATTTATTAAATAAATAAATAAATTTTATTAAAAAATTTATTTTTATTTGGTTTGAATCGAAACTTTACCTACAATTTTTTAAATTTATACTTTAAACAATGACTTCCAGTCGGTAAATAAAATATCTGTAATATCTATAAAAGAAAGTTTTTAGAGAAAATACATGAACTATCTTCATTATTCATATTGTCAAATTCATCTACTAAAAACTTACAAAACGACATATCTAAATTTAACTGTGTAGAAAATAAACAATATTGAATTTTGTACATAGCATTTTTACCAGTGTAAAATAATGTTATTATTGTGTTCGCCTGTTATTATTCGATCTGAAGGCGAATACAATAATATCATTATTTTACACTGGTAAAAATGCTATATACAAAATCCATGTTGTTTATTTTTTACACAGTCAAATTTAGATATGTCGTTTTGTAAGTTTTTAGTAGATGAATTTGTAAATATTATGATTTATATTTACAAGCGTAGAAAAAATAGCGTTTTCTACGCGTGGTAAAAACGTTTTTGCGTTTCTGAACTTATTCCACTCGACGCTATCGTGTCTCGTGGACTAACCGTTCAGTCACCCAAAAAGAGACGTTTTCACCACTTGTATAAAAATCTACTATATTTCACTAGGGCAAAAAATGATAGATTTTGGGACGAGCAAAAATGTAGCGCATGTAAATTTTGCGAGTTCCAAAATATATTTTTAGTCCGAGTAAAACATTAAGTTTTTTCTCCAACCGATATTTAATCTTATATTTAATCAAATTTAAAAATTATTAACATTTAAATTATATTTAATTTGCATCTCAAACTAAATCCAAGCAACCATTTCAATTTTTTGTCAAATAATAATATATAAATTCCTATTCAAACTTTGATTTTTGTTTTGCGTAGAAATATAATATATAGATTTGTTTATTTTTGTCCTCAGTAGGCCAGCTGTCAGACTGAACGGCTGTTTTATTTTTTTGTCAAGAAAAATTTAAATTTAAATACAAATTTAAAATAAAATAATTAATTTTCTTTTCTTTTTTTTAATTTAGGGAAAAACAATTAATAATTAATAATTAATTTTTGTCTTTATTTTTAGTTAATATAAAAGAATTTTAGTTTATAAGAAAATTATTTAATAGCCGTTTTCAAATTCGAAGAACGGTTAAACTCAGATTGATATAATAATAAGTTAAACAGTTTCTGTTTTTGGATAAAGAATTTAAAGAAAAATTAAGAAGTTCCAAGATAAATTTTTAGTTTATTATATTTTTCCTTAAAAAGATTTTGGTTTTATTTTGGTTAATTTAATTGTTTGTTGACATTAATTCTTGTTGTGATAACAGTATTAATGTAATATTTTAGTGTTATTATTGTTTCCTTCCGTACACCTATTTACTAAAGATTTTATTAGTTGCGGTGCGGTACATCACATTTTGGTGTATTTCTCTTAAAAATTCAATTGCAATTACGGAGTTCAATTGCGATTTCTGAATTTGAATTGTCGATTTGGCAGCTGAGACTGAGGCTTAGATACAAGTTTTCGAGCTGTTGGTTTGTCAATTTAGATTTTGTTTTTATTTTGAATGCAATTTTTCTCTCCACTCAAGACAAATTGTATTATTTATTTATCTATTTGGTTGCATTTAAATGTGATTGAAATTCAAACCATAAACGATGAGTTGAAATGTCTAAATTGTCAATAAATTTTACAAACATAAGGGGTTTGAAGGTCAATCTCAACTCGGTTCACCAATATCTTGAACGTTGCAATCCTGATATTCTTTTTTTAACTGAAAGTGTTTGCGCTTATGTTCGAAATTCTATTCCATATGTGAGGATAAAAAAATTTGAATTGATTTTCAATATGGTGTCTTTAAAAATTAGTTGCCCTAATCAAACGTTGTTTGTTTTTGTACTGTATCTCCTAATTCACATGAGAACATTAATATATTTCATGATCTATCTGATAAGATAGAGGTTTATTCTTCTTGGTGACTTCAATGTTCAAAAAAGCTTCTAAATTTGCTGAACACTCAACTGGTTCGCGTTACTTCTATAAAACCGTTAAGGCTATCTAAGACAATTTCTGTAAATCTTCTCTTCCTCCTCTTGTTGATAGAGATATTGTATGCTAAATTCACTTTTTATTATAAAAATATAACTAAGATTATACTATAAAAAAAATTAATGTTTATTGTTTGAGCTCACAAATAAGAAGAAGGCGATTTTATTTTATTTTTAATATTTTACATAAAATTAATTATAATTATGTTTATTTGCCATTAGATGGCATCTTTGTCTATTTTTTTAACTTTTATTCAGCAATTCAACTAACAAAATAGATGTCAGTTTTATGTAATTTAATTTTATGGAACTTGAACATTGTAATCTGAACAGATATACCTATTATTGATCCAAAAGAAGAAGCTAAGTTGCTAGGACATTTATTTTTTATAAATTTTACATTAGTCGAACTAAATTTCCAACCTAGACCTATCTTAAATAAAAGTATCGCTCAAAATGAAGCGAATAATTTTTCGTAAAAACATTATTCGAAAAATGTTTTTATCCACCACTACTAAAGAAGTAGTAGTACTACTCTGCTTTCCATGTGTATGTCTGCCATTGTAATTTTATACATTTTATCACATGAAGAAGAATGTGACGCAATCGTTACATTCTTCTTTCTATAGTTTACAGTAAAAGCCCGATTATCCGACATTCAATTAACCGAATATTCAGTTAACCGGAATTTTAATTTTTTGATTTTTAACCCTTTCACAAGAAAAATGTTTTTTTTGTTTGGCAATTAACAAGAAATATATTTTGCTTTAACTTTTGAATCATTTAAATTTTTAAAATATTTTTATTATTTATTTATTTACTTATTTTTGTATTTGTACTAAATATTATTTGCAATCAATGTTATAAACAACTTGAAATACACATACAAAAATAAGTTTCTACTATTTTATTTGAAAATATATGGACGAGAATCCTAACAAAATATTTATATGAAGTATTATATGAAATCGTTCAAATATTTCATTTACATTCAAGTATCCGGAATTTTCGATTATCCGGCATGCTTCAATCCCCGAGCATTCCGGATAATCGGGCTTTTACTGTATTTGTATCACTAAAATATTTTATTTGTCTTATAAAAAGGGGAATATGGAAAATTGCTAGTGTACATTCAGTTGCAAAAAAGGGTAGTGAAACTGACCCATTCCAATTAGGTACAGACCCATTTCAATTTTGTCAGTAGTTTCTAAAGTTTATGAGAAATATATAAATTTTAATTTAATGAGCTAGAGTCTTCCAAATTACTTAATGAAAGACAATACGGCTTCCGAAAAGAAAGAGCAACGGGAGATTCGCTTTCGTTTGTTACTCATATTTGGAACAACTCGCTTGAAAACTTTGGTGAGACTTACAGTGTTACTCTTGATATTTCAAGAGCATTTGACAAAGTTTGGCACACAAATCTTATATGCAATTTGAGATGAGCCACTAATTTCCTGGATGCAAAGTTTTATATCAGCGAAAATTTCGAATAAATGTTGACGGTATTTCATCGGATGTATTTTCGACTAATGCAGGAGTTCCTCAAGGTTCCGCCTTATCTCCAATTCTTTTTCTTATCTATATTAATGACTTGTTTGTTTTAACAATTAGTCCTATATATAGTTTTGCTGATGATAGCACTCTTCATGCATCTCATGCTGCACCTAGATTATATTCACCTTTAGCGCTTAATAACTGTAGATCAAATTTGATAGATTCATTAAACGTTGATCTTAAAACTATTTTTGATTGGGGTGTTGCTGACAGTGTTGATTTCAATACGTCCAAAACACAGGTTTGTCATTTTTCAAGATTGTCAACACCTAACCCTTTTCCATTGAAGTTTGATTCCAAGGATCTGATGGAGAAAGAGTCGGTGAAACTTCTGGGAGTTGAGGTTGAAAATAATATGAAATGGAATTCCCATATTTATAGTCTAGCGAAGAGAGCTGTTCATAAATTGGGGTTTTTAGGACGATGTCGTAAGTTTTTCAATAGCAAACACCTTCTTTTAATATACAAATCTTTTATACGTCCCTGCATGGAATATTATTCTCACGGAGAACAATATTCCATGTGTGGAGCATACTTATGTAGTTTGAAGCATCTTGATTCTGTGCAGCGGAGAGCAGTTCAATTAAATGGTAACTCAAATCTTATACTAATGACCTTAATTCCTTGCAGCATAGAAGAAATTTTACTGATTTGACGATTTTCTACAAATTTGTCGTTGATAAACGGGTTTCTGAAGAGATCAAATCGATTTTACCTAAGTCTGCAAACCTATCGCGTCATACCAGAGCATCGGTAGCGACCCATCCTTTTACGGTTCAAATAATTAGACGTAGAACCTAGACGTAACCTTCCAGCGCGACTGTTTCAACAGAGTCTCGCAGCTCTGGAATTCGTTACCTTCGTGGGTTTTCCCTGATAACTTTAATCCTCAAAACTTCAAAGTCGGCGTTCATAAATTTCTCAAAGAAACTTAATTCTCAATCGATTATAACCCCTTGTTGGCATGGTATCTTCGGATATTCAAAGAGACGTTAATTTATAATTAATTATATTAACACTAAACATGCCTAACTTTCAATAAAAAAAGGACAAAAAATGATAATTTTTAGGATGGCTACCATGAAAACTAGATGCAAAACACAAATTGACAAATGACATATTTTTAAATATACCCAAACAAAAAGTGCAATTTGAATGGCACAGTAATTGCAAAAGTAAACACGAAATAATTAAAAGGAATTTTGCCTACTATGATTAAATAAAATTTTAATCTTTTGAATAATTTTTTTTGAATAAAAACGAACATTGAATAAATAAAAAATTAATGCACTTATTTCTAGGTTGGCCGTAGAAATAGTTCAGTGTAAAACTCGTACAGAATACTAATATCTACTCGTATGAATTTAAAGCAGTCGCTACGCTTACATTTTAAACGTTCGTAATTCTTTTGTTCGTTTTATAAAATTCTGAAATTTAGCATAAGAAAACATGGAAAAATAAAAATAAATCTGCGCACTTATGAAACCCTGGCGGTAACGCGTGTCATGGCATGTTGTCACTTGGACCGTGGACGTATAAATACATCCGCATATAGTTATCATAGTGCCATCATCATAACGTGACGGTACGGTGTGGCGGCAAAATGTACGTATTATGCTCTTTATTTTGTGGCATGCATAGCGTGTTCTTACCAAAAGTAATACTAAAAAAGGAAGCGAAACGAAATTTATTTAATGATAAGAATAATAAACAATGAATTAAAAAATTGAGAGTGAAAAAGTAGTTTTAACATTTTCTAAATGACTGGTTTCATTTAACTTTTTATGAGATTATATGACTTTTGTACTAATAAATTGATGAATTTCATTTTATTTTCATCTAAAATTATGTGCGAATGAAATTATTTGTGAAGGTAATGAAAAAATACACAAAAAACAAACGGGCTCTTTGAATAATTAATTTTTGTGATTCAAAAAAATTATTATATGTATTTAATTTTTTGTTTGACATTTTTCATATCGGTTTACTGATATTTAAATTTATTTTTATATAATATTAAGAAAATTGTGGAAAACTAATATTATTTTTCATAGGTAAGCCAAATATTTAAATTTTTTGAATATTGATTTTTTTTCATTTAAATCATTAAACCATTATCATTAAATATCATTATCATTAAATCAGCATCATTAAAAAAATGGTGAAAAAATGGACGCCTCATTTACAAATGCAATCACACATTCACACTTTCATTTAACAACTTAAAAGTACGACCCCAATATTCATTTGTCCTAATGACGTTACCAAAACTATTAGTTTAAGTAAGGTTCATACCCAACAAGCACTGTGGCGGCAAAATGTTAGCACAATGTGGTCGCTCGCACGCGTCATGGCATGTTGTCACTTGGACGTCCAAGTGGATCCGCATGTGGTTATTATAGTGCCGTCATAGCGTGACGGCACGGGCTTGGCGGAAAAATGTACGCATTATGCTCTTTAGTTTGTACCATTGTGGCACGATGCAAAATGCATAACGTGCTCTTACCAAAAGTAATATATATTAAATTCTGCAGATGATGAATTAAAAAATATGTTTAGATCGAGCTTTCTGTCACCACGGGAGAAAATAACGAGAAAAATGATTTCAAAATAGCGCCGTTTTAATAGTTTTGTTCAAATCACTGCATTCAAATGACAGCATTTTGAAGGTATAATGTGCAGCGTGCCCTACAATCTTGCGAATATTCTCGCATGGTAGGCAGCATCATGAGCGCACTGTGACTTCCCGGCGTGCCAGCATGCGGTGGTTGTACAGGTAATGTTGTACAACTGGTCCAGTGATGGTCCATTACTGGCAACCAGCAATGCAGCAATGGGCGAGTACTGACAACCATGACTGGACCATTAACATAATTTTACTGGCTGATAACTTCGGACAATAAATGCCTGCCATTCTAGGCCAGAGAAAAAACAACAGCAATGGCCCATACAAGGTTGTACAGTTGGCCTAGTAACGGACTAATAATGATGACCAGTATTGTAGTAATGGCAACCATGACTGGACCAATTAAAAATATATATAATATTATCATATGTAAATTTAAATAAATTAAATACAAAATAATTTAAAATAAAATAAAAATGACGGAAAAATATTGAAAACATCCTATACAACTGGTTCAGTAATGATTTATTACTGGCGACCAGTATTCCAACAATGGTTGAGTGTTGGCAACCATGACTACCAGTACTCGGCCATTAAAAAATATATAAAATAATATTTTCATATGTAAATTTAAATAAATTATTTACAAAATAATTAAAATGAAATAGAAATGAAAAAAAATTTAAAACATTTACCAACTATTTCAATATTATCATTGTCTTTCAGCCGAGAAGCGATAACTAACCTATACATGTGAAATTTTTCAAACTATATATATCTAAAACGGATAATACTCCGATAAATTGCCAACTACTGTTTACCTTCCATGGGTCAATGCTAGGCCGTCTATATACTGGCTCTTTTCTGTTAACCATAGAACGGCCGATGAATGGTTCTAGTACTGGCCCAATAACAATAACCAAGTACTGTTAACCATTAATGTGCCAGTGCTTGTCCGTATTTCAAAGTCCAAAACCCTGCTTGGGATATTCTAGAAATACCTCTGTGAATCGATTAGGCTCCAATATTTTCAAAATATAAGTATTTAAATTATAATTGCAAAATCATTATTAATTTAAATTTTACAATTTTCAATAATCATAAATACATTATATATTTTCATAAAAATACTATCGTTAATAAAATTTTCGCTTAGAGCTATTTTTGGTAAAAAAATATATAATAATAATATGAACAACAAATTTTAAAATTAAAAAAAAAACACCACAATAGAGATCTAATAATTATCTTACGTTATTTTGCCTTATAGTATTCTACAATAAATCAAGAAAACAATAAGAAAAAAATTCATCTTAAAGAAATAAAAAAAAAGTTGCAGGTGGTTCTCTTAAATTTTTTATTGTTTATTATTATTATTTTTTTTTTTTAATTTTTTAAATATATTGATAATTCAGTTCACATATTTTCATCTATCTTTTGTTTTATGTGTGACTTTTTGTGCAATGTCTTGAGGGTGTTAACGTTATAAAGAAAATTGGTTTTTACTTGAAATATATTTCCATCTATACTTCTACAACTTTTGGAACAAACTGTATTTTGAGTATAATCCTATTAATAATTTAACAACGTCATCATCAGAATAATAATAGTTACAACAATGAAAGTCATTGTTATTCCTAATATTTTTATTGTACTGTATTCACATCTTTGTTTCCTTTTAGAATATAACACAAAAAACAATTTTTTGTTAATTATGTTTTAATAAATTGAAAATATTTCACGAGATTTGGTATTTATAATAATCTGTTTAATTTTATAATCCGTTTTTTATTAAAATTATTTATTTTCAAGATTACCGATGTATTAATGATTTTAAAAACAATTTTAATCTTAAGATTTCTAAAGAAGATTCATATATATTTTGTATGTAACTTATATTCAGTTTTCTTAAAAAACGTTAAAACAGATATTATAATTCCAGACACATTTTGAATAAAGAATTTGCAGAAATGTACTGTAAAATAATTTGTAGAGTGTACTGATATGGGAAGTGCTACTCGTTTAAATTCATCGTATTAGCTCAACACTAATCCATTATGAATGGTTTTGCTGGTAATTTATTACATAAATAAAGTATCCCGTAAAACAATTTTGGAAAAAATGCATGAAATGTGCACTAATTGTGCATGACACAATATGTCCGTGTACAAAATTGTTTATAACACATGTCATGCACATGATGTGCATCATACCATGCAAATTGTTCACAATATGTTCATTCACAGGTTTGCAGACAATGTATACATTTTTCAGACACATGTTGACGGCATGTGCATCAACAGATTTTCAGAAAAATCATATTTGGTTCAAGAAATTTTCAGGTTTATTTTAGACACAAATGCACCACTTGTGCATTTACATGTTCACGATGAGTTTACAAAAGGTACATAAATTTTCTGTATACTTCTTAGAAACGTGTTTATGACATAATACAAAATATCAAATAAATGCGTTAATAGAAATATCATAACCTTATACTAACCAATGTGTAGTCATAACACAGCTGCTGTTATCATAGTTTTTAAGCCGAGAAGTGATAACTAAAGTATATAATTTTGTAAACTATGTATATCTTAAATGGATAGAACTCTCGTGAATTTTAACCAACTGAAATTGATATATTTCGTACACAAGTATATGCGCATTTCGTCTACATGTATATAGGTCATTTCGTAAACATGTTTCATGCGAATTTTATAAACAAATGCACAAATATAAAATTACACTGTGAACATTTGTTTAATCAAGTAAACATGTATACATGTATACAAAATGTGCATAAAACATTTTGTTTAAAGTTCTATGCATATTTTGTATACATGTTTACATGATTTAAAAATGTTAAATTAAAACAAATTTGTATGACGTTAGTACTCAAATACATTTACACTTCATCTAAAATTTAATTATGCACTAGATTCTAGAACATTTTCAAAAAGTACAAAATTAGTCAAAATAAAATGTGCACGAAATGTGCACCTACTCGTGCACCATGCACATGATGTTTGTCGGGTATACGACTTAAGTTTTTTTGGTAACACTAATTGGAGTGACGGTATTAAAACTGGTATCTATAACTTTAACGTATTATAATGCTTAAATGACATTGTTGCAAAATATAAATTACTAAAGATGGTCCTTCCAGCCGGATTTTAAAATTTTAAATTCAAAACATTCGGTCTCAAGAACCACGATAAAAGTTTGATTGTACTAAAAAGTAAGAGATATATATCTAATTAAACTGTAATATAAAAGCAACACAAATAGAATTGTCTTTGAACAAAAGTTATGGAGCAATCTAGTTAATTTAGTACTGCATACCTTTGGCCCAAATCGATTTTTTTTGTTTTACTTTTATAATAGAGTTCAATTCGATATATATCTTTTACTTTCGATTACAATTTAACTTTTTATCGTGGTTCTTGAGACCAAATGTTTTACATTTAGAATCCGGCTCGAAGGACCAGAGTGGGTAATTCAATGTTAGTTGTATGCAATACGATATTCAAACATTGGCTTGTAAGGATGTACATTATTTTATGGATTTTATTGGATGGATTATTATTTTTTTACATAAAGTTATCTTCCAACAGAGATAAAATAAAAACGTAAAGCAAAATAACTTTTTTATATTAAATGAAATTTTTTCATTTGTTTTGACAGTAATCAAAAAATTCATTAAAAAAGAAATTAAAAAATATAAATAGCGAGGTGGTTCTCACATGGAAATACCCTTAATTGAAATATTGCTCTTCCTTTAGTTGTATTCGGTATTCACACTTCGGTTAAATCTAATATTCAATGGACCACAGCAGACTTTGTTGACGAACTGAGATCTAGAATCACTTTGATAACTAATGCATTCGCAAAATGAGTCGTTTGATTCCTCTACACCAATTTGACACAGCACACCTGACCGTCATACAAGAGAAAACATAAATAAGTCCCAGAGTACATAGATTAGTCAGATAAAATCTTGTATTTTATGTTTTGTACAAAACGTACAAAGTCGCAAAAATATATATTTTGTAATTATAAAATTATTTTTATTTCGCTTCCCTCATTATTACAGGAAAGAACATAGACATCATAAGAAACAAAACGAAGAATTGAGCTTTTGCCAATTAGTTCAGCCATTCCTTTATTCTTATTGCATTATTGATATACTATATTTTATTAAGTTGATTGATCATTTAGCAACACTGTTTCAACAAGAACAAAAAAATAAAGTTCACCGCTCCACTGAATCAATTTAATTATTATAACTGTACGAACTATCTACTAAAAAAATTAAACCAATTAATTTTATTTTTATGTATGTAGTACCTCAATTATATTTCTCAATACTACACTTTTTAATTTGTTTCTGTTTTGTGCGACAAGAACGTTAAAATAACATTTTCACTGAATTTTTTAAGTTGAAATAATTGTTTGCAATAAATAATTTTAATTTTATTTTTTAAAACCTTTAGTTTTGTTTTTGTCTTTCTTATCTTTATGTTATTTTTTTAAAGACGACATAAAAAAGTTACAGGAATATAATAAGGAATTATAATGAAAATAGTTTAAAAAAAAATTAAGTTAAAATTAATTAATATAAGTCAAAGGTGAACTGAAAAGTATGTCTGGTTTTGTTGTAAGTACTGGGTTGTAGAATAGAGTTAGACATTTGTAGAATAGGGTTTTTAGAGATATATTTTAGTAAGTCACATAATCTTAAAAAACTCAAACTTTGCAGTGATCAGAATACTTAAATCTTAATTATTATAACACAGAAAGTCTACAATGTAATGAAATTTTTGTAGCATAACTATCATAATCATTATAATAAGCAAAACAAAAAAAAATTAAAACAAAAAAATACAACAACTATAAAATGTTTCATGATCAGATAAGCTGATCGAATAACCAAACCGACCAACCGGTTTTGTAAAAAAAAAATAAAATTTCTTATTCAACACACGGCGCGGTGTGTTTTTTTTCTTTAACTTTGATTTTTTAACTTAAAATTTTGTTGTTGTTCTCGAAATTAAGGCACAATAATTGTATGTTTGATTTTCATAATATCAATTCTTCATTTTGTTATAGTTTTATTTTTCAATAAATAAATAGATTCAATCAACCAACCTTAATTTCAGTATGTAAAATATTTGTGTTTTTATCTTTATAAATTTAAATTAATAACGCAAAAAAAAAAATTTAAAAATATTCAAATTGAAAATGGAAAACTTATAATTATCTCGAAGCAGAAAAACCTAAAGCGAATTGACCATCGACAAAGATTATGAGAAAATGTTTGCATATTTCAGTTTCAATTATATAGAGTAATTTTTTTTTGATTTATTGAATAAAATAAGAAGATTTATTCCGCTAGCAACGGTCTCGTATCTGGTAAAACAGACCAATAACCTTAATTTTTCGTACGGTTCTGTATATGTAACATTTTTAATTTTCAGAAGAATTAATCATCAATCAAATAATCTATAAATCAATCAATCTTTTTTTTTCATTGCGTATGCTTAATGCATATTCTGCTTATTAATTAAATAGAAAAGTATTCGGTGAACATTTCTAAAGCTTAAATTAATTTTTTTTTCATAAACGGAGAAGGGAATTTAGTAAAACGGAAGCTTAGCATCATTTGATTTAAATAGTAGAAAAGTTTCATATTATTAGGTAAAATCACTTCATTTTGTAACTTTTGTGAATTCTACGAAACACTGAACCAGCGTTGGTTAAAAACACTGTTTTTTTTTAAATAAAACAAAAAACCCTGTTTTTTTGTTTAAAACGCGTTTTTTATTGTTTAAAACAGTTTTTTTTTGTACTGTACTATGGAAAACAGGGAAACAATTTGATTAAATAAAGCAATTGAGTTTCTGGCGATTGCAAATTACAGATTACGCTATTGATATCATTCCTATAAGAATATTGGCTGGTAAGGTGTATAACAATATTGAATATACCTTTAACAAAAAATCTATTAACAACAACAATTTTTTGAATTTGAAAGCAATATAATTTTATTTAAATTTAAAATATATATTTGCGACTGGTTTTAAAATTTGATAAAGTTCCTCAGCCTATTTTATGAAGTCTATGTTAAGTATCTTTTAAAAAAATGTTAATATATCAATGATATGAAATAACCGTAACCGAATTTTACAAATCTCGCACCGAATCTTTAATTTCCTTTTCAAAATTAGGATGTTCGTTTTGATCCACAGAAATAGCACATATTTACCACTTTTTTATTTAGCAATTAAGCAAATTTCACTTGCTCCTCCATCGAACTTCTGTCGGGAATCGAATAACAGATCCTCCAGCTACTAATAGTTTGGCTAGTAGAGATATCCCTACCTAGTCAACCCTAAATTTTATGTATGAAGTATTCCTTGATGATGGCACGTTATTGATTGCTCGAAGAATCGAACTTTCATATAACTCTATGTGTGGTGCTTAATAATTGAGGAAGACAGTGCGTCACATGATCAAGGATTATACCACTAGCTAGATTATTGGCAACTCCCTTTTAATTTTGTTACTGCAAATTTTTAAAAAAAATCCTATCATGCACTATTGGGTTATGTCATATTTTATATGTGATAGAAATTATTGTTTAGTTATTTCTTCTTTAAAAAATATATAAAAAACCAAAAAACAAAGATTTGCGTTCATCAACACCCGCGAACGCATTTTATTAACAAAAAAAACTTAGGAAAGCTTTAAAAAATTTTAAAATTTTAGTGACGTTTAAGATGCTAAAAGGTGCCTTAAGGTGGCCAAATGTATTAAAAAAGATAAAACACGACAGTTTACAACAGTTCTATTGAATAGCAAATAAGAAGCATTGCAATATTTAAAAAAAACAAATTTTGTTTAAAACATTGTTTTTTTAAAAAAAAACAATTTGTTTTAAACACTGTTTTAAACAGTGTTTAAAACAAAAGTGTTTAGAACAAACCAACTCTGCACTGAACACATAGTCGTTATAGGCCCAGTTATCTGAATAATAATGTAATTAGAATAAACATGTGATACATCTTTGATGAACTTTCAAACTTTCTTTTTCACATTTTAGAAACAATTCTGAATGCCAGTATCATTGCAGCTGAATAGTATTTTGATTTAAATTTTTGCCAGCTAAATGCTTAATCTCTTCGTTTCGTTAGCGGTTTTGATTTTCGGCTTACATTGCGAGATCGTATACGCATATTTGTTTTAACATAGAAAACCGTACACCTAAATCGGTTAATGTGTAATGTTGGATAAACTTTTGCTCAGTTGTTGGCAGGTGATTGTGGATGCTTAGAAGTTACAATAAGTCATTATTTTTTTATGAAACTTTTTTGTGAAACTTTTACAACCGCGTTTGCATCAGTTTAGATTGCAGAGTGAGACCGATGTGACGAAAGATTGTCAATCGCCACTTTAATCACGTTAAAAAATATATTTTCTATAGGATAGCACAACATGTTCCAACTTTACTAAAGATTTTTTTTATGTTTATGTTTTAAGCCGACACAAACAACTAAGTTCAACGCCACTTAACCTAATTTAGTTAACGAAAAAAATATAAACGTTGGCCAAAATCGGGTTAATCGAATGACATTAAACCCAATATCCTCCAATATACTAGGATTGTTTAAAACGTTTAATAAAGTTAAATTATCCTACACATTTTGTTATTGGTTAAAGAGAAGATAAAACAAAGAAAGACAGTTTTTTTGCTGTTGTAAGGTTCTTTTTTAAACATTTTTTCATTCGCCTACATATTAAAGTGGTACTTTATTACTGTGATTTGCGGCCGTAAAGGGTCACTTTTTTACCATATATTTTGTTGTCATAGTTACGTCCAAAAAAGTAAAAAACATTTGTATTTGTTTAAATTTTATATAAAAAATAGAAATTTTTATCAAAGCAACCTTTAAATTCAAAATCTCACAATCCAATTAAAATTATTGTTATTATTTTGTTGTCATAGTTATACAATTATTTTGAAAAAAATAACAAATATTTTGTCAAAGGTTACTCGTTCAACATATTTTCATTTCAAAATTTATGCAAAATTATAACTTGATTTAGAATAAACAATTTTTTTAAAAATATTTTGCTAGCGGCTATAAAAAAATAGTATATGACGCACGGACGTAAGCTATTTTGGACTTAATGAAAGAATTGTCTTTCAGACATCAAATTTTTGCTTTAATTGGTTAAGGAACGGGAACAATTTTTTATCGTATGACAACATTTTTGATTGTACGACAAAAAAAATTATCTTAAATATTGTTCTATTTTTTGTGTCAGATATAAAAACAATATAAACCTAAAGATTGTCAAAAATTCGAAAAAGCCATGGTTCATATAAAAGAATTGTCTTTCAGACATCAAATTTTTGCTTTAATTGGTAAGGAATGGGAACAATTTTTTATCGTATGACAACATTTTTGATTGTACGACAAAAAATAATATCTTAAACATTGTTCTATTTTTTGTGTCAGATATAAAAACATAACCTAGAAAATTTTACTTTCCAGTTGCATTTGAGAAAAATGAATTCTAAAAGTAAGTTCTAACGATAGTTTATGAAAATTAAATTAATTTCTTTATTAATACATAAATTAATTCATTAAAATTTGGCAAAATTTTTTTTAATGGGATTATCGTCTAAATTCATTTGTATTAATAATCAAATTAATTTAATTGTAAATAAATTGAAAAATTATTGTAAATTATTTTAATTGTATCGTCTAAATTCATTTGTATTAATAATCAAATTAATTTAATTGTAAATAATTATCTAAAAATCGTACTTTAAAAATTCTTTTTTCGCATATGCAAGGGACAAGCAATTTTTTCTAGGTTATGTTTTTATACCTTACACAAAAAATAAAACAATGTTTAAGATATTTTTTGTCGTACGATCGAAATTTTTGTCGTACGATAAAAAATTGTTACCGCGCCTTAACCAATTAAGAGCGAAAGTTTTACGTCTGAAAGACAATTCTTTTATATGTTATCATTGCGCTAAATCTTGCTTAAAGCCGCAATTAGACTATTGCAGAACTCTGCAATATTTCTGCAATAGTCGTGCAATGGTAGTGTGTATAATATTCATTGCAGAAAAGGCAACTCATTCAGTCATTGCAATGTTTTGCAATGAGTTCATTGCCAAACTTTTCTGCAATGAATATTTTACACACCACCATTGCACGACTATTGCAGAGTTCTGCAATAGTCTAATTGCGGCTTAACTGTGCATTGTCAAACGCAAAAATCAACAAAAAAAATGTAGTGGGTACCAAATGAAATTTTATATTATTGAAAAATGGCGGTATAAATAAACAAATTAAAACATGGATTTGTATTTTTATGCTTATTAAACGCTGTAGAAAAAAATATAGCTCGTGATACAAACTACCATTGTCAAACTACTTATCAAATGATTGCGAAAAGTTTCATTTCAATGAAAAAGGCGGGCGAGTTCAAATAAAGTTTCACTTCTGTCGTGGCTCAGTACCCAGTACGCACTTCCATTTTTTATTTGATTTCAGTTTTAGTATTTTTTTTAAAGTTTTAGTTTACTTGCTTACAAAAGTCTTAATTAATCCAACAGTCTATTAAAGTTTCAGTTTGATAATTATAGTTTTCGAAAAAGATTCCTAAATAGATTCGAATAGTGATACTGAGCAGTGCAGGTTCGAATCCAAACATGCGAAACACGATTAGAGAACGGCTAAACAAACATAACGAACATTGAACGAACTGAAAAAAGTTTATTCAGAGAAAATCAAAACAAGTTTTTGAATTGAAAAATTCAAAAAAAAAATTTATTAATATAAATCAGTTCACAAAATTATTATTGAAAACTCAAATCTATTCAAAGTTTCAGTCTAGTGAATCATAATTCTAAACAAATTAATTAAGAAATCATTTCTATAGAATTATAACTTGCTAGGTTTTTTGTTAACTCCCGACGATGACATAATAAGTCGAAATCAATTGAGCGGTTTATTACATATAAAATAATATAATAAATAAAAATATCAAAATTTGAAACAACAACAAGTGTTTAATTAATCTACATATAATTCACTAGGCTGAAACTTTGAATAGGCTTAAATTTTTAATATTTTTTTAAATAATTAATTACAATAAAAATTTATTAAGTATTTAAATACAAATAAAACAAAGAGTTTAAATAAGAAAAAAATGTCGGTCTGGATCCGTTCGGGATGTGTGATGAAAGCCTGATTTAAAAAACTCTTAGAATCGATCACTGAATTGTAAGTTCATTATCATATCATTAAGTTTATTTATAATTAATGTTGATTTTCTTGGGATTATATCATTAAGTGTTGCAAGTGAATATTATTCATCTATATGTTTGCCTATATAAATTGTGTAGTTTTACTGATAATGAGTGATAATTTTTGAAAAGCCACTTCACCCAATTTGTTAGGGTTTGTTCTTTTTAAAATTAAAAACGGAACCTTTATATTGAGACTGTGGTGTCCGTCCCGAATTCTATATAATCCATTTCCTTGCAAACGTTTACTTTGCTAGAGTTATAAAATATGTCTGGACAAATAGCCTTCCGTAAATAAACAAGAAATACAAATGTTTGTTTTTATTACAATACATATTAGGAACCTAAAAAAGGAGATGGTAAACAAAATTTTTTCCTATCCTGCCTTTTCTAAATTTGTTGTCGTCCAGTCTTCGACCTATTTTTAAAAATATGAATTTTTATCACAAAAAAACTATAGGAGAATTTACTCAAAAAAAACATTTTTCAACCACTTTATCTGGGAAGCACGGGCAACGCCGTGTGGGTACCTTCTAGTAATTAATAATTATTAGTTTTTTAAATAATATTTTTTTTGAATAATATTTTTTTTTTCTTTTTGGATAATATTTTTTTTTTATTTTTTTGACTAAGAAAACTAAGAAAAATCGACGATTATACGTTCTTATACTTTTTGAATAATAATTTTTTTTTTGAATAATATTTTTTTTTATTTATTTTTTGAATAATATGTTTTTTTTTTGCTTTTTTTTTTTGTATTATATTTTTTTTTTGAATAATAGTTTTTTTTTTGAATAATATTTTTTTTTTATTTTTTTTTTTTTTGAATAATATTTTGGTTTTTTTAGTTATTTTTTTTAATGTGTCCTATCTGTCTGTCTGTGTGCGTGTGTGCGAGCGAATGGCCAAAGAAGTATAACTTCCACCGTCTGGTCTGACGCAGACCCTACTTTTTTTAATGTCATTTAATTTAACTTATTTTATTAGTAAAATATAAAAAGTTTGAAAAAAAAGTAATAGTATCATTTTGCAGTCAGCAAAAGCCATTAAGCAAATGTCTCTAAAGCTATAGATAAATTAACATATTAAATGTATGCTAAAATTAAAACACATTGACAGACAAATAATAATTAAATAATTTTTATAAATGTAGATGGCAAAAGATTAGGGTTAGAAAAAATAGGGTCTGCGTCGGACCAGACGGTGGAAGTTATACTTCTTTGGGCATTCGCTCGCACACATGCACACAGACAGACAGATAGGATACATTAAAAAAAATAACTAAAAAAAAACCAAAATATTATTCAAAAAAAAAATGTTATTCAATATTGTTCAAAAGAAAAATATATTATACAAAAAAAAAAATATTATTCAAAAAAAAATATATAAAGAAACATATTATTCAAAAAATAAATAAAAAAAATATATTATTCAAAAAAAAAAATTTGTTATTTAAAAAGTATAAGAACGTATAATTATTAAATACTAGAAGGTACACCCGCACGGCGATGCCTACCCATACAACTATGTACAACTGGTCCAGTAATGGTCCATTACTGGCAGCCAGTAATGCAGCAATGGGCGAGTACTGGCAACCACGACTGGGCCATTAACACAATTTTACTGGATGATAACTTCGGACAATAAATTGTTGCCATTCTTGGGCCAAATACTGGCAACCATGACTGGGCCGTTAAAAAAATATACATTATTATCATATGTAAATTTAAATAAATTAAATGCAAACTAATTTAAAATAAAATAAAAATGACGGAAAAAATTCAAAACTCCCCATACAACTGCTTCAGTTGCAAGAATGGCTGAGTAATGGGAAACACCGCACTGACTCCGCCATTAAAAAAATATGAAATAATATTTTTTATTCATAAATTTAAATAAATTATTTACAAAATAATTAAAATAAAATAGAAATGAAAATAAATTAAAACATATACCAACCTTTTCTATATTACCATAGTCTTTCAACCGACAAGGCGATAACTAAACTATATGTGAAATTTTTCAAACTATGTATTTCTAAAAGGGATAATGCTCTAGTGAAATTTAAAAAAATGACATAGATCGGCAAATTCATGGCTACAGTACTGGCCCGATAACAATAGCCAAGCAATATTTACCATTCATGGGCCAGTGCTTGGCCATTTGAAGGTAACAATATACTGGCTATTTTCTGTAAACCATAGATCGGCCGATGACTGGTTCTAGTATTGGCCCAGTAACAATAACCAAGTACTGTTAACCATTAATGGACCAGTGCTTGGCCGTATGTCAATGTCTGGCAAAACCTACTTGGGTACCGTCCAACTTTTTACTGTTACCATATTGACCAAAGCTTCATCAAAATAGCTTGAAAACATGTATGTAAAATTTGAGAATTTTTTTCATTACTTGATTTTGAAACTTTGAAAGCAACTTCCTTGTAGATGGCAAAGTCATCTTCCCGTGTAATTAGCATAAGCTATTTATGTGACTAACGGTGATGGGTATAAAAGTAAAGTGTTTGATCTGATAAAGTTATCCGTTTCATTCAAATTGAAAATTGTTCTCATAACGGTTTCAGAAACAAGTTTCTGCTCAATAAATTATTCATATTCTATCAAACAAAGCATCAGGCTATCATGCATTTGTTTAGGTGGTAAGCATAAAGCACAAAGAAAGGACGTATTCCGGTATTCAAAAACATATGTCGGGATTGAACGCGAAACCATCAAGTCATAGAAGGCCAATGCAAAAATACTTGCAATTGAAGTTATTTTTTGGAAAATTAATTCAAATAATGTAATTGCCAAGAAAACCATCATACTTCAACATATAACTTATCTTAATACTCCTAATAACTTTCAATTCGCCATTTTGACCACGTCTGTTACAGTACAGAAATATCAAGCTACAAAGAAAATAGTTTCCACTTTTAATTTTTGATATATTTGTACTGTAGTGGGCGTGGTCAAGATGGGAGATGATAAACTTTATCAAGTAAATAATACACGACGTAGTACACAAAAGTAGTACACAAAATAAAAAATGCGATTTTCAAAATATTAGCATTTTTTAATTAACCATTATTTTTCAAAAATGGCGAAGTAACTTTTGAGGCATACTACATATAAATTTAATGAGTTGTTTTCAAGAGATGCTATATCCACCATAATAAAGTTATATTTATGGATCTTATTTTTTGGTCTAATACTCATAACTGTTCACCATATTTTAAGTAACATGCTTTTGTACTAAATATAACTCACATGGCAAAAAACGTATGTATTGCTAAAACTTGGACTGTATTCTAAACGACGACTAAATTGTACTAAACTACTAAATCTAAATTTAATTTTACAAAATTACCGAATTTAATTTAAATTAATATAATCAAGTTATCAGATATTGTTTAACGTATGAATTTCATCCAAATTATTTAGAAAAAAAATGTCGATTTAGTCAAATAAAATAGTTGACTAAATTGATTTAGCACGTTTAGTACAATTTAGCATCAATTAGAATACAGCCTTAGTAGTTTTTTTGGTCTACACTTTATATTGCGAACCTTATCAGAAATCGTATTTAATCGGACTTCAATTTTCTCTCAACAACCTTGATTTTGGTATCTTGGTGTAACAGGGGCGCACACAAGGGGGGGGGGGGGTGGTTTCGGGTCCGGACCCCCTAACCGATTATTTTTAAGCATGTTTTTTAATCTGAAATTAGGAATTGTTTAGTGTAGCCATAATAAATTAAAGATTAACGTCTTTAAATATCAGAAGATACGATGCTAAGTACGGAACTAAGGTTATGAGAACTGATCAATTTGTTGAAGATTTTTTAACACTTATTTTAAAGTTTCAAGGATTAAAATTATCAGGGAAGACCCACGCCGGTAAGGCCTTTCAGAGATGTGAAAAAATCACTTTGAAAAGCGATAGTTCTACATCATGACACTCGAACAGTAAAAGATGGTCTTGCTATTGATGCTCTGGTGTAACGTGTTAAGTTTGCAGGCTCAGGCAAAATCGATTTAATCCAGACAGAGGCTCATCTATATATATAATACACACAAAAATGAAAAAGCGTAGCCATACCATAGAAAAGACGACTGAAGGGTATACGGTAGGGAAATTTCTATTTAGTATTTTATTTTTATATTTTCTCTTCAAATTTCAATTTAGTTTATGCTTTGCTTTTGGAGTGGATAGACGTATTATTTTAGATTTAATTTATTTCAGGCTTAAAAAATATTTGTTTTAAAACAGCAGTGTTTAAATTCATTTTTCACTTTCTTTTTTTCGGAAAATTAAAAATGAAATTCATGCATAGGGAAAGCTTTAAAAACAAAATTATTTTAAGTTTCCTTCCTTCTGCATCTTAACTTTTATTTTAGTCATAATTTTCTTTGTTTTTAAATATTTTCTATTGATTAGAAATTAAAGAAATAATTCATAAAATTGATTTGTTCTTTCTTTGCAAAACAAGATAAGCAGGCTACAGACCTTCAATCAATTTGTCAATCAATTGAAAACGAAAATAAACGAAATAAAATTTAGGGGATTTTTACACTAAATTATATTTCGTTTATTTTCGTTTTCGAATTGATTGACAAATTGATTGTAGGTCTGTAGCCTGCTATAGAGAAATATTTCATAATAGCCGTGTTTGATTTGACTGAAACAACTGAATTATCTGAAAAGAATATATTAAGCATAACATGTATAATGTATTTTAGCTAGAACATAAAAAACGTTTCGTTGTCACTTGTCATTGTCGATGTAGTGGGTTGTGAGAAAGGTTCGGGGTTCAACGCGGACCCTATATTTATTTTTTATTGTTTTTGTCTATTTTTTATAGAACATTAAAATTATTCCTTTTTATTCCTAAAAACTCCACTTGCGGCATTTAAATTTTTCGATAAAGTAGTGTTTTAAAATTATTGCTATAATGCCTTTTAGCCGTTTCGTTCAAATTTATATCGTTTCGATATTAATAAGAAAATTAATTATTTATATGACAGATAGTGCTAAAACTCATAATATTTGTTTTCTAGCATTATTTTTGCATAGTTTCATTTTCTGTAAATAAAATAAGGAAAAACAAAAGGTGCTATTTCAGTATTTTCTTATTATTATTATTTACAACCATTTGTGATTGATCGTATAAAAATTTATAGTATGTACACCTCACGCTGGTTTTTATAGAATTATAGTTAAGCTGAAGGTACACACAGAATAGATTAGAAGAAATTGGATTATGATGGATAGCACTTAGTAGTTGTATCAAAGCCGGATGAAAAGAGAAAGAGTGTATTGGCGTGTGTGGGGAGGGGGGGCGTGGTATAGAAAATGTTTCAAAAATTACTGTAGGAATACTATCTGGCCCAGATGCCTTATTAGTATTAATTTGTAAAAGCATTTTCCAAATTATATATTTACGAAAAATGATATTGACGGTCGTTTAATCGTCACTGACACAGCAAGAAAAGCCACATTGTACGCGGAACCCTTTGCTTTGAACTCGATCGTTTTGGAAACACCTAGAGAAATACGCCAAATCCAGTCGTCAGGAGTATAAAAGATCTTGATTTTAAAACTAAAATTGTCGAAAAAATCTTAAGAGGGTTAAATCTCAACAAAGCCTTCGGTCTGGACAACATTCCTCCTATTATTCTAAAAACATTTTCAAAATAACTTTTATTTACTCTTTACATAATTTTCTATAAATTTTATAAATCTGATATTTTCCCTTCGTGCTTGTCAGCCAATGTCTAGCCCGTCGCAAAAAAAAAACGAACAAATTGCACTTTGTAGCCCCACGTTGGAACAGCATACTTGATAAAGCTGGAGAAACGTACGTTATCGCATTAAACATCTCAAAAGCATTTGATCGAATCTGGCATGCCAACCTGATCAACAAGCTCGGTGCGTAGGATTTCACCCCACAGTCCTGAGGCTGATTAAAAATCTTCTTACCGGCCGATACATTTCGGTATCCATCGATAACTTTCCTTCTGAGTCTAAATTAATTAACGCTGGTGTACTCCTCAGTAACGCTCAGCTTTATTCCTTACTCTAGTTTTAATTTATATCAACGAACTCTAGAAATTCACCAGTAATCCGATAAATAGTTTTGCAAATGATAGTACACTGCAAAAACGAATAAAGTCTGGGAAATGCTGCTATAAATGTAAACGAGAACCTAAAAACAGTCGATTGGGGTGACAAAAATTTAGTCGATTTTAATTCCACCAAAATGCAGCTATTAATTGTTTCCAGATCAAAGAGTTCGCCAATGATATTTCAATTAGTATGTGTGACGATCAAATAGACGAATGTGAAAGCGTTCGTCTATTGGGAGTCACAATTTACAATGACCTACTCTGGAACGATCATATAATGACAATTGAAAACAATCCGTCAGAAAACTCGGCCTCCTCGATAGATGTAAAACCTTTTTCACTCCGTATCAATTACTCCACATTTATAAGTCCAATATTCGTCCTAGGTATGGAGCATTGTTGTCAAGTTTGGGGCGATGCACATGTTTCCATCATGGCTCTTTCTGACTCTGTACAAGCGCGTGCTATGCGAATTGTTGTTTATCGAAATTTAACAACAAATCTTGACTCCCTACAACACGGTCGTACAACAGTTGCTGATCTCGTTGTTTTTTATAAATATCGTCACCAGAAGTGCTCGAACGAAATCAGATCCATTATTACTCAAACATATTCTTTCCCCCCGTTTTACTCGCCAATCGGTTTGTGAAAACAGTCAAACTATTGCGATTACTCACTATTATAGTGACGGAACGCAGTGGGATTTCTTTGTCTGTACATTGCATAAATGGAATGCTTTGCACGAATCAATAGTCTGGGGGACGTCCAATCCACGAAAGTTTAGAAAAAGCATGCGTCAATACCTCAGAACGCTTTCTGTTGTGGAACCTAGGCCCTAGAAGGTTTTCTATGTGATGATGTGACACATATTGTTATTCCTATAACACAACACTTTTTATTAAAAAAAAATTTTTTGGACCCACCCCTAAAATTTTTTCTGTGTGCGCGCCTGTGGAGTAATACATTTTCGTCACACAAGCTTTCTCCACCCCGACAACTCTTTTAAATATTTCATCATATCAAACATAAGGTGTTAACTAATAAAATGTAAATAAGGTTTTTAAATTAAATTATTGTAATACGATCTTATTTATTTCTAATGCATTCTTCATTTGTATACTTTAATTTTTTCTTCTTAAATTGAAAAATCCAAAAACGAAATCCGTAAAGAAAACATTCCTTTTTGTTTTTTGGTTTTAGATTTATTTTGTTGACAATATTTATTAGATATTATGTGTTGAATCTGTCGTGGCCATTCTAATTAATGTTAAAAAAATATTTATAAAAAAAAATACATCTACAAAAATAAAAATATAAAATGTCCATAAATTATAAAAAACAAAAAAAAATGTAATTTTATTTATAATAAACTATTATAGTGGAGTTTTAGTTTTGATTACCTAAGACATTGGCTTAAGAGGTTGAATGAATTTGATATTTAAAATTTTAATTCTTTAGATTTATAAATAGAAACAAAGTCATAAACACTGATTAAAATTGATAGTATTCACTTTATTTAGATTTAAAAGAAACAAATTTAACCTGTCAAATCGGTAACAGTTGTGTTTAGTAGAACAAAAAAACTCGTTGGTATCGGGACTGAAAAATTTTTGCTTGATTTCATATCCGCGTGTCATCATCATCGTAGTAGTTTATACAACCTTACTTAAAAGTGTGTGGTTAAACGCAAACTCCGATGAAGCGAAAGAAAGAACAACTATCATCATCATCAATTTATTATATATCAAGTTTTAATGTAAGATTTAAGATTGTAATCAAAAATTGAAGGAATGTGAAAAACAATTTATTATATGTCATTTGATGGATTGGTAGTATAATGATATTTAATGTTGTTCAAAAGATAAATCTTTAACCATTAAAAGATATATTGATATTTTTAAGTTTTAATTAAGCTTTAATTAATCGTACGTAGCTTTAATTAATGTACTTTTTATCAAAAATAGCGATCAAAACATTTATCGCGGCTTTGTCACTTTTAAAACTACTAAAACAAGTTTTTTTTTGCTTTTGTGCTAAATTAATCGCTACAATCAAATACTGACGGGGGTTTGAAAATTTAAATTATCATACCATCGACTTCAGAAAGTTTAAAAGATTTATTTAAAGTTTGAAAGTTATAATCGAGCAGAGTTCAGTGGAAAATGTGCATGAGTTCAATTCCTGTACCAAACCTGTTATGTCAATCAAAAAGGCATCGCATTTATTTCAGACTATATATGTCAAATAAACTACCGAACTAGAAAATGTAGGACATTGATGTCAACTATGGTCTATGATGTAAAAAAATTATCCGTCTCTCTTTGCCTTTCTCTTGACTTCGTGAAAAATTACTACTTAACAATTATCGTGCCATCTCTACAGTTTTGTATCCATATATAATTTTAAAAGTTTTCAAAGTTTAATAAGTTTCATCTCTTCTAGCAGAATAAATTCTCCTATAATTGTCTAATTTTTAACGTTACGCTAGTGTTTTTTTTTCTCAGAATACAATATCTTACCTTACCAATATTCTTACTTATGCGAGACCTTATTTTGAAGTCCTATACCCAATACTACAGTTGAATAAGATCCATTATGGTAAGTAGGGTAGTATAACAGGTACAATATTCCTTAAGAAATAAAGCTATCGTACGAATCTTTCTGCTATCCAGTTTTACAAACTCAATTGTTTCTAGTACTTCAACCAGGGCTGCGGAGTCGGAGTCATGACGAATTTTCAAGTAACTGCAGTCGGAGTCGGAAAAATAATCAAAAAATTGGTCGACTCCGACTCCTATTTGAAAATTATTTTCTTTTTTTTTTGTTTTTGTTTTCTTCGGTATACTTTATTTAGTTTTCTTCTACGCATAAAACAGAATTATAAATTATTTTATTAGTATTCATTACGTCAGTGTTGCCTCGCAGTCGCTCACTCTAGTGAACTGACGGTAATTTTTGAATTATTCCAGACTCTAAACCGGCCTTACTTTTGAGCCTATATATCATCACTTGTCTAATTAATGTCTTATATATCTTGAGTTTTGTGTTAGTTGAAATATACGGTGATTTAAGAAGAGGTTTAATCGAGCCGTTGTTTCAGTCAAGCTTTGATTACAAATATTAAAAGGATTCAACTTCATTGATTCCTTTTTCGCTGCACATCAAATCTTTTTCCTCAACCGCTCTTGAAAAAATCACATGTTAAATTTTACCATAATTTTTTGCGGACCAAATTAGCTATCGCCGTCTCAAGCGACTTGAAATCTCACTTCTTAAAGATCCAATTCTGCCAAGGATGACAGTATCGTCAGCGTAGGAATCATATGGACTGATTTCAATGGCAAGACATTGTTGTTGGTAGTATTGTTTTGCTGCACACATACTCCAAGGCCTTAAAAGTGTAGAGAAAATAGCATCATCCTGTCTCTAGCCGGAGTCAACTTTAAAAAAACTTTGCTACTTTGTGTTTTATTTGTGCACAGGTCTGGTAGGTACATAGTACATAGTAAATGGTCCGGTACACTGCAATAGGTTTGCTATAGCTCAGGTAAAATTGATTTTATCTCTGCGAAAGTTCGTTCATCCATAATGTATTTGTAGAAAATTGTCAGATCAGCAATATTTCGTCTGTACTATAAAGAATCAAGCTCATTCGTAAGCGTTGATCTGCCAATCAGTTTAACAGCTCTGCGCTGAACAGAATCAAGACACTTCAAACTACTAAAATATACTTCACCCAATATGTGAGAAAAGTACTCCATGCAGGGACGTATAAATGATTTGTATATAAATAGAAACTGTTCACTATTAAAAAATTTACGACATCATCCCAAAAAGCTCAATTTTTGAACAGCGGTCTTAGCTAGATTAAAAATATGAGAATTCCATTTCAAATTATTATCAATTTCTACTCCTAGAAGTCTTACAGATTCTATATGTAGATTTTTTTTGGAAAAACACCAATCGATTTGCTCAGTTTGTTTAATATTAATTTTTATTCATTAAAAATTCCAAATATTTCGTCTACAATACGTAGACATCTTCAGTGGATAAATAAAAATAAACTAGAACAAACAATTAAAATTTAAAAAATTATTTTAAAAAAAATTATAACTATTTAGGAAATAAAATTTTTTTTTACTTTAATCTAGTGCATTGCACTTTCGTTGGAATAAAAAACAATATGATACATCATAAAAAACCGATACATCATACAAACAACCAGAATTAACCAAAAAAAAATTATTACACTTTTTAAAACTTAATAAACAAGTGAACATTACCATTATAAATTAAAAGTAAGACTAAAAATTAAAATTAAAATAAATATTCAAAGCCCATAAAAAAAAACGGTCTGGTCAGCTGTTTTTGTTGATATCCAAAATAAAATTATACCCGTTAGATAAGTAGCAGCTATCTGTTTGAAAATTCAAAGTGTTGTTGTCTCTTTTGATGCAAATCATTTCTTTAACTAATAATTTATTTTGGTTTTTTTCCCTTTTCAAGATCATAGTATCGTCCCATTTTGGATGGTGACCTGACTCTAGGACATGTTGGCATAAAGCACTATGACTACCATTGTTAGTATCAACTGCGTGTTTATGTTGATAAACCCTCTTTTTTAGGCATTGGATGGTTTTGCCAATATAAGATTGATTGCATTCACATTCTATTTTGTAAACAACATATGATTGTAGTTCATGTTGTTTACAAAATAGAATGTGAATGCAATCAATCTTATATTGGCAAAACCATCCAATGCCTAAAAAAGAGGGTTTATCAACATAAACACGCAGTTGATACTAACAATGGTAGTCATAGTGCTTTATGCCAACATGTCCTAGAGTCAGGTCACCATCCAAAATGGGACGATACTATGATCTTGAAAAGGGAAAAAAACCAAAATAAATTATTAGTTAAAGAAATGATTTGCATCAAAAGAGACAACAACACTTTGAATTTTCAAACAGATAGCTGCTACTTATCTAACGGGTATAATTTTATTTTGGATATCAACAAAAACAGCTGACCAGACCAGACGGTTTTTTTTTTATGGGCTTTGAATATTTATTTTAATTTTAATTTTTAGTCTTACTTTTAATTTATAATGGTAATGTTCACTTGTTTATTAAGTTTTAAAAAGTGTAATAATTTTTACTTCACCACAATTTTAAATTGTGTGAAGTAATGCAATCTATCGTGAAAAAAAAAAATCTTACATACCCCAAATTTTGTTTTTTCTTTTGTTTTGGACCATCCTCTATCCAAATAGCCAATAAAAATTTTGGTGTACGTCTGTGTGTGGGTGGGTGGGTGGGTGGGTGGGTGGGTGGGTGGGTGAGTTTTCTGCATAGGATCTTGATGAAACTTTGGCAAATGATACAGGTTCACTTGAAAATAGAAGATCTGGATTCATTTTAAATTTGGACAAAATGGCGGGGGGTCTCCCGAACACCTCTAAGTTTAAATCTTGAATAACTTCTGATCTCGAGCTATGATCTTATTGAAACTTAGAATATAAGGTTTTAATACTGTTTCCAATATTTCAACATACCAACTTCCGGTTTGTCACTTCCGGTTAAAAAGTTTTTTTTTCAGGTGTTTATCCCTACTGTAGCCTACAATTACCGATCGATTTTCATGAAACGTTGCGAAAAGCTTTTAAATAACATGAGAAAGATTTTATCAGCTTTTGGAGCACATTGGATAAAGGGTTGGGGGGTCCACCATACAACAGGTGGTTTTTTCCACAAAGTTTTTATGTTTGTTGGGAGCATAAAACATTCATTCGTGAATGAATTTTGATGATACTTTGGAAAAAGATGCAAACATGTATGACAAAGAACTGATTAGTTTTTGAGCGATAGTGAACAAAGTGGTGGGGGGTCCCTGGAGCACCTGTTTTTTTGAAAGCTCTATAACTTCTGTACCTGATACGCGAATTGGATGAAACTTGGTACATGAGTATGTAGTACGGTTTAAAATAGTTCTGCATCCCAACTTCCGGTTTTTCACTTCCGGTAAAAAAAATTTTTTTGTACTTTTTTGAAGTTTTTTCAGTGTCTTTATGCACACTACAGCCTACAATAATGAAGTGATTATAATGAAACTTATGGAATAGGGTTCCAATTAGTGTGAAAAGATAATTATCATGTTTTGGGACACATTGATCAAAGTGGTGGGGGGTCTACCATACAAATGCTGACTTTTCACACTTTGTTTTTTAAGTTTGTTGGGAGCATACAGACTTCATTCATTATTCAATTTTAATGAAACTTTGGCAAATGATGGAGACTTAAGTAACAAAGAACTGATTAGTTTTTGGATAATATTGGAATAAGTGGTGGGGGTCCTCCCGAACACCTGTTTAATGTGTCACACTTTTTTCAATGTTTGTTGGGAGCACACAGCATTCGTTCGTTATCGAATTTTGATGACACTTTGGAAAAAGATGCAAACATGTATGGCAAAGAACTGATTAGTTTTTGAGCGATAGTGAACAAAGTGGTGGGGGGTCCCTGGAGCACCTGTTTTTTTGAAAGCTCTATAACTTCTGTACGTGATAAGCGAATTGGATGAAACTTGGTACATGAGTATGTAGTACGGTTTAAAATAGTTCTGCATCCCAACTTCCGGTTTTTCACTTCCGGTAAAAAAAAATTTTTTGTACTTTTTTGAAGTTTTTTCAGTGTCTTTATGCACACTACAGCCTACAATAATGAAGTGATTATGATGAAACTTGTGGAATAGGGTTCCAATTAGTGTGAAAAAATAATTATTATGTTTTAGGACACATTGATCAAAGTGGTGGGGGGTCTACCATACAAATGCTGACTTTTCACACTTTGTTTTTTAAGTTTGTTGGGAGCATACAGACTTCATTCATTATTCAATTTTAATGACACTTTGGCAAATGATGGAGACTTAAGTAACAAAGAACTGATTAGTTTTTGGATAATATTGGAATAAGTGGTGGGGGTCCTCCCGAACACCTGTTTAATGTGTCAGACTTTTTTCAATGTTTGTTGGGAGCACACAGCATTCGTTCGTGAACGAATTTTGATGACACTTTGGAAAAAGATGCAAACATGTATGGCAAAGAACTGATTAGTTTTTGAGCGAAAGTGAACAAAGTGGTGGGGGGTCCCTGGAGCACCTGTTTTTTTGAAAGCTCAATAACATCTGTACCTGATTATCGAATTGGATGAAACTTTGTACATAAGCATTTAGTATGATTTACAAAAATTCTGCATCCCAACTTCCGGTGTTTTGCTTCCGGTAAAAAAAAATTTTTTTTACTTGTTGGCAGTTTTTTCAGTATCTTTATGCACACTACAGCCTACAATAATGAAGTGATTATGATGAAACTTATGGAAAAATTTCAATTAGTGTAAGAAGATAATTATCATCTTTTGGGACACATTGATCAAAGTGGCGGGGATCTACCATACAACTGCTGACTTTTTACACTTGGTTTTTAAAGTTTGTTGGGAGCATACAGATTTCATTCATTAATCAATTTTAATGGCACTTTGAAAAAAGATAAAGACTTTATTGACAAAGAATTGACTAGTTTTTGGACAATATTGGGATAAGTGGTGGGGTCCTCCCGAACACCTGTTTATTGTTTCAATGTTTGTTGGAAACATACAACATTCGTTCGTTAAGTAATTTTGATTACACTTTGCAAAAAGATGCAAATATGTATGGCAAGGAACTGATTAGTTTTTTTAGCGATAGTGAACAAAGTGGTGGGGTGTCCTCCAAGCACCTGTTATTTTGGAAGCTCAATAACTTCTGTACCTAAAAATCGAGTTGGATGAAATTTGGTACATACCCATTTAGTAAAGTTTACAACAGTTCTGCATCCTAACTTCCGCTTTGTCACTTCCGATAAAATTTTTTTTACTTTTTTTCGTACAACAGAATTTATGTTTGTTGGAATACTACTGCCTGCTTTAATATTTTTATTATTAGAACTACGAAGTCCATAATATTGGTTAGCTTTTAATTAAAGTATTTTATGGATATTAGCTCATTATATATCCAGAACACTATGTTTCCAGAGCTGTGGTGAAGTCAGCCTATGCATCAGCGTCGCAATATTTTTTTTTTGGTTAATTCTGGTTGTTTGTATGATGTATCGGTTTTTTATGATGTATCATATTGTTTTTTATTCCAACGAAAGTGCAATGCACTAGATTAAAGTAAAAGAAATTTTTATTTCCTAAATAGTTATAATTTTTTTTAAAATAATTTTTTAAATTTTAATTGTTTGTTCTAGTTTATTTTTATTTATCCACTGAAGATGTCTACGTATTGTAGACGAAATATTTGGAATTTTTAATGAATAAAAATTAATATTAAACAAACTGAGCAAATCGATTGGTGTTTTTCCAAAAAAAATCTACATATAGTTACATGCTATGCTCATTACTGTCAAAATTGACGTAAAATATTCAACACTAAATAAACTTACAGATTCTTTTGCTACAAGATATTTTGAGTCAAACTTTAATGGTGTGGATAATCTACAAAAATGACTGCTCGTATTGAATTCAACACTGTTAGCAACACCTCAATCGATTATTGTGTTAAGATCAGTGTTTAAGGAATCTATCAAATTCTACAGTTATTAAGCACTAACGGTGAATATAATTTGGGGTTTTCATGAGACGCATAAAGCGTGCTATCATCAGCAAAACTATGGATAGGACTAATTGTTAAATCCAACAAATCGTTGATATAAATAAGAAGAGAGTTGGTGACAAAGCAGAACTCTGAGGAACACCTGTATTAGTTGAAAAGACATCCGATGAGACACCATCCACATTAACGCGAAATTTACGCTCAGATATAAAACTCTGTAGCCAAGAAATAAGTTGCTCGTCTAAGGCGTAGCATCTCAATTTGCATATAAGATTATTGTGCCATACTTTGTCAAATGCTTTGGCAATATCAAGTGCAACACCGAAAGTTTCACCACTGTTTTCAAGTTACTTGTTCCAGATATGCGTCATATGCGACAAAGGAATGTAAATCTCGCTCTTCCTTTACGGAACCCGTATTGTCTTGAATTAAGTAGTTTCGAAAACTCTAACACGCTCATTATCTATTAAAATTTATATATTTCTCAAAACTTTTAGAAACAACCAGGATTACATTGATTTAAATCAATTGAAGAAATTTCTAAAATTTTTAAGCAAATTCAAAAAAATTTTTTTTAATAAAATATATTGCGTGTATTTCAATATGTTTCACAACAACATATAGAAACCTATTGAGAGCAAGGTCCCATCGTAACATACGTGCTAAGGTGATGATGGACGCAATTTTGCTTTTGTTTTTTTAAGTTTTTCTTAAAGAATTGAACTACTTAAACAATAAATCCTATTACATAATAAAATATGATAAAGGGTAAAAATCCAATCCAATCCAAAATTAATTTGTCTAAACAAATTTGCACGAACAAAACTAAAATTGAATTGTCAATAAGTCAGTAAGTGGCATTGGCATAGTCTATCATGTGACGCACTGTCTTCCTTAATAATAAAAGAATAGGTATATTCTTCTATATAGGCTCGTTTTTTCGAGCAAGCAATACCGTGCTATCTTGAAGGAATATTCTATAACTAACATTGAGAACACTACCATCAATCAAATACAGCTCATCCGCCAGCCTCCCTAAGATATCACCTCCGCTAGTGATATCTCACTTCAATTGACAGTGGTATGTGATATTTCACGCTAACTCTTATGACAATAGCAGGGACTGGAGTACGTGAGGTTGTTACGTCCGTAGATCAAAAATAAAAAAATTACAAATCAACAAAAACTGATCCCCCTCCATGTGGGAATTAAAAAATTTGAGCAAATTCAAAATTAATTAAAAATTCAATTTAATATAAAAATATTTTCAAATCTGGTAACATGGCTCTCAAAATTGTTAACTGATCCAACATAACTTTTGAATAGTACAGAATACAACCATGTGATTAATTGAGCTAAAAACTGACCAGTTTAAGAACAGCCATAGTTGCTTCTTCTTGCCGAAAGCATTGAATGGGAAAAGCTACTTTTTGGCATTGTCCCATATATCAGAGCTCCAGATATATTCAAGTCCTGGTTGTACAGCTACCCCAGGCACTATCAAATGTTCTTTGATTATTCTTCAAACTTAAAAGTACTCAGACAAGGATTGTCGAAATGCGAGATGCGCTCGCACCATTCATGGCAGATGACATCACTTAGTCTCTTAGAACACTAAAGCAGTAACAAAATATCTTAGTTTAGCAAGACGTTTGACAAGACACGATTTTCATGTCGCTAGACCAACAATCAGTACTTCAGTGTAAAAATCTAGTAACTAAAAACTGTTACTTTAATTTTATCTTTCCTTACCTCTCAAAAGAATACAACAAAATCTAATGATTTATATAAAGGATTTAGGACTACTTCTTCAAATGAGTGGATATAGAACAACTGCTTCAAAAATTATACAAACCACTGCTTCAGGACCACTGCGCTTAAAAAAAAATACTTTTTAAAAATCAAAAAAATCTGATTTAAATAAAAAAAAAACTGATTTAAATCAAAAAAATCAGATTTTTATGCAACCCTGGAAACAACCGATAAAATTGAAATGGGTCTGTGATTTGGACCAGTTTTACTACCCTTTTTTGTAACTGATTGTACTCTTGTAATTTCCCATATTTCGAGAAAAACTAATTTCTTATATAACAAATGAAAGATTTTAGTGAGGATTGGTGCTAGCTCCCTAGCAAATGTTTTTAGAATAATTGGAGGAATACGATCTGGCCCAGATGTTTTATTAATTAGTATTAATTTGTAAAAGAATTTTTCGAATGAAATTTTTCCGAATAGACTTTAGAAATCGGATTAAGTAAAAAATCAAAGGGTCACTTAGTGTAGAATTTTAAGAGAAATAATTACCCAGAAGGCTTTTTCTTTTGAGTCAATGACCGGCATATCTCTATCAATTAAGAGAGGTAGATAAGACTTACAAAAATCCAAAAATCTACAGTTTCAACCACTTTATAGAAATTACGTGAACCAGTTGGATGTTCAGCAAATCTAGATGCTTTTTTCTTATTAAAGAGATTTTTTCTGTATCTATTAGTTTTCTACATATATTTCTCTCATAAAGCATGTCCATCTATATATGACACATCGCTCGACCTCAATCTTGTCCCGTCATGTCCCGGTCTACTAGAAAAGTTTTTAAAACATCATATATAATATGTAGGAGAGTAGAGCAATTGTAGTAATTTTCACATAAGTGGCGTTTATCATTTTTGTAAATTGGTGTCACCGTAGCTGAATTCCAGTCTTGTGGCATAGTTTCAGTCCTTTACAGTCCTTTACAGATCATTTGAACAAGTTGGAATAATCTTGAAGATAGAGTTTCACCACCCTGTACCATCATTTCGCATATGTTATATCGTGGTCGATACCAGGTGTTTTATTACGTTTTGTAGAATTTATTGTTTCGAAATGAAATTTTCTATTATATATAAATCGGAGTCAGAGTCGGAGTCGGTGTCGAAGTCGGAGTCGGATTTAAAATTCAAAAACTTGGATTCGGAGTCGCCTAATTTTGGCACCGACTCCGCAGCCCTGACTTAAACAACTTGTGAATTAAATTAGATCCAATAAAGATCAAACTCAGTAAACATCTATAATATTGATGATTTACTTTTATGATATTTATATATCAATTAAGTTACATATCACTCAAACTCAATTTTCGATAAAGATTGGATGTTAAGATTAATAATATCTATGAGTAAAGTTTATATTTTTTTTTAACAATTTAACGCCGTGGTAAAATTTAATGTACAGACTAGAATACATACTATTTAACTAGCAGTTTTGTTAGATACATAACTTTCCTTTAGTTTCTTGCAACAAATAAAAGTGGGTGAAGAATTTAGCATAGTGAGCGTATTACATCACATATTGTATTATAATTAATTTATTATGCTTTAAAATAATTAAATTAAATGTTAGTAACTATACTTATTGCTGAATTAAAATTTAGTATTTTGAATTTGCACATGTTCTACATAAAGGGTGGGCCTTTTAAAATTTTAAATTTGAATCGGCTATAAAAAAAAACTACCTATAATTTTTTCAAATTTCTGGTTTTATTGGAAAGGTTGAACTTTGTCATTTAATAATGGAATACAATATAATTCATATGATCACGAATGGCTCGGCAGTACCTCATCCGATCAACCCAGTTTTTCAGTAAATTTTCGATTGTTTCGGGTCGAATCTATTCAATGGCAACTTCGATTTGATGTTTCAACGCTTCAATTGTCTCGGTATGCTTTGAGTAACATTTATCCTTAATGGTTCTCCACAGAAAATAATCCAAAGGGCTCAAATCACAGCTCCGAGGCGGGCAATTGACATCACAATTTCGGCTGTGCGTAAAATATCGATGGTTGCGTTGGCTGTTGTTTTCAAGTTTTCGAGTTTTCAAGTAAGCTTATTTGATCTCTAACTTATTTGATCGCTAATTTGTCATATATCCGAACTGATCAGCTAGAGTTCTGATTATTTATCATTCATATATTTAAAAAGAAAAATTAAAAATTATATGCTAGCATTTCTCATTACCACTTTTTAAAATCATTGCTTCTACGTCAACAAAATGTCTACGCAAAAACTTTATTTATAAGCGTGGTCTACGCAAAAACTTTATTTATAAGCCTAGCGAAGCACGCCGGGCCCTCCTAGTAATAATAAAATTTCATTTCAAACAAACAGTTAATTTTATTTTTTTTCCAAAAACTTAGGTAAAAAATAAAAAAAATTCTTTCTTTTGACACACTCGACAACATTTTTTTGACAAACTGATAATGCAATAATCTAGTTTTTGATCTCACATACCAATCCCGACCATCAAGATTTCTCCAAATTCAATGTTCCTACTCGTAATCACTAAAAATGAACGTTTTTTAAGCAAAAAATATGCAAATTTCCTTGTTTTGACACACTTGACGATTTTTTTGACACACTTCCGGTACAGTTATCGAACATATCATCCTTTCGGCTCTTACCATTGAGTGTACCTATTTTTAGAATTCAAAATTTTTCAAATCCCTTCAGCCGTTTTCTAGATTTCGACGGTTGTGACGGACGGACGGTCGGACGGACGGACGGACGGACGGCCGACAGACAGACATACATTTTTTTTTTGCTTTTTTAGAATCAGTAGGTCCTAAAACGTCGAGAAATGTCAAAAAAGTGGGGGTAAGGATTTCACTTTGAGCTCATGAATGTAATACTTAGGTCTTTCAGACCGAAGTAATTTATCAAAGACACAATTTTGTCTTTTATAAATTTACCTTTTAATTTAATTACCACTATTTAGGTGGCTGATAAATAAACATGGGATCTTGATGAAACTTTGACTTATGATCCGGGTTCACTTGAAAATAGAAGATCTGGGATTCAATTTCAATATTGAACAAAATAGCGTGGGGTCTCCCGAACACTTTTAATTTTGAATCTTCAATAAATTGTAATTTTGGATTTCGTATCGTAATGAAAGTTATTATATCTGTACCTCAGAGGTAAACTATCGTAACTGATATTCGGAAAATTTTTAATTCTTTTTTTCGGAATCTTTTTTATTGCATTTTTGAGTGGCAAAGTGTCCGATTTACACAGCTAGGTAGTGAAAACTAATTGTATATTAAAATGTATGTTAGAGGAAAATTCATTGTAACACAGTTTGCTATGTAATAATTTATAAGTGCTTCTCTGTAAAATTTTCCGAATATCAGTTACGATAGTTTACCTCTGCGGTACAAACCGGAATTTGGTATGCAGAAGTATTGGAAACAGAACTTAAATCTTATATTATAAGATTTAAGGTCTGTTTCCAATACTTCTGCATACCAAATTCCGGTTTGTCACTTCCGGTTTTTTCGATAAAAAACTTTTATTACTACATTGTTTTTAGTTTTGGGCAGCGATGTATCTTAAACATAAAACTCTATGTTCAATTACATTTCCAGTAAACTATTCGAAAACCTTCCATTTGGCGATTCGAGAAAATATTTCAAAATCACAAATTCATATTTTCTTGAAAATTCCAAAAATATTGTAAAAATTAAATAAAATCAAAAATTCAAACTTTTTTCAAACAAAATTCAAAAAATATTTCAAAAATGATTACAAAATCAAAGATTAAAACTTTTTTCAAAAACTCTAAAAATATTGCATAAATTATAACAAAATCAAAATTTTTAACTTTTTTCAAAATTATTGTAAAATCAAAAATTTAAAATTTTTCAAAATTCTAAAAATATTCCAAAAATTCTTACAAAATCAAAAATTGAAACTTTTTTCCAATTCTAAAAATTTATATAAAATTCAAAAATTCTATTTTTTTTTCAAAATTTTAAAAATATTCCAAAAAATAGAATAAAATCAAAAATTTAAACTTTTTCTAAATTTTAATAATATTCCAAAAATTCTTAAAAATTCAAAAATTTAAACTTTTTCCAAAATTCTAAAAATTATAAAAAATCAAAAATTTAAAATTTTTCAAAATTCTAAAAATATTCCAAAAATTCCTACAAAATCAAAAATTGAAACTTTTCCAAAATCCCAAAAATATTTCAAAAACTATAACAAATTCAAAAATAATAAAAATTCATATCAAACAAATGAATTTTATTTTTTCTCAAAAAATTGGGTAAAAAAAAATAAAAATCTTCCTTTGGACACACTTGACAACATTTTTTTGACAAACTTATAATGCAATAATCTAGATTTTGATCTCACATACCAATCCCGACCATCAAGATTTCTCCAAATTCAATGTTCCTACTCGTAATCACTTAAATGATAATAAATAAAAAAGTTTCATATCAAACAAATAATTAATTTCATTTTATTTTCCAAAAAATTGTGTAAAAAAATAAATAAAAATCTTTCTTTTGACACACTTGACAACATTTTTTTGACAAACTGATAATGCAATAATCTAGATTTTGATCTCACATACCAATCCCGACCATCAAGATTTCTCCAAATTCAATGTTCCTACTCGTAATCACTTAAATGAACGTTTTTTAAGCAAAAAATATGCAAATTTCCTTGTTTTGACACACTTGACGATTTTTTGACACACTACAGGTACAGTTATCGAACACATCGTCCTTTCGGCTCTTACCATTGAGTGTACCTATTTTTAGAATTCAAAATTTTTCAAATCTCTTCAGCCGTTTTCTTGATTTCGTCGGTTGTAACGGGCGGACGGACGGACGGCCGACAAACAGACATACATTTTTTTTTGCTTTTTTAGAATCATTAGGTCCTAAAACGTCGAGAAATGCCAAAAAAAGTGGGGGTAATAATTTCACGTTGAGCTCATGAATGTAATACTTAGGTCTTTCAGACCGAAGTAATTGTTTAAGTTTCCATATATAGTTGTATGAACATGTTGACAATTTTCGTGTTCTTTTATCCTTGAAAACTATACTTAAGAATAATTATGTTTAATATTTAGTAAATAATACTTTATAAACAAATTAAAATTGTTTAATTGTAGCCTATGTAAAATTATTGTAATTTGT
>OY856186.1:170508963-170623680 GCA_963693315.1 Diogma glabrata
AATAATGCCGTTGTGGTTTTTCGACCCCAAAGAATTTTTCTAGGGGGCGTCTCGGAAAATTTAGTTTTTAACGACCAGTCTAATATATATATATATTATATATATATATATATATATATATATATATATATATATATATATATATATATATATATATATATATATATATATATATATATATATATCACCTATTTTCAAGCGAAAGTGCTGTTGGTTTTTTGTAAATAAAATAGTACTGGGTGATCCGATTTTAAATCGGTTTTCAATTTTAAATAGCTCAATATTGGTGGAGTATTTTGAAATATAATTTGTTTTTTTATCCTAACTTAATCATTAAAAAAATTAATTTAAAGTTTGATAAAAGTTTTTCAATAGAAAAAAATCAAAAAAAATCAGAAAATAATAGAATTTTTAATTTTATTTCATAAATAATTGACTAAATTCTTTAATAATATTTGATTATTTGATTAATTCATTAAATTTAATTAATATTAATATAATTTAAAGTTAATATCTTATGTGACCGGCTTGTGCTGCAATCATTTCGCGCATTCTATTAGACATTGAATTTAACAAATTGATGAAATATTGGCGCCAATCAACGCCTCTCATCAATAGCAATCAGTGCGCTCTCACAATAGCATCCCAGACCTCATCATTACTATGAAACACTTGGTGTTCACTCCTAACTTTGCCTTTGATCTCTGACCCGACATTCTCAACAGGATTTATCTCTGGAGAGAGACTGAAAATACAAATTTCTACATTAATTAAATATTTAAAATTACAAGATAAAATTAATTTACCTCGGTTGATCATCCCGTGTATCGCCTATATTTTCATTAATCCATTGTTTGACAGCATTTGAAGTGTGTACCGGATGATTATCGTCAAACAATGGATTAATGAAAATATAGGCGATACACGGGATTTTGTGTTTTATCACCCGAGTGAATTAATTTTATCTTGTAATTTTAAATATTTAATTAATGTAGAAACTTGTACTTTCAGTCTCTCTCCAGACATAAATCCTGTTGAGAATGTCGGGTCAGAGATCAAAGGCAAAGTTAGGAGTAAACACCAAGTGTTTCATAGTAATGATGAGGTCGGAGATGCCATTGTGAGAGCGCACAACATGATGAGAGGCGTTGATTGGCGCCAATATTTCATCAATTTGTTAAATTCAATGTCTAATAGAATGCGCGAAATGATTGCAGCACAAGCCGGTCACATAAGATATTAACTTTAAATTATATTAATATTAATTAAATTTAATGAATTAATCAAATAATCAAATATTATTAAAGAATTTAGTCAATTATTTATGAAATAAAATTAAAAATTCTATTATTTTCTGATTTTTTTTGATTTTTTTCTATTGAAAAACTTTTATCAAACTTTAAATTAATTTGAATGATTAATTAAAACTTAAATGATTAAGTTAGGATAAAAAAACAAATTATATACCAAAATACTCCACCAATATTGAGCTATTTAAAATTGAAAACCGATTTAAAATCGGATTACCCAGTACCATTTTATTTACAAAAAACCAACAGCACTTTCGCTTGAAAATATGTGTATATATATATATATATATATATATATATATATATATATATATATATATATATATATATATATATATATATATAATATAAATTTTAAAATTTGCTTTGTTTAAATTGACCCTATTTCCAAACATTCGTATACACCTATCCCCCGTTTTACACGGTAGATACGTTCCTGATAAAAACGTGTTAATCGAAAATATAAATTTTGTATGGAAAACCGTGTTAAACAAAAAATATGGGTTTTTTGTCATTTCTTGGGCGGCAAACAGATTCGGTAAAACATAAAAGTACCAGTTTAATCACATAAGATATCGACATAACAGTTAAATTGATTTTCAAAAAGAAACATGCAACATAACCAATAAGAAATTCACAGAAAAATAAACAGTAATTATACATGCACATACTAGCATGTTGACCTAAATCAAACCTAACTTAACTTGATTCAGTTCGGTGCGACTTGGAAGTAAAATCTGTAATTAATAACTGTGCTTTCTTTTTAGCTAAATCTTGCAAACATCTTCATATTGACTTAAAAATTCCTTGAGAGTTCGCAGAAATCGGAGAGCTAGTTCAATATTCGGATCATGTAGTTGAAAGTAGTTGCATTATTTATTATCTTCTGGTATAATGGTTGCAATAAAGAAGTTTTAATTTTGGGTAGAAATACAATTTATCCATTTGTAATCTTCAAATCTTGAGGATGACATGGAGCATTATCCAGTAAAAGAAGAACCTTAAATATTATTTTGATTAAATACTATTTTATTTTTGGTACGTAAGAGTTATGAGACAAATCAATGAGCAATGTGGCTTTAATAAAAGCTTTTGTATTGGCATTCCAATAAATGGAAAAATTTGTTTATTCCTTTTTACCTGGACGTTTTGCCACCTAAGCCTTATCATTCTTTAGTATTGAAAACCTGATCAGCAGCCAAATTCTGTAATTGTGAAGCGGTGAAGTAATAAGTTTTTGAATGAACAGAAACGATGGAATTTTTAACGCTTCACCGCTTCACAGTTACAGAATTTGGCTGCAGGACAGTAAGATGTACCGGAATTAATTTCAGTCAATTTTAGAGGGTACATACTGTTGTGCTGTATCTAAATCAGTAGATGCGCTTTTTAATTTTAAATTTTTGCAAAAAATGCCCGTGTTTAAATATTTCGAACCAACCATGACTAGCAATAAAACTTAAAAGGCATTTTATTTGAGTAGATCGAGTGTAGAGTAGATGGACTGTTTCACATTCCAAAAATTTTAAAGTCTTACTAGTTATGATATTGGTACCAATTGGAGTACGTCTTTGATATTGGTCTTCAAGTCATATCATTAATTTATTTTCCATTGTTTTTATTTTTTTTTAAATAAAATGTGTTGTGTAGCACGAATTACAATATGTATCAAAACAACAAATAAAAACTTTTTACACCACGGTCACCGCAACAACATGCGTTCAACGATGTTGATGGACGCTAATTTTAATTGTTTGTGTTCTTTAAATTTTTTTGAATTGATCACTAAACAATAAATCCACCCATTTAATAAAATATGACAGACCTCAATATTTCATTATAGGATAGAATGTAAGTGTTGTATAATATCTCACGTTAACTCGTATGTCAACAGATATACTTATTTACTTACAAATTAACTATGACCATTGATACACACGCATTTTGTATCTAACTAATAACGATATACTGCTTAAAATCAACTGATTTACAAAGAGAATCTCTTACATACCTTTGCTGATTTACATCAACATGTATTTTCAAAATTTTGCTTTGAACACTCAAATGCGTTTTTTGTTACAAGTTTTTTGTTTTCTTGTTTTAATTACAACCTGTATGTATATGGTATACCAGAAGGTTTAATTAAAATAAAGTAGATATAAGTGCGTGTAATACCAAAATTTGTCTTTTTTTTGAACTTTTTTTTTTGGGAAATTTTGATTTCAAAAACCGTGTAAAGTCGAAAACGTGTTAAATGAGTGCCGTGTAAAGCGGGGGATATTTGTACATAGCTATGTTTACAACATGGATAGGTCAACAAATACCCATCATATAATAAAAAACAATTGGCTTAAAGAAACAAAACAAATTTTTTTTTAAAAAAAGTAGAAGAAATGGAAAACGCAAAGTTCAAAATGCCTTTTGTTTTCTTATGCTTTTATTGATTTTACTCTTTTTGAACGATTATTGATTTCGGTAAAAAATCTTTGAAGATTTAACACAAATATATTTATTGGTATGGTGAAGTTTATATTATATCGAGCTAAAATGAATATATTATTAGAAGGTGTTACTTGGACCGCAATTTATTTAATAAAAATATGTATAAGGTCACTTCTTAAGTGTAATGTTTTACAAAATTTGAACGTAAATAATTAGAATATTTGTTGCTAATTATTTTTCATGCTGCAGGTTAAGATAACTTTACCAAAGAAGGTAACACTGTATTCCATGGAATCTGTTACGTCATTAATACCACCCCTCGTCATAAAAATTGAATCGGTCATTTCAAAAACCTCATAAGTCACTCAATTAGAATTTTTCAGAAATCAATAAAAACTGTTTCATACACAAACAAATGAGTTTTAAAGGACTTTTTTATGTTTAATTTAGTATTTGAGTGGTGAAAAATTAAAATAGCGAATAACCTATACAATTTATTAATAAAAATAATGAAAAAAACCTGAAAAACAGTTCTTGACTTATGTTGTTTTAGCAAGAAATAGGGTTAGTGGTATAAAGTTTAATCAAAAAAATCGTAGTAATCATATTTTTTATTGCTTATTATTGAGAATTACACTTAAAAATAATCTTATTAACATTTTACATGTATTAATTTGTCATGTTTTAATATCTTTATGGTACATAGTCATATGCTCCATCATTCTTAATTATGAGTTAATTCATATATAATAGTATAATACGTATATAATTCATATATAATACGAATCCTCAAAAAGAGGACGAGTGTCATGGGTCCGTACCTGCGGGTCCTCTCGTCCTACGCAAGGATGCAGGACTGCTATCGCTATCGACTTACGTGGTTTTTACCCAGAATACGCATCTCCCTTTAAGGAACCATTTTCTGCAAAAAAAGCATGTTGGTAAAAAATGTGACTTAAGCGGTTTTTGAAATGACCGATTCAATTATATTGTTATACTAGTGCTTATTGGTTTTCCAAACGTGTTTGAAGTTAGTCGCACAATTGATAACGGGGGCAGTTATATTCTAGTGGGAGAGTTTGTCATGTTTTATTCCATTATCAATTATCAAAAATGCTTCCGTAAATCGATTGAAAAAGAGTGTTGAAGTTAGAATAATTAAAAATTATATAAATGTTAGTCTAATCAGGTTTGTAGAGGCCATTTTTGATGGTTTTTGAATGATAAAAATTAGTTGTAAATTATTTAGCTGTTCAAGTTCAACATAGTTTTCTTTCTATCATTCCTGTTAACTTTCATTTCAAACCTCTCATTATCTTACGTTAAATTGAAAAACGAAGAAAACAACTTGTCCCTAAACTGTTAATTTTCCACTCGTCGATAGTTTGAGAAATGGATCAATCGCTTGGAATAGTTATTACTTTAATATGAAAATAAAGATTACAAACAAAAATTTTGTTCTGCACATTTGGGAGTTGCACATTTGGGAGTTTAAGCTTTGGTTTTATGGGTCCGTATATAATAATTTCATAACAGTTTAGAAAAAAACAATCCCATGGAAGATTTCAAATAAACCTGATATACAATTTGTTGCTTATAGATGGAGACAATTGACAAGATCCACAAACCCAAAAAATAACGAAACAGTTGAAGAGTGCATTCAAACACCCACACTCTCAACTAAAAATGTGTCATATCTAATATAAAAATCTCAATCTATAAATCTTAAATAAATCGTTTGGTTTTATATTTATACATAATAATTAAACCAAACGACCACAAATTGTGACCCTAGATGTTGAACGTAGTTAATTTTTTAGCTTTTTAGAAAGTAGTCTACCAATTCTAATAATAACGTATACAGTAGCGTTTAACACTATTATACATTCTTGGCTTTGAACACAATCGTTAAATATTGCACGACTTAATCGTTTAGTAATAATACTGTTAGAATTCAAGTACGAAAATTACAAAAAAAGTAAATAGTTTAAACATTTATGACGCACTGTTCAATTTTCAAAATAATTGTTATAATTGACGACTCAATACTAATATAATTTAATCAAATTACGAGGGTAAGTTGATAATTTCGGTATTTGGAAATGAATAACAATTTTTTTTAAAATTAGGTTTTATTTTTCAACATAATCTCCTTTGAGCTCGATACACTCAATCGCCAAACAATATTTCAACCGTCGACTTCTGTTTCTGCGATGACCTCATCATTTGTCTGGAATTTGATTCCTTCCATCAATTTTTTATGTTTACAAACCAAAAAAAGTCACAGGGGACTAGGTCTGGAGAATACGGTGGGTACGTTGTCGTGCGTAATGGAAGAGGATTCTCTTTTTGCTAAATGGGGCCGTTTTGTTCAATTCAGTGTCAAATCGATCACGTAAAGCGGAATAATATGTTCATGTGATCGTGTTTTCTTTAACTGTTTTGACTTTCTTCAACAGTTACCCATCTCAACGGTACCCATCTGAACGACAACTTTTTCATACCCAAATATTCATGTAGAAGATTCTGCACGGGTCCATGTGAGATGTTTACAATCACAGCTATCACATTAACCATCACTCGAAGGTCTGAAACACAATATTCTGGAATTTGTTGACAATTTTTTACAGATCTGATTTAAGCGTTCGGGGCGCTCCGGATCATTTGTACTCACCCCAATTTTAGGTGAATGAGCACAGTCCATGAAATACATTTTTAATTTTACTTCAGTTTTCTTGATGTTTTTTTTCCAGAAAGTAGTGTTTTATCTACACACGATATTTACTTTTTTAATGACTAAGGGTGTCCACTTGGGTGGGTGGTAAGGGTAGTAAGGGTGTCCCTTCAACTAATGACTAAGGGTGTCCACTTAAAAAATACATCGATGTTTTTATTCGATGTAAAACATCGGAGCCCTGCATCGATGTTTTTTGATACATCGCTTAAAAACATCGATATTTGTTCAACATCGAATAGTTTCCACCAATTTGATAATTTTTTTTTCAAGTTGAATGCAAAAGGTTCGTTGTCTTTCGTTTGGAATGATACGCGTGTAAACAGACTCAGAGTAAACTCAGAGGAACTCTGAACACGGATTCAGAGAAACGAAAGGTACAAATGGATATATTTAATTAAAATTTCAGATAGTTCATTGCAGTTAGACTAAAAAGAATTTGAAAGTTAAAACTTATTTTCAAAATTATGGCTTCGACAATTTCCGTTTTTGCCAATATCGGTGAGACCGAAGTTTCTTAAGTTACCGATAATACCGATGTTTTAGAAAATAGAATGATTGGTGCATTTTTGTTTGAAAATTGATTAAAATAAATATAACCAAAATATTTAAATTGGAGAGCCTTTATTAATATATATTTTATTACAATTATAATAAAAACAACACAATTAATAGTAGATTATGCACCAAGGAAGAGAAGTGCATGCTTTTTTAACAAGGTGTGTTTGAAACCCGAGGGCGAAGTCTGTCGGCTATATATCACTGAGGAAGATGACATGCTCTCTTCCAAGGTGTATATACTATTTTTTCCACGACCACAATATAGTTATGATATAAAAATCTAAATAAATGTAAAGAACACGAAAACTATAATTTTAAATGTTGATCTTAGTAGGCGGTTTTTATACAAATTTGTTTTTTAACGACTGTCATAGAAAATAATGTTTTCTATCTGTCAGGTTAAAAGAGAAAGTTGGCTTTTGCTGTTTAGCGAGCATCTTTTAATTTTGTTTGCTCTTAAGCGGAAAGTAAAAACACAAGTAAAACAAAAGACATAATGGACAAAGACATAATATTAAAATTTATTAATTTCTTCTCTCCAAAACACTTTTGATTTTTTGGCACCATAACACGAGGACTTCTTTTTTAAAAAAGGCATAAATCTTTTATATTTACTAATATCCAAATTTTCTTTAACGATGAATGTTGATTTTAACATTGAATAATTTGACCACATTGTTGAAGAAGTCTTCATGTCTGTGATAACTGATAGTTCACCAAAATATGCCAAAAACACATCTTCAGAATAAAAATTTCCTGTTTTTTTGTTCTTACTGATAAATAATCTTCTTATTGATAAATAATAGGTAAGCTTTTTCATACCGGACTTTAGATTTTTCAGGCAACAGATCGAAAGTTAAATTGTTGGCTGCCTCTTTTATATGAGGTGAAGTGCTAATTATATCACTTTCATCAATAGTAATCATATTAAACTATTTTTATTTAAAAATAGATATAAAAATAGATATAAATTTATTAATTTAAAATTTTAACTTGACGTCCGATACGTTTTTAAACAACACATAAAAGCCTCATTAGCAACTTTAATCGTATTTGTCGGAAGTCGTTAAAAAAAATAGTATGTATACTTTGAGCAGAAAGTAACATTGCTGCTCTGGCATGATTGCAATGTTCCTGCACGAGCAGCAATGTAGTACTTTCTGCTCTTAGTATACAATATACTATCGAATTTATCGTAAAAAATGTCTGTTTTCATGAAAAATGTCATTGTTGTTACGGTTTGTTATTTTTTACTTTCACTAGGAAGTAAACGATGCAATCCGGTCCCGCAAATGAGGGAGTGGAATTGAACTTTATATACAACTCGAGCAAAAACTATTATTATTTTCATTAAAAAAAAAAATGACAGACAATTTTATAAAAAATAGTGATGCTTCAAAAAGCTTTTAAAAAACACTCCAATAAATAAAAAATAAAGCGCAAGAGGAAACTTTTATAAAGAATAAGTCCTTACAGTTGAAGTTTCAAATCTTATGTTACGTGGCCAGCATTGGCCCATATGACGGCAAATTAATTTTGGTAGGCATAAATTAAAACCCTTACCGACCTGAGTAAATTTAAAATAAGGGAAACGCCATGCCTAATCAGAAGCTCTAAATGGTTCGAGTAGGGGAAAGAGATCCTGTGGTATAACCACGAAATTATTTTGGTCTAAGTGTGTCGTGCTGACCCTATGTTATGATGACAGCCAGTGCAACCTAACCTAAACTAACCTACAAATAAAGTTGTTAGGATATTAAGATGGAAATATTCCCCATATTCCCCCATGGTGATTAATGACAGTGAAAAAATTCAACTTAAGTAAAATAAACAAGTGATGAAAAAGTTTCAACTTCGAAATTGTAATCGCCACAATGGTGTAATCGATAGCGTGGTGAAGAGAAAGTTCGAATTCATCCGAAACATGGAAAATTTGTTTTTTTCTCCCAACCTTTGAATTGAAAAAAATCCAACTACTTTTTTAATTGGAAAAGTTTTTTAAATTTAAAGGACTTTATTTAATGTTACGAATTTTTTGGGGGCAAATATTATTTTTTTCTTTAATTCGATAATGCCTTAAAACCGGTAATAGCGAAATGAAATTTTAGGACACATACTGATATTGACGGTAGTACCGTTACCAGGAGCCTACTTCTGTAACTAACTAACTGTTCCGTAACTAATTAAAAAATTTATCACTTCACCGCTTCACTGTTGCAGAATTGAGCTGCAGCATTGGACGTCATAATTAAAATAACAAACGCAAAAATACAAACTACAGGTACCATATTTGAAATCGTGCTACCATGTTGAAATGTTGCTCCACATGAAATGTTGTCCATTAAAGCCAATGTTCCTTTGGTAGAATTTGCACAAACAAAAGATTATTTAATCGTTTTCCTTTCATTCTATTTCCTTGCTGATTACCTATTTGGGCAGCCTTTGGAAACAAACTTGCAGATGGAGCAGAAGTCCCTACAATCACTAGATTTAAATATTTTAAAGCAAACTTATAGAGCTTTGGAAACTAAAATTTTAGATCATGTGAGATTTCCAAAGAATTTTCTTTAAGTCTTCTTCCTACTGGAATACGCAAGTAAATAGATAATTCATCAGAAATTGTATTCTCAGATTGTATTAACATTCAACTCTGTTTATTAATTTATAACGATATTCCCATAAGGAAACGTTATCTTTTTGTTTTTCAGATGACCTTAATCAGATGCCAACCATACGATATTTTTAATAGTATTTTTCACAAAGTTTATAATTTTTGCGACTGCTGTAGAGCAAGCAAGTGCATCCGTTAAGTGCATTTTTAAACCTCGGATAAAATACAGTGGCTATCTTCTTTCTACAGGACCCATTTGTTTTTCAATTACAAGTACAAGCGATTTTAATTCTTGGGCGAGCGAGTCTTCTACATGTGAGTGGTTGAATTTTTAAAACTAGGCAATAAACTAATGGAATCACCTTGCTGCCAGTGCAATAGTTATAACCAGACTGTTCTTTGGTAGTAGCTTCAAGCGGCCGTAAGACTTGTAATACAGATGATAAAATTGATAGTACTGACGCATTGAGCATAGATTGTGCCAATTTATACGAATCATTATGTTATTAACGACAGCGAGTAACTCTAACACCCTCTCAATCATAAAATAAGTACTGTTCCCTCTTTTCGGACCTTCTTAAATAAATTTTGTTTCTTTATATGTTGTTTTTCTTAATTCATTGCTTACTATATTACTTTACTTGGACCATGTAACAATGTCTTTGTAACCATGTAAAAATGTCTTAGTTATTAGTTATCGCAATCCTGGACATTGTTGTACCGCATGTTGTGCAACTAAATTTAGCGTATACGCAAAACACGGTGTATGTTTACCAAGAACCAGATTGACGCCCTTAATCAAAGATGCTGGGTTTTCAGCCACAACCAACTAATTGATAGGTTTCGTACAAAGTAAAAGGAAAATGTGAAAAAAACCAAATTAAAAATTAATAAAAATCAAAAAGCTGCTCACAGACGCCAGAGTTAGTTTTTCTCATTGATTCGATGTTTTTATAAAAAATCGATGCATCGAATAGAAAAATTCTTTAAAAAATGTGTAAACATCAAGTAAATTTCATGCATCGATGTTTAGTGAATATCCCTAGTTCCTGCTATTGACATAGGAGTTAACGTGAGATATCACATACCACTAGCAATTGTGAGATATTGGTAGCCAAGGTGGAATCTTAGGGTTGTTGCCGAATGAACTGTATTCAGTCAACGGTAGCACCCTTAATCTTAGCTCTGGGGAATAATCCTTGATGATAGCACCCTGTTGCTTGAAGAAACGAGCCTTCAAATAACTATATCTGGGCTTTAATCATTGAAGAAGATAGTGCGTCACATAAGGATTATGCCACTTACTGGATTATTGGCAACCCCATTTTAGTTTTGTTCCTGCAAATTTTTCAAACCATTTTGCTTTTTATCTCTTATTTTATTTTTATTTTCTCTATCCTATCATGAAAATATTGGTCTATGCCATATTTTATATGTGATAAGATTTATTGATTAGTTATCCATTATTCATCAAAAAATATAAAAAAAAATATTGACGTCTATTAACATCCTTAGAACGCATGTTGTTGTAGAAGCTTGGTCGTAAAAGGTGTTTATGTGTTGTTGTGACACATATTGTAATGCCTACTACACAACACATTTTATTTACAAAAAAAACGAACTAAAAAATAAGTTCATCTAAACGATTCGATCGACACCTCCTATTGAGATTGCCAGAAATCACTTCAGGGAGAATTGTTTCCTAACAGAGCTAGAAAGACATACTAAAATTTAAACTTTTTTACCATCAATAAGTTTACACTGCAAATTTATAAAAAAATTGAAATATTACTTAGATTAGTTGTTCTTCCTAAAGACACTCCACTCAGTTGGGTAAAAAAGTTTGTTTCCCTCTTCGTTACTGTCATATCCTCTAAAAAAACAGATATATAATTTTTCGACACTTCGCTATATATTTCGTTAATAATTTATAAACTTCATTGGCTCTATGAATATTTTAAAATATTTCTGTCAGCTTAATTAGCTGGAAACTAAACAATTTTCCAAAAGAAGCGGACATATTTACCAAGATCAAACTTTAAGCTCATTCTGGTTCAGTGCTCGTTGAACACTATACTAGGTGGTGCTTATATGACTTTCAATTACACCAGGTACACCAGGACAATGCGTTCTTTTATTCCATGCCGTGTACTAAAAATAATCTCAAAACTACGCCGTTCATCCAATAATTTTATTTCGTAAATTTTTTTTGCTATAATTATGGCAGTCACTCACATTAAAAATGTAAAACGATAAAATCAAAAAGTTTTTACAAACATCGAACTTAAAATTTAAACGATCGTGGAGTCAATCATCAAACACTTTGATCGACTGAAATCGCTTTCATTTGTTTGTTTTCTACATATATTTCTCATTTTGATTAATGGATTTCCTTTTGATTTTATTTTCTTATATATATTTTTTCTTTTATATTTACAAAGCATTTAAGATTTTTAAGATTGATTTTATCAGTTGGAATTTTTTTTTATATATATTATATTCCTGTTTTTTTTCGTATAAGACAGAAAAAATAATTTATCTATAAAGTTGACTTTAACTTGTTTTTTTTTTGTGTTATAAAAATATAATTACATATTACTTTAGTTTATAAGAAAAAACATCGTCACTTTTTTGTTCATAAATATATGTATAGAAGATATTGAAAACAATGGATGGATATCATGTATCGAATAAAGTGAACCTATGAAGGATATTTTCTTTGGTTCATTTTCTCAAAATGCTAACCAACAACAAAATAATGATTCTGTTAAGTTATTCAAAGAAATCAATTTCTCTGATAAGAACTATTTTGTTTGATTTTATCAATTGTTTTTCACCCAAAGGTACAGGCTTTTTCATTCGATTGTTAATTAGAACGCAAGAAATATGGCTTTTTGATTAACGAACGGAAAGGAAACAGTAAAATTTATTAAATTACGATTAGTTATCTAACTTTTAATTAATTTTGACTAATTTTTGATAAAACGTTCATGTTAGAAGTTCAATCGATAATGGATCATTTTGTTAATTAATACCGTTCCGTTTTTTGTTAATAAGACATCCGTCAATCTCCTCCAATATCTGATTTCAATATCAGTCCGCATATAACGAGAGTAACAACAAAAGTTATAAAATTAATTAATTTATTTTATAAAAAAAAATGTTGAAATTCAACTAACTGGAAATGACATTCAATTGGCTTCCTTCTTTCTTTATAATTTATATAAGTGTTTTTTTAAGAAAATAATAAGAAAAAAAAATGTTATATACAAACATTAATAAATTTTGTCTTGAACATTTTACTGGTTTTCCAGTAAATTTTTTCGAATTTTTATTAATTTTTATTATTAATAAAATGGAGAAAAAATCGATAAAACAGTAACGATTGGGTCAATTAATGAAATTTAATAAAAAGACTATACACTGACAAAGTGCGTGGTTTTTCTTGTAATGTGTTGTGGGTTCGTAAAAATTACTTGTACAAAATTGTTTTCATGAATTATAATAGATGTTGAAAAACGGTTACAGAATATGAAAATATAATCGTGAACAGACGCCGTTAAGTTTGTCTTTCGTTCAGATCATGCCGTAAGTTTATCTAACTTGGTTGTGATGATAACTAATATAGACGGTTCAATGCAACAAACATTGAAAAAGCATTGTAAAAAGATTTTAATCCACTTCTGTTTGTATGGGGAAGTGTAGTGACTGGAAATGTTCTGCAATGAGTGGCGTTAAAATTTGCAGATTTGCTGGACCCTGGATTATCATCGATTCTACACAGACCTAAGAGGTGTTAAAGGGTATAGACTATATATGTTGTCGTGACATATATTGTAATTCCTATCACACAACACTTAATGTTAAAAAAATTATTTTTGAAAGGTTCTATAATAGGTTCAATAATTGCTTTACATAAGAGTTCTAAATTGAGTAACCTAAGTGGAAGCCAAGTTATCATTTGCTGTTGATGCATTTCAGCTTCTTAGTTGATGCATTTTAACGTTTGCTGATTTTGTCCTAAGTTTAGAAATATTGTTTTAAGTTAAGTCTGCTCAACACCAAAAAATTAGGATTAACAATCAATGTTCATACTTTTTCACCTGTATTATTTTTGATGTATTCAATATTTGTTCTGCTAAATTTTCGTCGTGCCTGGTCGTTTAAATATGTATGAATAAAACATACTTGTTTCTCTAGTCACCATAGATAACTCTTTTTCCTCAATCACGTTTATTGATAAATTTATGTAAATCTTTTGAAATTTGATCTCATACTTATATATTTACTTATCAACGTTGATGACATGCAAAATAAGTTATTTTTTAAAATTTAATATTAAATACAAATTAAAAGATTATAATCCAATAAAATGGACTATAATCAGAAACCGTTGAATTGTAAATTAAAAGTTTTTGGAAAATAATTCATTCAAACCCAAAATCGAATTTTTTTAATTTTTTTTGGGTATACAAAATAAAAAAATTATTTATGATCACAAATCCGCTTATAATATTTGCATATTGAAGATAAATTTGTAAAATATTCCAAGAAGTAGCAAAAATAAGTAGCAAATGTATAAAAATTCAGTACAAAAACAAAATTGTGATTAAGCTAAAAATATTATCTAAATGTTAAGAAAATGTTGATGAGACAAATAAAAATAATAATAAAAAAAATTAAGTGCATTTATTCCAATCCTGTATACAAGTTGAATAGTGTAAAGTAAAACGTTATTTTAATTTTTCTTGTTCGTCTTCATTCTGATGATGGTTGATGAGAATATTTTTTTTTAGTGACAATAAAATGCAAAATTTATTGCTGAATATTTTGATACACTGAATAAAAATCACGTCGCTATTCATTTTAATGAAAAAACAATACCACTCTATTCTCCCAAAATCGTAGTCATCAACCAATTCCACTAAACTACTTTTATGGAATTGTTTTGGTTGTTCTAATTAAAATCTTTTTGAATTCCAAAAATGTGCTCCATTATTCAAATTAAATATAAATTCATACAATGGTTTTTGTTCAAAACTACAATAAACAAATTTTATATGTTTATTGTAATTTTAATCAACGGTTAAAACAATATTATCTTTATAAATTGCAGGCATTAAATGTTTATGAAGTTGCTGGTCAATATTACCGACTGGTTGAAATTAGACTTTCTAGATGTCGGGAGGCATTTTTTAAACTGTCCATACAAACATTTGTCCATTTTATTTTTATGACACAAATTTGTTAATGGATGCTTTTTTTAAACCTTTGTAAATTGAAGACACTTGAGACACTTGATTTCGTCAAATCATTCTAGTTATACGCTGTCATGACAAATAATTCTCTTTGGATTATGTCACTATTGCAATGAATAATTTGGATCTTAAATTTTCAGTTTTGTCTTGACTTTTATGTCTCTGCTGTAGATATTTCATATGTTCGGTTGAATAACATTTCCAAAACAAAATATTAAATATTTAAAAAAAATATTATTGACACTGCTATCTCGATAATCTAGATTTTTGTTTGTCATCTATACTTTGCTTGAAATTTTAGTATTTCCAACTTCGCTGCATCGTTGTAGAATTTGTTGATAACTATGTTTATATTATTGAAGAATATTTGCCTGCAATCAAAATGACTTTGACTCTAATATTGCAAACTAAAACTAAAAGCGTCGTCTACGAATGACAGAAAATTAGAAATTTAGAAAATTATCTTTAACCAAGATAATAGCAATTAAAAGATAAGCCTTAGTTGTTGCCATTACTTTGGGTAGTTCATAAACTTTTCTTTTTGGCATAGTATGTCGATGTCTATGCGTGAGTAACAATATAAGTGTGGATAGTGCCTGTTTCGGCGCCAATTTGTAATATAATCATGTGCTGTGATATTTATTTTTTACCGATATTAAAGCTCAACGCTTAAGGGATTCGTAGGTTCTCCCACAAATTGGCTATCACAAAATACTGATTTAAGTGTCAAAAATTAATCAGTCGAACTTACCCTTCCTCCTCTTAATAGTATGAATTTAAAATCTACGACTTTTAAAATTATTTCTGATTGATAATTTTTGTTTAAAAAATTCGTTTTTAAACTTACCTTAATTTATATGTTTGAAAAATTTCCAAATTGCAGGGTCTGATATTTTAATCAAAACAAATTATTTGAGTTTGCTTTGTATTATTTCTTGATGTTTATATTAATTATAATTTTGTTTACTTCTACTTTGTAAAACTTTCAATATAAACGGTATTGCCGCAATCAAATGAAATATGTATTAGGATGGTGTTTCATAGTTTTCACTGGCTTGTGTGCTTTTGTCACTTTGATAATTAATTTTACTATATAATGAGTCTGTAGTGACTTAATAAATGATTTAATTGTGTCATCGCATAGTTAAGCTAGCGGTTTTTGCTAATTTTTGTTATTTGATTTAGTTAAAAGTGTTTTAAATACATTCTTATACTTCCAAAGTGAATATTAGAGCTGAATCTATATTTTTCGTGCTTTAATATGATTTAGTAGAACCTATTAGTTTAAATACAATATTTGAATTACTTATGCTTTACAATGCTGACAATGATAATTATCTTAATCCGTTACACATCGTTTTAATGTTTTTGTTATACAGAAGTTTAGTTTTAATTAACAAATAAATAACTTTCTAATACATATATTCTTACTCGCGTGTTTTTAAAAGGTCAAAACTTTTTATAAGGCTAAAACTCGTCTTTTTTTAAAAGACCTAAAAAAAATTTGATGTAGGTTGATTTATTCTAACTGTTAAAATTTTAAGGAATATGGTATTATGTGTTCTAGGAAAAAAATATTAATAAAATTTTCCGGCTTGAAGGACCATGAACAAAAAGAATTCCTTAATTATCTAAATTTTCGGAGAGTAAAATCCATTTGTGTTTTTAAAAAAATATTAAATTTTAATGTTTGTTATATTCGTTAAAAATGTTATGCCGTAGTTGGTATAATTCTATGATATTTATTTTAAGTATTACATACATATATAAAAGTTTTATTTATTATTGTCAATTTGTTGAAATTAAAATATTGGCTTTGACGTATATGCGCTCTTTTCAGCTTCTTCTTACTGTAGCGTTGCTCCTTTTTTTGTCGAATATGCTCGTTTCTTGTTTTCGCGTAGTTGCATTGAAATTGGTTACACACAATACAGAATTTGTAGTTCTGCTTCTCTCGGCATAGAGACCGACAATATTTCTTATTGCACCTAACTTTTTATTTTCATCTTTGCTAATGCAATAACGGTTGAAAACAAATGCCTTCGTAAGCTGTTCATTTATATTCGTAAGTGTTGTTTACTCCAATTCTGAACATACCTTTCTGATGCTTACTGTCATGATAAATATAGTTATTATATCATATCATATACGTAGTTAAATTTATAGGTTTTCGGATAACAACAAAATCCTCTTGAATATATTGAAGATAGAGACGGACAAAATGGGTTTCTCATTATTTTGCTTCTTCCGTTGCTGTTGCACTTCTCATTTATCTAGGAAATCACCCAGTATGCATAATGTGTTGTCAGTGTTTTGTCTTTTTCATTACCACATCATTCAGTCACTCACTCGATCATAAGTTTGATACATTTAAGACACGAAAATTGCTTTCAAAGCTCAAAAAGTTTATCAATTAATCAAAAACAAGTTCAATGTTTTCTTCTGTTAAAAATAACAAACACAAATATTTTTACTTATATCATGTTTTTAGATCAAAATACCAAAAATTAAATTAAATACACGACAAAAATACTGTAATCCTCAATTCGTATTACTTTTATTTAAAGACAAAATTTGCTTATAATTTATTGAACTTTAAAATTAAAGCTTCGATTTTTCTTTTATTAAATTAACAAAAAAAACGAAGACATTAACACAAAACAAACAATAATATGTATATTCAAACATACATACATACTTAAACGATTCAAAATTCTTTTAACTTCGTAAGCTTTTTTTTGTTTTATCCTCGATTTAAAAACAAAAACAAAAAAATTGAACAAATAAAAAATAAAAGATTAGATTGACTGATTAATGGAGTTTTTATGTTAATTACGATTTTTTGTTTTGTAATTTTAATTAACAAAAATGCCTTCGGTGATTATTTTGATAATTTTTTAGGCTTAATTTTTAAAACTTAAACAAAATTGGAATAACTTGTTGTTAATCTTAAAATCGGCATTGTATCGAAAAAAATTTTCATTTTTAACGCATCTCTAAACATTTCAATTTTATTATATGATTACTCATAAGTTTATCTTGTATTTTATGTAAAAAAAACATTTAATGAACTTGCAAGGAATATTGTTGAATTTTATTTTAATTAGGTTGTTTTCAGTAAATTTACGATATTCTCACGCAAGTTTGAATATCGACGGTTTTATCTTATTGGTTCAGAAAATGTTTGATATTTTCAAAGACAATTCGAAAAACAAAATTTATTGATTCACAAAACTATTAATCACTAAATGTAACAATTATTTCCATGAAATTTTTTTGTCCCGCTATTATAAAAGTAATCCGAGAATTAATGGTCATGCATCTGTTTTTATGCAAATTTAATTAATATTAACCGACAAAACAATAAAATTTTCAAGTGTTAAGCAAATAGATAAATAAAAAAATGTTGAAGTTGACTAACGATTTCTGGCTTCTTTATAACAATGTTTAACTGGTCATGGTTAAATTTATAATCTTGTGTCTATTTCGTTTGTAAAAATATTCCAACTTATCTTCAATCGTTTTGTTATTTTTAATGTTTTCATTTTAGTTGTGTGTAAACAGAAAAATATCATTTTGATAACAATCCAAGTTTGTAGCAATTAATTAACATTCGTATATTTAAATCTTAGATGTATATATTTCATATTCTTGCACTTCTTTGTTCTCTGCATATATCCATTGAACTGATGCACTTGCATTTGCTTTCATTATCCGGCTCGAAGGACTAGTGTGATGGGAAAAAAGATTATTACTGGTTTCTCATTTGTCCTAATTAAAGCAATTTCTTTTTAATGGAATATAATAGCAAAATATATTTTTTGCCTAAATATTTAATTATTTTATCTATGATGTACGCGTTTAGATTTGTTATTCTGTCTGATCAACAAAATATTTAACAATGGCCACACAATAGATTGGCAAAACAATTCACATAAGTCGGCAACTTAAAATATTATCAAATTCAGATATACTTAAACAAACACTCATACAAAGACGCTCTCAGTCATTTATACTCACAGTCAGACTTTTCCCCCAATTGCAGTCTGGATCTTTTACATAGATTCAGATTTCAACTATAACTCAAATTTTCACTTGAACTCAAACTGAGGTACAAACTCATATACTTACATTCCGATTACAGCTGCACTCAAATTCAGAGACTAACACTAAAAATGAAAAAGAATGAGACTGACACTGACACTGACACTGACACTGACACTGACACTGACACTGACACTGACACTGACACTGACACTGACACTGACACTGAAACTGACACTGACACCGACACCGACACTGACAAAGACACTGAAACTGAGACTGAAATTTAAATTGAAACTGAAACAGCGACTGAGAGTGCGACGAAGTTGTTGTTCTTTGATCTATAATAGCATAAAACATGGATGCTTGAAACTTTATCCAAATAGTTTCTCTCTTAAATAATGTTATATGTCAAATAAAGATACAAGATCTAATTCTATCTTATATATATAAAAATCACGTGTCACGATGTTTGTCCACGATAAACTCCGCAACAACCTAACCAATCTTAATAAAATTGTGTTCAGTGTGTGTATAATGGTCCAACTTGAGAGATAGGATAGTTTTTATTTTGATTAAACGCCTAAATATTTTTTAATTACGAATTAAATGTTAAATATGGATAGTTCATAAGCAAACTTTCAGATGGCGGCGTAAATTAATTAATTTACTGTCAAACCTGCTTTATCGACTTTTCAATCATCCATGTAGGGCCCATATAGACTATCATATGTTATTGAGCGATTATTTTGTTCCGGTATTTGCTGCAATGGCACTGCAAAAGGGGGAAAAGAAACGAAATTCAATAAAATTTATATGGGATTTCATACAAAACACAACTTGAATAATTTTAAAAATTATCTATGAAATTTCTCATTTTGCTACAATTAAATAATTTAAATTTCTTTTGGCGCTGCAAAAGGGGGAAAAGAGAATAAATTCAATAAAATTTATATGGGATTTCATTCAAAACACAACTTGAATAATTTTAAAAGTTATCTATGAAATTTCTCATTTCACTACAATTAAATAATTTAAGTTTCTTTATGTACTATTACTGACAATTACTGACAATATTGAGCATCTTATATATATAAAAATCCCGTGTCACGATGTTTGTCCGCGATAAACTCCGCAACAACGTAACCAATCTTAATAAAATTGTAAATCCCTAGATATTTTTTAATTGCGAATTAAATGTTAAATATGAATGGTTTATATGCCAACTTTCAGATGGCAGCGTAAATCAATTTATTCAATTGATAGTAAACTTGAACTTCGTGTAAGGCCATTATTAGACTATCAAATATGTTTTAGAAAAGACAGTTTTGTTTTATTTGAGTCAAGTCAAATACGTTACCAAAGGTTATTAATAATTTTTTGCACGATCAGGCAATTTTGCATGTTCGCTGATTCGTAAATAAACATAGGAAGTTTCGTTTCAAATCACTGGTCGGTAAGTAATTACTTACCGATCATGCAGCCGGTAAGTAATTACTTACCAGTAAAGGAGACCTCAGGGTGTGAATAAAAACGATTATTAGTTAAATAATTGTGTACGTCTATTCACTAGCTTCAAATTTAAATAACATTCATTTAAAAATATTGCAGTTAAAAGATTTAAAAAAAGCAATTAATTTTGAAAATATTTTCGATGGAATTTAGTTTTGCAACAAAAAACCCTATAGTATTATGATGAAACGCAAAGCTTACTATTTTGAAATGACATTTTAAGAAATTTTCTTTAAAACATTCAAACTTGAATTTTGTGAATGAATTTTATTATTTAAATAGTTTTGATTGAATTTTTATTAATCGTGCAAAAAATGTAATAAGCAGTTTGAGCATTAAGAGTATTACCGATTTCGGATATATTAGAGATCTCGACTTCGTCTCGATCTCAAAACATATATCCTCAATCGGTAAAACACTCTTACTGCCCTTAATACTTAAATAACTATTGTGGAGGTTATATATTAATTATAGAAGTGTTAAAAAGTATCGGAATTCGGAACCTGTAAAAAATTTGTTGTATTGGTTTTTATAAAGTTGGAATAAATATAAGAGTAAAAATTAAAGAAAACAATAATTTAAATTTATTTATTTATTATTTTAAATTTTTCATTGATCTTCTATGTTAATTTACAAAAATCAATATCAAATTGAAAAATACTCTTATTTGTATTGCTAATTAAAATATAACGATTAGAGCTAAAAAAAATTGTCATCAAAACTGGATGAAAAACTAGGTAGCGAAGTCTATTTTTTTACAACGTTTGCACTCTCCAATTCATGTCATATTTTTTTTATTGACCAATATATTTGATAGTGTGATATACGCCTCATAAATTTGGGTTATCCAATAGATGTTGTTGTATTTGTATTTAGAACGTTGTTTTTAACGTCGAAGTTTGTGCAAATACACTACGATTTGCTTTTCAAATTGTCGTGTATTATTTTTTGATTGGTGATTGATGATAAATATTTTATTTGATTTTTTGTTTAAATATCGGTTTATGAGCGTAGTTTGCTTTGATCAATGTTTTTATAGTTATAATTAAAGAATTCAATAACGAATTAAATATATACTCCCGCAGGAAGATTTGTAAAATTTTAAATTTTTGATCTATGGGAGTGACAACCCAGCGTACTTAGATTCCTGCTATTTGCATATGAGTTAGCTTGAGTTATCGTAAACCACTGGCAATAGTAGTGAGACTAGCCAAAGTGATATCTTAGGGATGTTGGCGGATGAACTTTTTTCAATCAACGATAGCACCCTTAGTCTTAGTTATAGAATATTCTTTGATGATGACACGTTATTTCTTTTAAAATAAAATGTGTTGGGTAGTACCAATTACAATGTAAGTAACAACAACTCATGACAACCTTTGAAGAATAAAGTCCACAACAACATGCTTTCTAAGGTGTTGATGGACGCAAATTTTTTGTTTTTTTATATTTTTTTAAAAAAATGAACTTTTTCGTTTACTTGGAGAAATGAGCTTCCATATAACTATTAAATGTGCCGAGTTTAATCTTTCAGCAAAGCACTGTTTACATGATCTTGGTATATGCTTCTAGCACTAGCAATTTGCGTCCATCATTTTAAAAAACATGATGGTGTGGAACCTAGGTCTTAAAGGATTTTATGTGTTGTTGTGAGACATATTGTAATTCCAACTACACAACAAATTTTATTAAAAAAATATTTCAAATATTTTCAAATAGCACAAATATTTTAAAAATTTTTGGTAAAAAAGATGATGAACAAAGTCATTGAAGCTACAATCAATTTTGAATGAAAAATTCAAAGAGGGAGATGTACTGTTGCTACGCATTTCAATGATCCCAACAGATATGGCATTTGAATTCAAACGTTTAGTTTCCAGTGCGACTCGCTTTTGCAATGACTGTCAACAAAGAACAAGGAAAATTGCTGCAAGGATGTGGTAGATTTGGAGAATCCATACTTCTCACATCGGGACAACTGTATGTGGTGGTCAGCTAACGTCGGAATACCTTCTGATTTATTCATGTACGCATCTAGACGGAAAAACGCAAAATATAATGTGTGCCCACAAGCACGAGCAAAGAAATAGAATTAAAATGACATTTTGAAATTTTTTCCTTATTAAAATAAATAATTGTTGCAATAAAAATGATACAATGTAAATTGAATGTTTGGTACGTTTAGTGTGACTAAAACAATTGAAAAAACAACAAGAATTGTATTAAATTTTTCGTTGTTTCAAATGCTTCAGTCAAATCGAACACGGCTGTTATCAGAACGAGTTTTCTTGAATTTCCTTTCTTATGAGATACCGACAATATGCGACGGGAATAATGTTAAATAAACAAAAGTTTTACACTATTTGGTGTAAGTAAATAAAGTTTTGAGAGATTTTTAGAGTGATTAAACTAAAGTAATTATTTTAATTCACATGAATTTTGCAATTTTAAAGCAATTTTTATTTTCGCTCAGAAAAACTTCTTTAAAACAGTTTTTGTGTGTTTCGTGTCGGGAACAAATACAATTTACAATAGTATAATCACAGATGAAGAATTCAATTTAAATAAATATGAGATAATGGAGTTTCAATTTAGAAATTATCTGAACATGAAAATTGAAATATGTTTTATTGTTGTTTCATCCACTGTGGCTGAGTCTGTATGATGGCTTTGAAGTTTGAACTATGATGTCTCTGATGAGTGTGAGTTCAATCCCGACAATAATTACTTATTATCGGGAATAATACTTTCAATAATTACTTTGAGCAATAATTGCTCACAAAATCGCCCAAAAATTAATATTCCATTAATGTTGTCTATATATGGAGCATATATGCCAATATATTGAGCGTGTGTTAGATATTAGTTTTGCATTGATTTGCAACAATCAATAATGACTTTAAAATGACTTAGGATGTTGACTAAATAGAAATATTTCTCACCCTATGAATTCACATCCTATGAATTCTAATACAAAAACATCCAAATAATTTTTATTTTTTTGGCATCACTTCTTCTATTCCTTTTTTGCATCACTTCTTCCATACCTTCATAGAATATATTATCACTATTCTTACTGCCCTTGCTGACCATAAAATGTTATAACGATCAAAATTGTTTGCAACGTTTTTAGTAACCTACCACAGGTAAAGAAAGCGTATATTAAACCGCATGAGCACTGTGAAAATTTGTGAATCCATATTTGTTCCGTATGTTCTAATGTTCTATATAGAGACACATCTGAAAACTTATTTGATCGCGTATTTTTTTATATATCCTTTGTTGTATATATAATACTATTTTTTTTATATTTTACTGATCAACTAGAGTGCTGATCCTTTTACATTCATATTTAAAAAAAAAATAGATCATTTCTCATTACAACTCTTTGAAACTATTGCTACTACGTCAACAAAATGTATACACACAAACTTTATTTATAGGCGTAGCAAAGCACGCCGGGTCCCGCTAGTATTTATATGAATATTAACATAATATATCTCTCGGATTATTCGAAATCGTTAGTCATAACAAATTTGATTGCTATTGATTATAATTGTTTGAAGCTGCACTGAAGACGGTCTGTAACCTTTACGGTAGGGGTTAAGACTTCTCTTAACAGTTAGATTTCATTCCATTTACGATTTGCATTAATTAAATGTGTATTTTGTCCAGTTAAAGTAAGATCTGTAGAAGTAATTCTGTTTAGAATAGCCTGACTATTCCACCAGTTTCACCCTACTGCCGTTTTCGTTGTAGGTTTTATGTTCACTGTCCAGGATTGAGTCTGTTGTTTCCACACTGTTATGTGCTAAAGTATGTCTCAAGTTTAATTAAATTTACGTCGTTAATTCTAGAGGTAGTATTGCCTTTTGAAGAGTAAACGAAAAGTTGTTTCGTTCATTTTGTTACGGAATTTTTTTTTTCGGGCTGCCAAAATGCTAACTGACAGCGTTTAACGTAAAAGTACAGATAAGCTTTCTTCTAACCGTATCGTCTGAAACTCTTTTCGTTTCGTCTAACTTTGCCTATCCAGCATTAACCTATATTGTTAAAAAAAAACGTTGTGTTAATTTGTAAAGACTAATATCATTGAGATGCAATCAAGAGTTATATTCTTGTTAACTTAATAAATAATAACATTTTGTTTGATGCCATATATTCAAGCTCAACTGTAATAAGAATATAAAGTTACTTAAAAATAAAAAATAAGTAAACAAAAGGCAAGTGCAATGCACTTTAAACAACAAACGTTTTATTTATAATAAAAGTAGAATGAAAGAAACTATAAAAATTCTTTTGTAATTACAAAAATAACCATACAACTTTTTTTATCTCGTTTCAGATATATTCATTCAAAGGAGAAACCATTTAAATGTACAGAATGTGGAAAAGGATTTTGTCAATCAAGAACCTTGGCTGTTCACAAAATTCTGCATATGGAAGAATCGCCACATAAATGTCCTGTTTGCAGTCGAAGTTTTAACCAACGTTCAAACCTAAAAACTCATCTTTTAACCCATACGGATCATAAACCATATGAGTGTACGTCATGTGGTAAAGTTTTTAGAAGAAATTGTGATTTGAGGAGACACACGTTAACACATGCTGTGGGTGATGTTCCAAATGAAGTTTTAGACGTTGGTGAGGAAGAAAGACAAAATAATTTAAGCGGAGATGAAGATGATTCAGTTCTTGAAGTTGATTCTCCGGATCATTCACCGATACGACGACTAAGATCTCCTACTCCATCTGTTTCATCAAAAACCTCAAACTTTTCTTTACAACGTAGTGAACGTGATGAGGAATTAGAACCCGAACTTGATGAAGAAGAGGAGAGTATTCCGATGGTACCAGAGATTGTAAAAGATACCCCTGGGGTTACCCATTGCCACCATCAAGGTTCGAATGGTTCGCAAAGTCCATACACGATGAGACCATCACATGAAAAATATGATTTCTATAATCGATCACCTTCGTTGAATTTATCCACCATACATAAGCAACATAGCCTGATTCATGCTAATAGTTCACATCAGACAGACAATTTCCTTCCAATGTTGCATGTTCGACGTGATCTTCATCATAAAATTCCTAATAGAATTAATTCTTCAAACCAATCAGGACCAACATCAACTACAACGAGTGGAATATTAGAGCCAGGTCCAAGTTTTTTAGGAGCAATGCCAATAAGAAAACGTCATATAGGAGTAGATGTTGAGCCTCATCCAATTTTAGGGCGATATCATCATTTATCCGGTCACGCTTTAAGCGGTTTATCTCGTTCTCATCATTTGTTAAAACCGCCCGACGAGCTTTTATTACCTCCTATAATTTCACCTGATACATCAATGGAACCATTAGCATTACATCAACCACATCCTTCGACGCCTATTATTATTCAGCAATCCAATAATATAAATACAGTGTCATCACCATCATCAAGTTCTAATTTGAATCAAATAAATCAACCTTCTTCAATTATGATTCCATCATCATCTAACCAATCTCAACAACATGTACCTCCACCTCCCATACAACAACCACCACGAAAAACAGGTTTCACGATTGAAGACATTATGAGAAGATAATCTTAGAAATTAAAATTTTTCTTATAAACTAAATAAGATTGTGTACAAATTTCAGTACAAAACAAGTAGATAAGATAACTAACTATTCCTTTACTATATTTAGTGCTTCCTCCTAATGTGTAATAAATAACAACTTAAAGTAATAATTTAATGTTTTGTTTTTGTAATTTTATGAACACTTAGTGCTCCAGTGAAACGAAATAATTGATTTAGTGATATCATAGTATTTGTTAGTGACATATTTTTTTTAAAAATAATTTTTCTGTTATTTAAGATCTCGACATTTTTTTTAATGTAATAATTAAAATAATTAAATTATTGTTTATTATTGAATTATAAAAAAAATTAATTAGGTTAATTTGGATATATATTTATAAAACTATTAAATTAAAGATTAAGTTAGTAAGTAGAGTTTTAGAAATGTATTTTTTGTTGGTTTTAGTGTTTTATGTGTTAAAGCTCAACATGTTAAAGCTATGAACATTAACAAATAATATAAATCAAAATTTTGTAAATAGTAAGTTTTTCTCTTATTTTGCTTTTTGAATATTGGGATATTAAATACCTAGTGAAACATATAATAAAATATATTGTACTGAATATTAATGTGTTGTCGAAAACTAACATTTTGTCCCTTGTATAAGATGAAAAACGTGATCTACGCAGGTGAAAAGTCGAAATTTGAACTTAACCATTTTTTATTTTCCTGAAACTTGACATGTAAGTAGTATGGACAAAATCAAAATACGACTTATTTTAAAATTTTTTCAAAGTGCTTAGTTTGAGCATAGAGGCACCCCAACATGCATGAAAAATGAAAATTCTGCCAATCCGATGTAACTTTGAAATTAAATTGCTCAAGAACGGCTATACCGATTTCATCAAACTTTTTTTTGTTTGATAGATGATTAGTTAGTCCTTTGAAAAAAAATGAATTAATTGTTTTTCTAATTAATTTTTAAATAAAAATATAAAAAAAACTTTTTTAAAGATGGCGCTAGGGTCGAAGATCAATTGGAATTTAATTAGTTTTTTTTTCTGAAAATAGTTCTATCCTTACTCTAAAATATGTTAAATTTACTCACAGGCGTTAATTTTTGTTCTTGAGATATTTAATTTTAAAGATTTTTAGTACGACTGAAATTCGAATTTTTCTTCATTTTTTCAAACAACTTCCATTAACAAAAAATTTGAAAATCAATTAAATTTTAACCTTTTTTTTTATAAATATAGCTCTAACCTTACTTTAAAATATATCAAATTTACAAAGAAGCGATAATTCGTGTTCTTGAAATATTTAATTTTAAAGATTTTTAGTACGATTAAAATTCTATTTGTTCATTATTTTCTCGAACTTCAGTGGTTAAAATTTTTTGATGATATAAATTGTTCGAAAAAATAATGAACAATTAAAATTTTAATCGGAGTAAAAATCTTTAAAATTAAATATCTCAAGAACGCGAATTAACGCCTCTTTGTAAATTTGATATAGTTTAAAGTAAGGTTAGAATATTTAATTTAAGTTTATATTTAAAAAGATATTTAACAAAAAAAAGTTAAAATTTAATTGATTTTCAAATTTTTTGTTAATGGAAGTTGTTTGAAAAAATGAAGAAAAATTCGAATTTCAGTCGTACTAAAAATCTTTAAAATTAAATATCTCAAGAACAAAAATTAACGCCTCTGAGTTAATTTGATATATTTTAGAGTAAGGATAGAACTATTTTCAGAAAACAAATTAATTAAATTCCAATTGATCTTCAACCCTAGCGTCATCTTTAAAAAGGTTTTTTTAATATTTTTATTTCAAAATTAATTAGAAAAACAATTAATTCATTTTTTTTCAAAGGACTAACTAATCATCTATCAAACAAAAAAAAGTTTGATGAAATCGGTATAGCCGTTCTTGAGCAATTTAATTTCAAAGTTACATCGGATTGGCAGAATTTTCATTTTTCATGCATGTTGGGGTGCCCCCTATGCTGAAACTATGCACTTTAAAAAATTTTAAAATAAGTCGTATTTTGATTTTGTCCATACTACTTATATGCCAAGTTTCAGGAAAATCAAAAATGGTTAAGTTCAAATTTCGACTTTTCACCTGCGTAGATCACGTTTTTCATCTTATACAAGGGACAAAATGTTAGTTTTCGACAACACATTAATATTGAAAACCAATGGTTTTCACAACTCTGTCTAGAACACGTTTTTCATCATAAAGGAAACTCCAATGGCGCCAAATGGGAATGCGAAAAGAAATTTACAAAATGTACATGGGCTTTCATACAAAACACGACTATAATAATTTCAAAAATTATCTATGATATTTCTCATTTTATTGCTATTAAATTAAACGTTTAAGTTTGTTAATAAAGATTTAACTGCTTTAAATCAAGCATAATATTTAACAAGTTCTTCTAATGTAGGTCACAAAAGCAAAATAAAAATTTTCGAAAATTTCTATATAAAGTTGTATGGAAAATGTCGGATGCAAAATGAATGTAAAATCATTATATGTAAAGTAATACTATTGTAATATAGGTGTCACTAGACACTTAATATTCAAATTACCAAAAAAACTATTGTGAGAAAAATAGTTCTACTACAACAGTCTTATTTATATTTGTTTATGATATTAATTAGTTAACATTAACTACAAAAATCATAGCAATGGAGTTTTATATCACATTAATAAATGTAAAATGTTTATACTATTATAATAATTAAGAAATTTGTATAAGAGATTACCTTTAATATGTAAAAATAATTAAGCATTCCCAAATGTATTGCTTAATAAAAATTATATTTTATATTAAAAATAATTATTGAATTATAATTTATGTTTTAAGATAAATTAGATTATAAAAATGATATGAAAAAAATAGTTTAAGTTAAATTAAAAGAAAATTAAATAAAGAAATTTTTAAGAAAATGAATTTGTTTATCAATTGTTTTTAATATGTGGCGAGCGATACCATGCTTTTTTTTGTAAATAAGATTGTTCTTGTGAAAATCGGATTCGTGAATGTGAGTAATTTTTAAAACATAAACTAATTTTTTGGAGGCCATACAAAAAGCTGTTTAACTTTTTAAAATAGGAATGGGAGGTTCTATCCAGTATTTCTCAACCGGTTTTTCAACCATAAAGTTTAGTGGTCCTTGAAATTCATTATTTTTCAAAAATCTTGGCATTTGAAAGAAGATTGAGCCGATAAACAAAGCAGATTGACCACGGCAGACTTTTCAATACTATGTTTCATCAACCATTCAAAAGTAGTGGACGAGTTGCAAAGGCCAGAAGGCATCCCAATCATTGTTTTAAAATCCATAGACATAATTTCTTCTTCATGTGGCTGAATACTAGTGGTAAAAACAATACTTGGTGATATATTTTCCAACCACATTGGAATTTCAACACTAGTCTGCCTTCGCCATTTATTCAGACCTTCACTGACTATATCCGCTACCAGTACAGGTTGTTCCACCGTAATATCACCTATTTGAAAACACATCTCCTGGTTATAACAGGTGACTTTTGGTATTCAAAGGCGATTTTTAGTACCACGTTGCTCCTTCTCAGTTGTATGAGTGGTTTCATACTCTCACAGACTCTTCTACTGATAATTATACTTAATGCACCAATTCGCTGAAGAAAAGCCGTATTTGGTTTAGCATTAAATTCATTCTGCCTTAATCGAACTTTTGTCTGTCTTATATACAACCAATTTGGTTTTCTCATTTCTTTCTTAAAGATGTTGTTTCACTCAGCCTAGTCTTTGTTTCTCCACAATGCAGCGTTCACTTTTATTTAGTCGATGCAGAAGACTGCTTTTTTTTGTTATTAAACTAACTTATCTGTTTAACAATTACTTTTATGAGATCCTTAAACGTCACAACAACTTTGTTTGTATTAGAAAGCAATTATATATCTTCTTTTCAATGAATTCAAATAATAAATTTATTTTAATTTTAGGATCAAAATTCGTAACAATATTTATTACCAGAATATCTTTATATTTATTACCAGAGTTACGCTTTTTTACTCCTCAAAATAGCATTCACAAATTGAAATTTTTATATGTTTAATATTGTTCTTACTCGCAAGAGTAAAATTTTTATTTTTTTGATTTCACTCCTTTGAAATTGATTTTATTTTTACTTTCTTTCATTCCATATGCAGAAAATGAAAACTAGTACTTTTTCGTCATCCTTTTTATTTATTTTATTAAAAAAACTTGCAAAGTTGAACAAAACATTTGGAATAATAATATATTTTGCAGTTCTTTCAGAGCGAGTAGCATAAAAAAATATAACATTCCCAAACACAGGAAGAAAATAAAAAATAAATATTGTATAAATATACTCACAAATTTATTGCTACAAATATGATGCTTTCCTTCGTATTAAAAATAAAAAAAAATAATTTTTTGAAGGTTTTCCTATCGAAATAACAGGGGGATAAATTGATATTTTACGTCTAAAAGCGTAAACATTTGTGACATCATACGATACTTCAGAAAACGCTTTAATTTTAAGAAAAAAAAAGTTTCGCAATAGAATCTTAAAATATTTGTTGTCAGTAGCATGAAATCAGTTGAAAAATACTGCTATACCAACATCATCCATATCCGTTCGATATTTGAATTATTTATATATTAAAATTAAACAATCTTAAACGAATAATTATATTCTAGAATAACCACATTTCTTTTTTTATTGAAAGTTAGGCATGTTTAGTGTTAATATAATATTAATTGAATATTAACGTCTCTGAATATCCAAAGATACCATGCCAACTAGGGACTAGAATCGATTTAGAATTAAGTTTCTTTGAGAAATTTATGAACGCCAACTTTGAACTTTTGAGGATTAAAGTTATCAGAAAAAACCCACGAAGGTAACGAATTCCAGAGATGAGAGGCTCTGTTGAAAATGTCGCGCTGGAAGGCTACAGTTCTACATCTAATTATTTGAACCGTAAAAGGATGTCCTGCTACCGATTTTCTGGTATGACGCGATAGGTTTGCAGACTTATGTAAAATCGATTTGATCTCTTCAGAAACCCGTTCATCCATGATATATTTGTAGTAAATAGTTAAGCCAGCAAAATTTCTTCTATGCTTCAAGGAATCAAGGTTATTAGTAAGAATTGAGTTACCAATTAATTTAACAGCTCTTCGCTGCGCAGAATCAAGATAGTTCAAACTACATAAGTGCGCTCCACCCCATATGTGAGAACAATATTCCAAGTAGGAACATTTAAAAGATTTGTATATTAAAAGAAGCTGTTCGCTATTGAACAACTTACGACATCGTCCTAAAAACCCCAATTTTTGAACAGCGCTCGCTAGGCTAAAAATATGGGAATTCCACTTCATATTATTTTCAACCTCAACTCCTTGAAGTTTCACGGACTCTTACTCCATCACATCCTTGGAATCAAACTTCAATGGAAATGGGTTAGGTGTTGACAATCTTGAAAAATGGCAAACTTGTATTTGGGACGTATTCTAATTACTTTTGTGGTTGTCATTTGAATTGGTAACGAATTTTGCTAGTTAGAACAGTAAGAAAATTGTTCATTAAAAACGTAATATTTTATTAAATGTTTTCATTCTAGACTCTAGACGTTTTTCTCATTTTGGGTTCCATTTATAATTTAACCTTAGCCATGATATCTCACGAGCTTTCATCGGTCATCGTTTCCACTGTTTCGGTTATCGTTTCCACCAAATGATGGTGTATCGATGAATGTTTTGAAAAATTACCTAAGATCCAACAATTAAACCCTCACAATAACATGCAACAGAAATGAACTAAAAAGATCATATCCCCAAAAATAATCTCCATTCAAAAATCAGCTACCAAGCGTCAGTCCGGCAACATGTATACCAATTTTTCGAAAACTGTTTGGGATGGCTGCCGTAATCTAATAGAAAATAATCTGAATAAAACGCAAATCCCATCCAATCATCATTCTGTGCTCCGTAATATCCTGAAGAAAGCTGAAAGAACATTTATACCATATACGTGATAAGTGGAGGGACATCTAGAACAATCTTGTTTTAACCCATGCACTAATAATTTTGGGCCAAGCATTAAACCTGTTTCGCAAAACGTGGAGCGTTCTAACAGCTTCAACGGCGTTCCAACAACTAATATCAAGAAATAAATCGAGAAGAATTTATAAGTTGACAATCTGACGATCGGCCTAGTTCATTTATGAAAAACGGGTAGTGATGTAGATGATTATGCACCATCTTTTATCATGTCTCACCAGCAGCTTCAGGAAGGGGCCCAGCATGACAACTGACCTCAACATAATTACAGACACAATACAAAGAGGTACGAACCAAAAAATAATAATTATCGCACGAGCTTTCAATAACGTTAGTTGTAGTTGGTCTTGCACGCAAACCACATTCACCCGCCGCTAGCTCAGGCTGGTGTGAATTCTGGTGACCAACACACAAGAAATTATAAAATAAACCAAAAACAAACGAAAGTGTGCCTGCAATACACCACACAGAATCTCAAGAAGGGAGAACTGCCAGGTCACAACCGTCCCTAAATTATATTAACGTTACCACATCATATCAAAAAACAACTATAAGCTATGACAAATATATGACACTCACTCCAACAAACGAGTTTGATGCGCTATATCTTCGACTTCTTGTCCTGATGCAGCTGATGACGTGATGATTAGGTTTGATCCATAGTTGGATCCTTTAACTCGGCTGCCCTGACCTGACAATACTAGAATTTTCTCATTTAAATAAAACTCGAATACTCTCATCCATTGCTTTTGAATTATATATTTATTTGTTTATCAATATCTCACAAATTTATTATTAGTGAATTTGTTCTTTTGTGTTCTCCAATTAGAATCAAAAGCGATCCATTCGACGGTTTAAAAATTTTTTTTTTTAAACTTCACAAATTTTGTTAAACTTAAGACTGTTACACTGTAACTAATTCATATAACTAATAAATCCACACTATTCTTAATATTTACATAATATTTATAATATTCTAATCATTCATATTTTCCTTTTCAAAAACTCGGAATCTTTCTATTTTTTTTGTTGTTTTGGTTTTATTTTGGGTTTAAATTAAAAACAAACAAAACTGTTTGATTCACCTCCTCAATATCCACCACTCAAAATCAACCACTCGAAGCACGTCCACTTCAACTCAAAACAGAACTCAACCTCCCAACTCAATTCCCAATTCCCTCCATTCGACCGATCCAAAATTCCAAAACTAACTGTTTCTGCACAAAAAAAAAAAACATTCAACGGCACGAGCCAAAATGAAAATTCCCCGGTCAGCAAATCTTCAACTAATTCAATGAATTATTTGTGATATTACATCACTCCGATAGAAATTATCCCATCATGAATAATAAGACTGAATCTAACAAAATATGGTGTGCAATTTATGAAAATTTTTTGCTATCCACAGAATTATCGATCGATCTAGTTTCGAACCGATAAGAACTTTTTATTACACTTTAAAAAAAGTACATCATACATCAGGGCTAGCCGACTAGATACACTACCAAAAAAATTTAACGCTATATAAACCAAAATTGGTCTACTACTCTAGCGAAGTTTAAGAAAACAAACTTTCATAAACATATATTTATTAGATTCAGGTTTAGTCAATTTATTTCTCTAGTTGATCACTCAGTCGGATCGGATTCATTGAATTAATTGTAGATAATTTGTCGATAGACACTAGTGAAGATGGTCATCTTCTTCTCGCCGATACAAGTTTGTTATCCAATTCTAACTTGGTTAGAGTATAACAACAATAGTGATCAACTAGTGAAATAAATTGACTATACTTGAATCTAATAAATACATGTTTATGAAAGTTTTTTGTTTTCTTATACTTCGCTAGAGTAGTAGACCAATTTCGGTTTATATAGCGTTAAATTTTTTTGGCAGTGTATCTAGTCGGCTAGCCCTGATGAGAATACTTTTTTTTAAAGTGTAATAAAAAGTTCTTATCGGTTCGAAACTAGATCGATCGACAATTTTGTGGATAGCAAAAAATTTTCATAAATTGCCAACCATATTTTGTTAGATTCAGTCTTATTAGCATAAACCTTCTTTCACATTTTAATTGTTTATTCTACAATTTTTTTTTGCTTCTTTCTTTTTACTTTTTATAAATAGGTGAAAAAATATACCAAAGAATTTATCGGAAAGGGTCAGGTGCACATAGGAATGATTTTCGTAATTGTCTTTGATTTTTTTTCACAAACAGATGAGTTGAAAAATCGTTGAAAATATCTACATATAATTTCGATAAATGCCGTAGTATATTACTGTAGATATTACTGTAGATAAAAGTACACCTGATAAGAAATATCTTGCCAATTACATAGTTATATAGTAAACTATTGCTTGATATACTCAACTCAACGCTACCATAACACTAACGATAAAAAGATGACTATTGAACTACTGCATCTGAGGTCAACAAACATGCATCGAATTTAATAACGACAAGTCGTTAAACATCAGCTAACAGCTCAACTTTTACATATCCTAGTCTGCCAAACTAATTACAGAAGTAAAATTGTCATCTATGCTGACAACATAACATTATTATCAACTTGTGTTGGTGTTCGAGATGTGTTGCCATATAACAAAACAACTGACTCACTGAAAGAGATCTAGAATTTTCTACTACAAAATCAAGAGCCTTTTTACGACAAGTGAAATCGAGAAATATATGAGACATTGAACATCAATGTCACAGAAAACACGATACAAACTGTTGGACAATCTCAAATACTCGACGTGGTTTTCAACAATATATGTTAAAGTAAAACATACCATTAGCAAAATCCAAACTTGCAATGCAACAACGTGTTGAAATCCTTTAAGGGTAACAGCTGTGGTAAAAATAAAGAGACCATCAGCACAACATGCAAATATATTGGTTGCCCCATTTTAAATAATGCTGAACACGGAGCAGATAATTGGTTGAAAACAGCGAAGGTAGCAAATAACGGCAAATGCTGTATTGCGCCATTGGCTGCCAATTAATGACAAACCACAACCATATACATGTAGGAACAAAAAATTCTGCCAGTGAAACGGTACAGCACTCTGTTTCACGTCAATATTTAGTAAGCTGCTACAAGAATGAACATCTCTGAAAATAACACCAAAAAACACCATCCACGAAGAAATTTAAACCACCCCTTGGTAAGTTTATGCCAGGCGAATCTATAGTAAAGGACTTTTAATATAAAATGAATTTGGATCGAACTTTCATAGGCATAATGTAGGTTAATAGGTATAATAGGTGTCAGTTTTTCCCTTAGGCTTCTACTCACAGGACACAGGTATGTGATTACTGATTTTAGGGTTTTGTTTCATTAAAATAAGAACTGGTCTGACTTGAAACAGATTAGTATTGGGGCATTTAGGTGTACAAAATTACCTTTGTCACAAATTTTTCATGCAGGAAAACTTCACCGAAAACAATTTTATTTTCCTCTTATCTTTATCATTTCCATTGCCTAAAGATTTCTTTAGTACTGATATAAAAATATATTAATTTATTTTTAATAGACGTAGATATAGATTAAAAAAAATCACTGTAACCATTCACCACTAAATAAAAAACATATTTCACTTGTAAAAACTAAATGAAATGAGAATTTATATTTTGTAACACAGGTACAAAAAATATGCAATTTGGTTCTGAAATAAAACAACCAAAAAATATATTTTTGGCACATTGACCTACAAAATATTTTTCATTCTTGTAACGCATACCTCTTCATGTGAGATTTGTACTTAAATCTGTAACTAAATTAATTATTTTTATAGTACTAGAATGTCAAAAACTATTTACAAAATGTTAGCTCAGATTTTTTTTGAAATAGTATTCCATAACACTGTCAGGTACTTTAAAAGAGCTGAGCATCTTGAATTTTTGAAGGGAAAACTTCTTTAGCTGCGCTGTAAAATTTTATATGGACTAAAATCTATATATTCGCATTACAAATTTTTAAATCAGCAAAATATTTTTAAATATGAAACACATCCATCATTTCTTAACGTTTGAAATTGCGATGTGGATAACGCGCTCGACTGATGTTCTGTAGTAGATCGTGAGTTCAATTCCTGGACTGGTACATTTTTTTTATTGTTTTTTTTTAATTTTTAATAAATACTATTAAAATTATTATTTTTTAATCATGAATTCATAAAAATAAGAAAAATTTCTTTTTACGGATTTTAAAAAATTTATCTATAATGCAGTTTTTTAAAGTTATATTGCGACTGTCTCCTGCAATTTGCATTCTAGTCATCATGCTAAATAAATATTGAACGTAGGAAAGATAGTGTAACCTGAAACAATTACATTTGTATATCAAAATAGTTGGTTTGAAATTGTATGTAATACATGTTTCTAAAATTAAGGGAAGACTTAATACTTGTAACTTGATACTTGATAACATCATTATATCGATTTAAAGCTCACAATTACGAGACGGAAATCGCATAAATTCTATATAAAGAAGCATAGCTTATGTACAATTAAACATGGATGGCAATCATGATAAATAAACTAATTAAAAATGGTGACACTTAGCCGATAGTGATTTGCAAACGGCAACAATGAGCATTAATACCAATTAATTTACTTAGCTTTCCGCAGGAAGATTTGTAAAATTTAAAATTGTTGATCTATGGGTGTGACAACCACGCGTACTTTAGTTCCTGCTATTGGCATATGAGTTATCTTGTAATATCGTATACCACTGGCAATAGCAGTGCAATCTCATTAGCCAAAGTGATATCTTAGGGGTGCTGGCGGATAAAGTATTTTGAACCAACTATACCATCCCTTACTCTAAGTTATGGAATATTCTTTGATGATACGCTATTTTTAAAGTGAAAACTTCTTTAGCCGCGTTGCAAAATTTTATATGGAGTAAAATCTATATATTCGCATCATCAATTTTTAAATCAGCAAAATATTTTTAAATATGAAACACATCCATCATTTCTTAACGTTTGAAATTGTGATGTGGATATCGCGCTGGACTGATGTTCTATAGATCGTGAGTTCAATTCCTAGACTGGTACATTTTTTTATTGTTTTTTTTTTAATTTTTATTAAATACCATTAATAGTACATTATGATGCAAGGACGTAAAGCTAAAGATTAAGTCCAAAATAGCTTACGTCCGTGCATCATATACAATTTTTTATTCGCCGCAAGCAAAATATTTTAAGAAAATTTGTTTGTTCTAAATTAAAATTATAAATTTTCATAAATTTTAAAATAAAAACATGTGGAACAAGTAACCTTTGACAAAATATTTATTATTTTTTCCAAATTATTGTGTAGCTATGACAACAAATGATAACAACTATTTTAATTGGATAATGAAATTTTGAATTTAAGGGTTGCTTTGATAACAAATTTTATTTTTCATAGAATTTAAACAAATACAAATGCATTTTACTTTTTTGGACGTAGCTATGACAACAAAATAACTAGTTGAAAAGCGATACTTTAAAGCCGCAAATCACAGTAATAAAGTAACACTTTAATATGTAGGCGAATAAAAAATTATTATTTTTTATTCATGAATTCATAAAAATTATAAAAATTTTTTTTACGGGTTTTAAAAAATTGATCTATAATTCAGTTTTTTAAAGTTATATTGCTACTGTCTCCTGCAATTTGCATTCTAGTCATCATGTTAAATAAATATTGAACGTGGGAAAGATAGTGTAACCTGAAACAATTACATTTGTATATCAAAATTGTTGGTTTGAAATTGTATGTAATATATGTTTCTAAAGTTAAGTGAAAACTTAATACTTGTAACTTGATACTTGATAACATCGATTATATCGATTTAAAGCTCACAATTACGAGACGGAAATCGCATAAATTCTATATAAAGAAGCATAGCTTATGTACGATTAAACACGGATGGCAATCATGATAAATAAAATAATTAAAAATGGTGACACTTAGCCGATAGTGATTTGCAAACGGAACAATGCACATTAATACCAATTAATTTACTTAGCTTTCCGCAGGAAGATTTGTAAAATTTAAAATTGTTGATCTATGGGTGTGACAACCACGCGTACTTTAGTCCCTGCTATTGGCATATGAGTTATCTTGTGATATCGTATACCACTGGCAATAGCAGTGCAATCTCGTTAGCCAAAGTAATATCTTAGGGGTGCTGGCTTATGAAGTATTTTCAATCAACTATATAACATCCCTTACTCTAAGTTATGGAATATTCTTTGATGATACGCTATTTTTTTAAAAATAAAATGTGTTTGGTAGTAGAAATTACAAGGTATGTCACAACAACACATAAAAAACTTTTAAGGACAAGGTCCCACAACAATTCATGCTCTCTAGGGTGTTGATGGACGCAAATGTTTCTATGATATGTTATGATTATTTTAAATATAAAAATGTGTATAATAGTTGCTTGGATGGAATGCTGATAGATGTGAAACCCAAAATAATTTGAATAATTTAAATTTAAACATTCTGAAATTTTAATTTGCAATGCTACAATAATTGGAAGACAGACAAAAAACACAGCTTTTTCACAGATTTAAGTTTTCACTTCTGTCGGCAGTCCTTAACAGTACCTTCTTTTTTTTTTATTTTCTGACAAGCTTCCATCTGTGAATTCGAATATGCCTTTCATCAGTCCAGTACAAATGCTGAATTACACACAAAAGTTTCACAAGAATACGGTGAAACCTTCCTAAGTAAAGCATAGGGGCTCTGACAACCCCCAAAGTTGAAGGAACCAAGACCATCACCCACATCACTTCAACTACGATTACTACATTTAAAAATTAAAATGTTTCACGCACCCCATTATTGGCCGTTTGTCCAACTCTTCATGGCTTAGTAATTTTGTCAATCATAATGACTAAACTATAAATTCACACAATATAACAACCAATCACTGCACAAATGGTTCCATTATTGCTGAACAATAACGAAATCAATAAATCGTGGCACTCGAACATTTGATTATTGAATGACATAGTTAAATTTATTATTGTTGCACCAACAATAGGTGATCCAGATACAATATTTATATATAATATATAATATATTGTATTTAGAAAAATTTAGTTTTTAGTAGAATCTATGGTGTTCTATTTTTATAGAACACCATACAATCGGCCGTCCTTCATGTGACAAAGGCAATCGTTGTCAAATTATGGCTGCCAATTTTTACTTTTACTATGTATACTTGTCCAAGTATATATTGGTCCAAACTCAACGAAAAATAACCAAAAACCGAGAGGAAAAAGAACCACTGCATTTATTATTTTGTATGGATATAACGAACGATAAGAATCTTATCGACTGCGTAGAATCGGTAAATAAATACCCTTTAAACTCTGATGAAATTATTTCAGAACAACTGCTTCGTAACAATTTGAATTTGAATTTTTTAATTTCTTTAGTTTGTTTTTAGATTTTTGTTGTGATCGATTTTATGAAATCAAATTTGGAAAATTGGTCTATTTTATGAAATCAAATTTTATTTTAACAGCTTAGTAAAATTTAGCAGCGACCTGAAATCTACCTATAATTTTGAAAACAAATATTACAACGAAGATGGCGCACTTTAGTTTATATTTAAAAATATTAAAACTTGTTTATAAATTTGGTAAATAAATTATATAATCAACAATTAAATAAATATTTAATAAATTTTGTGCAATTTGTTACAAAAACTAGTGATTGCGAGTGATTGCAAACTACACTCTTGTTTGGAAAACGCGTTCGCACTAGTAAATACAATATACTATTATCTACTCAATATTTTCTATTTGTTGATAAAACATCACAAAAATCTTATTCATTAAGTTTTTGGCGATAACTTCCAGTTTCACAATAATAAATAGTCCAATAATTCCACAATAATAATTCCAACAAATAAAAAAGGACAAAAACTTTCTTACGTACTGCATCCAGTTATACATATTGTATATATTCCATCGATAGATTATTTCCTGGCGGAAAAAGAGAAAAAGTTCCGAAAAATAGATTTAAGAAAATACAACTTGCTACACATTATTGTTTTTGGGTCACACTTTTTTTGCTCAAATGAAATGTCACTTACACCAGATTTTTACACTCCATTAACTCGAGATTTTTTTTAGTAAATTATTTAGAGTGGATATTCTAATTAAAGTTTTAATCTAAATTGTATATATATATTTAAATGGAGGTATAATTCATTCAAGTTTAGCATTTGGTAAAAAAGTCTTGCAAGAATATTTAGAACGAGATTTGCATGCGTTTGAATTGTCGACAATATATTTTCCAAAAGTTTGTAAAATAGGTAATACAAGTATATTCATAAAATTATATGATATTTAATATTTCTCATAATATGATAATATGATATGTGATATATGAAAAGCCGTTTTTTATTGTTCAACCGAACATCAAATATAACATATACGTAACCACAAACATTTTGTGATTCACATAAATTTCATAATTCATTCCGGAGAGATTCTTCGCCACTTTATTCGGATCGTGAGATAGCTGGTATTATTCATAAGGCCAATGTTGAAATCGAGAAATTTTCTTCATCTTTAATTCAACTATTTTCTAAATTAACTGATTTTAACTACTTCGGTAAATATAAAAAATAAAAAAATTGAAATAAATCAATCACGATAACATTACCTGGACAACGTCACTAGCAGCAACAAAACTCATCTGGACACTCTACAGCAGCTAACAAAAGCTAAATGCTGCTTTCATATAAGGGTGGAATTAATTCGTTCAAGAATTTTACCCCTTGAAGATAGGGGGACACATAATTTGTGCAGTGTACTATAACGCGTGATTTTCAAAAGTTCGTTCATATATAAATTTAAAAATAATGTGAAACGAAACTGACTTTTGTGGTGCAATTTTGACTCAAAAGAATACTTTATTGAATACTTTATTTCATCGACTACTATTTCTATTGTGATCGTAAAGAGCTTTTTCTAATTTATCAGCATTGACTGACTTTCGGTTATTTGAAATACAGCGGATTGCTAGTTTCTATTATTTAATGATACACACTTTAACCTGGAGGGGGACCGCACCCTTCTCCCAGGTCGAATTCAACAAATTTATCACTCGGTAACTGCACACCCTCTGCAGGTCATTCTGTTGTGTGACCTAGGTTTTTAAGGGTATATATGTGATATTTTGAAACATATTGTAATTCCTATTAACAGTTATTTAAAATAACATAAATACAAGATCATATAATATCAGAATAATAGGCAAGACTCCCAACACAACCGCTGGTAGTGCCGTTAGCACTTGGTAGTAAGTAATTGTTACAATACTGGAACGTTTTCAAGAGAGTAAATGATTTATACTGTACTTTAATTATTATCTATACAAGCACTATTCTCCTTAAGACACGTATTTAGGCTGTATATAAAATATTATATAAAAAATTTTACAAGAGCAGATACATTCTAACTAAGATTATTTATCATACGAAACCGAAACCTCAATTCTCATTGCATAAACCTATCATATTCCCATCGAAAATCATAAAAGCTTCAACCACAAAAACTTGTTTAATCCAACGATTATAGTGTATACAATCGATTCACTGTGAATAGACAAATCTTATTATTTATAACTTTTCTACTTTTTTCATGATTTTTAAGTGACATTATATATTATAATAGCAGTAAAATAAATTTGTGTTTTATTATGAGGACTTACCTCTTTACGATTGGATTTTGAACGTTGAGGAGTTATCTCTCTGTTTGGTATTATGATATCAAACTAACGTATAATACAATTGTTTGTCAATTGTCATACTCCTACTATTGACTTCATCGGCAATAATACACGTTGCTGCATTTGAAAATAATGAAGATTATTTAATTTCTCATGAACACATTCTCATGATCATCATATAATCAAAAGACAAATAAATAGTTTTAATATAACTATAAATTATTATGGTCGCTATCATCATAATTTAAATAAGAAAAAAAATCTTATCTTAATAACATTATCATAAACTATCATCAAACTAATTGATGACATCATTTCCAATTCTTTTAACGTCTGGAAGTTGAAATAGTTTGTTAAAGAAGCAAATTAACGTTTCTATGTTGTTTTATTTATTTTGTTTTTACATAAAATTAAATTCAGTTGCATTATGAAATCACTTAATGTGATAATAAAAATTAAAAAAATTTGAATTACAATAAAAAAATGATTTTAATACCCGCGTGAGACCTTTTTTTAGTTTGGTATTACTAATAGAAACTTTTAAAGCTCATTCGCTCATTTTATTTTGCAAATAACAAATTAATGTGGTTTAAAAAATTTAAATCAATCGGCCTCCACAATTGATATGCAAATTATTTCACTACCTTTCAATTAATGCACATTTATAATTCCTATTTATAAGTCCATCCTAATTCCTAGCACTTTTGGACTCTGTTCATAAATTAAGTGATGTTTCATATAACAGACTCATTGAAAAATTATTTTTCTCGTCAAAATTATTTTTTATATTAATGTGACATATTTTATACTGATCAGACTTTGCAAACAAAAACATTGCATTATGAGTTATGATAACAAAAGACAACAACACTTACATCTACTAATTCTGTTGCTTCTCAAGATGGTCGGATCTACGCCCCAGAACTACTCGAAAGAATTTCGACGAAAAGTGCAATCTCCGTCATTCCGTTTTTTGGATAAGGAAGCAGCTGTCACTGACTTCGCTGCTTCAGACTCTTCTTATAATGACCAGCATCGAAACAGATCCTGGACCAACAGCAAAAATATGGCACTGTGCTGTATGTAAACAAATTTTTAGGGCAAATACAATATCCGTTCAATGCAATGGTGTAAAGAATGGTGTCACCTCAAAAAGTGCGCAGGTGTTTATACACATAATAAATGGAGTCTGGCTTTCACAGCACCAGTAACGGTTCTCCAAGAGACCAAATTAAATAATTAGTCTAAAATTATTGATAGTATTAGCGATTTTAAAATTATAAGACTGAATAGAGACAAATACTGAGGTGGTGGCCTTGCCATTATCATACATAAAAGCGTTATTTATCGTAAAACCACCCTACCAGCAACAAATGATGTACATCTTGAACAATTGGGTATTATAATAAAGTTCACGGAGTAACACGGAGATAACACTAGTCAATATTTACATACCACCATGTTAGCAGCTGTGATACAGGTTATGAACCTAACATTGAACATTTTCTTAATAATAACGATTTTTTCATTCTCGGCAATGTGAACGCACGATCTATGGCACTCTCACCTGAATATCGATGGGCGAAGCGAAAATATTGCAGACCAAATCGACGGCTTCAACTTTGGAGATCTCAATGAACCATAACCGACTAGAGTAACAAGCAACTCCTATTCATCCTCAGATGTCTTACTTGCCAGCATGTCACTCATCATGCCGATAGCAGCCTGGGGTACTGAAACTGCACTGGGATCAGATCATGTGCCAATCATAATCACATTAAGCCGCTCCATCAACCTAGAAAAATCAGAGAAGAAAACATACATAAATTTTAACAAAGCTGACTTCAAATTTTACCAATTTTACTGAAAATGAATGGATGAATCTAACTTTACCACTTCATGCCAAAGCACGCTACATCCCTGCTGGTAGAGTACAATACATTAAACCTAATTTCTCACCATAAGCATCTTCTATTTCCGTGCTTAAAGATGAAATCCGGAATACAGATCCAGCCTATCCTAGAATCCGAGACCTAAACAAGCAAATAAACAAATTAGTCATAGACCACAAAAAGAACAAATGGAGAGAACTAGTGAGTTAATTGAACTTCGGTCCAAGTAAAAGCCTATGGAAAGTTATAAAATGGTAAACCCATCCTTGGAGACCAGAAAATAACTGCATGATCTCCTTCAACGATATTCCTATAGAAAACTCTAGAAAGTGCCCCTCGAAATTTAATTGTTTTAATTGTTACAGTTTACAGAAAAGCTAAGTAAACACAGAAGATCCTCAGACACTTCCACTTCAGTCCTCAGAGACTTCCAAAAACTTAAAGATGACAGCACTGAGAAAATCAATTTTATAAATGTTGAATGTGACGTCTCAACGGCAATTATGGAAAATCAAACCAACAAAATCAATTGAAACCGACATCATATCAGCTATCATGCTTAAACACATTGGACCCAAGGGAGTGAACTACCTCGCTACAACACTAAATATATTACTAAATACGCTCCAGATACCCTATACCCTATATATTACTAAATACGCTCCAGATGCCCTATGATGAAACCAGATAACCCTGAAGAAGAAGAAAAGTCATTCAGGATAATCTCCATCCTTTTATCTATCACAAAACTAATTGAAACACTTCTTCTTCCAAACTTCTGCTACCACTATCACATTTTTCACCACCTGGACGAAGGAAGTGAATACTAAACTAAACATCTGTATTGACAACGTGCATTCCTATAGTTAAAAATCCGACACGGCTGGGAGTGACATTCGACTCACTGTTAAGGGTCTATGCTCACGCACAATAGAAAAGCGCAAGCTGGAAGTTCATGGGGCAAGGACTTAGACCACTTAGACTTAAAACACAAGTTACAAAGCTATAGGTAGACCCATTCTAAACTACGCAGCACCAATATGGCAGCACCAATACGACTCAAGTTTCTGATACGCATCTTTGATAACCGGTACTGGATGCCACCTTATGGCTCATAGAGATCACTTACATGAGGAATGAAATATCTTGCCGGTCCGTGAACACAATGAGATGATATCTAAATAATACATATGGTCCTGCCACAAAGAGCAACATCCATGCAATTACATCCTGCTAAAATGACATCCTGTTGATTGCGTCACCACCTAGAACCACAAGGAAACTGTTAAGCTCTTTCAAACCGATGTTAGGGAAGATCAAAAAACCAAGAGTATCGATGAGCTAACATATAGAAGTGGTTTAAAAAGGCGTCATACTAAGGCATTGCAAGAAACAATAAACAACTACGTAAATAATCGAATTCTGAATGAAAAACCACCACAGGTCGCTGCAGAAGAAAACTACTTGCCACGCAGCACTAGATGCATTCTGGCGCAACTTAGATCCGGTTGGTAACGAATATTAAATCATTGCATAAACCGAATCGACCACCCAAATTATTGCAAGCGTCCCGCATGTAAAGGCACTCCACATGATGTTGACCACCTATTTCCATTTCCAGAGAAAGGTACCACCCACGGACCGGAATTTAGAAACAGAATCGAACGAGTAGCACTTTATCAACGTCGCTACTACAACAATTTCTGTTAAACGTTGGAATGGAATGTAATTTCTGTTAAACGTTGGTGGATTTTCAGTTCTTTGTTTTACAACCATTGGTTTGAAAGACACACTACTCATTTTTATTTATTTATTTTCTCAAAATGCGGTCGTGGTGACTATGTTAGTTGCTTATGAAATGCTTCCAATTAGCAATTCCTTTTGTTTATTATGGCAAGCACTAAAATTGATCTTCTTCTTCAATTTCCCAATAGAAGTTATAATTCCACTTTTAGGTATATACATACAACTTATTTATTTTACTTTGTTTTATAAAATTGAGTACATTATCAACTACCTTTAACCTTTATTTTTTTCTTTATTGGAACATTTAATTAATAATTGATAATTAATTTATTGTTGTAACCATGATACAGAGAATAATAAGATTTGTATCATGGTTATAACCAAAACTAAAAATAGATAGCAATATGTAAAATTGCGGCTTAATGTTTTCAACTTCACAACAGAATTGATAAATTGTAATGTGAGGACCTCAACATATTCCTCGAAGATCGGTCCCTCTCAATTTAGCATAAGTCTGTCTCCACATCTGGAATTTTGGAATGATTTATTATTTTTCAGATGGAAGATCAAAATGGCAGATAATTTCTACTATAAATTAAATTTGCCCAATATATGAGGAAATACATTGAGGTACACGACTATATGATTTTGACGAACGTCAAATTGTTGATTGAGTGAGTTTGACAAATTGTTGTATTAATCTACATGAAATAAATCAAAATAATATAAATTCAATCAGCGTAGATTACAAATCATCAGTTTCAATTCAATTATCAAAACACAGTTTGCCATTTTTCCAGATTGTCCGCACCTATCCCGTTTCCATCTAAGAACGCTGGTTAAAAATTAAGTTAAGTAAGTTTTTCAATAATGAACAGCTGCTTTTGATATATAAATCATTTAAACGTCCCTGTATGGAGTACTGTTCTCACATCTGGGGCGGAGCATATATAAGTAGGTCACTACTGAAGTTGATTCCTTGCAGCATAGAAGAAACGGTTGCTAATCTGACAATTTTCTATAAATACATTATGGATGAACAAACTTCCACTGAGATCAAATCAATTTTGCCTGAACTAGCAAACCTATCGCGTAACACCCGAGCAAATGTTGTACCCCATCCTTTTACAGCTCATATAAAAAGGTGCAGAATTGTTGCTTTTCAGCGTGATTTTTCCCAACGAGTCTCTCATCTATGAAATGCTTCACTTAAATGGGTTTTTCCTGATAGCTTTAATCTTCAAAATTTCTTAAAGAAGCTTAATTTATTCAAACTTAATCCTGATTCCTAGTTGGGCATGGTATCTTAGGATATTCAGAGACGTTAATTAATAATTTATTATAATTAACACTAAATATGACTAACTTTGAATAAAAGAAAATTTATATTTTCTCCAAAAAAGTTATGATGAATAGTACAGAACTGGATCCAATTATATCAGATAATTTCTAGAAGGGCCTGATTTAAAGGGTTGTATCAGCTTCAACGGGCTAGGTTGCTTTTCACTTATACTATGGCGGTGTTCAACAGTGCGATTCCACGATAATTCGCACACTTTAGGCGGTCACCTTTTTTATGTAGCGGAACGATAAGAGCTGTTTTCCATTCAGCACATAGTTCTTCTTGGTACCAGATTGCAAGAATCAGATCATATATATGTGAGACCAGAGCTGATCCTCCATTCTTAAATAGTTCTGCAGGGATTCCATCGATACCTGGTGATTTGCCATTTTTTAATTTTTTGATGGCAGCTTCCACTTCTTCTATTATTGGGTAAGGGACAAAAATCTCCTCACTTGACGGAGCAATTGCTCTAATAGGATGAACTTCATTCGTCCTATTCAGTAGGTCTTGAAAGTGGGATCGCCATACTGCCAGCACATCACGTTCACTTGTTGTAACCTCGTTGTTTCCATTTTTGATGGCTGTAGATCTTGGGTGGAAATCTTTTGTCAGATTCCGTGCATTGGCAAAGCACTCTTTCGAATTTCCATTAGCCGCATGTTGGTTGATGTTTTCGATACAGCTCTTCATGTGTTCGAGTTTCTTTTTCCGTAAGAGTTTTGCTGAGGATTTTCTGGCGCATAGATAATCAGTTTGGGAGCTTCGGGTGTTTCTTGTTAACCATTTTTCTCGCAGTTTTTGTTTGTGCTCAATGCTTTCGCGGCACTCGTCATCAAACCATTCGTTACGTGATTTCGGTGGTCGTTTTCCGATTGTAGTTTGTGCTGCGGATATGATGGTTGATTGAAGCGTTTGCCATTCTTCTTGTATGTTTAATGGCATCTCAGACGGGATGTCATGCTTTTCGATGCTTTGCGAGGTGATTAACCAAAACTATAAAAAAAAGAAAACAAAATGTTACTTTACACTGTGAATGAATGGTTAAGAAGCAGAAAGGTACTTGCTACTGAAAAGTTCACATTTACACGTTTTACCACATAAAAAAGGAGATAAATGACACACTAAACACCAGCATTGACAACATGCTCATTCTAATGTTCAAAATGATGAAACTGTTGGTGGTGACCTTTGATCTCTAGAATTTAATGCTCATGCACAACAGGTGAACTATAAACTGAAAAATACAAATAATTCAGGAAAAGCACAAGCAGTTTAAACTACGTCTCATCTATCTATATGAACTCTTTGTGTTTGACATCGATTATTGAAATTAGTTACACACCACATAAAACTTGTCGCAAAATATTATCATGTATCCAGATAAACTTCCCGAAAGATAACAACATCACAAATTCAGAACGACAAAGAATTATGTATAACTACTAAAATAAATATAAATAATAATAGCTAATAATAATTTTTGATATAATTACTAAAACCATCCGTGAAACAAACAATTCTTTTACACCGTCAATCGAATTTTTGTTAATAAATAATTTATTATTAGAACGTAGTAGTTCGAACGTAGTAGTTTTTTTAAAAACATTATTGATTTTGATTGACCAATATCATTACTAATACACATACGCCAAAATTCAGCAATTTACGCTTTCAAATTAAAGCGCATTCCATAATCGGAGTCCAGCAGCCAAATTCTGTAACTGTGAAGCGGTGAAGTGATAAAAATTTCTTCGTTTCTTTTCATTCAAAAACTTATCACTTCACCGCTTCACAATTACAGAATGTGGCTGCAGACCAGGACAAATAGCTTTCTTCCCTTATTAGTGAAATCAGGTATGATTTCTGATTGGAACCGGATGCAAATATCATATTAGAACTAACCTTGTTACACTCTGATCCGACCCGCATCATAATAAAGCATATCTGAACAAAATGCTATTTGATGAAACTGTTAAAATCAAAACGGTTTGACTGGTTTGAGAAAACTTTGGATCAATTGAAGACCTCATCGGTTTGGATATGAAGAATTTTTGTAAAATAATACATTTGGTTAAGAAATATTAAAACCACAAATTGACATATAATAACGTAAAAAATCTAATAAATAATGAAACATAATTTTAATCTAATAACATAAAACATTTCAAAATACAAAAACACGTTTTAAGCGTTTTGAATGATAAAAAAATTAAATAAATATCCCTCCTAAGGCTATTCATGTGTCTTTTAATTTATTACAGTTAAAAGCTTTCAAATAAATGTGTATTATAATTATATTTAATGCATTTTTTCATTCCTTTGACAAACTCACCTCATTGGCCCTAGTAAAAAAATATATATAAGTATAAATGTTTTTAACAATAAATCAATTTGTTAAACTTATAAAACGTCACAGATTTGATTCAATGCAATCAATCATGAACTAACTTCCATAATACTCTAGAACTACCGACATCCTAATTATTTTATTTAAATGCATTAAACAATTATATTCATAATAAAAACATGAATTAAGTCATCATAATCTTCAAAGCAATTGAAGGTTCAACTACAACAACAAAACTCTAAAGATCATTAAATGAAAACAAAATAAAAAAGTTCTTCTCAATAATTTTGATGTCGCTCGCAAACATTAATTAAAAATACATATTTTTAACTTCAGGCGGTCTTGAGGTCTCCTCACTGTTTATTATGTCGTATTAATCTCTGACGATTTTCTTGTAAGATTTGTTTCTTAATATGCATATACATGCATGTTTTTAAACAAATATTATGATTTAACTCAAAATCTTATATATGTATTGTTAAATGTATCTGTTTTGTTATTGATTGGTTTTTATAAATTGATATGATTTAAATTGATCGATCTATAAGATGAAAATAAAAATTCTTAACTTTTTGGTTTACAAAAAAAATTATTGTCCTTTGAATTTTTTATTAGTTTAAGGCATATTATATACATAGACTGTTTATAACGACTCAACTTTGTCGTTAAATTGCCAGGCCATGATGGTGAATTAGACATCCCTGGTTTTACTTCTTAATATTTTTTTCATTTGAGATCACATTCTGTTGGTAGACACAGTTTCATTTTTTACAGTTAAAACCTGCTACTTTAGGAAAGGTAGGGTTGTCAGAGTCGATTTCGAACAGTATTCTAGTCGTCAGCACTCTACTAAGAAACATTGTAAGGTAGAGTACTATCACCGTTTGTAACTTTGGTATACTATCATCCCTTGTACTACTTCTTTGTAACTTGTCGTACATGATCTGTTATTAAATCTGGAAAAGCAGGTCTTTAGTGATTTAATGTTAAGTGTTTTGTGCATCCTCTCTAAATGGACCGAAAGCTTTGGACTCGGTGTCAATCCACCAACATATTAAAACGAAACTAAGGTTGAAGTCCACTGGCATGTGGAGTTGCAGCAATATAGAACACTCCTTAATTCTAGTCAGCAAGAAAATTTCCTTGTCGATAGACTATTACATTACGAAAACATCTTCAGAGGTTGGTGTCATATCTACTAATCCATTTAGAGAGGAGTGGGAAGGGAATCAGATAATCATACAGGTTAACTTCTTTACGAATGGATCGAAATAATGATCGAATGGATCGAAAGTCAGCTGTGGGGTTTTCCAGAAAAAACTAAATATAAAGCTCTCTTTCCGCCTAGCTGATCACTGCAGTATCTTTCAGACTAAACTTGCAGCTGTAAAAGAGGCCGTAGACTGGTTAAAGTATAATGTAAGTGATATCGGGAGGTTTTGACAGACAATCAGACTGCAATCAAGGAGCGAGGGAGTATAGACTCACTCCAGTACGGCCTTATTTAGCTTCTCTTAAGAAGATGGCTGGTTAGTTTAACATCCACTTCGTCTGGGCGCCCGGTTGTTTTGACATAATGGGGCAGCCAAAGGTTGACGAACCCGCTCGACAAGCCCTTTCTGCCTTGTGACTTAACAAATTAACAAGGTGTGGAAGGCATGACAAGGTATGGAAATACAGTTTGGGTCATTGCTATTTCAACAGGATGCGCAGACTTGCACAAATATTGGATGGTCAAAGAGCACATGTACGATTGTTGGGCATATACGGCCTGTCCGGACCCCGCGGGAAGCCCGCGGGATACCCCCTAGTCTTATATACAAAATAAATTCACTCTAAAATATTCCGACAATAATAACCATTTTCCATTTCAAACGCATTAACGAAACAAATCTTAAAACAATTAAATAAACATAAGAAAATTGATTAGCAGCAGAATATAAATAAAAGTAACTTAGGTCAATAGCCAGGTTAATGAATATTATATGTGTCTCTCTTATGTTTCTCTGGGATTACATTTATTTTAGAGTAAAAACGATAAACTATTTATCATAGGTTTGATAAGAAATTGATCAATTGAGGCATTCGATCTTACGATAGAAAAATTTGGTATAATTGTAGAAATTAATGTGTTTCTTCATCTTCACTTTGAAGAAATGTTTGAGATCTTTTCAAACAGGTTTTTGTGATTTTGTATTTTGTTTGATTTCTATTTCGTTTTTTACCATTTTAATGTGAGGCTTTCATCTCAATAGGTTTTTTTTTCTACAACTTAAAATAAATAAAATCGCTAAAATAAAAAATAAGGCAAACATTTTTATAACAATTTATATCTTCTAAATTAATAACAAAAACGAATACGAATACCTGTACATGCATGATATAAAGATGTGAGATCCAAGACAAGTTTAAGTCATAATATTCGAAACTAAACTACAGTTATATCTGTGGCTTCTCACAGTCTCTATTACTCCACTAGAGAATAATGGTTTTATCCCTACGATATGAGGTATAACGAAAACGACCGTCACTCTCACGGTCGCATTTGTAGAGCCAGATCAAAACACCTTTTCTAAAAACTTGTATTTTATTAATGTCTTGGACAAGTTCGTAAATCAGACAAATCCGACACACGGCTAAGAAACTAGAGGCTTTATACCAAAACAAAGTCTGTTTTTTAGATCCTTTATAAATTTGTGGAGCCAGATCAAAAAACTTTTTTTAAAAATGGTGTTTTATAAATATCTTGGACAGGTTCGTAAATCAGTAAAATCCAACACATAAGGTTAAGAAACTAGAGGCTTTATACTAGAAAAAAAGTTGGTTTCTTAAATCCGTTATAACGGCCGTTTGGATACTAATATTTTTAAAATCTTCATAAATTTAAAATCTGTGGAAACATTTTAATCCGTTTCTTATAAATATAAACCTCTGCAGTTATTGATTTGAATAGAAGGAATAAATTTGTTTTCGTAGAAATAAACTATTTTCATATTTTGCAGTAATTGCACGACATATGATATAGAGTAGGTTTGCCGTGTGTTTTTCATATGGTGTCATAAATTGTCACACACATGTTCTGTGCTAGATTTCATATTAGTTTGTTGCAAAATTGGATAGATGTAGTTTTGCTTATATGTAGCTAATGTTCTTTTTAAAATTTATTTGATATCTGTTTGTAATTAGTTTATTTTGTTTAAACTAATCTGATACATCAGATTCTACTTGTACACAAAACTGTCTGATCTCGAAATCTACCTATTTCTAGTGGACATATTGCCGCTCAAACTTTTTTCTTTTTTAATTTATCTTGCAATTAATTTTTGAAATTAACATTATTATTGCCCTTGCAATCCATATATAATCGGTTATGTTGTTAACATACATTGGGCACTGTGCACTTTTCTTATACCATTTTGGACCTCGTAAAGTTTACATAAACTAATGGTTTCACTGGTTTCATTTCGTTCTACTCAATCAAACCTCTCCTTGGATCTCCGTATGTATCAACTAACACCAAGCTCAAGTTATACAAGACATTGATTAGACCGGTTGTGATGTATGGGTCACAAACGTGGACCCTTACGCAAAATGACGAATCGCATTTATCTGTATTTGAGCGTAAGATCCTACGCTACATTTTTGGTCCACTTAAGACAGACGATGGAGAGTATAGAACCCGATATAACTTTGAGATCAGAGACCTTCTTGAGGGTCCTGATATAATAGGTTGTATCCGTTCTAATAGGATTGCTTGGTTTGGGCATGTTCTACGAGCCGATTCACAGTCTGGAATGATTAGAAAAATGTACGTTAGTACTCCAGGGAGTGGGCGACCGCGAGGTAGACCACGACTACAATGGGAGACTGACGTAATAAACGACCTTAAAAAAATCGGCTGCCATGGTAATTATGTCGCTGTTGCGAATGACCGTGGTGAATATTCGAAGCTGATTAGCCTGGCAACGCTCCTACATGGAGCATGAACGCCGTTAAAAAAAAAAAAAAAATGGTTTCACTATTCATTATTGTATTGTGTTAAATATTATATCATTGTTTTCTTTTGAGTTATATTTTTCTTTAAGAAAATTGCTGGTCACAAAATTTTAAACCATAAGAAGAAACTAATTCAGACTATTTTTGCTTTGTGATCGACTGTAAATCAATTCAACCAACATTCCACAGCCCAATCAAACCGAGCACAATAAAAAAACAAAAACTGAACCAACTCCAGAACTAAAAAAACTCACTACCCAACAAAAACTTCGATATCAGAGTTTAAACCGAACTTCTCGTTACCACTTGCCAAACTAAAACTCATTAATTAAAAAAAAAACACATTGGAAAAAAATTCTCATAGCACGAGCTAAAAGAAAATTCGTCAGCATTAATCTTATATTACATTGAAATTGTGTATCTTTTTTAATTTATTAATTATCTACAATTTTTTCATAATTAGGTGAAAAAATATAGAAAATTAACAAAAAAAATAATTTAATACCGGAACGGTGTTAAATGTATATTGGAATGTTTAACTAGTTGTGTTGTTAGACAACCGGGCTGAAAAGTGAGTTGAACATAATTTAGATCTATAGCATATAACTATAGGACGTAAAAGGGAAGAACACCCCACATTTAAAATCTTGCCCATTACACACTAGCAAAGGTGATATCTTTGGGTTGCTGGTGGATAATCAGTATCCAGTTAACGGTAGCATCTCTATCTTAGCTATGGAATGTTCCTTGATGATGGCACGATATTTCTTGCACGAAGAAACATACCATCATATAACACTATATATGGGAGTTTTAATCATTGAGGTCATGCGTCACATGATCAAAGAATATGCCGCTAGTTGGATTATTGGCATTCCCGTTTTAGTTTTGTTCTTTCAAATTTTATAATAAATTTATACTTATTACTTCTGATATTATTTTTATTTTCTCTATCCTATCGTGAAATATTGGTCTATGTGCAAACTGTTAATAACAGGGTTGACAAAATTTCTTCTTAGATGCGCTGGGCGAAACTAATAAAACTTTCATAATTAGATGAATTCTAGCAGTGGATCGATGACAATATGACATAACATCAGCTTTTGCGTCGGTGGGAATAGTTTCAATTGCTACCAAGTGGAGAAACCACTCATTCCACTTTGAAGTTGAATAAGCAGTTCGTTTTAACTCGCAAGTTGAACATTGAGTGACTCACTAACAAGAAGCAAGCGAAGGACTGCGTGCCTGGCAGTGTTGTAATCCGACGAGCTTCAGCCATGTGTGTTCGAACAGTAACATCCCCACAGTTAAGTACAAATAGTCAAATATTCACACAAAAAAGACTGTGTAAACGGAATCATATAAGCAAAACAAAAAGCAGAGATTCTGAGATTCTCAATTTTGAGTTATGCTTAAACTTCAATAAGTCTTCTTTAAAGCTTCTATGCAGAAGCTAGTTATATTTTACTTCTATAAAGTTTCACAGAGAAGTTCTCAAAAAAAAGGCGGCAAATGTTTAATTTGGTATAAATATTTTAACTGATGAACCGTTATACCTTCAAACGATGATGAAGAAGATGAGTTTTACTTTTCACAATGCAATAATTCTTTTTATAAAAAAATAATAATTGTTATTCAAAATTGTTGCAATGAATGTATTAAAAACTAGAATTTAGGTGCACAAACAAAACACAGTGTTTATATACCAAAACAAAATCATGCTATAAACTATGAATTTATTTATTTACCACAAAAACATGCAATTCACATTTGATTTGATAATTATAATTACTCATAATATTAACCCGTTACGACGTTTGTTTGATCTATCATGAAAACAACTATCCTTTGATACAATAAAATGCGAGATGAGATATACCCATTTTGGTGACCAATTATCTCTTTATTAATTTTTATTATTGGCTGTTTACATTTCTAATTAGAATAAAAATCTAATTAGAATAAAAAAACTATTAACAATTACACAAAATATCGAAGTTTTACATCTTTTATTGTGACAACAAAATAAAAAATTAAATCTGTACCGATGATCTAATTCCCATCAACTGCTCAAAAAATTACCAAATGTCCAAGTAAATATAAAAAAAATTTTAAAAACCAACAGCATTCAAAATGAGATATCAAATCAAACAGGTTGAACAAAGATTTGAACAAAAGACGATAAGTTGTATTGCACGCGTTGATTCATTTAAAGAAGTTGTTGAGACAAATGAATTTACGGGGAACACGGCTTCGTAACAAAAGATATAAATAAAAGACGATAAGTTGTATAGCATGCGTTGATTCATGCATGATCAGTTGTTTTTAGACAAATGAATTTTTGTCACGGAACTCTCTTGCTATTATATAGATTATGTATGAAAACATGTAGTCTGAAACGACCATTATTTAACAATTAGTCCAGAACTGGTACGGACCAGGGGCATCCGACTGTCTAATAAAAAAAAAGCATTGCGATGCCCATAGCGGGTGAAAAGACAATGTTATTTCTGTCACCAAACGTGCACCATCTTCCAAACATCTAGTTTGGCAAAAGTATTGTGGAAATATAAACTTATTGTTTGTGATGAATGCAACAACCAATGCTTGAAGCATGCGACCAAAATAACTACTTACCTGAAATACTCTACTATATAGCTATTATTATTTACCCCATCTATTGTATTTGTATTTTAATTTTTATAATTTTCAAAAGCTTAAATATGGTAACACTTATTTGAATAAATATTGTAAAGGACTTACTGTCGTTTTGATTTGTTAAACAAAAACATAGTGATTGTTAATTACCAAAAACAGCAAAATTAGCTTCATTATAATTAGATACTTACTTAATTACAATTAGATACGTATTCTTGATACTTTTCGGTCGTCTTTAATTTCTCAGGTATTATTTTTTTATCATAGACACGGCATCCATTCTAAGTCTTCTCATCTTTTATGGAAGAAGAAATGTGAATTAAAGGAATTACCTAGAAGCTTGTAGCGAGGATGTTTTTCACATCGAGGCTCAGTGGTTACATGATCTCAAGTGGTTTGTCATATTTTAAAGGTTTTATTAAATAATTAGCAGTAGGTTTACATTAACATTATATATACAACACTTAGAAGATACTATTAATAATTTACATCAATTTAAATATCAAACAAATTTAGGTTTTTGATACATTAAACACAATTTACCACAAGCCACTAATTTTAGACCATCGATAAATTATCTAAATAAACTATCCTGACTTTATTCTAATCTTATCTTTAAAATAATATTTTCTTTTAATAACTCAAATTCTGAATCAATTCTTTCTAATCCTCATGATCTCCCATTGTCTAATTAAATTTCAAAAAAAAAAGATTCTGACTCCGTAACAAATTTTATTTTATATAAAAAATAAATAAATTGAATGAAATAAAATCAAATTCATGCTAAGAGATTAAAATTTTGAAGAAAAAAATTAATTCTATAATTTATATAAATTAAATCTAGAATTTGGAAAAAAATAACAAAAAAATCTAGATGGAGATGTTGAATTGACTATAACACGAAATAAACTTATATAAACTTGTAAACTGTGCTGTGCATTCGTTCAGATGTTATTAACCTTTTCAATTTGTATTTGTTTAGTTTTTAGATTTAATTTTTTTTTATAACTTGATACACTAATAATCCTTGAGTCACGTTGAATGTAGAACATTTAGCAAAATATACATATAACAAGTGGCGAACTAATTTTGATATTCCTAAATATTGTTGCACTTCGAATTACGAATGGCAAATAAACTAAAGCCCATTTAATATAGAACACGTTCGCGTATTTCGCGTTCCATATACAACTGTTTATATATGATTTTAATTAAATTATCTTAAGGTTTTAAGCCCTGTCGCGGATTTTACAGCTTACCACTGTATTACATTTTACTGTTGAGAGCTTGGTTGAGGACATGGTTGAGGACATGGTTTTTAGTTTTGGGCAGCGATGTATATCAAACAACTCTTTGTTAAAGTACATGTATTCTTTTATCTCTGTTTGGTAATTTATTACAAAACTAACACGAAACATCAATACGTTGCCGGAAAATTATAACAGATCATGAATTAACATAATTTAGGGATACAATCAGCAAACTACTCAAAAACCTCTCCATTTAGCGTTTTGAGAAAATATTACAAAATCACAAATTCATATTTCTTTGAAAATTCCAAAAGTATTGTAAAAATTAAATAAAATTTCAAAATTTTAAAAATATTTTTATTTTTTTTTAAATAAAAAGTGTTGTGTTATAAGGTCTACAATATGTGTCACAACAACACATAAATACCTTTTAAGACCTACGTTTTACAACAACTCGCGCTCCAAGGTACGCTTTTTTTAAACCTCTGCGGATTGAAACCACCTGAGACTATGGTTTCCGCAAACTATTCCTTTTGTATGCGGTTCGGACAAAGAAGTCTTTGTGCTATCTGCAGGTATTACAGCGCGGGATCTCGACCTTTGACTGGTTACACTAGCCGATTGCCGAGTGGAACGGGGATAAGAATAAGTTTGAGGCATGATGCTGCTGATTTTATCTGAGCACTGTTGATTAGGATATTTGTAAAAAACAACGAGGTCAGCAACAGTGCGACGATGTTGCAGGGAAGCCCTCTTTTGAACAGAGTCCAAGAGGGACAAGATGGAAACAGAAGCAGCACCCCATAACTTGACAACAGTACTCCATACAAGGACGAATATAGGACTTATAAACATGGAGCAATTGATATGGAGTGAAATATTTTTTACATCTATGTAGGAGGCCGATTTTTCTAGACGCCTTTTTTGCCATCGCCATTGCATGATCGTTTCAGAGTAGGTCATTTCAAATTGTGACAATATTGTTACGATTCAGAAAAATCTAGACGATTACGGTCACTTCCAGGAAAATAAAATCAACAAAACACAACAGACAAATTAATGAAATGAATATTGTTGTTGTTGTCTCTTCTTAGAAATAGGGTCAACATAAACGATTTTATGAATCAAATCAACATAACGTAAAATAATCGAATATTCTAATATTTTCTCAAGGTTTCTTGAAAGTGATGTCGAATTATCTAGAAGTATTGCAGAAGGTATATAAGAAAATTACTTCTTGTAGTTTTAATTAGTGTTATTTTAAACCTGCGATAGTGAAGTTAAAATTATAAAAGTGATCTTTAAATTAGTTTTGTGTAAAGTTATAAGTGTAATAAAGTTATAAGTTTTATTGAGTAGAAATATTTTGTGTATTATTTTAACGCTATTATTACTGGAAATTTCTACAATAAACCATTGGAGTTTCTGAAGCTGTTGAAAGAATATTCTAGTTAGGAATATTGTTTGATGTATTGTTTTCCTGTTGTTGTGAAACAATTAAGGTGTTGAGTACTTATTAAAACCTGGTGTTTTTGCTTCCTAATCAGTGATCGAACTCAGAAGAGATTTGGGAATAGCGTTTATCGAATTGTGAGCTGGGCCAATTCGAAGTAAGGTTGGAAAAGCGTAACAATATAAACGAAATAAACGAACGTTTTTACATTCACCCATTGTTTCATCACACACACTGAATAAAATATCTTTGGGGAACTCGGTCTTAGATCTGGGAACAATTAACAGCTGTGTTTTGGTAAAGTTGAAATTGACCAGGTTGTGGTCACCCTAATCGGCGACTTTTTTAGGTCTTTAATCACGTTTTTGGCAGCGTCTCTCCGGGCGGGATTAATTCGTTCGTGCATTTTACCTTTTGAAGGAAGAGGCTCGAACAACTTGTGCAGAGTACTATCATCTGCAAAACTATTTATTGGGTTGCTGGTGAATTTCAGAAATTCATTGATATAAATCAAAAATAGGGTTGGGGACAATACTGAGCCTTGGGGTACACCAGCGTTAATTAGTTTAGACTCTGATGAAAATCTGTCTAAAAAGAAATGTATCGGTTGGATAGATACTTTTGAATCAGCTTCACAACATTGGGATGAAAACCGTACGCAACGAGCTTGTTGATTAAGTTGGCATGCCAGACTCGATCGAATTCCTTGGAGATGTCTAAGGCGATAACGTATGTTTCACCACCTTTATCAAGTATTCTGTTCCAACAATTTGCTACATAGTTTAATAGATCGCTAGTTGATCTTTTGTTTCGAAAACCGTATTGTTTGTCAGCTTTTAAATGATTTTCTTCCAGAAATTTTGAAATGTGGGTAAATATTAATATAATGCTCGTAGACTTTGGATAGGACCGATAGTAAAGCTATTTTTTTTTTTTTTTTTTTTAATAAAAAGTGTTGTGTAGTAGGAATTACAAAATGTGTCACAACAACACATAGATACCTTTTAAGACGTAGGTCCCACAACAACATGCGTCTTGAGGTATAGGTGGACGCTTTTTTTAAATCTTTGTGGATTGAAGGCACTCGAGACTATTGATTCGGGCAAAGCATTCCATGTGTACGATGTACGCACAAAGAAATCTCTTTGCATTCTATTACTATGACAGTGAGTAATCTCGACAGTTCGACCGCCCGCACAAACCGATTGACGAGTAAAACGGGGAAAAACATATGTCTGAGGCATTATGGACCTGATTTCATCCAAGCACTGCTGGTGACGATATTTATAAAAAACAACGAGATCAGCAACAGTGTGACGATGTTGCAGGGAATCAAGACCTAATGTTAAATCTCGATCACCAACAATTCGTATAGCTCGCTTTTGAACAGAGTCCAAAAGAGCCAGGATAGTAACAGATGCAGCGCCCCAAACTTGACAACAATACTCCATACAGGGACGAATATAGGACTTATAAATGTGGAGTAATTGATGCGAAGTAAAATATTTTTTACATCTATTGAGGAGGCCGAGTTTTCTTGACGCGCTCTTTGCCATGGCCATTATATGATCGTTCCAGAGTAAGTCATTGGATATTGTGACTCCCAATAAACGAATGCTTTTACATTCGTCTATTTGGTCGTCACACATATTAATTGAAATATCGTTGGGAAACTCGGTCTTTGATCTGGAAACAATCAATAGCTGTGTTTTGGTGGAATTAAAATTGACCAAATTTTTGTCATCCCAATCGGCGACTTTTTTTAGGTCCTCGTTTACATTTATGGCAGCGTCTCTCCGGACGGGATTTATTCGTTCATGCATTTTACCCTTTGAAGATAGGGGGACGAATGACTTGTGCAGTGTACTATCATCTGCAAAACTATTTATTGGGTTACTAATGATTTGCAACAGTTCGTTGATATAAATTAAAAATAAAGTGGGAGATAAAACTGAGCCTTGGGGTACACCAGCGTTAATTAATTTGGACTCAGAAGAAAAGCCATCTATAGATACCGAGATGTATCGGTTAGACAGAAAATTTTGAATCAAATTCACGACTGCGGGATGAAAACCGTACGCAACGAGCTTGTTGATCAAGTTGGCATGCCAAATTCGATCAAATGCTTTTGAGATGTCTAATGCGATCACGTACGTTTCACCACCTTTCTCAAGTATGCTATTCCAAATATGTGCCACATAGTTCAATAGATCGGTTGTTGATCTTTTGTTTCTAAAACTATATTGGCTGTCAGATATCAAATGGTTGTCTTCCAAAAATTTGGATATGTGTGAATTAATGTAGTGCTCGTATATTTTAGACATGACTGGGAGTAAGGTTATTGGTCTATAATTTGAAATATCACATTTCGTTCCTTTTTTTGGGACAGGCTGGACATTGGCCAACTTCCAGCAGGAAGGATAAATACCGCAAGGTGCAAGTTCTTTTGAAAATGTTTTTAGAATAATAGGGGGAATGTTGTCCAGACCAGAAGCTTTGTTGTTGTTTAACCCCCTTAAAAGTTTTTCGACAATTTTGGGTTTGAAATGTAATTGTTTCATATTAACTCCTGAAGACTGGATTTGGGGTATTTCTTTAGGAGTTTCTAAAACTGTTGAATTTGAAGCAAAGCGTTCCGCGAACAATGTAGCTTTTCTTGCAGGGTCAGTAATGATTGAGTCACCATCAATGACAGGAGGGATAGAAGATTTAGTACCACAATTTAAAGAATTAATGGCACTGTAAAAACTTTTGTCAGAAATTGACATACTCGAAAGTTTTGCCGCTTTCGCTCTGTCAATCTCTGCTTTTTCGTTTTCAATTATCTGGTTTGATATTTTATTAGCCTTTAAATATTGGGATCGATTAACAGAGTTCTTTTTATGAATCCAAATATTAAATAATCTACGTTTGTTTCTAAGAGCCAATTTGGCTGCTTTCGAAAACAAATATTTTTGTTGGGGTTTCATTATTGAAAAGGGAACGAATTTGTTAATACCGAATTGAATGGTTTCAGTAAAGTTTTGAGCAGAAACATTTACATCGTCAGTATAAAAACAATGACGATCAAAAGGGAAACCTTGAAAAAAACTTCGGAGACCATTGGTGTCCATTTTTGAAAAGTGAAATATTTTACGGGATTTGGGGGAACTCTAGTTTGTAGCAAATCAGTTTTGATAACTGATGTGATTAGATAATGGTCAGAATTTCCAATACTACCCTTATCGACATCAACACTCGTAATATCTGGCATAGATGTGAGATAAAGGTCTAAGAGAAAACTTTTATCACCGCCATTACGAGGAGTGAAAGTTGGGCTTTTTACGATCTGCGTCAGGTCGTGCGATGCAGCAAATATTTCTGGACTATAATTTGAGATATCGGATTTTGGTCCCTTTTTGGGGAAGGGCTGGACATTTGCCAACTTCCAGCACGAGGGAAATATACCAGATTTGTAGGATTGGTAGGATATCTTAGTCAAAGTTGGTGCAAGTTCTTTAGAAAAGGTTTTTAAAATAATGGGTGGAATGTCTTCCATTCCTAAGGCTTTGTTGATTTTTTACCTCTTTAAAAGTTTACGACTATTTTGGGTTTGAAGTGGATTCATTCATATGTATGAAGACTGGATTTGGGGTATTTCTTTAGGAGTTTCCATTTCTTTAGGAGTTTCTGTGGAGTTCAGAGCAAAGCGTTCAGGGAACAAGTTAGCTTTTCTTTTGGGATCATTGACGATTGAATCTTCGTGAATAATAGAGGGAATAGAAGACTTTACACCAGAATTTAAAGAATTAATGGCACTGTAGAAATATACCAAAAAATTATTACAAAATCAAAGATTAAACCTTTTTACAAAAATTCTAAAAATATTGCAAAAATTATAACAAAATCAAAAAATGAAATCAAAAATTCCAAAAATATTCCAAAAATTAGAATTTGATATATTTGAAATAGTAATTCGAAATAGTAATTCAAATATTTGAATATTTAAACTTTTTCTAAATTCTAATAATATTCCAAAAATTCTTAAACATTTAAAAAATTCAAACTTTTTCCGAAATTCTAAAAAGTATTGCAGAAGTTATAACAATATCAAAAAAAATTGAAACTTTTTTCAAAAATTAAAATAAAATCCAAAACTTAAACTTTTCAAAATTCTAAATATATTCCGAAAATTCTAACAAAATCAAAAATTGAAACTTTTTTCCAAATTGTTTGTTTGTTTGTTCGTATTTGATAATCTCCGAAATATGAAAATTTGCTATTTTTGACACATTTAATGATTTTTTTGACACACTTCCGGTACAGTTATCAAACACGTCGTCCTTTCGGACCTGCTCTCCAGCGGTTTTCTAGATTTCGTTGGTAATGACGGACGGCCGGCCGGCAGATAGACATACATTTTTTTTTTGCTTTTTTAGAATCAGTGCTAAATGCCCAATAAAGTGGGGGTAAGAATTTTACTTTTGGCTCATGAATGTAATTTTTGTGTGAATGTACTATTTTTTTTTTTATTTTTTCTTAAGTCAATAGCCATTCGGGTGGTTTGAAGCAACTCTCCATTCATCTCGATTCTTTGGTTTCCTCTTCAGATCATGATAGGATGTTGCATTTACATCTTTTTGAATTTATTTGATGTATTCTAGGGGCGGCCTGCCTCTTGTGTTTTTTCCCTCTATCATGCCTACTATCACTTTTGACATTAGCCCATTGTGTCTTAAGGCATATCCTATGAAATTTTCAGTCTTCTCTTTTTCAATTGTTGTAGTAAACTTCTTTCTTCTCCAATTCTTCTGAATACTTCGTCATTTGTTATGTGATCTATCCAACTTATTTTCAATATCCTTTGCCAGGACCAAAACTCGAAACCTCTTTTCTTTTTTCTTCTTTCTTTCCTATTGTCCATGATTCGCTTCCATATAGTCCAACACTATGTTTCTTGATGTAAACAAACTTTTCTTTTTATTAAATGCTTGTTTGGCTTGAGCTATTCTACTTTTTATTTCTCTCTCGCAGGTTCCGTCTTCTGTTATTATACTCCATAGATATTTATATTCATTCAGTCTTTCAAGTATTTTCCCATCGATTTTAATCTCGTTTGTTTTGATGGGCTCTGTATTCCGGCTGCAGACTAGGATCTTTGATTTCTTATAGTTTATTCTCATATTATATTCTCATTATTCTGTTCATATTCTTTAGAATTACTCTCAGGTCTGTTTCATTCTCAGTTATAATGGCAATGCCATCTGCAAACCTTAACATGTCTATTGTTTCTCCATGGATGTTGATACCAACTCTACTCTCGTCTCTGAGATTGTTAATTGCCTCCTGTACATATAAATTGAATAGGTGTGGAGATAATGAGCAGCCTTGTCTTACACTCTTTTTAATTTCCATTTCTTCTTTGGTTTCTCCACATTTTACAACTCCTGTCTGCTTTTTCTATAAACTGTGAATTATTCTCCTGTCTTTGTATGTCACTTCAATTCTTTTTAACATTCTGAACATCATGTTCCATTTTACGTTATCAAATGCTTTTTCCAGATCTACAAATGATATATAAGTAGCTTTTCCTTGTCTGTTCCTTTTTTCTATTACTTGTCTTAGACTTAATATTGCTTCTCTCGTTCCCATCCACCTCCTGAATCCGAATTTTCAAAGTATTTTCAATCTTAGGATAGAAACCTTTTCAGTACTATTCGTGTGAGCATTTTAGAGGCATGAGATACCAAGCTTAAAGTTCTAAACTGATCACAGCTTTGTGCTCTGGCTTTTTTTGGAGCCGAAATTATAAGACACTTGGTGAAATCGTCAGGTATCTCTCCCTCATATTACATTTTACAAGTCATTTGATAGAGTATGGACTTTGTTTTCTCTCCACAATTTTTAAGTAGTTTAGCTTGTATATCATCAATACCAGGTGCTTTTTATTCTTTAATTCTGTTAGAGCTTTTTCAAATTCTCCTTTTAAAATTGGGTCTCCAATATTCTCTTGGTCGATTTCATCTTCTTTTTCTAGCACTTCAAAACTGTTTTCGTCTCCATAGAGTTTTCCAGATATTTGTTTTTCTTCATACATTAGTTCACCTCTGTCATCTTTTATTGCATATGTTTTATTTTTCTTTTCTCCAAAGAATTGTTTCACCATTCTATATGCTCTGTCTAAATTTTTAACTTTGAGTAGTGCTATAGAAACAGCATTATGCTTTGAAATTTGCTTTATGCTAAAATTTTTCTAAAATTTTACTATAGTCCAAGAGCTAGTGAACCCTTTGGGTAACGGTCGTTCTGTAAGGCTAGAATTTGTTTTAGTGATAAGTCATGAAATGTAAAGTACGGTAATCACCACCTGGCAGGCTTCAGCCCTGCACGTCATCATCCCCTATATTTTTCAAAGTGTAAGAAAAATTAAAAAAAACTTCTTCCTGTAAGCTTGAAATTTTTATATGATTTAGCTCATTTATTGTAGAGTACAAAAAAAATTGACAGACGATTTTGATGAGCACAAGTATCTGCAGGCGAATCGAAAGGTGTGTAGTATATAAGTAACAACCGGCCGTCACAACCGACGAAATCTAGAAAACCGCAGAACGGATTTCAAATTTTTTTTAAAAATAAGTTTACTCAATGGAAAGAGCTGAAAGGACGATGTGTTCGATAACTGTACCGGAAGTGTGTCAAAAAAATCGTCAAGTGTGTCAAAACAAGGAAATTTTCATATTTTTTGCCTAAAAAACGTTCATTTTAAGTGATTACGAATAGAAACATTGAATTTGAAGAAATCTTGGTGGTCCGGATTGGTATGTAAGACCAAAACTAGATTATTGCATTATAAGTTTGTCAAAAAAGTGTGTCAAAAGAAAGATTTTTATTTATTATTTTACCCAATTTTTTGGAAAAAAATAAAATTAATTATTTGTATGGCATGAAATTTTATTATTATTATTGAGAATTTAACAGAACCGCCTGTCATTGTTCCCACTTTCTTTAAATCGCCTACTCAAACATATATATAAAATATGGAGGGACTGAAATCTCAAGCACTGAGATATGGTTTTTTTACTCTCCCCACACCCATCCCCTAAACACACAGGTATATAATTATTTGAGACTTCGCTATGATTTTCATTAAAAATTTACCTATCTTCCAGTCTCTGTGAATTTTTTCAAATATTTCTGTCAATCATCGTTGAAACGTGACGGAAGAGGGACGGTAGGAAAGTTGCACTTTTTTTTACCATAACTCAAAAACTGTGCACCGCAAAATTCTAAAGAAAATTGCAATGATTTTTAAATTAGGTGCTCCTTCAAATGACACCCCACTCACTTGGGTCAAAAAAGTTTTTTTCATTTGTTTTAATCCTAGCAACCTAGTGTTTGGTATGAAATTTGGTGGTTGTCACGGTTGAAATTTCTTAAATTTTTTAAATTTAAATTTGACTAAAATTACAAAGATTACTTCATAAAATAAGTAATTTTGTTTCTCTGTTCTCTATTTGTATATATTTAGCACTAATACCTTTTTTAACCAATATTTGATTACCAATACCCTTGTGGTGTAATATCCGAATATAATACCACAAAATAAGTTAATTGGTGAGAATAAAAAGTTGTGTGAACATGATTTTTACGCAATAAATGTACACTTTATGAATAAATAAAAAAATATTTATTTTTAAAACCGGCTTTAATTGGAACAAACCCCGTTTTTTCAAATGCAAATTTTTGGCAGGTTTTGAAACTGGTTTTGGAAGCCCTAGTTGAATAGAGTGTGTTCTAAAATGGAGTCGAATCTTGGCACTGATCAAGACGGTTCGAATCCCACTCCGAAATGCGAATTAGAAATGGTGTTTTTTCTGAGAAACAACCAACAACATACTTTTGAATTGAAAAATTCAAATTCAATTTTCCTTATTTACTTGAGATTAAGTGCTCACAAAAATCTCTTGTAATTCAAAACTTATTCAAAAATTCAAAGTGACCTTGTCCGACAAAACCGCGGCCGAAAATTTCTCAGACAATATGGCCATTCAGTTTCTCTAATTTTTGTTAAACAATCCTTAAAAAAAGCTTTGTGGTAATTAATTTTCAATAGCCCGGTATTTTGGCGTGCTTAGGATGTCGAACTCGGCAATAGCGGACAAATTTTTGTCGCACAATGTTACCCTCGTGTTCTAAAACAAATTTCCACTCCTTTAAATAAATAACAAAGTTGTGGTAATAAATATACAAGACCCGGGAAAATCGCCTATGTTTCGGAGTTTGCGAGCGAAAAAGCGGTCGATTCGTGAAAAATGACAGAAACAAAAATTGTCGGACTCGTCCAGGACAGGCACCTCATGAAATATACAATATGTGGTAATCATGAAATGAAATGGGCAAAGGCTTTTGACTATTAACAAAAATGAAAAAAATACATTTTTCTACTTCAAGCTACGAAAATGTCATTTTAATATATAGTAAAACCTATGTGAAAGGGAAACTTTTTCTAAGTAGTGACTGAAAATGTTTTCAGTCACTAGGACTGAAAGTAAATAAGTTTCGGTGGTCGCCTACAGGTGGTGGTTATTTAAAGAATTGAATATTTGATTGAATATTAGAGATTGAATTTGATTTACTGTTTCTGTTGTTGTTTCGGTTGCTGTGTTTATTTCTGTCAATATCGCAGTATTTTGAAGGGATTGAATATTTTGAATGTTTTGATCGAATCGAATCGAAACTAATCATTATATCAATTGTGTGTAATTAATTAATTAAACTAATAATGAGATGAGTGTGTTTTTTTTTCTATATCGGAGAAATCGGAGCAACAGAATAAAACTTGTATCAGATATATCGTATAATTTTTCCTCCAATAATTAACTGTCAGATATAAAATATATTCTCTGAGTTCTTTCCGCCAAAAAAAAATTAAAAAAAATTCATTAAATAAACAAATAAATTTTATTAAAAAATTTATTTTTATTTGTTTTTAATTGAAACTTTACCTACAATTTTTTAAATTTATACCTTAACGGATGACTTCCAGTCGGTAAAAAAAATATCTGTAATATCTGTAAAAGTTTTTAGAGAAAATATATGAATATGAACTATTTTCATTATTCATATTGTCAAATTCATCTACTAAAAACTTACAAATCGACATATCTAAATTTGACTGTGTAAAAAATAAACAATTATAGATCGCATTTTTACCAGTATAAAATAAAGTTATAATGCAGCCCATCCACTTTGAAATATGTTTCAAAACATGGTTTACAAACTTGTTTGCATATTTACCATACATTATGAAACGTGTTTGTAAACTTGGTTGATAAACTTACAATAATTATAGATGTCAATTTCTATTGTTATTTTAATGAACTCTTCCTTCAACGCGTTTTGATTTTACTAAAACCAATTCGCAAACCGTCAAATTGGTTTGCAAACTTCACCATACACTATAAAACATTCTATGAACACAAACCAAGTTTTGAAACATGTTTCAAAGTGGATGGGCTCCTCTATAATTGTGTTCGCCTGTTATTACGCCATCTGTAGGCGAACACAATAACAACATTATTTTACACTGATAAAAATGTGATATATAATTGTTAATTTTTTATACTGTCAAATTTAGATATGTCGTTTTGTAAGTTTTTAGTAGATGAATTTGTAAATATTATCATTTATATTTACAAGCGTAGAAAAAATAGCGTTTTCTACGCGTGGTAAAAATGTTTTTGCGTTCCTGAACTTACAAACCGTTCAGTCACGCAAAAAGAGACGTTTTCACCACTTGTTTAAAAATCTACTATTTGCTACATGAGATGAAAACGCTGCTTTTTCGTAAGGGGAAAATTTGTTCTCGCGTAGGAAATGCAATTGTTTCTTTGATAGTATATATATAAACGATATTTATTAGAAATTATTAAATTAGAAATCGACAACAAACATTCAAAATTTATATTTTATTTTTCATGGTTGCTTTGTTTTAAAAACTTTGTAAAATTATATGATAATACCTTAGATTATAAAATATACAGGATAAGCAATATTTTATATATTTTGTGTATGTACACTATAAAACGCACAACTATAAAACTATAAAAATGAAGCTATTTTTTAAATTCAAATTTTATATTGAAAATAATTTCCACAAGCGAAAAGGCTCCTGTAAAAATAAACACTAAAATACAGGGTCTCATACAGAATTTTTATCTCTTTCCATAGACAAAAAATATATTATTATTCTTCTATTGCCAGAAAGAAGTAACTGCCAAACAATATATATTTTATTTTAATCTCATTCTAAATTTTAAATAAAACCAGAGTCCAGACAGTAAACCGTCAAACACAAACAATATCCATTTCACTCTAAATTTATATTAATTATTAAATGAAAACAAAACAAAGCGTACATGAATGATAAAATTTTAGTTAGGATCAAATTTTCAGTTGTAATATTATCAGTTTTATTTTAATCGAAATACTTTTGAGAAAAATATAATGAAAGTAAATAAGTTTTACTATTTTCCGATCGATAAATATGTAAAATACAACACACACAATACAAAAAATTTCCAGTGGCGAAGCGTCGGTATAGACACACTAGACAGTGTCTACCCAAACATAATATAAATATAATATAAATATGAAACTTTATTTTCATATTGTTCGCATAATGTCGACTTAATACTATTTTGTCAAACGTTCTAAGAAAATCATTAAGTTTTAATACAATAATTAGAACAAAAACAATTCAGCTATGTTCCGAAACTTTAATACAAACGTTTCCCAGTTTCATGTACAAACAAACAAAAATGTTTTTTTCACTGCAGTAGTCGTTTCAAATTATGACTACCAAAATAAGCAATTGCAACAACAACAAATTTTCAACTTTTGTTCCTTCTTCGATAGACAGTTTTGTTTCTGTCTATTTTTGTTTCCAAATTTGTTGAGAAACATCAGTAGACGTTTCAAATTATGACTACCAAAATAAGCAATAGCAACAACAACAAATTTTCAACTTTTGTTCCTTCTTGGATAGACAGTTTTGTTTATGTCTATTTCTGTTTATGTCTATTTCTGTTTATATATTTTGTTTCCAAATTTTTTAGAAACATATCATGGGACACATTTTTGACAAAAATTGTAATTATTAGTAAGATGTTTCTTGAGCAATTTTTTGTGTGATTGTGTGATTGTGAATTCGATTCTACGACTTCTGAATATCAGGAACAGTTGGAAAATAAATTTAAATCTTTGATTTTGGATTAATTAAACGCTTTTCTTTACTTCACACTATTGGATCAAATCTTGTAACGTTAATTTGACTGCCTTATATTCAATGAAAATGAATGAAATTTTGCAGGCATACGTATATCCGATGACAATACACGAATATCATATTAACTAACAATTTTCATTGTTTATTCGTTGTTTAAATAAAAAAATCGATTTTCATCGGAAATTTTCAAATTCTCGATCTACTTAACGTAGTGACTTGAAATTTGCACAACATAAAGATAACAACCGATAGATAAACTATACAAAATTATACATTTTACGTTCATAAATTAAGTATTTTCTCGGTAAATAAACACTTAATTTAAAAAATTTTCGCTGATTTCGGCCAACATTTGTATGTTATCAAATTTAGACGTATATCAACGCCGACGCGCACGTCAAGAAGGAAATCCAGATGAAGGAAGAAATCAGCTTACTACCACAGCTTAAAATTGTTGTTACGACGATTTTGAGGCTGAAGTTAACACTTTTGCAGACAAAGTATGTGATATTTTTACGAATGCGTGCTACCCCAATCAAGTGTCAAACTACCAGATTCCAATCCGACCTCCAGATTGGGATGCTGAAAGAATTAGTAGCACAGTAAATCAGTCATATTTTAAAAATAAAAATAATCCCTTGTAACTGGCATTCATTTCATTGTTATTAATTTATCTACTTAGAGGCTTTGGACGCGGTTATCACTGGTCGGCTAAACTCAGCTGGGTGTAGGTAATTTCCAAAGCATAAGTAGATCTAGATTTACCGCGAACAAAAAGAAATAAAATTAGGAAGAGATGACAGACAAAATACCCACCTTAATTATTCAAGCTACGCCACTGGTTCATTTCCCTCCATTGACGCGGAAATTTATTCAATTCATTATACTGCAAGGGTTAAATATTGCGAGAAACGAAACACGAAACAACAAAACCAAATTCATTTTTTTAAAGAATTATTATTTGTAATTTGAAATTTTTAAGTTTATTTTTAGAAAAAAAAAAAACTAAGTTATAATCCCGCCACCTTATAATAAATAAATTAAAAAAAAAATTATTATACTGTCTTTAATAAAAAAAATAATGTTTTTGGGAAAAAAATTGTAATAGCCAAATGACGTTTTTATAACAACTTATCTTTATTGATGATGATTGTTGATGATGATAATTGTTGATGATGATAATTGTTGATGATGATAATTGTTGATGATGATAATTGTTGATGATGTTTAATTATTGATGATTTTTAATTATTAATGACGTTTAATTATATTATATTATTTGCAGATGTAAATTTTAATATTTTATTTTCGATACAAACACATACAGAAATATTTTTTTTTGTTTTAATATTTGTAATAATATTTTGAATATTTGATATAAGATATCACTAGTGTATTAGTTAATACAAGTTTTATTTAAATCATCTCAATTTTTATGTAATTGAACAAAAAATTTAATCAAAAGTTGTAAAATGCTATTAAAATGATTTATTGTCCACTCATTTAACGGTGGAGGTTATGCAACTCACAAACATAATTTTTTATGCAAATTACAAGCATCACTAATGCATACCACGGTAGCTAAATTTTATTTAGATATATCGTTAAATTTGGTTAAGAAAACTAAACTACACACTTTGTTAATAAGTTAAGATGTATAGTATAACACTGTAGTTAGTTTTATAAAATTAGTTCACTTATTTAACAAAATAACTATAATTGACCAATAAATGAATATTTAGAAAAATTTCAACATAAATTAAATTTTTGATGATGTTCTTAATATTCCAGTTACATCACGCTATGTAAATATATATATATATATATATATATATATATATATATATATATATATATATATATATATATATATATATATATATATATATATATATATATATATATATATATATATATATATATATATATATATATATATATATATATATATATACTATGTTATATATATTTGGTTGTTTGTTTTACTTTAATCAACTTTCTGGCTAGAAATTAATAAAAGGTTCACTTTATCCAAAAAAAATAGTAAAACTAACTAACTTAAGAAAAACTAAAACTTAATTAATCAAAATGAATCACTATTTTTAACAAAAATAATTTTCTAGCCATGAGCACCAGACAAAAATCAAAATAGGAATCATTATATTATCCAAAAGTTATCTCATCAAGCTATAATCAAAAAAAATTCTTTATTTTTTTCGAAAAAATTAATTAATTTGTTGTTATTCCCGTTTATTTGTTTTGTCTTAAAAAAAAAATTAATTCGAAATACTTGCAGTGAAGCACGAAGAAAAAGGGACATTTTCAAATGTAACAATGCCATCTGAATTAAAAAATAAAGTTCGCCTTACAGTTTGTCACCGCTGCAAGTCACACTTAAGAAGTAACAAAACAACTCTACCTGCTAAAGCTTACTGGAACCATTTAGACCCCGGCGACATCCCACTAGAAATTCAGGCACTTTCTCAAGCTGAACAACGTCTTTTGTCTCGGATTCACCATTTTCTTAAAATTGTCAAGATTTCTGGATTGTACTGCCCGTACGGTTTTAAAGGTCAAGCAATCCTTTTTGCCTTGGACATTTTTGACGTCATTTCAAATCTTCCTACGTTTCCTACTTGCACACCTTGACGAACGTGATTTGATTCGAATATCAAATCATGGCCCAAGTAATGAAGATACTGAATGTCCTAATGAAAATGCGGAAATTACATCGGAATATGTGTCTATCGGCAGTAGTTTACGCATTATCCATGCATCGTGGCATCAAGGAAAATAAATTAACAAATGTTAAATTCTGTGCTGAAAAATGTGTTGAATTCTTATAAGAACGTGACAAAATAGAATTTCCGACTGTTCAAGGCGTTGATGACTAAAAATTAAAAAATAAAAAAAAAATATTCAAAAAAACTTGAAATATTTAAAAAAAAATTTTTTAAGAAACGCTTTCTTTACTTCATTGTTATGCATACTGTAAAAAAAATTACTAAAAAGCAAAAAATCAAAATAATTCCAAAACTCAAATAAATTTTCTAAAAAGTAAAAACCTCTGTAAAAATTTCAAAAATAAAAATAATTCCAAAACTCGAATAGATTTTCCAAAAAATTCAAAATCGAGAAAATCTGACACATTCGTTAAAGAAAAGCGTGGGACGCTAATCCTACACGCGAAACATTGACGGAATTGCGACTACTATTAATTGTGATTCTAAATGAATGAAAAGTAAAATAATTATATCATTGCACTACATCGTTGAAAGAAAGTACATATTCGAAAAATATACACAAAAAAATATAATTCAAAATTCTTATATGAAAACCGCATGCTATTGACAATGTTAGATCCTAAACATGATGCTTTGAGATGCTTCTAGTCACAAAATGATAGAAAGTAAATAGTAATGATATAGTAGTCGCAATTCCGTCAATGTTTCGCGTGTAGTATTAGCGTCCCACGCTTTTCTTTAACGAATGTGTCAGATTTTCTCGATTTTGAATTTTTTGGAAAATCTATTCGAGTTGTGGAATTATTTTTATTTTTGAAATTTTTACAGAGGTTTTTAGAAAATTTATTTGAGTTTTGGAATTATTTTAATTTTTTGCTTTTTAGTAATTTTTTTTACAGTATGCATAACAATGAAGTAAAGAAAAGCGTTTCTTAAAAAATTTTTTTTTAAACATTTCAAGTTTTTTTGAATATTTGTTTTGGAATATTTTTAGAATTTTGAAAAAAGTTTCAATCTTTAATTATGTTATAATTTTTGCAATATTTTTGGCATTTTGGGAAAAGTTTGAATTTTTAATTTTGTTATAATTATTGCAATATTTTAAGAGTTCTAGGAAAAGTTTGAATTTTTGATTTTTTTATAGTTCTTGCATTAATTTTGGAATTTTGAAAATAGTTTTAATTTTTGATTTTTTAATAATTTTTAGAAAATTTTTAGAATGTTGAAAAAGTTTAAATTTTTGATTTTATTATAATTTTTGGAATATTTTTAGAATTTTGAAAAAGATTATTTATATTTTTACAAAGAATTTTATGTTTAATATTCATCGCTCGCTAAAACTTAAAACAATGTTTTTGTTGATCTACAATATCCTTTATCTTTTGTACAAAATATTTTTATTTCAAAATTTTAAAAATTTTTAATTTTGATTTAGATTGAACAATCTTTTTTTAAATATTTTGCTTGCGGCGAATAAAAAATATAGTATATGATGCACGGACGTAAGTCATTTTAAATGTGGGTGCAAATCTCGGTTGGCGCTTCGACTCACAAACTCCACATACGTCCAAAAACTTTAGCTTTCTGTCCTCTCATCTTAATGTACTATAATTAGTTTCTACTGGCATATTATTAAAACTTTTGAATATGTCTACCCTAGTTTCAGAAGCACGCTTCGCCACTGAATTTCGTAGGCATGTTTGGTCAAGATACGGAAACGGATACCCTAATGATATTTAAATTTCTAGACTAATGTGTCTTTTTAATACAAATACCATCACGTTAAATACACACACTACTTTATATTAAAGAAAAAAACTTCAACTTAAAACAATATAGCTTATCCTGTGTATTTTATAATCTAAGGAAAATACCAACAAAAATAGCAACTGCAATTTGTTATTTAGTAAAAATAATTTTTCCAAAAAATCTATTTTTTTAACAAGGGAATTAAGCCCACTTGAAAAATAACTTTTCATCTGCTATCATAGAAACAATATTTAAATGAAATAAAATAATTTACGTAGTTTTAAAATATCAGAATTTACGGTACATCTTAATTTATTAGATTTGAATATTGAACAATTTTGAATTATATATTAGAGATTGTCTGAGCACTTAACCTCAAGCAATTATTCAACTTTGAAATATCATCGCCTCGGTAGGTTAGTTGGATAGCGTGTCTGTCAAAACGGATTCGAACCATGGCACTGACGAGAATAGTTCGAATCCCTATCCGAAAAATGTGTAAGAGAAAAATTAAGTTTTTCTCTGAGAAATATCCAAAAATATACTTTCGAATTGAAAAATGAGTCATGACAAAGCATTTCGTTTGTACGATGTAGGGACAAAGAAGTCATTTAGCATTTTTTCACTATGTCAGTGAGTAATCTCAACAGTTTGACTGTTTGCACAAACCGATTGACGAGTAAAAAGAATACGTTTGGGGGCATAATGGATCTGATTTCATCCGAGCACTGGTGGTGATGATATTTACCAAAAAGAAATCAAGAGTTAATGTTAAATTTCGATAAACAACTATTCGTATAGCATGCTGTTGAACAGAGTCCAAAAGAACCAGGATGGTAACAGATGCAGCGTCCCGAACTTGATCACAATACTCATAACAAGAACGAATATAGGACTTATAAAACTGTGGATAAATTGATACGGAGTGAAAGATTTTTACATCTATTGAGGAGGCCGAGTAGTCTTAACGCGTGCTTTGCCATTACCATTATATGATCGATACAGAGTAAGTAATTGGACATTCTGACTCCCAATAAATGAATGCTTTACATTCGTCTATTTGTTCGGCACACATACAAAATAAAATATCACTGGAGAACTCGGTCTTTGATCTGAAAACAATCAATGGCTGTGTTTTGGTGGAGTTAAAACTGAATTTAGTGATATCGAATTGAATGGTTTCAGTAAAGTTTTGAGCATGAAAAATTTATATCGTCGATATAAAACAATGACATGACGGTATAAAAACAAAACATGAATCAAAAGGGAAACCTGGAAAACAAAACTTCGAAGACCATTGGTGTTCATTTTTGAGAATTTAAATATACTACGAGGTTTGGAAACTCTAGTTTTTAGCAAATTAGTTTTGATAACTGATGTGATTAGATAGTGGTCAGAATTTCCCTTATCGACATCGAAACTCGTAATGTTTGGCATAGATGGGAGATAGAGATTTAGGAGGAAACTACATCTGCGGATTGAACGCTAACCATGACCACGTGCAACATCATCTTGAGCACGACAAACCGAACATTCTATTCCTTACAGAAACACAAGTTTCTGAAAATTCTCTCTTTATAGAATCGCTTAATTCCAAATATAGGCTCGAATCAGCTTTCAAACTCCATCAAGGCGTATGCGCATTCATTCATGAGAGTGTTGCGTACACGCGCTTTCCAAATTTTGAACTACACGGTGACGGCTTCAATACAATGGTTTTAAAGATTTGTCTTCCAGAAATGACTTTTTTTACAATAGCTTTATACCGGTCCCCCAACAAACGTAACCCAAACTTTTTTAATATACTGACAAAAATTATGGACGAAATTAGAGCAAAGTCCCCTAATTGTGAAGTTATCGTTACCGGTGACTTCAACGTCCACAACAAATCATGGTTGGAATTCTCCAAATCGACCGACGATGTTGACAATAGTGGAAAACTGGCAGAAATTTTTGCCGCGTCTCAGGGCCTATTCCAAATTGTTAAAAGCCCGACTTTCACTCCCCGTAATGGCGGTGATAATAGTTTTCTACTAGATCTCTATCTTACCACAATGCCAGATATTACGAGTGTCGATGTTGCGAAAGGTAGTATTGGAAATTCTGATCATTATTTAATCTCATCAGTTATCAAAACTGATTTACTTAAAACTACAGCTCCCAAACCCCGTAAAATATTTCACTACTCAAAAATGGATAAGAGTGGTCTTCAAAATTTTTTCCATGGTTTCCCTTTCGACCGTCATTGTTTTTACACTGACAATGTAAATGTTTCTGCTCAAAACTTTACAGAAACCATCCAATTTGCTATCAATAAATTTGTCCCTTTCTCCATAGTAAAACCCAAACAAAAATACTTGTATTCGAAAGCTGCCAAAACGGCACTTAGAAACAAACGTAGATCATTTAATATTTGGATTCATAACAAAACTCCCACTAATCGATCCCAATATCTAAAGGCCAACAAAATATCTAATCAGATTATCTCAAACGAAAAGTCCGAAATTGACAGAGCGAAAGCCTCAAAACTTACGTCTATGTCTGTTTCTGACAAGAGTTTCTACAGTGCCATTAATTCTTTAAATTCTGGTACAAAATTTTCTATTCCCCCTATTATTGATGGTGATTTAATCGTCAATGATCCCGCAAGAAAAGCTAACTTGTTCGCTGAACGCTTTGCTCTGAACTCCACCGTTTTGGAAACTCCTAAAGAAATACCCCAAACCCAGTCTTCAGGAGTTAATATGAATGAACTTCACTTCAAACCCAAAATAGTCGCTAAACTTTTAAAGGGGTTAAACATCAACAAAGCATCAGGAATGGACAATATTCCACCCATTAGTTTAAAAACCTTTTCCAAAGAACTTGCACCAACTTTAACTAAAATATTCTACCAATCCTACAAATTTGGTATATTTCCCTCGTGCTGGAAGTTGGCAAATGTCCAGCCCGTCCCCAAAAAGGGACCAAAATCCGATATCTCAAATTATAGGCCAATAGCTTTACTATCGGTCCTAGCCAAAGTCTATGAGCATTATATTAATATACATATTTCAAAATTTCTGGAAGAAAATCATTTAATATCCGACAGCCAATACGGTTTTCGAAACAAAAGATCAACTACCGATCTATTAAACTATGTAGCGCATTGTTGGAACAGCATACTTGATAAAGGTGGTGAAACATACGTTATCGCTTTAGACATCTCCAAGGCATTCGATCGAGTCTGGCATGCCAACTTAATCAACAAGCTCGTTGCGTACGGTTTTCATCCCAATGTTGTGAAGCTGATTCAAAATTTTCTATCCGATCGATACATTTCGGTAACCTTAGACGGATATTCTTCTGAGTCTAAACTAATTAACGCTGGTGTACCCCAAGGCTCAGTATTGTCCCCAACCCTATTTTTGATTTATATCAACGAATTGTTGAAAATCACCAGCAACCCAATAAATAGTTTTGCAGATGATAGTACTCTGCACAAGTCGTTCGAGCCCCTTCCTTCAAAAGGTAAAATGCACGAACGAATTAATCCTGCCCGGAGAGACGCTGCCATAAACGTGAACAAAGACCTGAATAAAGTCGCCGACTGGGGTGACCAAAACCTTGTCAATTTCAACTCCACCAAAACACAGCTGTTGATTGTTTCCAGATTAAAGACCGAGTTCCCCAAAGATATTTTATTTAGTATGTGTGATGAACCAATAGGTGAATGTAAAAACATTCGTTTATTGGGTGTCACAGTTTCAAATGACCTACTCTGGAACGATCATGTAATGGCGATGGCGAAAATCGCGTCTAAAAAACTCGGCCTCCTAAATCGATGCAAAAAATTTTTCACTCCATACCAATTGCTCCATGTTTATAAGTCCTATATTCGTCCCTGTATGGAGTACTGCTGTCAATTTTGGGGTGCTGCCTCTGTTTCCATCTTGGCCCTCTTGGACTCTGTTCAAAAGCGAGCTATACGAATTGTAGGTGATCGAACTTTGACATCAAAACTTGATTCCCTACAACATTGTCGCACTGTTGCTGACCTCGTTGTTTTTTACAAATATCGTCATCAGCAGTGCTCAGATGAAATCAGCGGCATCATGCCTCAAACTTATTCTTACCCCCGTTCCACTCGGCAATCGGCTGCCGCAACCAGTGAAACGGTAAAAATCCCGCGCTGTCATACTGGCAGATCGCAGAGAGACTTCTTTGTCCGAACTGCGTACAAATGGAATAGTTTGCCGGAACACTTAGTCTCAGGTGGCTTCAACCCACAGATGTTTAAAAAAAGCGTTAATCTACACCTCAGAACGCCAGTTGTTGTGGGACCCAGGTCTAGACCTAGGTCTTAAAAGGTATTTATGTGTTGTTGTGACACATATTCTAAACCCTATTACACAACACATTTTATTAAAAAAAAAAAAAAAAAAAAAAAATCGCCCCCATCACAAGGAGTGAAAGTAGAGCTTTTTAAAATTTGCGTCAGGTCGTGCGATGCGGCAAATATTTTTGGCTGCCTTTTATTGTTGTTGTTGTCAGTCGTCTTAGAAAATACTAACCACGATTTGTTGTGGACGTTGAAATCACCAGTACGATAACCTCCCAATTTTGGAATTTTGCTCTAATTTCGTTCACAACATTAGTCAGAAGGTTAAAAAAATAGGGATTATGTTTATTTGGAGACCGCGGTTTAAAGATATTCTGAAAAATGAGATTTCATGTAGACAAAGCTTTAATACTACCATGTTGTATGCAACACTCTCATGAATGTATGCACATACACATTGATGAAGTTTAAAAGCTGATTTAAGCCTATATTTGGGATTCAGCGTTACTTCATAGGGATAGAGTTCAGAAACCTTTGTTTCTGTAAGAAAAAGAATGTGCGGTTTGTCATGCTCGAGAAATATAATAGTCATTTAATCAAAATATAATTTTTTTTAAAAATTGGTAAATAAACAATAAACTCTATCAAAAATACGACCCACTCTATCAAAAATACGACTCACCGGGGTTTGGGGGTGCTAATAAGGGAACGCCTCCCCGCGATCCAGGTGGTTAAACCAAGATCTCTGTTACAGTAGATATGACAACAGGTTTACAGTAAAAGCAGGCCGGATTGAACTATTTCTCAAGTACTTCAGGTACGTCAACTCCCAAATCATAGACTAAGCGGACCAGTGCCCCGGAGGACTATGATTTATGGTGCTTACTTGAAAAAAAGGCCTGCAAAAAAAGGCAATTGGTTAATAAGAATTAAAAATTGTCTTTAAGTTATCTCAATATTTCTAAATCCCGAGATGACACACAAAGATAATTTTGATGAAATATACCTTAAAACATCGTTTCCTATTTGGTTTTACCGCTAAACATAGTACATATTTGAATTTGAATAATCTACATGGCAATTACCCGAAACGAGTTCAAACAAAACTTGCCGATAATTACGTATCGTTATGTTTTCACAACAGTGTTTACAGAATTTACACCTATTTTTTATATTCAGTTCACACATTTTTATAAACAATTATGTTGTTCATCCATCAATATAAATATAAATTAAACAATTATCGAATTTCATTACTGGAACTAGAGGTAAATACTCTGAATCAGATATTTTTTATTCATGTTACTTCTCAGTTATTATTTCGGTGATTGTATGGTAATTCCCAGTTTCAGATACCAAAGTTTCGAAAATTGATGATCCAAGTTATTCTATCAACTTATTCAAACTTATCACGTATATTTGTGAAATTGTCCAACTTATAAAATTATTTTATACCAAATAACACAATATAATAATTACGTTTATGTGCATATTCTTAGAAAAATTTAAACAAATGTTGTTCATCGTAATCACATCACATCACTTCGATATTACGATTAAAAATTCAGATAGTTTGAGTTATTGTGGTTTTTTATGTTTGTTTAGTACGAAATAATTTCTTTAATGTTTTGTTATCCGCAGAAGTTGTAATTGGTAAGTATGAAAGAAACCAACCTATGTAGAGTTCAAACCTATTGTAATAAAAAAACGTCTAGATTATGAAGAAACATCGAGGAATGTGTGTTCGTCTTCTGACAATTAAATGATTAAAACATTCAAATTGTAAAGATAATAAAATTGTGTCAAGAGAAAGTCGGATAAAGTGAATTAAAGCAAATGTGGGTGGGTTTTGCAAAAGTATTTCTTTCATTAAAACAAATGAATAATTCGTGTATCGTATTTGCTGCTAGAGATTTTCTTCCCTATATAATTTATGAGCATAGGACGTCTCGTATAGACTGGACTGGACCATCTAGCTCTGTTCGGGTCAATCGCTTTTAGTTCTAACCATGTCTTGTCAATATGTTTTGCTTCAGTTAGTACCGTTTTCTTTTACCTCAATGGTGGACTTAGAACTTGCCTTTTACCTTGTGAATTCCACTCTAGAGACATCCTTGTTACATCTTCAACTGATTTTCTCAGTGTATGTCCTATCCATCTCCACTTACTTTGTTTTATTTCCGTTTCAATGTTTAACTGCTCTGTTTGCCATATAAGTTCTGATGGTATTTGGTCAGACGCATTTGGTCAGACGCATTTGATCAGTCGTCTCAGGTATTTGTTTACAAACACCTGTAGCTGGTTTGCGACCTTTCTTGCATGTTTCATTATTTCACCTCCATACACAACAGTACTGAATTTACACATGCATTGAACATTCGAAGCTTTGTCTTTCTTGACAGGTCGGATGCATTAAAGATCTTGTGAAGCATATTGCAGGTATTTCTGGTTTTGTTAATGCGCTGACTGATGTTTTCTTCGATGCCTACCTGTTTTTGCTACAGTACAACCATGGTTCACAAATTTATCAACATCATCTACTTGTATATTATTGATGGTAATAAGTGTACTCATTTTATTGTTCAATCTCATAGCCGTTGCTTTTTTAATGTTACTGTGTAGACCAAATTCATTTGCAAGTGTTGAAAGTTTCTGTATTTTCTGCTACATGTCAGTATGTATGTGTGTATGCGGACCAATGTCGTCTGCATAGTTTAGATTATTGAGCCGTCTTGTTGGGCCCATTGGATTCCATTTGGACTTTCGTCATCAATACTGAAAAAATAGTGGTGCGTAAATACAATCCAAGCTTGATTAATACAATGAACTTTACATTATTTTTCAGCCGATAAATTTGTGTGTCAAATAAACAAATAAGACGAAGATAAAATAACAAATTTACACCTGATCATTGCCAAGTATCTTGATTCTTGAAACTTCGGTAATCGTTTTTATAGTAAAAAAAATAAGGCCGTGTTTTTTATTGCTTTTATTTTTTAACTAGGTTTGAAATTTGTTATAAAAAATTTAGAGAGCAGCAAAGTTCAAAGTTGAATTGTGCTCGAACCTGTTAATCGATTTCTATAATTTTTATATTGTTTGAAAGGTAATAAGTAAGGCTGTACAATAGTACATGGATAAAATAATTTATAATTTTATATGACCCAATTTTATCGAAATTTATCCAATATGGCGATTACGTATACTGATTTTTTTACTGATTTTACATGAAATTTTTCAGTTTTATAACCTTGTAAATATTTAATTCTCAAAGATGGCGAAGCTCAAAAGTTTTACTTTTTATTTTGTTTCTAAAGATTCAGTATTTTACCCAAAACATACTAAAGCTACAGACAGGCATTTGTTTTGTTCATGAGAAAAAGTGATTTGAATATTTACTAACAAAAAATATGTCAGGTCTAAATTTTCCCTTAATTTGGAATACAGATGGTAAATTATCCCTAAACCAAAATTTAAACAAATGAAGGGGCTGGAATCTCAATGCTCTGAGATATATAGACTTCTCTGAGATATCAAGGCTCTGGAGATATTAACCAGTTTTCAGTAAACGGATTTTATGAAGACATTGTTTTTAGTTTTGGGCAGCGATGTGTATTAAACATAATATTCTTTGTAAAAGTACAAGTAAAAGTACAAATACAACTTTTTTAAATTCTGAAATTATTCCAAAAATTATTACAAAATCAACAATTTAAACTATTTTGAAAATTCCAAAAATAATGAAAAAATTATAACAAAATCAAAAAGCCAAACTTTTTCTAAAATCCTTAAAATATTGAAAAAATTATAATTATTAATAAAAAATAATTTAATTAAAATACAAACTTTTTTCAAAATTCCAAAAATTATAATAAAATCAAAAATTTAAACTTTTTCCAAAATTCTAAAAATATTCCAAAAACAAATCCAAGATCAAAGATTAATTTCAAAATTCCAAAAATATGCAAATATTACAACATAATCAAAAATTCAAACTTTCAACTGTTCCAGTTATTCAGAATTATCATGGAATCTGAAATCACACAAAAATTACTTGAGAAACATTTCCCTATAATAATTACAATGTTTGTCAAAAAGTTACATTTAATCTGCAAAATCTCAATATTTTCCAACTGTTCCTATAAGTTAGGACTAGGGAGGAGTTGAAACTGGATAGAACCATATTCCATGTTCAATTACATTTCATGTCATACAAATAATTAATTTAATTTTTTCCAAAAAATTGGTTAATATATTAAATGAAACTCATTCTTTTGACACACCAGCCGATATTTAAATCAAGCTCCTGGTCTCACATACCAATGCAGACCATTAGGATTTCTCCACATTCAATGTTACTACTCATTTTCAATACTGTTAAACTTAGCCGAAAGTTTCAGCCGAAAATAACAAAAATCGGTATGTCAGATTTCATTTGTACGATCTCAGCCGAAAGTCGATAATGCAGATTAGATTACTCTATAAAAATAAAAATGCCAAATATCAGCCGAAAAATTGATTGATGATTAATGGTCCATAGTAATCTCTGGGAAAAAATATTCGATTTTCTAAATTTTTTATAACACTGTAAAAATCCTGCCTTTAAAGTGTTACGTCTGGAGATGGATCGAATTGATTACAATGGTCTATAGCTAATCTATAGCTTAAATTTATTCAGTTAATTTATATGAAGGGTGTCCAACTCAAATTAAAGATGGGCCGTATTGAAAATTTATTTTGTGTTGCGGGCAATAAGTTAAATATTTTTTTATACAAATAAATAGTCTTTTATTGTGTAATAGTCCCTAGACCGGCGCCGATTTCATATTGATAATTACCATATATTTTATACTTCGTGAGGCGCCTGTCCTCGACGAGCCCGAAAACATTTGTTCTGCGGTTTTTCTCAAATCGGCCGCTTTTGCGTTCGAAGCTCCGAAGAATACCGATTGCTCGGGATCTTGTAAATTTTTGTTTTTTTTTTTAACTATGGGGGTTGGAAATTTAATTTAGAACACGAGGGTAACCTCGTCCGACAAAAATGTTTCTGCTGTTGTCTAGTCCGACAACCCAAATATACCAAAATGTCAGATGTCGAACTCGACAATAGCAGACACATTTTGGTCGGATAAGCTTACCCTCGTGTTCTAAAACAAATTTCCAACCCCAACAGTTAAAAAAATATGCGGTAGCAAATTTACAAGATCGCAGGCAATCGGCATTTATTGTGGTGAATTAAGGAATATTTTCTTTGGAAATTTGGAATATATGTATCTTGATTACACATTTACAAAAGTTTTCCTAAATTGATAGATATTTGTATTATTTGAGGTGTAAAACTTGTTTGATAATTTTTGATTATAAATTATGTGTGGTAGTATTGCAGTTGTGGCGTAGTTAGAACGTTAATCCACCAAAGGATTTAATCAGTTGCTCTTCTCAATCCGTACCGGTCGGTTGTTCATCATTATTTTATTTTATTTTATTCGTTTTAATGTTTTTTTTTCTTACCTCTTGACGAGTACAACCTTTTGTTTGACGTGAATACAGTCATATGTTGTATTTAATAGTTTTAATAGTTCTGCGCTAATTAGTGTTTTACATTTTAATATCTGTGTCTGTGCTAAAGTTTAAATTCAAATCAAAAAATATATTGAACAAAACCTCTAATTAAATTATTCATACAAAAGTATAATTGTTAACGGTACTCCTTTTGATCCATCTCCTTCTACTATATACTCATACCAACAACACACATTTCTCATTTTTTATAATATATATACAGCAGATTTTCAGGTTTTTTTTTCTTTTTTCAATTTTATTACTCAAATTTTATTGACTCAAATTTAATTTAAGTAATTTAATGTCTAATCCAATTACAATGCAACTCAATTAATAAACAACTTACAATTTTAAATTTCTATCTTTTGTTCAGTGTCTATCATCGCCGGTGGGATAGTGTGAACTCACATGACCGCGAAATTTTTTATGGCCTATGCCAATTTTATCTTCGTGATTTTTATTGTGTTCTTCTATCTGTTCCCTCTGGCTTTGGTTTTAAACTTTTAAATTTTTTTTTTCCATAAATCATTAATTTTCAATACATAATGCCTACTTCTTCCCCAAATTTCGTAATCGATTCCACTAACATTCATGGTCTTTCAAAAAACTTTTTTAGCATTCAATACCATCTCAACCAAAAGAAACCACATCTACTTGCGCTAGGTGAAACACAAGTTTCAAATATCGATAATGCACGGTTTAACTGTAACAATTATTCTCCAGAATTTGCATTTTTCGAACACCGTGGTGTAATGATATATCGTCGCCTTAATAATGAAATAACGTATGCCATATATACGTTGTTATTGGGGTTGGATCGTCGTTGTGAGTAGTCGCAAATGCTCGTAAAGTTTGTTTTTTCCTAATTTATCATCGGCTTTAAATAATTTATTTTAATAAAACAAAATAGTAAAAACGATATTAACAATTACTCTATAGTGCTCTTTCTTGTGGTTTTACTTTAAAATTTAATAAAGATAATAAGACTAGTAATAAAACCAATATACTTCATTGTTAAAGTGTTACTCAATAGTGTTTGCTTTTTAATAAATAACTGTAAAGTAATAACTTGTTCACTATTCATTAAATATGAAAACCGTAAACTAACCAAAAAACTGTGCTAATGTACTAAACCACAGCCGTGTAACCTTAAACCGGGTGTTTACTATTGTATATTAAGGCTAACAAGAATTAACCAAAAACGATTTTATACACACTGTGTTTCGTGCTTAAGAAAAACTAAAATGATAAGTCTAATTACAAAACCAAAATACATAAATTTAAAAGTGTTGTTCGAATAATCTCGTCGTCTTGAATAATAATATTATAACTTCTTAAAAACCTTGAAAAGTAATAACTAGTTAAGGCCAAGGACTATGGTCGGGAATGTTGCATTGCAAAGCATTGTAAAATAGCACAAGTATATTGTTTTGTGTAAACTGGTTTGGTTTATTGCTGTACACAAATCATACGCAACTTTTTCAAAACGCAAATAAAAAGTATTATAAAAATTTGTAAATACAAATCCACATATTAATGTCTTGCAGTTCAATCATAATATTATACAACAACTGAATAGTTATATTCTAATTGAAATCTGTGCGCTCTAAACCATTGGAATTAATAGTGTATTAGTATTGTGCTGAAAAAAATAACAAACGAACTAGAAATTTTATGAATAGTATAGAGCAAAAGAATAAACGCTTAGTTCTCGCTCTCTAGTGTATTTTTTTTGTTGATCTAATTTTCACTAAATATTATTGCTAACAAGATTTAAACAAAAAACATTTTATAAACGGTGTGTTTCGCTCCCTAAAAAATAATAAAATTAAAATAAATAAATCTAATATTACAACCAAAATATATCAATTTTAAAGTGCTGTTAGAATGTGTTTACTTTTTATAAAAAAAAAATATTAATAACAAAACTACGTAATAATCTGTAAAGTAATAACTTGTAAATGTGAGTCAAGGTCAAGGTTCGTGTATGTACTAAAACATTGTAAAATAGTATGTTTGTGTGTACCCTGTTTTGTTACAATTGAAAACTTGCTAACCAAATCAAGAACTGGTAGAACTGTACATAATTCATACGCTGCTCTTTCGCTGCTCTTTTGCATTACCAATATACCAAGCAACAAACGCGCAATTATACCCTATTTGATATTTGTGCGCCCTAAACCAACTACATACATTGTGAATTTATATAAACAAAACAACAAACGTAACATAAACTACATCTCAAATCGTATGTATCAACAGAATAAGCGCTTATTTAGCGAAATATCACCAGAAAGTAACAACTCCCAGAAAATTAAAAGAACTCAGGTAGCGTTAACTCCTGAAATAATGCCTGACATATTTTCATGGTCTAAGTTCGACGAGAAACTGGCAGCTTCAATGGCCATACTTGCTACCAAGGAAGATTTTAAACTATTGCAAGGTAGCATTGAAGAAGTGCAACGAGCAAATATCGCTATGCGCAAGGAAATAGAAGACTTAAAAATTAATGATGCTAAATTGAAGGCAAGACTCGAACAGTAGGATAAAATATCGCGTAGCCTGAATATTGTGGTAAGCGGTCTTGTGTGCACGGACTACATAAAGGCCAAAACAATGTTTAAGGAGCTGTGTAAAAACGCACTCAATCTTGACGTCACTGTTAAGAAGGTGATTAAATTAAATAAACAATATGAGTTTATAATGGTATTGGAATCTGCAGATCAAGTTTATGAAATTCTGCGTAGTAGCGGAAAGTTGAAAAATTCAAGGGTGTTTGTTCAAAGGGATCTCACCGTGGAAGAACGCTCACAAAAATACCACCTTAGACAGGTGAAAAAATTGCTACAGAAATTCGACCCTACACTGTCTTTCCAATTCAAAGGTGTGGCACTATGGGTGAATGGTAAGATGTTTAAATGGAATAAAGGCGAAATAAGTTCTAATATAAGTGAGGACAAAAACTATATCGTAGACCTGATCACCAAGGCCGGATTAGCCTCGAGTAACCAGAATGCGGATGACATGACCGCATAACAATTAGCTGGCTGTCAGATCATTGCATATAATGTTGCTAATTTAAGTAATAAATTTATATATAGTAATTTTTTTTCTTTTATAAATGAATATGATATTATATTTTTGTTTGAAACTCATGTAATTAATGATAAACGTAATCTTTTTGAGTTTAATTTTAGGGATTACAAACTTTGTTGGATCGACGCAAAGAAAACTCATAATTTTGGACGTGCAAGTGGTGGTTGTCTGTTTGGCTACAAAAAGGCTATAGAATCAAAATTTTCACTGGAATTTGTGCAGGAAGAAGACAATGTCATGCTAAAAGCCAAGATGAAAAATCGTGCAATATGTTTTATACCAAAATACTTAAACTGCAATAGCTGGTTGCTTGATTTTTCTAAACTACGAAGCCAAATGACACTGTTAAAGGAAACCGCTTATTGCCTTATTGGCGACCTTAATGCTCGGATAGGAGGTGAACAGTTGTTGGAACATAAATTATTGGGTAGCCAGCAAATAATATCAGTAGATCGTAAGTCTAAAGATATTGTTATAGATAGTAAAGGTAAAAAGCTATTAGAACTACTGGATGACGTCGGTGGAATTATTTTAAATGGCAGAGTTGCAGGGGATTCTGAAGGTGAATTTACCTTCTTTAGTAGTAGAGGTAAGTCGGTCATTGATTATTGTTGTTGTTCGATGGATTTTTTAAATATAATAACCGACTTCTCCATACTAGCTAAACCGTATTCCGATCACATGCCACTCACTTTAAAAATTGTTCTCACAAGCGAGACATTAAAACATAACAGAGAAATCAAACTACCACCTAAATTAATATGGCGTCCAACTAAAGCGGAAATTTACAAACAAAAATTGTTGGCTACTGTAAACTTAAATTCATGTAATGACACAGTATGTATTAATGAAAAAATTAATTCTCTCAAGTAAAAAATCATTGATGCGTCTGACCATCATCTTACTAAGAAAAGGTTTGAACGCAAGAATGAATGGTTTGACTCCCAATGCTATAACGCAAGAACAAAAATGTTCGCTTGTCTAAGATCCTACCCCAAGAATATGTCCACCACATCTAGAATTGAGTATACTACTAGCCTGCAAAAATTCAAAAAGCTGTGTCAAGAAAAAAAGTACACGTACATGGAGAACCAACTCAATAAACTAAACTCCGTCTACGATTCTAAGCAATGGTGGTCATTGGCCAATTTAATTAAACAATCTAAAATAACTATTAGCCCTAAGGTGCAAATGGAGGATCTTTATAACCACTTCAAAAATCTGCTGTCTTCTAGGACTGACGTAATTGATGCACCCATGGCTGTGGTATATACTACTGATCCGCTATTAGATACGAAAATCGATAAGCAAGAATTACAACTCGTACTAAGGAACGCGAAAGACAAGAAAGCTGCTGGACAGGACCGTATCCCATTCGAATTTTATAAAAACTCTCCTGACATTTTTTTAGATGAAATAGTTATACTATTTAATGAAATACTGGAAAAAGAAAGTATCCCGGCGTCGTTTCGGAGGTCAATAATTTTACCAGTTTTCAAAAAAGGAGATATTACTGATGTTAACAATTATAGGGGTTTATCTTTAGTGGATGCGATTTATAAGCTTTTCACCAGTATCCTTCTGAACAGGATCAATTCTTGGGTGGAACATAACAATATACTAAACGAATACCAAGCCGGCTTCCGTAAAAATTATTCCACGGTCGACAACGTATTCAATTTAACCAGTATAATCCATTTACAATGGAAAAAGAAAAGGAAGAAAGTGTACTGCTTCTTTGTGGACTTCAGATCAGCCTTTGATACTATCATTAGAAGTACAATGTTCTATAAATTATCGAATATAGGCCTCTCAAGCAAAATCTTAAACATATTAAAACTTCTATACACAAATACAGAAGCCACAATCTGGAACGGCGAAAAAATGTCTGAACCATTTACAGTGCTACAAGGTGTCAAGCAAGGCTGTGTTTTGAGTCCTAATCCGTGTACTATTATATGCTGATGATCTTGTGATAATAAGTGAAAGTGCAAAAACGTTGCAAAGTATGTTGGATGCACTAACGGAATATACCAGAAAGTGGAATTTAATTGTTAACCTTCAGAAGTCAAAGGTAGTGGTGTTTCGAAAAGTCGGTAGATTACTAGCTGGTGAAAAGTGGACGTTTGATGGTAATAATGTGGAAATAGTAAATGTTTATAAATACCTTGGGGTGACGTTAACATATAATCTCTCGTTTAACAGACACCTAGAGGAAAAACTGGTATGCTCAAAAAATGTCATTAACTACATATGGTCTCCATTTATCAAAAACCCAAAAATATTATCGTCTTCTAAATTTAAAATATTTGAGGCAGCCTCCAGAGCAATAATGTGTTACGCGGGGCAAATTTGGGGGTACAAACAATATGAACAGGTGGAAAAACTCCTAAGATTTTTTTTGAAAAGAATGTTTTATTTGCCTTCGAATACGCCAAATTACATGCTGCATCTGGAAACCGGGCTCGACCGCTTGTACCTATATACACTTAAGCTACATTTTGATTACGTGCGTAAAATATTGAATTACTCTGATGGCAGACTGCCTAAAATCTTAGCCTTAGAGACAATTAGTAATAAAACCTTCTGGGTGTCAGAATGGGAAAACATCTACTCTAAGGCTGGAATAAACTTGGACTTTTCAAACCAATCTGCCTCCTAGAAAATCACTCACAAACAAACTCTGCACAACCTGAAACAGGTACATTGGGATGAACATGTCAATCAGGCTCGGCTGTCACAATACCACGATGAATACTGCAATCTAATGTACTCTAGCCTTCCAAACTATTTCGATGATAAACATTCTGTTGATATGATTAGTAGAATCTTCAAAACTCGTGGGGGTCTGCTAAATATAAATGCAAGGGCTTTCAAAGCGGGTACTAATGGGTTTTGCATGATATGTAATCTGGATGAAGCTGAGAATACCTACCATTTTGTTGCTCGTTGTCCAATTTATAAAAATATAAGGCTAACGTGCTTTGGTAGCGAAGCCCTAACAAGAGAAGAATGCCACGTAATATTGAACGGAAAAAATTATGAGTCTCTTTGCTCGTATCTAGTATATAGTATTAAATATCGTTCGCTATTAATTAACGAATTTAACTAATTATTATACAATACAATTGAATTGTTAATTTTAACTGCTGTACTAGGCATTTAGGTACTACTACTAAGTTTTTCTTTTTTCAATCTGACAGACAACTTTTTGTTATTGTCAGCACTCATTATATTTTATTGCATACTATGTTTGTTTAGGTTTTGAGTATAACACTGTATAATTTCAATTAATAAAATATTATTATTATTATTATTATTATTATACGTTGTTATTATATAATGGGTGCGCTGCATTCCCCATAAGGATGTCTATAAAGTGGCATTTTAACATTTTTCAATTTTTTTATAACTGGGGGTGAAAATTAATATATTGTTAATTAACGTACATGCAAATTTGAATTTGGTTAAATATTGAAACAGCGTAAATGCATGTACGATATTTCAATTCCTACAGAATAAAAACTTGGGTAAAATCAGTGTCGTATACTTAACATACATTACGATCGCCACACGAAATGGTAAATCTAAAATATTGTATAAGCATCATTCATTACTACATGATATGCCGGTTCATATAAATAAAAAATTGTAAAAATTTTATGCGTTAGTTCAATAATAATTAGTTTTAGACTTAATCGTACTTCCATGAAAAATGAAATAACGTATATGAAATATGAAATAACGTATAAGGTACCTGATTGACTTTTCACCTCTTTTTAGGTAGAAAAGCCAGCAGGTACCAATGTGAAATTTTAATATGCTGTGGAGAAATTAGTCAAGATTAATTGGTAGAAATTTTTTTCCAATATCTTTATTCATTCAGTAGTGCTGCCGAGTTTACGAAAATCAGAAAATCGAAAAATCTTTAAGCCCAATTATCTCGAAACTACACTTTTGCGAATACGTTGTTTCATTACTAAAGCGACGATATACGCAATGATGTTAAATATACAAGGCTCCTCCAGTATGAAACAAGTAGTATTTCTGAATTCTGCTTTATCTGGCTCAAAGTCGTCGTAAATAAACATGACATTTATTTTTGCCATCTATACCGCAGTCCTAATTACCACCATAACCAAACCTTGGAAGCATTTAATTATATTACAGACACAATTGATGACATTTTCATCACCGCGCCTAATGCAGAAATTATCTTAGCTGGTGATTTCAACGTCCACCACAAAGATTGGCTACGTTTAACAACAAAAACATCTTTGAAAGGTCAATATGCTAAATTTCTTGCTGATTCCAATCAGCTTACTCAGTTAGTAGATAGACCCACCCATATTCCAACTATAGCCATTCTTCTAACCTACTTGATCTTTTCATGACAACTCATTCTGCTAAATATACCTGCTCAGTTGATGCTGCTCTTGGCAGATCAGAACATTGTGTAGTTTCGGCCTGTTTTGAAATAAGTTCTCAAGCTTTAAGTCCAAAATTGTCTCTTTCTCGTAAGTTCTGGTATTACAATAGATGTAATTGGCAAAACCTCAATAAATTCTACAATGAAATCGACTGGCGGCTATTTTTGCAGGATAAAAATGTTAACCAAGCTACTGCATTTATCACATTCATTATTTTACTGGGAATGAACATTTTTATACCAACCAGTATTGTGAAAAGTAGAAATAAATCCAAATCCTGGTTTTCTGAAGAATGTTATATAGCTAAAATTAACAAAATGTTAGCGTTTGACAAATACCAGAGCGATAAATCCCCCAGTAGTAGATCTCTTTATATCAGGGCTAGAAATAACTGTCATACTATATTTAAAAAAGCTAAATTTCTCTTCAACTCCAATGCAAAGCGAAAAAATTTACGTGCAACTAAAGGCAGCCGGTCATACTGGAATTTTATCCGAGAGGTTGGCAACAACTTTACCAAATCTTCTATTCCACCATTGATTGATAAGCATGGCAACCCTGTAATCGAAACCATAGTGAAGGCAGATCTACTTGCTGCAAATTTTGCTGCAAACTCTATCATTGATGATGCCGGTATAAATCCACCGATCATTTCACTTGTCCAATCATCAACGAACAAAATTTACTTTCGTCCAAGAATTGTGCGGTCAACACTGCTTAATCTGGATCTTAGCAAATGTGCTGGTCCGGACGGTATACCACCTATTGTACTAAAACGTTGCGCTGATACCCTGGTGTATCCACTAATTAGTCTCTTTCATTTATCTCTAAGCTCTGGTCTTTATCCATCAATGTGGAAACTGACTAATGTTCAACCAGTCCCGAAAAAGGGCAATAAGTCTGACCCATCAAACTATCGTCCCATTGCAATAACCTCGATACTTGCTAAAGTCATGGAAAAAATTATCAATTACAAACTAATGGCATATCTTGAAAACAACAATCTTCTCCATGACCGCCAATATGGCTTTCGTAAAACACGGTCTGCTGGTGACATCATGTCAGTCCGCACGGAGAAATGGGGTAAAGCAATTCATGACTTTGGTGAGTCTCATATCATTTCTCTGGACATATCAAAAGCGTTTGACAGAGTTTGGCATCGCGCCCTTAACAACAAATTAATTTCATTTGGAGTCTGTAAGACCTTGATATGTTGGTTGGAAGATTTTTTATCCCAGAGATCTATCAGAGTAGTGCTGGATGGTGCTATGTCGTCTAAATTCCCAATTTATGCCGCTCCTATCACCAACCCTTTTTCTGATCGTTAATAATTTATTTATTATCTATCACCACAAATCCAATATATAGCTTTGCCGACGACAGTACTATCTTCCACTCCTATTCTTTTAAAAAACAGCCATTTAGTTTATCTTCTAATTGCCAACGTGGAAAAATGGTTGAATCCTTGGATTTAGATCTTGAATTGATCCTGGACTGGAGTAAACGGAATCTTGCAATGTTTAATTCTATGAAGACGAAGTCGTGCGTTTTGTCCCACAAAACCTCACTATATAACGGCAATGTAACGTTTTCAAGGCAACCATTATTAAACTCACCTACACTTAAATTATTGGGTACTAATATCAATCACAAACTTAAATGGCATGATCATATTCTTTTCGTGGCAAAATTGGGATCCCAACGTCTTGGCTTACTACGGCGCTGTAAAAGCTTTTTCTCTCCATCGGAAATTACTACGATCTATAAAGCATATATACGATCGATCCTCGAGTTTGACTCCCATTTATGGGCTGCAGCACCAGAAACCTCTTTAGATTTTGTCGACAGAGTTCATAGGCGTGCTTTGAAATTAATTGATGATCCAATATTAACATCGAGTTTGGATTCGCTGCATCATAGAAGAGCGGTTGGAGCTCTTACACTGTTTTACAGGTCTTACTATGGTAAATGCTCTAAGGAAATTAATAACTTAATACCTCCATTACGTAGATCTTCACGAGCCACAAGACAATCACTGCATTCCCATAAACATACCTTGGAGGTATCATATGTGAGAACGTCCAGCCATAATAACTCCTTCCTTTCACGATCCGTTTACTGGTGGAATCGATTACCAAAAACTATTTTCCCCATTTCATACAATCCCCAAGCTTTTAAATCCGCAATACACCAACACTATCGCTTCAGTCCTATTCCAAGTCCTTCATTACCAACCTTCAACTTTCCTTTCCTATCGTTAACACGTGCATAAAGCATTAGAGGTTTATAACCTAAGTGATTAACTCGAACTATAAAAAAAAATATGTTATTAAGTAGTTTTAATCAGATTAAACAACACTGTTCCGAAATTGCATTGATAAAGTATTTTCCGTTTATGTATTTAGTTTGGTTGTTTTGATAATTTTTTGGATTATTCTGATTCTACTTAAATTTTTTATTTAAACTAATCTGACACATCCAACTCTATTAGTACACAAAGCTGTCTGGTCCCGAAATCTACCTATTTCTAGCGGATATACGTGCCGCTTGGACTTTGTGTGCTTTGTAGTAGAAATTACAGTTTGTTTCGCAACACATAAAAACCTTTTAAGATCAAGCTCAATGGGTCAACAACAATGGGTCAATGGGTCAACGCTCACAACAATATGGGTCATTCTTTTACAAATCGAAAAGATTTGAACAAAATCTGACCGACACATTTTTGTTTTGGATGATATTATTGTTACGGGTTTTATATCGAAAAAAAGGTATACGTGTTCAGTGTTCTAGGATTTTTGGAAAATAAAGCGGATCTTAATTTCGAGATTTTCGGGATTTTTGGCTTGACGACGTATTTTTAAAAATTCATAACTTCGTTTCTATTAAAATAAAAGCATCTGTTTTGTTTTATTTTAAAGCTAAAAGATGAAATTTAAAAAAAAAATATTAACATATTCCTATTGTTATAAGCAAATAAAATGTTAAAATCAATTTTAGTCACTGCCCAACAACAATTTAAAGAGTTTTTAGCATAACCATCGTGTTCTACGTTCAATTTTCTATATGAAATGTATTTTTAATTAATAGATAATAGTATTAAATTAGGTTTTCTCTGTTCAATGTATATACTAATGTATGTACATTGAAGCCGATCTCTTTGATAAAATTGTATTACCGTCGAGAAACCACCAATAAAAAATGCAGACGATAATACAAGATAATAGTATATTATGTAAATAGGAGCTAAAGTGCTACTTTTTGGGTGAAGTCTATTGTTTGACAATTATAGACGAATTAAAGTCACTTTAGCTCTGAATTAAATACACTTTTTTTTCGACAAAAGTTTAAATTTTCTATGAATATAAAATTAATGCGTCAACATTTTTATAAATATGATTTAATACCGTCATAATTACGTCCAAAAAATCAAAAGCAAGCTCCAATTCAAAATTTCATAATCCAATTAAACTGTTTGTTATTTTTTGTTGTCATAGTTATACAATAATTCAAAATTACATAGTCCAATCAAATTTTTTCTTATTTTTTGTTGTCATGGTTACACAACTTGTTTGAAAATATAACAAAATAACAAAAGATACTTTACTGCCACCTCAAAAATAAAAAAAAATGTCGTTACTTTACAGCCGCTTCGATTATATGTAAAAAAATAAGACTTTAATCTTCTCCCAAGCGGTAGTAAAGATAAAATTTACAGCCGTTTGCCGCAGGAAGACGAAATTTTCCATATATTTTTGTCGCTTGGCGCTGGATAAATTAATTTGTTTCTAACAGTATAACTAATTTTTTCATTAACTGAAGATACGTTTTTACAGAAAATTGATCGTAGAATACGATGGTTATACTAAACACTCTTGATATCTATAGGAAAATCACTAAAAATCAATTTTATGAATATATTTTTTGTTTAAAAATTCCATTTTTTTATCTTTAAAATAAAACAAAATAGAAGTTTCTATCGTTACCAGAACTGAAGTTATGAATTTTTCAAAATAATAAAAACATTCAATTGAATAAAAATATTCAAGCCAAAAATCACGAAATTATCTTTTATATAGATCCGCTGTATTTTCCCCAAAAAGAAAGAAAAGAAATATCCTCGAACTCGTATACACCTAAATCAAAAATGTTTTGGTCAGATGTAGTCCTAATCTATTCCGTATACATATATGTAAAAGAATGGACCTATTTATGGAATTGTAAATCGTCCCCCACTAATTAGATTCTCCTCTAATAAAGTTTACTAAAAATAAACAATTAAATTGTTTTTTTATTAATTTTAATTTTATTTATTTAATTTTTAAAAACAAGAAGTTAACACTTCAAAAGCCACAATAAATCTAATTTCTTATTTCTAAAATTCATCTTCCAATAATAATTTGAGTGATGCGAAAATATACATCACGATAAAAATAGTACATTATGATGCAAGGACGTAAAGCCAAAGATTTTGGACGTACGTGAAAATCGAGTCGCCAGCCGAGATTTGCAAAACGGCTTACGTCCGTGCATCATAAATTTTTTTTTATTCACCGCAAGCAAAATATTAAAAAAGAAAATTGATTAATCTAAATCAAAATTAAAACTTTTATAAATTTTGAAATAAAAATATGTTGAAATAACAAATCGTATAACTATGATAACAAAAATGTTTTTTTACTTTTTTGGACGTAACTATGACAACAGAGTATATAGTTAAAAAGTGACACTTTAAGGCCGCAAATCATATTAATAAAGTAACAGTTTACCATGTAGGCGAATAAAAATAGTTTTTTTGTACGAGTAAACCGTAAAATGTACTTTTACTATTCAAACATTTAATGTTTTGGAAATGAAATATGTCTGAGAACCTTATTGAGAATCTTGATGGTTTATTATTGGAAAACTTTTTAATAAAATTACTGATAAAGAAGCATTCATTATGGTATAACTAACATAACTAACTAGGCTTGTGTTATATGAGTTATGACATTGACAGGTGCATATGACAGAAATACAAATGACATAATTATTGATGTTATGTTGCAGTCTGCGGATGTAGCTCGCTTAATAAATTATTCTCTTTCTAACAGTAAAAATCATTTCTCCATTAATAAAAAATACTTTTTCTGTAGAAAATTAAATTTAAAATACGATGGTTATACTAAAAACTCATTACTCAGATTTTAACGTTGTATTTGTTTATAACAATATTAATTTGTTAATAGTTTTTATTTTCTATACGTTTTACTAAATTCTATTTTTTAGCTTTAAAATGAAATAAAACTGAAGCTTCTATCTTTAATAGAACCGAAGTTATGAATTTTTGAAAATACGTTGTCAAGCCAAAAATCACGAAAATCTTGAAATTTAGATCTGATCTATTTTCCAATAAAAACAAATCCTCGAACACATTTTGAACATGTCTTTTGCCATATAAAACCCGCAAAATAAATTCCAGCCTAATCAAAAATGTGTCGGTCGGAAAGGTATTCGGTTTGTAAAAAAATGACCCATATGTGCAGTTCTAAGGTTTTGGTCATACATATTTCTTTGTTTTTTATATTTTATGTTTAAAACAAATTCTATCACACATCAAAATATGACATAGGTAGAATTAGGTTTCTTAAAATCGGATGTGTTGGATTAGTGAATTTGGAGCTCTTATATTCTCAGGTTATTCACCAAAATGGTAATAATTGTAACAGTCAGGTATTAGCCATATATGGTGTATCCGAAAGTTATATAAAAATTTTTAAAGCGCTCTTACGTTTGCATTTGTTGATTTGGACAAAAACAAGTTTAACCCTCATCCACATAAGCTCACGTTTGAAGTGAAACATCTTTCTATGTAGATGTTGTTTAGAATTTATATAATTATTTATTTGGTAATGCTGAATAAGAAGAAGGGATTAACTCGATTCCCAAATAAACAACCAAGAATGAATAAACATTTTAAAATAATTTGTTCAGCAGTTAACAAAATATATCATTTGTGTATTTACTATATGTCATATATTATTTTTGTATATAAAGCAAAGAAGAAGAGATTAAAATACGCACTTCACCCTAGAACCTTTTTTATTCCGCGAAATGAAATTATTCTGCTACCTACTACTCAGATAAACTAAAAAGTTTTATTTTTAATTCCCCTCTATTGAGTTACTTCCTCTTTTTGTAACAAAAATTTAAAATAAATACGTCGCCAAGGGTGCGTTCCACTAAGCGTTCACAACGCTCAAAATGACTCTTCATCCGTTCCACTTGACGACGACGGTCGTTGTGGTCGCGGTGAAAACGTCACTCATGACGTCATAATTTTCGCTCACATCAAGCTCACAACGACCCATCTCAAAAGGTGGGTTGAAGTGAGTGTTGATAAGTTTAGTGCCATTTTTAAAATTTAAAGATGGCAAAAACAATTATCATACAAATTTGGATATCACGAGTAAAAGTTTTTTTATTGTGCATGCACCATAATTATTAAAGTTTATTGTTAAAACTTAGAAATTGTAGCTTCTAATTTATTTGTTCAAACTCAGCATTTGTATTTTTGACATCAACGCCTAAAGTGTGTTCAAATTTTCGTTCGTCTAAAACACTTATTACAATCTTTAATTCTATAGTTCGTTCTTCATTAGAATATATTTAGCCAGTCTGGAATCCAAAATATCAAACTCATATTGATAATATTGAGAGGGTTCAAAAGAAGTTTACTAGATCTCTGACCTTTAAATTAAGCTTCCCATATCAACCATACAAAGATAGACTAAAACGATATAATCTATTATCATTGGAACAGAGACGTACAATTGCTGATCAAACAACCCTTTATAAAATTCTTAACCATAGTATTGAATCAGATTTGGCTAGTCTTATTCGTTTGAATACCACACCTTGTTATAATACTAGGCATTCGTACACTCTGTATTCTAATACTTTTCTAACTAATCTAAGAGTTCATTCATCGTTAATTAGATTACAGTACAGCCACAACATTAAATTTAATCAAATCAATTTGTTTTGCTCCAACTTAGTCCAGTTTAAAAGAAGCCTTTGACAAATTGTTAAATTAAATTAAATTAATATTATTTTCTTATATATTTTAAATTCTAATATTATTTATTTTATCTTGTGTTAAACATTCTTGGTTTATTACATTAAAATTATCTTTTTATAAACTAAATTTAAACGTTTTATTGTAATTTTTTATATTATGTTGTTATTTTTTATATTACGTTATTATTTTTTATATTACGGAGTTGCTTCGGCTCCCGCAATTTGGCAGCGTCATATCGAACAAATTCTTCAAGATATACCTGGAGTTTCAGTTTTTCTAGATGATATTAAAATCACTGGATCAGATGATAAAACGCATTTATCAAGACTGGACGAAGTCCTTAAAAGGCTGAATTTAGATTATTCGATTATTATTATTGAGAATAAATATCACTAAGAGCGAATTTTTCATGGATAAAATTGTTTATTGTGGCAACGAAATAGATAAAAATGGCATTCATAAAATGCAGGCCAAAATCGATGCTATACAAAATATGCCTATTCCAAAAAATAGGGATCAAGTTCGCGCCTACGTAGGACTTGTGAATTATTACGGTCGATTTTTCAAAGACTTAAGTACGATTTTGTACCCAATAAACAATTTATTAAAAACTAATGTGGATTTTGTATGGGATAATGCATGTAAGAAATCTTATAATGAGATAAAAGATAAAATTCAATCAGAACAAGTATTAGTACATTATGATCCAAACCTACCCCTATTATTAGCAACGGATGCATCACCTTATGGAGTTGGTGCAGTACTGAGTCATTTGTACCCTGATGGAACAGAAAGACCTATATCATATGCCTCACAAACATTAAGTCCAACTCAACAAAGGTACAGTCAAATCGATAAAGAAGCTTACGCAATAATTTACGGCATTCGAAAATTTCATCAGTATGTCTATGGACGGCATTTTACACTTATTACGGATAATAAACCAGTTCTTCAAATTTTTTCACCCAATAAAGGACTACCAACCTTATCGACCACAAGAATGCTGCACTATGCAATATATCTAGAATCATTTTATGATATTATCTATCGTAGAACAACCTCACATTGCAATGCCGACGCGGTTTCGCGACTACCTACTGAAGATCCAACAGTTTCAATGGAAGAATCAGATTATTTCGAATTGAACCAAATTGAATCATTGCCAATCACTGCCAGAGAGTTGGCCGAAGTAACTAGCAATGATAAGTCTGTCACCAATTTAATACAAGGATTGAAAAACGGTCGTATTGTGGATGCTAAAGATCGATTTGGGATCGACCAACAAGAATTCTCAATTCAACAAGGATGCTTAATGAGAGGCATTCGTGTTTATGTTCCTGAAATGCTAAAAAAAGTTTTAGATGAGCTACATCTATCACACTTTGGTATAACGCGCATGAAGGAGATGTCCAGAGGATACTATTGGTGGCAAGGCATCGGCAACGACATTGAAACCTTGTCTAAAAATTGTACGGATTGTCAGAAAAAGAAAGCCAACCCTCCCAAAGTTCAATTTCATTGTTGGGAAATACCAACAGCACCTTTTCAAAGGGTGCATTGTGACTATGCTGGACCATTCTTAGGAAAATACTTTTTCGTATTAGTTGATGCTTACTCCAAATGGCCAGAAGTTCGAATAGTAAGTAATATTACAGCTGAAACCACGATTAAAAATTGCCGTGAAATTTTCGCAACTTTTGGAATTCCATCAGTTTTTGTGTCGGATCATGGAACTCAAATTAATTGGGAAGAGTTCCAAAATTTTTTGAAAAATAATGGAATTGTCCATAAACAAGGTGCACCATATCAACCTGCTACGAATGGACAAGCCGAACGCTACGTTCAAACGTTTAAAGACAAATTATTAGCCATAAAATGTTCAGGTAAAGATATTCATACTGTCCTTAGTCAATTCCTTCTAACTGATCTTAGATCAAATCACCCAACAACTGGAAAGTCACCTGCAATGATGATATTCGATCGTCCGATACGATCTCGTTTGGACTTAATGATTCCTTCAAAAGATATAAAAAAGGGAGAGCTACCACTAAAAAAATTCAGATCATTACAGATTGGAAATAGTGTCTCAGCAAGAGACTATATGAACAAGCACGAGAAATGGCAGTTTGGAGAAGTCATTGATAAATTTGGTGATTTACATTACTCGATTAAACTCGATGACGGTCGAGTATGGAAGAGACATATCGACGTTGGTACGGAAGCCGGTAAAGAGACAAATGGCTTAGTTAAAAATAATGATGCAGATATAAACTCAGAAACATGGGAAGGAGCTATTTCCATAGTACCACCTATAATGAAAGCTCATGAATTGGATAGCTCCAACTATTCAAGTTATTCTCAAGAAGTTGATAATACGGCGGATGCGGATAGTTCTAGAGTTTCAGAGAATAATACGGATATCGAGTTCAATAGTTCTGAAACAGTTCAATAGTTCAATAGTTCCCATACAACAGAATTACAACCTGATATTCCCAATACTACTCCACAAACGATAACCTCAAGTAACAATAATAATATACTGAGGAGATCAAGCAGAATCATTAAAGCCCCTGTTTAACTAAATCTATAAGAATAAGCTCAAATTGTTTTAATAAATGTCTCATGAATTAACAAAAAGAAAAAGAAACATTGAAATGAAATATGTAAAAATAATTTAATATAATTAGAAATCAATTAAATTTAGTAAATAGTATAACTGTATTAAAAGCTTTTAGAGGGGAAGAGCTGTCATATCTTACTGTTCATTTTGTATACTCTATGAAATAACCGATGTCAATTCAATATACATTTATTCGATCAGTTGTCAAAAACAGAAAGCGCTTGTATTTGATATACGAAATAATAAATAATAAATAATAATACAATAACTGGTGTATTACATCTTCAAAGTGTTTATTGGAATATCTACCGATAACTACAGGTCACAACAAAGTTACATAATAATTTTTTAATCGAAATGATAGAAAATATAGGTAAAACTTTTTAGTGTTATGTTTCTTTTTTTATTGTCTCTTCCACCGTATATAAACTACTAATTTCTCCCTCCATATATCATCCGAACTAACATTTATTTAACGAGAAAATATTCCCCTCCAAAAATTCTTATTAATTTCAAATGAACAAACCTGTATTCTATCTACATATAACATTAGTCATTATGAGCTTTACATAACCAAAAATTTCTATGTAGAAACAAATAAGTATTACAAATTAGTATTGACTAGGGTTTCTCAAACGGGATCCCGGGATCCCGGGGGTAAATTTTCATCCCGTTTTCCCGAGATTTTATCCCGGGATCCCGGGTATCCCGCTAATTTTTATTAACATTTTTTTGTACTTTTTTCAAAGATATTAAAAGTTTTCTCACTCGAAAATCGAGTAGTTTTTAATTCTTTTTCCTCTGTAGTAATTAATTTCGTTCGAAATTAGGAAAATGTTTTTTTGACACATATGGTATCATGGTTTTTTGTATGGTTTTTTGACACATATAAACACAACAAATTAAAACCAATAAAACTTAAAATAGGTAGGTAGATTATAGGTAGATTTTTCTGAGAAATCTACCTAAAACTTGCGCTTCATTTCTCTTAATTTATGTTTAATGGTTCTCTTGGACGGATGGTGTTCAATGGATGGTTCAATAGCCGTTTCGTCACGAAAATTCGGACAAAATTGAGTGATGGCACCATTGACAACCTAGTTTTTTGAAAAATTGTTTAAAAATTAGTATTATGAATTTATTTTTGTTTTGTTTTTATGTATTCTTTTTTATTTAATTTCTGAAGTTTTTTTAATTAAAAATAATTTAAATTTAAAAATCAATAGCGCATTTTTTGTGCTGTTTTAATTTTACACATTTTTCCACCACCCAATTAGAAAAATCTAGTTTTTTTGCGTTTCCCGGGATTTCCCGGGATCCCGGGAATTTAATATTTTTTGTCCCGGCTTCCCGGGATTTGAAATTCTACGGGAAATGAGAAACCCTAGTATTGACTGCATTGCACTAATAAAACTGTTAAAATACCATTGATGAACATATAAATACTTTTTTATTCGCCTACATTTTAAAGTGGTACTTTATTACTGTGATTTGCGGCCGTAAAGTGTCACTTTTAAACCATATATATTGTTGTCATAGCTACGTCCAAAAAAGCAAAAAACATTTGTGTTTGTTTAAATTCTATAAAAACAGAAATTTTTATCAAAGTAACTTCTAAATTCAAAATTTCATTATCCAATTAATATTATTGTTATTATTTGTTGTCATAGTTATACAATTATTTTGAAAAAAAAACAAATATTTTGTCAAAGGTTACTTGCACAACATATTTTCAGTTCAAAATTTATGCAAAATTATACCTTTGATTTAGAATAAACAATTTTTTTTAAATATTTTGCTAGCGGCGAATAAAAAATAGTAAATGACGCACGCACGTAAGCTATTTTGGACTTAATATGGGTGCAAATCTCGGCTAGCGCCTCGATTTGCAAACTCCACATACGTCCAAAATCTTTAGCTTTACATCCTTGCATCATAATGTACTATTATGTCTGTTTCATTTTACTGGCTGTACTTCAAATAAATTGGCAAATTATAAGCGAATTTCTTTATATATGAATAATCTCACTTTTAGAGATATAATTGAAATAGTCAGTCGTTACAAAGAAAAGAGAACGCTAAGTAACAATATGAGGACGCAAAGTAATAATAACAGAGAGGCCGTAAAGTAATACAGGACGTAAACTGTAAAGTAACAGAGGACGAAAAGGTTAATATGTTTTACGCAAACTAAAGGAAGCAACAAAAAGTCCTTTATGTAAAGGAAGTATAAACAAATATAATAATAGAAAAATCATTTTTGGAGGCAAAATATTACGAAAGGCGTAAAATAAATTATAAATATTTTTTTTTTTTTAATAAAATGTGTTGTGTAGTAGGAATTACAATATGTGTCACAATAACACATAAAAACCTTTTAAGACCAAGGTCCCACAACAACATACGTTCAGAGGTGTTGATGGACGTAAATCTTTCTTTTTTGTTTTTTTATATTTTTTGTTAAAGAATGGATAACTAACGAAAAATTCTATCACTGACAAAATATGATATAGGTCAATATTTTATGATAGAACAGAGAAAAGAAAAGTAAATTAAAAAGTAGCTAGCAAATGTTTACAAAAACCTGCTGAAACAAAACAAAAATGTAGTTGCCAATTATGAAGCCGGTTGCATATTCCATGATCCACACATAGTTCGTTCCACACATAGTTCAAGGCTCGTTTCTTCAAGGAAGCAATAGCGTCTCATCATCAAGGATTATTTCACAGATTGAGGGTGCTACCGTTGACTGAATACATAGTTCATCCGCCACCACCCCTAAGATGTCACCTTGGCTGGTGATATCTCACTGCTATTGCCAGTGGTATGTGATATCTCACGTTAACTCGTATGTCAATAGCAGGGACTGGAGTACGCGGGGTTGTCACACCCGTAAAGTAAAAATAAAACAAAAAAATTTCAAAACAATAAAACTGATCCCTCCATGCGGGAAAATATACAAAAAAGCTGCACTTTTGAAAGATGCTTTTCTCGATAACTATTATCGTCCCATGAATATTATAGGTATCTAATAAAAACAAGAAAATATATCCAATATATACACTAGTAAACGAACTTGCCTACATGTTCTAACCGATTTCTGATTGCCAACATACAACAAAAGTCATGTACCGAAAAATGCATCTTATAGTACCCGGACAGGTTAAAAAAATACCGAACTGCAATGCCGATGTGCAATTTTCGAATACAATATCCGGCGAATAAACCTAATTTAACGTTCTTATTATTTTCATCAAAACTAAAATCTCAAACTAACTAAATAGTAAAGTAAATATATTGAAAACGGATATAAATATTTTCTCCATACATATACACATGCAACATATTTTTGGTTTTCGACATAAATGTGTTTTAGAAAAGCAAAATTTTTCTAAAAACTCCGACTTTTGTGTGCATGCTAGAAGATAAAAATTAAACCGCGTTTTATTAATACTGAACTGCAATTCAACGACAACTTTGGTGTAGGTCCACTTGTCCAATTGTTTTACTTCTAGATAACTATAAAATAATAAGTAGTTGAAAGCAAACAGATGTAAATAAGTATGTGTAATTTTGAAGAATCAATAAGTACCAAATTAGCATAACCTAGAACATTAGTATTTAGCATAACCTAGAACCGAGCGAATTGAAAGGTGATGCTAGACACTAACCATTAAAAGAGGGGTTTTATTGCAACAGTTTGTTTGTCGAATAAAATTTGATGATATATTTGGTAATTGAATTAATGGCCGTGGCCCATTTCTCCGATGAAATTGAAATTGAAATTGAATCTGCAAATCGACTGGAATAGTTAATTTACTCTAGTATCCCACCAAAGTAAATTTTGACAACTGCCGTTGAAATCAAATATCAGTTATTTTGTTTTTTCAAATAAGTCGTTTCAATCAAAAAACATTTTTTTAAATAAATATTTGAAAAATTGAATAAATTTGTTTTGATTTAAATAAAAATATTTAAATATATTAAAATGGACCAAAACAGATCTTACGCGGGGAGAAGTAAGTTTTTAATCCATACCAGTATTTTAAACAGATTAAAATGAATCAAAAAAATTTGAGTAGTTTCATTTATTATATCTTATTCAAAAAATGTTTTTAGTGACTGAGGAGCAAATATTTAGCTTGATTAGGGAAAGAAAGCGTTAGGCCCATTTATTTACTAATCCTCTTAATAAACGAGAGGCCTGGGAAACGGTTCAAACAGCGGCGGATCTGTGTGAATACTCGACAATTCAATTAAAAAATAAGTGGAACTTCTTAGTTAAATGTTACAAAGTGAGTTGTAATGTTAAATATATTAATCAAAAATCTTAAAATGGGCATTGTATTATAATTCTCTTCTTTTTTTCAAAGGATTTTGTAAGAACTGCCACCACCATCAATGGAATTACTTGGCCGTTTTTCGAAGTTATGGATGAATGGGGTGAAACGCAAGAGACAATTTATCCACATCTCCTGGTTAGTAGTAGTGTTTCGGAGTCAACAAATTTTCGTACTACGATAAGTAAACGAAAAGCTCCGCAAAATATAAATACAAATGGTCACTCGACCAACACATATGATGAGAGTCAGAGTGCAAGTGCCAATGTGCCAGGAAGGCAGCAAGGATCCCAAGCGGAGTTGCGTGATCATCAAAGCACAAGTACCAATGTGTCAGGAAGGTAGCAAGGATCCCAAGCGGAGGTGCGGGATCACCAGAGCACAAGTGCTAATGGGCAATCCACGTCCAGGCGACCGCAAGGATCCCAAAACGAGACACCTACTGCGCCAAAAAAAAGAATTTTGAATGCTGATATTTTCAATTTCTTAAAAAAAGACGCACGAAAGCAGCGCCATCAAACGGAAGAAATGTTAAATATTTTTAAAGCGATTGCGCGTACGGCTCACATAGAAATACCACTGATGCAGGAATCTTCTTCAAGCGATTCTGAGTAAAGATGAAATAAATAAGTTATGTTTTTTTTTTAAATAGTTTATTTCCATTTTGAAATTTCAATATCTATATAATAATAAATTTTTTTTGAAAAACTAAACATAATTTATGCATTTTTAAGATTCGGTTTTGTAATAAAATCCTATCACTATGGTATATATAGACCACCATATACTATATATATATATATATATATATATATATATATATATATATATATATATATATATATATATATATATATATATATATATATATATATATATATATATATATATATATATATATATATATATATATATATATATATATATATATATATATATATATATATATATATATATATATTAGGGTGCTTTTTTTTGGGGCGACAATTCTTTTTTTCTGGTGCCCCACCGAAATTTTGTTGGAAATACCCAAGAAAACGTCCTCCTAAAATATGAGCCCTCAAAATTAATGTTTAGCACTCGGCCTTTGCGTTTGAATATTTTCCATACAAAATACATGTAAACTTTAGTGTTTTTTTAAAAAAAAATTACAGCTCAGCGGCATTTTATACTATTTCAAAATGGAAAAAAGCAACTAGCTCAGGATGAAATTATCTACAAAAATGCTAATGGAGATGTAACTGTAACTTACACCGGTGACACAGTACAGATCACTAAAGTCAGTTTTATATGAATTTCTTGCTCTTTTGTTTTTATTTCATAAATGGCTAAAGCTACAGGAAAAATTTCAATAACAAAGTTGTAGTTAATTAAGTTTCCTACAAAAAACTCAAAATAACCGAATCTCTATGATTGATATTTCTCGAGATAATAAACATTTATTATTTTAGAACTTGCGGTCTTCATAAATTGATGACGAAAATCTCTTAAAACATCCATTTTAATAAAAGCTTATTATCTCGAGAAATATCAATCATAGAGATTCGATTGTTCTGAGTTTTTTGTAGGAAACTTAATTAACTACAACTTTGTTATTGAAATTTTTCCTGTAGCTTTAGCCATTTATGAAATAAAAACAAAAGAACAAGAAATTCATATAAAACTGACTTTAGTGATCTGTACTGTGTCACCGGTGTAAGTTACAGTTACATCTCCATAAGCACTTTTGTAGATAATTTAATCTTGAGTCAGTTACTTTTTTCCATTTTGAAATAGTATAAAATACCGCTGAGCTGTAATTTTTTATTTAAAAAACACTAAAGTTTACATGTATTTTGTATGGAAAATATTCAAACGCAAAGGCCGAGTGCTAAACATTAATTTTGAGGGCTCATATTTTAGGAGGACGTTTTCTTGGGTATTTCCAACAAAATTTCGGTGGGGCCCCAGAAAAAAAGAATTGTCGCCCAAAAAAAAAAGCACCCTAATATATATATATATATATATATATATATATATATATATATATATATATATATATATATATATATATATATATATATATATATATATATATATATATATATATATATATATATATATATATATATATATATAATATATATATATATTATAATTACTCCCTTTAAACATGATCGACAGCTTTCGCCGCTCGAAAAGCGTTTTAATATTCATCACGGTAGAGGACGAAGTGTTGTAGAATGCACTTTTGGCCAGATGAAAATGCGATGGCGGAGTATATTCAATAAAGACTTGGAACTTAGCATCCCGAATCGCATTAAAACTATAGCAGCTTGTTGTACTTTCCGTAATATTTGCGTGGAATACAATGACCTAACGGAAACTGATAACTTCCTAGAAATCGAAGAAGAAGAACAAAGAAACGATTCATTTAATTTTCGTATGGCCGAAGAATTTGATGATGCAAGTGGAATTATTTTTAGAAATTTGTTGCTGGACAGTTTGTAAGTTAAAAATAACTGCTAGTTTGCATAATTATTATAACGCATACATAAACATCAAAATAATAATAACCACAACAATTTTATGAATATAATAATAATAACAGTAATAAATATATATATATATATATATATATATATATATATATATATATATATATATATATATATATATATATATATATATACATATATATATATATATATATATATATATATATATATATATATATATATATATATATATATATATATATATATATATATATATATATATATATATATATATATATATATATATATATATATATATATATATATATATATATATATATATATATATATATATATATATATATATATATATATATATATATATATATATATATATATATATATATGTATAAATATATATATATATATTTTTTATTATTTTTTTAAATTTGAGTTGGTTTTTGAAATGTTATTTATGTTAATTTATCTGTTAACTTATGAAGTGTTTTCTTTTTAAGTGTTGTCGAAGTAATACATGTTTTTCAGGCTGTATATATTCATTTTTGTTTAATATTAACTTTAAATTATTTTTTTTTGAACTTTTCAAAATTTGGAACCGAACCTTCCATTTTCATACAAAATAGGGTTCACATTGGGCGGTTTTGTATTGCGCGCTGTTTTTCTGGAACGGAACTACCGCACAGTCGGAGGGATTACTGTATATATATATATATATATATATATATATATATATATATATATATATATATATATATATATATATATATATATATATATATGTATAAATATATATATATATATATATATATATATATATATATATATATATATATATATATATATATATATATATATATATATATATATATATATATATATATATATATATATATATATATATATATATATATATATATATATATATATATATATATTAGGGCTCGTATACTCGGGTGTTGGATAACCGGGTACCCGGGTATTTGGTCAAAAATTTTACTACTCGAATATCCGGGTAATAGCTTCGAGTACCCGGGTATTACAAAAACAAAATTCTTATGACGCTCACTGTCGCTTTTCCTGATTTGTCCAAAAAATACTTTCAAAAAATATATGTTTCAGAAAATGAATGAACCTAGATCTTTTAGAAATACTTCTATGACCTTAAAATGTAGATCCTTGAGAGATTCCTGAGTACTCCCACACAAACGACAATACATTTATTTTCCGATTGTTTAATTTCCATTATTTTTATAATTAAAATGTTTTAACTAACTTAACTTTAACTTAATTTAACTAAAATAACTACATTCTAAAAAAAAAAATAAACGAGATTAGTACACCTCTTTCTCGTGAACTATATAAAAATTTGAAAAACGAAGTTGATGTACGTCAACAAAAGGATATAATAATATTATTGTTATATTTGCATCATGGTATTTTTAATGAGTTTTTAAGCTAAGCAACAAAAATGTCTACAAAGCAGCTTGCTCATCAATTATTATTACATCTATACTCGAATGAAAACAACATCGTAGTTGCAGATCAAAGCTCAAGTTCTTCTGATGGAGAGTGGTAACAAACATCAGTATATAATGAGCTACTGCATTGTCTTTCATTATATATAACTATGAAACCAAAGAAAAAAGCGAAAATTTAAATGTTGAGCAATCCTTTCGATTTATGGAGACAAATGGAGGTAAGCGAAACCAAATGTTAGATAATCTGTACGCTTCATTGCTTACTATAAATCCTACATCAACCGCATACGAACGGGTGTTTTCAGTAGCCGACAATGTAATAACCAAAATTCGCAGTTCGTTAGCTCCTTCCACACTCAATGGCTTAATATTTTTAAAATACTATTTCATAAACAAAAAGTTATAGTAAATGTTATATTATTATAATAGACTAAGAGCCCGCGACGGCCAGACCTTCGTTATTTTATAAAAGCTGAAAGTTTCTCTTCGCATACCCCCTACTCAGGTAGGAACGATTAGCGATATATGAAGTTTGGATCATGGTGGCTTTGGCAGGGAGCAGGTAATAAAGGGGTCTCTAAAGTTTCGTGAAAGTATAGCAGGTAATTATTTTATATATTCTTCGGGATAGTATTAGAAGTCACGTCACCCATTGCCAGACACTTACTATATTGGCAACCCCCTGCCAGACACCCTTAAACTTCATCAATTTGTTTAAATTTAAGGGTGTCTGGCAGGGGGTTACCACGATAGTAAGTGTCTGGCAATGGGTGACGTGACTTCTAATACTATCCCGAAGAATATATAAAAAATTGCCTTTTATACTTTCACGAAACTTTGGAGGCCCCTTTGTTACCTGCTCCCTGCCAAAGTCACCATGATCCAAACTTCATATGTCGCTAATCGTTCCTACCTGACTAGGGGGTATGCGCAGAAATACTTTCAGCTTTTATAAAATAACGAAGGTCTGGCCGTCGCGGGCTCTTGCTCTATAAAATTTGATTTCATGTAACGTTTAACATATTTTTAAGAATTAAATTAATTGAATTAAATAAATACAAATATTAATTGAATTAAATATCTACAAATGAACTATTGAAAATTTGTTTTGTTTTAATTATCCAAATACCCGGGTTACCCGGGTACCCGGGTATTTGAGTAAAATAACTACTCGATACCCGGATACTTAATGTTCGAGTATTTTACGAGCCCTAATATATATATATATATATATATATATATATATATATATATATATATATATATATATATATATATATATATATTTTTTTTTATATATATATATGTATATATATATATATATATATATATATATATATATATATATATATATATATATATATATATACAGTAATCCCTCCGACTGTGCGGTAGTTCCGTTCCAGAAAAACAGCGCGCAATACAAAACCGCCCAATGTGAACCCTATTTTGTATGAAAATGGAAGGTTCGGTTCCAAATTTTGAAAAGTTCAAAAAAAAATAATTTAAAGTTAATATTAAACAAAAATGAATATATACAGCCTGAAAAACATGTATTACTTCGACAACACTTAAAAAGAAAACACTTCATAAGTTAACAGATAAATTAACATAAATAACATTTCAAAAACCAACTCAAATTTAAAAAAATAATATGAATTTGTTTAGAATATTCTACCTTTGCTGGCTTGAAATTGAATTTGATCTATATTGAATGCTCCAGCCCTCAGTTAAAAATAAACTGAATTTCTAATGCAAATTGCTACATATATTGCTATATATATATGGGTCATTCTTTTACAAACCGAACACATTTTTGATTTGGCTGAAATTTTTTTAGGGCTTTTATATAGGAAAATTCCCAAATTCCCATTTCCAAAGAAAAAAAAGATATACATGCTCGAGAATTTTTTTTTTTCGAAAATAGAGCGGTTTCGAGGATTTCGTGATTTTTGGCTGAAAGACTTATTTTCAAAGATTCATAACTTCGGTTCTGGTAATGATAGAAATTTTTTTCTGTGTTATTTTAAAGCTAAAAGATGAACTTTAAAAAAAAATTGTTATCATCAAAAAATTATTAACAAATTCCTATGTGTAAACAGTTTAGCAATAATTCAGACACTCTCTCGTGTACGAGTAGCATTAGAAATAAATTAATTTATCGAGTGCGGAAAGACAAAAAATTCCATAAATTTTTGTTGTCCCGCGCTGGATAAATTAATTTATTTCTAACAGTAAAACTAATTTCTCCATTGAACGTGGAATACGATGGTAATATCAAATACTCTTTATTTTTGTAGAGCAATCACTAAAAATCGATTTTAACATTTTATTTGTTTATAGCAATCGGAATTCGCTAATAATTTTTATTGAATATACTTTTTAATTAAAATTTCATCTCTTAACTTTAAAATAAAATAAAACAAAAGCTTCTATTATTAATAGAACCGAAGTTATGAATTCGCCTCTATTTTCCAAAAAAAAAATCCTCGAACACGTATATTTTTTCGATATCATACCCGTAAAAAACTTTTTAAGCTAACAAATGCGTCGGTCAGATTTTGTTCAAATCTGTTCGATTTGTAAAAGAATGACCCATAGGTATGGCAAATGTAATTTATATTTTCATTTTAATTGAACGAAATTCACCTACATATTCTAAAAAAAAATTTTAAACGTCGCGCAGTGAGAAATTTTAATCGCGCAGTGCGAAAATTAGTATTGAAAACTCATCTCGCGCAGTGGAAATCGCGCAGTTAAAACCCGCGCAGTCGGAGGGATTACTGTATATATATATATATATATATATATATATATATATATATATATATATATATATATATATATATATATATATATATATATATATATATATATATATATATATATATATATATATATATATATATATAATATTTAAATAATTTTATGTTTTATTTTTTTAAATATAATCATTAATCATATATACTTTTAGTGATTAAATTATGCTCAAAAGATCTCCTGTATATAGTTTCAATGCAATTCGGGATGCTAAGTTCCAAGCCATTATTGGCATTTTCATCTGGCCAAAAATGCATTCTATAACACTTCGTCCTTTATTGTCATGAATATTAAAATGCTTTACGAGTTGCTTAAGCTGCCGATCATTTTTAAAGGGAGTAATTATTGGAACCGGAGCCAGTCTGCATGGGTAACCGCAATCACCCAATAAAAGCTAGTAGGGAGATTAAATGTTTCCAAGCAAATTAGGCTTTTATGTGGTCCTCTGGTATAGTTCACTGACCCTGGATTTACCACGAATATGTTTAAGAATTTATGACTACTGTCACATATATCTTGACATTGAATAGAATAGGTTTCCATCGTTAAATGATATTATGCCCGAAACAATAGGCTATATACAGGCAATCTTTAGAGCATAATTTAATCCCTAAAAGTGTATATGATTATATTTTATTTAAAAATAAAACATTATGTAATTATATAACTATTTTTATATTGTGTTTATATTTATTTAGTTATATTTAAATCAAATTACCCTATGAGTTTTAATTAGCATTTTTTTCAATATCATTTTTTGTAAAATATTTCTTCTTTGATTTTTTTTTCTTTATGCATATATATATATATATATATATATATATATATATATATATATATATATATATATATATATATATATATATATATATATATATATATATATATATATATATATATGCATAAAATAAACTTCGATGATTTTGCGGCACGTGTTCTTTTGACTTAAAAAAAAAAAAAGAAGTGCCATTCTGGTTTTTTGACCACAAAGAATTTTTCTAGGGGGCGTCTCGGAAAATTTAGATTTTAACGACCAGTCTAATATATATATATATATATATATATATATATATATATATATATATATATATATATATATATATATATATATATATATATATATATATATATATATATATATATATATATATATATATATATATATATATATATATATATATATATATATATATATATATATATATATATATATATATATATATATATATATATATATATATATATATATATATATATATATATGTTGTTGTTGTTAGTTTTCTTGGGCGTTTTTTAATTTGATTAAAAAATATTTTGTTTTTGTCTTTGGTTTATAGCCCTGTATTTATATGGTTTTAATTTAACATATAACATTTAACGTTGCGTTGGCGTTTCCAACATTTTTAAAAATCTTTTTTCTTATCCTTTTAAAAAAAAAACAAAGAAATTTTTTAAAAAATCGTCAAAACATTTAAAAGCATAAAACACAAATCTTAAAAACTTAAAACGAAAAACTAGGCACTATATGTGAAGCTTTGTCAAATTTTAAAATATCTTTGAGTAGATATTTTAAAACTTGACAAAGCTTCACATATAGTGCTTAGTTTTTCGTTTTAAGTTTTTATGATTTGTGTTTTATGCTTTTAAATGTTTTGACGATTTTTTAAAAAATTTCTTTGTTTTTTTTTAAAAAGGATAAGAAAAAAGATTTTTGAAAATGTTGGAAACGTCAACGAAACGTTAAATGTTAAATTAAAAAATTAAAACCATATAAATACAGGGCTATAAACCAAAGAAAAAAACAAAATATTTTTTAATCATATATATATATATATATATATATATATATATATATATATATATATATATATATATATATATATATATATATATATATATATATATATATATATATACATATATATATATATATATATATATATATATATATATATATATATATATATATATATATATATATATATATATATATATATATACATATATATATATATATATATATATATATATATATATATATATATATATATATATATATATATATATATATATATATATATATATATATATATATATATATATATATATATATATATATATATATATATATATATATATATATATATATATTAGGCATGACCAGATATGTATGAAC
>OY856186.1:170623880-170660280 GCA_963693315.1 Diogma glabrata
AATCGATTTTTAGTGATTGCTCTACAAAAATAAAGAGTATTTGATATTACCATCGTATTCCACGTTCAATGGAGAAATTAGTTTTACTGTTAGAAATAAATTAATTTATCCAGCGCGGGACAACAAAAATTTATGGAATTTTTTGTCTTTCCGCACTCGATAAATTAATTTATTTCTAATGCTACTCGTACACGAGAGAGCAAAATTGCAGGTGTCAGAGAGAAAGTGTCTGACTTATTGCTAAACTGTTTACACATAGGAATTTGTTAATAATTTTTTGATGATAACAATTTTTTTAAAGTTCATCTTTTAGCTTTAAAATAACACAGAAAAAAATTTCTATCATTACCAGAACCGAAGTTATGAATCTTTGAAAATAAGTCTTTCAGCCAAAAATCACGAAATCCTCGAAACCGCTCTATTTTCGAAAAAAAAAATTCTCGAGCATGTATATCTTTTTTTTCTTTGGAAATGGGAATTTGGAATTTTCCTATATAAAAGCCCTAAAAAAATTTCAGCCAAATCAAAAATGTGTTCGGTTTGTAAAAGAATGACCCATATATATATAGCAATATATGTAGCAATTTGCATTAGAAATTCAGTTTATTTTTAACTGAGGGCTGGAGCATTCAATATAGATCAAATTCAATTTCAAGCCAGCAAAGGTAGCATATTCTAAACAAATTTATATTATTTTTTTAAATTTGAGTTGGTTTTTGAAATGTTATTTATGTTAATTTATCTGTTAACTTATGAAGTGTTTTCTTTTTAAGTGTTGTCGAAGTAATACATGTTTTTCAGGCTGTATATATTCATTTTTGTTTAATATTAACTTTAAATTATTTTTTTTTGAACTTTTCAAAATTTGGAACCGAACCTTCCATTTTCATACAAAATAGGGTTCACATTGGGCGGTTTTGTATTGCGCGCTGTTTTTCTGGAACGGAACTACCGCACAGTCGGAGGGATTACTGTATATATATATATATATATATATATATATATATATATATATATATATATATATATATATATATATATATATATAAAAAAATATATATATATATATATATATATATATATATATATATATATATATATATATATATACATAATATATATATATATATACATATATATATATATATATATATATATATATATATATATATATATATATATATATATATATATATATATATATATATATATATATATATATATATATATATATATATATATATATATATATATATATATATATATATATATATATTTATTACTGTTATTATTATTCTATTCATAAAATTGTTGTGGTTATTATTATTTTGATGTTTATGTATGCGTTATAATAATTATGCAAACTAGCAGTTATTTTTAACTTACAAACTGTCCAGCAACAAATTTCTAAAAATAATTCCACTTGCATCATCAAATTCTTCGGCCATACGAAAATTAAATGAATCGTTTCTTTGTTCTTCTTCTTCGATTTCTAGGAAGTTATCAGTTTCCGTTAGGTCATTGTATTCCACGCAAATATTACGGAAAGTACAACAAGCTGCTATAGTTTTAATGCAATTCGGGATGCTAAGTTCCAAGTCTTTATTGAATATACTCCGCCATTGCATTTTCATCTGGCCAAAAGTGCATTCTACAACACTTCGTCCTCTACCGTGATGAATATTAAAACGCTTTTCGAGCGGCGAAAGCTGTCGATCATGTTTAAAGGGAGTAATTATTGGAACCGAGCCATGCGTAACCGCAATCACCAAATAAACAATATCCATTAGGAGGATATAATTTGTCCAAGTAAATTGAGCTATTATGCAGTACTCTGTATCGTGCACTGACCCTGGATATCCAACGAATATGTTTAAACATTTATAACTACTGTCACATACAGCTTGACATTGAATAGAATAGTTTTTTTTCGATTTGCATATTGATGGTGCATTCTAACTGGACATTTGATTCTTATATGTGTCCCATCAATGGCACCAGCAACACATTCAAAAGCTGCAGTTCTCCCCCCTATTACAAAATTTTCGCCCGATTTCGGCTAGAACGGCTTCTTCTGGGAATTTGATAGCCGCTGGGAGAATTTTTTCAACTGTAAAATCCAATAATTTGTCCACAATTCTTTTTATGGTTTGTCGAGGTATTGAAAAAACCGCACCAACAACTCTTCTGCTGCATCCCGTTGCAAGCCAAAATAGAAAGACTGCTACCTCAATTTCTCTACTCCAGCCGTGGCTTTTTGTTGGTAAATATGTACAAATTTTTTGAAAACAAAGCCTTATGTGTGAACGGCACATTTCATCATTATATGATAATATGCCCGAAACAATAGCCGATACACAAGAGAGCTTTTGAGCATAATTTAATCCCTAAAAGTGTATATGATTATAAAAATTATCAAAAATAAAACATTATGTAATTATATAAATATTTTTATATTGTGTTTATATTTATTTAGTTATATATTTAAATTAAATTACCCTATGTGTTTCAATTAGCATTTTTTTCAATATCATTTTTCTTCTAATATTTCTTCTTTGATTCTTCTGATTCAACGCAATCATTAACATTAAAATTTCGTTAACTCCAACCATCCTAATCTCAATTAATACCCCGTATTTCTTTGAATAAATAAAATTAGTTTATTTTATGTATTTAGAAAAAATTTGTTTGAATTGAATAAATCTAACAAACCGCCATTAATAAATTTTGATTTGTATTTAAATATGGGAAGTAAAGATTTTTAACGATAGATGTCAGAAAATCTCAATTTCATCGTTCAAAAAGAAATGGGCAAAATTGTATTCCAGTGGAAGAAAAAAACGAAAATATTTCAGCGAGAAACGTCAAAATTTCAATTTCATCGGCATTTTGGAGAAATGGGCCACGGCCAATGAATTGGATTTAATTCGCTACATCAAATAAGATATGTTATATAATGTTTGCACACTTAAGTATTGTTTATATGTAAACAAGTATTAACGTTTTAAAGAACGCCTAATGAATAAGTCACCCATACCACCACACTATAATTTAAATCGATTAAATATAAATGAAAATTAAACAAAAACGTATTCTTAGTCGAAACTCTTATAAGGGTCGATTGTATGAATGCAGATAGAAGATAAATCCTCGGATTAATCGTCGTTTGTATATATACAAACGACGATTAATTCGAGGATTTATCTTCTATCCGCATTCATAAAATCGGAACTTAGGTATATACTCTTACTGTGAGAGTTCAGTGTTCACGTAATATGTACCATCGATTTATACAAGAAATCACACGTGAAGACCAGTTCTACCAATGTCAGGAGTCATGATATTTTTGTCTACAAGAATTGTAGAAAAAACTATCAGTATGATTTTATGGTAAAATTTGAAATTGAAAAGAAATGGTGATTTGATTCAGTTTATCTTTAAACATTTAAAAATTAAAGCATATTTTATGTATTATTTTTTATATTTAAAATTCATAGCATATTTTTAAACACATAATAATGAAATGATAGAAAAAACAGAAAAGAAGTTAAAGTTTTGCAAACAAAATAAAAATGGTGTTTCATATCTGTCAAAATATATCAGAATGATATTTTGTAACACCAACAGCCATCTTTGATATCTCTGTTGCATTTTTATCAATATCATTGCCATGAAATTTGTCACGTGAAGAGGATGTGTGGACTCCTGGATGAGATAAAATGTGAACATTATTGAAAACAAATTGACGAAATTGCTTAGGAATAAAGGTCGTGGATTACCAGAAGAGGTATCATATAAAATAATAGACACTAGAATTGCCAAACGATAAGGGAAAAGATCGGAATTAAAGTGTAGGACTAGTGTCCACTAATTTCTTAAGTTCGTTATCGTTGAACTGAGCGTCCGCAATTTCATCATAGTTAATGTTTTCTGTAATTTATATTTGATCAAGAGGAGAAAGTGTGTCGGCAACTACATTATCGATTGAGATGTGGCGAATATCTGTCGTGAATTGACTAATGAAATCTAGATGACGGAATTGACGAGGACTTGCTTTGGCAAGGATCTGTAACAAAGCCTAAATAAGAGGCTTAGGAGGGGTAAAAGAGTGAAGGTTCTACCTTCTAGGACATACCGAAAATATTTAATTGCTGAGTAAGCTGCAAGAAGTTCGCAATCATAAACGCTGTATTTATGCTGTGACTCATTTGGTCTCACAGAGAAGAAACTAAGAGGTGTCCAACAATCGTTAATTTTTTGTTGGACAACGGCGCCAAGTACCCTGTTGGAAGCGTCAACCATTACTACAAGTTAGACAGAGTGTGGGGGGTTAGAAAGAATTGTCTCACTGAGTTGTCGCTTGCATAAGTCGAAGGCTAGAGTGGCGTCTTCAGACCATTGAATGACGCATTTGTAATTCTTTTTTCAACCTTTGAGAAAATTGTTGATGATAGCTTGATTGCCACCAGCGTGAGGCAATCGGCGGTAAAAGTTTATCATTCCAAGAAAACGACGGAGCTCCATAACTGTTTTGGGACGCTCGTAACGATTAATAGCATCGACACGTTCAAGAGTTGGTTTGATTCCAGTTGTATAAATCGAATGTCCAAGAAAGTCAACGTTGGTTTTAGCAAAGTTGCATTTATCAACGGTGATAATGAGACCGCAGCCTCAAAAGGACGCTCAAAAACAGTAGTGATATGTTTGAGGTGCTCCTCAAAGGTTTCAGAAGCAATAAGGAAGTCATCTATGTAAATGAAACAGAGATTTAGGTCTCGAAAAAGAGAATGCATGAAGCGTTGGAAGGATTGCGCAGCGTTTGGTAATCCAAAGGTCATTTGAACCAATTCGAGAAGTCCGAATGGAGTAGAAATTGCAGTTTTCGAAATATCGCGCTCATCAATAGGAATTTGAGGATATGCGCGGACGAGATTGATTGTGTACAAAAATTTACATCCATGAAATTGGTGCGGAAAATACTGTATATGCGGAATAGGATATTCATCAGAAATTGCGATATTGTTAAGAGCACGGTAGTCACCGCAAGTTCTTCACTTGCCGTATTCTTCTTTTTAACGAGATGGAGAGGAGAGGCCCAAGGACTGTTAGATGGTCGGAAAATACTATGGAATAACATTTAATCGAATTCTGCCTTTGCAATGGCCAATATCTCTAGCGCAAGCTAACGATTTTTACAATGGAACTCGAATACTAAGTGCTTCAATAACGTGAGTCACGTCATGTTTCACCGGTTTTGCGAGATCATGTTTTTTACGTTAAGTCTTTGAAACTTTTTAGAATATCGAGAATATCAATATTGACAGAATCGTTTATTAAAGTCAGAGAAGGTGCTAGAGAAGTGGAGAGTTCAGCCAAAGTTGAATAATGAGGTTAGTGGATCAACAAGACTTCGGTTTTTATAAGTAGACTACAAATACAAATTTACAACACGTGGATTTGAACATTCCAGATCAGTCTAATACGGTGATAAATTTGCACAATACTAATCGAGGTGTTACAAATAACTTAGAGACGCATGCAGGTTACGATGTGTTAAACGTGCAACGAATTTTTCGATCGTTTGAATTTTAGAAACTATAACCCTGTTAGTGGAAGTATTCCATATGAACGAAATCAACAACAATTGCAGCCGATCAGACCAAATTACGATTATCGGCAAATGATTTTGCAGCGCTTTTAAACGATTTGATCCAGCCAAAAATGCTGTTAATCAATTTGTTTCGGTCGTCGAGCGGGTAAGAATTATATACAAAGTAGACTCTCTTTTACTATTACACGCGGTTGTCCAAAAATTTAAAGGGGTTGCAAAATTATGGCATGAAACACTCATGTTCCAAAATAACAATTGGTGTGATCTACGAGATAATTAGGATTGCTGAAAGAGTTTGTACAATGTCGTGACCGTGTATATATTCATTTTATTTTATCCAATCAAGAGAAAAATCCATCTGAATATCTTATCGAGTACGTCTATGAAATGCGCCATATTGCGTATGAAATACACTTAGATTAACCGGATATCGTTAAATAGATTCTTCTTGGGTTAGGCGATTCAGAACTTGTTCGCACATTAACAGTGCAAAAAATTCAAACTATAAATGATTTAATATCTAAATTACAGTTATACGAAACCTTGGTCAGTTATCAAAACTTATCGAAAGGTAACAGTGGCACTAAGCTTCGAACAGAAACCCAAACAGTCAGTCTTAAATATTATAATTGTCAATAGTGGTATAGTCCTTTCCTACGGAATTGTAATGAAAACGTGGTAACGTGGAAGACGTTTGTGAGAAAAAGAAAAAGATACAACATTGAAATCAGAAGCCAAAAGTAATGTAAAATCTGTTACTCGAATTTCTATGGTAGAAGATAAGATGGTAAACTTAGGTAGTGACATTGTTTCCATTAAATAGAGTCTAGTCATTGAATTAGGTTTAGCTCATGATAGTTCTCGAATAAAATAAGATGGATTCAGATCACATGGTGATACCCTCAGGTCAAGAAGGTCGGAAAGGTCAAATTATTACAATTCAAAATTAATAATATTTTTATTACTACGGAGGCATATATTGTTTCATACAGTGACCAAAAAGAAAACCTTATTATAGGACTTTATGCATTAAATAAAGCCGGTCATCAAGCTTTATAATACTTTAAAGACAAGTAAATTTCGAATTTTGTGTTTCAAATGAGAAAAATTAAATGGAATTTTCGGTTAAGTCTGAATCACATCATCAAGTCTTAAGTGAAGATAGTGTAGGAAATCCTAATAGTACTAATACATTTTTCGACGAAATATTAAACTATTAAAGTTTTATAAATGAAAATTTAGATATTTCTATTAAAGAAAAGCTCAAAGAATTAGTTCACAAATATAGAAATTGTTTCGCAATTAATATGTCTGAGATTTGGGAAACTCATAAGAAGGAATTCAATTCGACATTATTCGTTGCTATATACATCACCTGTTGTAGTAATTAATAAAAAGAAAGACGGTTCAGATAGGATTTGTGTAGACTATCGCCGATGTAACGCAAAACCAATTTCAGACAGTTTTCCAATGCCAAACTGCCGAATATGTCTTACATAGCTTAGCAGGAAAAAATTATTTTATTATGGTAGACGAAAATTTCAAGGAGTCTTCGTCGCTCATCGAATGAAATTGGTTGAACGACCGGAAGATGAGTTGGTCATGGATGATGTTGAAGTCATTGAATTTGTGGGCAATGATATTGGATTTTAATGCAATTCAAAGTTTCAGGTGGGCCGAATGTAATAAAATGAAATTTCGCGACATCTATTATTCGTTTAAACAGTGAATTTGGTAGTATGTAATTTGATTATTTTATTTTGTTGGTATAACGTTAAACAACTTGTATACGTTTGGCAATACTATACAGAAGCTAAGAAGTCGCTTTAAGTTTTAAGTTGAATTTTTGTAACTAAGAAAATTGTGAATATATGTTATAAGTACAGTCAACTTTATAAAATAAAATTATAAATATACAAAAAAACATTTTTGCTTTCAACAGCAATAAGCTGCTTTTTGAATTTAGTTTTTTCAATATAAAAGTTTCTAATTAAAACAAGAAAATATATCCAAGATATACACTAATGAACTAACTTACCAACATGTTCTAACCGATTTCCGATTATAACCAACAAAATATTCATATACCAAAAGATGCTACTTATCGTACCTGGATGCCGATTATGGAATGCGATTTAAGTTGAAAGCGATTTAGACCCAAATTCTTGTGTAAAGGTATTAGTAACGATTTCAGTCTTTAGTTGCAAAACTATTACTTTTGTAAAATGATTGATAAATCATTTTAAATTTGTAATTCACTAGATTTGAATATTTCTCAATTTTGAATTATATATGTATAAGAAATTTATCATTTTATGTTTAAAATGCATTTGATAGGGTAAACAAATTGGTCTTTGTGAGAATTTTAATTTTAGTTTTACGAATTTTTTGGTTTGCCGTTTTATGTATATAAAAATCATTAAAAGTGTTAGATTAAAAAAACAATAAAGTATGTGGTGGATATTTTCATTAGCCGGTGATATTTTGATTTAAAAAAATAAATGCAAAACAGAAATTTTCCAGTTTTTCCTTGGTTCTTGACTGCAAAAAGTGAGTTAACTATATTTTGTTCGTTGACAAAAAATGTGTTTTGTTTCAAAAAGGTTTAAAAATAGTTTGATTTAAATGGAAAATATATGATTGTATAAACGATGATATTAATGTCTGTAGAATTTTTTTGCCAGCGAATTTTTGACAGCTAGGAACGCAGCAAGAGATAAAAGATGAGACAAAAAGTAAAACAGAGATGTATTATTTATTTTGGGATAAATTTGTTTTCAAAACAATTATATTAGTTAAATTTCTACTTCTAGTTCGTACCTTTTGTTTGTTGTGATATTTGTTTCCATAGGCGTCGTTATTTTTATTATAATTATTTTTAATTATCAAAATTTTGTTACATTACCTACAAAATCATTAATATTTTTACTAGTTTTTGGTTTTCTATTATAATTGGTTGAATTTCAATAGTAATTTATTAATTTTTATGAGTTTTTTTGTCCATTTCAATGGGACCCCAATAGTTTTTTTTAATATTTTAATCGAGACACTGAATGTGCAAACAATATGCGCATGTGCATGCGCATGTGCAAACAATATGCGCATAACAAACAAATTTTGTGTTCGCTGGCAAAAAAATTCTACTATACAAATATGTTGTGTTTTGTAGTTTTTCTTGATATGTATGAATGGACCTCTTTTAATTTTATTGATAAATTAAAATTTGGTAATCATTTAGTTGTGTATGTAATTATATATCTGGAGAAAATGTGAAGGTGCGTTGTTTTGAGTTTTTGATCGATTATTTTGTTTTCTATCGAGTTATTTGTTCCACAATTCAAAATATATTGAATCTAACTCTGAAGACTGAAATATTGTGTTGTAGTTATTATGTTGGGAGGTCTATTTACATTGGCGTAACTAGGAAGTTGTTCTAGGGTGGGCCTCGCTCCATAATATTGCTGAGGAAAATAATTAATAAATTTTCCGTTTTTATTTCTTTCTTTTAATACATAACGGGTGTGTCCATTTGAAGTTTATTTTCAAATTTACTATCAATTATATTTTTTTCTAGGTTATTTATGTTAGGTTAGTATGCAGTAACTGTCACTAAAAACACAACATCAGGACGACATAGTAAAACCAAAATACGTAGGTTGTGATATCAAAGAATCTTGTTCCCCGACTCGAACTATTTGGTGCTTCTCATGAAGCTAAGTATTTGCGTGAGTTTATAATTACCCAGGTCTGTGAGAGTTTTAAATGTGTGCGTTCCAAAAGAGTTTTCCGTAGAAAGGGCGACTGCTAGACACGTGCAAAGTAGATGAAACGCTGGTTCCTCCTGATCCTCATCCTTACAGCTCCTTCAATCAGTACTTGGGTGCTCTCCACGGATTCAGTAACCAGTGAAGACTTTACCAATGAACCAATATTTGCCTACTCAAAGATATAAGTTCTTTGGAACGCTGCAGGTCTAGTGTGCGGAAGATTAACCTGCTTATCTTGCAGCTAATTTTGTTTGACTACCGCCCTATAGGTTACGCATTTACCCCTTTCATAAGTTAGTTGTTTGAGAGGGGCAAACGACCCGCTTAGAGCTTCCATTGCTTGTAGAAGATCGAGTTGAGTCCCTTGCTTAGCAAGTGCTTCCGTTATATAGTTACCCTTAACGCCACTGTAACCCGGCACCTATAGCATATGAACGGTGAAATTAACGGTGTTTAGTGTCACTTTTGATGCCGTTGCTACTACATCTGCCGATTTTAATGCAGCTATTTATGTTTATATTTAGATATATGTTTGTGTAAATAATAAATTAGTCCAAGAGCTAGTAAAACTTTTGGGTAACGGTCGTTCTGTAAGGCTAGAATTTTTTTTAGTGATAATTCATGAAATGTGAAGTACGGAAATCACAACTTGGCAGGCATCAGCCGTGCACGTCATCATATGTTTGAAAGTGTAAAAAAAATTAAAAAAAAACTTTCTCTTTCCCTTCCAAAATTTGTAGATACTTTTGTGGCAGTATTATTGGTAGTACTTATTAAATTGAAATGAAGATCAGTGATATGAACTGTAAAATTTTTTTCCCATACTTGTCAATAAATAGTTCGATTTGGTTTATTTCTAATACTTTAACGGTAGGTGGTTTTTTCTATCGAGATGATCATATATCACAAATAAAAAACAAATAATTTAATTAAATATTGATGCTTACGTTTTGAAATAATTTTGAACAGTAAATTCTTTAGTTCCCTAACTGTTATATGCTTCATGAGCTTCGTATTCTAGGGGGGGCCAAAATTCGTCTAGAGGAGGTCGGGCCCTCTGGGCCCCTACATAGTTACGCCTATGTCTAATTACAATGTCTGAATTTCAGCAATTGGGCGTTTCCTAGTATATATAATTACATATCAAATTGAATCATTTTTACAGATATATTTTGAATTTACATTTTATTATTACTTATTATTATTTGTTTAACATGGATATTTTTACAAAATTAGACAAGTTTTTAGTTCTAATATTAGTTATTTATTATACAAGGGAAAAAAGTAGATTTTAGCTCGAGGTTGTGTTGTCTCCCGACGCGAAGCGGAGGGAGACAAAAAACCAAAAGCTAAAATCTACAATTTTTCCCGTGTATAATACACTATATTTTTCTGTGACTGGACAAATATTAATATAATTATTGAAAAAATAATATTAAACAAATATTACAGTACATATGTATATTCACCACACCATACGAATTTTTCTTGAATAAAAACTTAAAATTAAGTTTCATTTTATTTGTCAAAACCAGTAATTAACATCAAGAAGAAAACGGTATAGCTTTTCATAACATTAAAATAGTCATAAATGTTCATAAATATTCATAATATTCATCATTTATGTGTATATATGTATTTATATATATATATAATTATCTATCCGGGAAAAAAGTACATACTTTTTTCCCGGGGAAAAAAGTATTTTATGAAAAGTAACATTTTTGCACCTGTCAACAGAAGTAAAATGTTAAACTTTTTTCCCGTCACAGAAAAAAAATATTTTGAAATTGAATTATTTTTGAAAGATGGTGCATTGTAGAAAGTTGATTTTTTTGTTGTTTGTGCTGCCGAAGTTTTGAAAGCGAGGGTGTGCTTCAAGGCGACGTATCACTATTAGAAAAACAGGTTTAAAAATATGGTTAAAAACACTCACAATAGTAGCTTAATAAATAATTGAAATTCTATCATAAAAAAATTATCATAATATGGTAATGAAAAGTAAAAATTGGATTAAAAACAACATAAACAATAACACGAACCTTAGGGTATATGATATACGGCGGAGATGAATAAGAAAATTTATGTTTTGTTTTTCAGACACAATACAAAGGTTGAAACGGCAAAAAGCTGGGGCGATGGCAAAAAAGTTTTGGAAAAAACCTAAAAAGGGGAAAACACATACGCGGCGGTTTTATGCAAAAGATATTTGTTTGGTAAAAAGAATGGGAAGGTGGATGCCATTGTGGTATGGGAGCGATCTTGGGATGATTTTATAATTGATAGTTTTAATTGAGGTAGGCGAGGTCCGCCATTAAGTTAATGGATTTGGGTTTTAAAAGGGCTATGTAACAGAACTCCAAAAAGTTGCAGTTTTAAAAGATTGATTGGGAGGATAGGATTTTGGTATGTTGAAAGTCAAAGGACTTAAATGCTCAATCAAAGCGTTGTTTGATTCAGCAGAGTGTTTAAATACTGAGATATTCTATTGTATCCTAGTTTTAAGTTGTTGTTTAGTTTGAGCAACACAAACATAATCTCAATCAACGCTGTTTAGTAGCTCAATAACATTGAATTGAGCCATGGTAGGAAGTCGGTCTTTTACACTGGAGAATACAAAGGAGTTTAGAGAAGTAGGGTAGAAAAAGGCTAGACGAACTTCAGGAAAAATGTTTTGAAAAAAATTAGTAAGGATGTTTTTAGAACCGTCGAAATGAGAAAAAGAAATGTAAACAGGGTCGACTAATGGAGTAAGTGGGAGCACAGGGGATGAAGAAAGGGCTTGGTGTTTATTGAAGATCTTATTGATTTTGTTTGGAGAGTTATTATTTTGTAAAACTGAGGTGAACTAATGGCTGTTTTGTGGTATGTATTTTGTATCACACAAGGAAAGGACGTGTTTGGTATAGAAATATACTATGTTAAATTTTGTGTTGAAGCAGTGTGTGGATTAAAAGTTTATGTTTTTCATGGTACTATGGTACTACTTGCTTCCATTTTTGGGGTTAATTAGATGGAGAGGAAGATGAAGTTGAAAGCGGTTAGAGTTGTACGCGGAATTACATTCCGTATGACTCACTTGGGTCAAAAAAGTTTTTTTTCAACCTTCCTCACTCTCACCCCTTCAAAATAGAGAAAAATATTTATGCGAAACTTAGCTATAGTTTTCGTTCAGAGTTTATCAAAATTCCTTTCTTTGGAAATTTTGCAAATTTTTCTGTCTATTGAGCTCGAAGCCCAAGGGGAGGGACCGACTTTTTGGTGCACTTTTTTGACAATAATTCAATGTGTCAATTTGTGCATCGTAAAATTCTGAAAAAAATACAACGTTTCTTAAATTAAGTGCTCTGTCATATGATATCTCACACGACTTTAAACGGTGTTTTCCCCCTTCTCATTCGCACCCCCTTTATAAATACGAGTATGAGCATTTTGAACTTCGCTATATTTTTCATTCAAAAGTTACCACTTTTTTTATATTTCCAAAAACTGTTAAAGTTTTTTATTAGTTAGTTCGGAAAAAAACACGAAAAAACGCTATTATTATTTTTATTCCATAAATTATGTAGTGAAAAATTCTAAATTATATTTTTAAGGTATACTAAATTCAAGCCCTTTCATATGATACCCTATTTGACTCGGTAAAAACAAGTATTTTCTTAAATGCCTTACATCGCAGTCCCGTAAAAGAAACGTCAACAACTTTTTTTTGATATCTGTCATCTTTAGGTAACAGGCTAGTTTTATACGCATCTTTAATTGCAGGTCCATAGGATTTACAATTTATGAAATAATCGGTTTTAATACAAAAACACATTAAAGTCTCACCAAGAATGTTCCGTACAAAAAACGGAACCCTAAAAATAAGCTATTTTCTGTAAAAATAATGAAAGTTTCAGTTTTTAATAATACATTAAAGTAAATTAAAAATATAGTAAGGCTTCAAAGATTAATATTTCCATTGATTTTTATTTCTTACTTATATAATTTTATAAAATCATTTTTTTTCTACATAATATCAACCGCTTGGATTTTGCCAAGATCGGCAAAATGGATTTTTGGTAATAAAAAATATATAGAAATTTTTTAGAAGAATGTTACTTTTTATTTATAGACAAAAATATGTAAAAAATATCTATAATTTCCAAAAAAAACATTGCCACATGCATATTTAATTATTTATATTTTAATTATTTTTATTTAAAGTTACTCACTCTTTACTTTAAAACGAGATAATATTTTTTTTAATTCATCAAGTTGTTCTCTAGATACATTATAATGAACATTATGATGAACCTAGATACATTATGATGAACCAATAGGTGAATGTAAAAACATTCGTTTATTGGGTGTCACAATTTCAAATGACCTACTCTGGAACGATCATGTAATGGCGATGGCAAAAAGCGCGTCTAAAAAACTCGGCCTCCTAAATAGATGCAAAAAAATTTTCACTCCTTACCAATTGCTCGATGTTTATAAGTCCTATATTCGTCCCTGCATGGAGTACTGTTGTCAAGCTTGGCCCTCTTGGACTCTGTTCAAAAGCGGGCTATACGAATTGTAGGTGATCGAGCTTTGACATCAAAGCTTGATTCCCTACAACATCGTCGCACTGTTGCAGACCTCGTTGTTTTTTTACAAATATCGTCATCTACAGTGCTCAGATGAAATCAGCGGCATCATGCCTCAAACTTATTCTTACCCCCGTTCCACACGGCAATCGGCTGCCGCAACCAGTGAAACGGTAAAGATCCCGCGCTGTCATACTGGCAGATCGCAGAGAGACTTCTTTGTCCAAACTGCGTACAAATGGAAAAGTTTGCCGGAACACTTAGTCTCAGGTGGCTTCAACCCGCAGAGGTTTAAAGAAAGCGTTAATCAACACCTTAGAACGCCAGTTGTTGTGGGACCCAGGTCTAGACCTAGGTCTTAAAAGGTATTTATGTGTTGTTGTGACACATATTCTAAACCCTATTACACAACACATTTTATAAAAAAAAAAAATATATGAAAGCCGTAGTATAAAAAGTACCCCCATCTAGAGAACCACAAATAAATAGAAATAAACAGACAAATTCCTTAACGACAAATTAAATCATTTATAATAAAAAAATTTTAAATTACAATTTTTGATAATTCGTTATTAATATTAAAACAACTCAAACATAACAAGGGAAGGAGGGTTGATATTCCTCCTGTTTTTTGCACAATGTTTCATAATTTTATTATTTTATTATAAAATAGTAACAATTGACTTTTAAGGATTTTTTGGAAATTATAGAAATATTTCGGAGAGTAACAGTTTACTAATTAGAATCCAACTAGGTTTACCAAATAATCCAAATCAAAAACAAACATCATATGCCGAAAACAATAACTTATATATTGATTCTCCTCTTAAACAATAACTATTTTAAACTTATTTATTAAACAAAATTTGAGTTGCGAATTAAAAGCCGTTAGACTAAATCGTAAATATTTCAAAAACTCTTAAAAGTTAAAACACAACACTAACAATATATCTTTTAAAACGGTTTTGTATCATAAGTAAAAATACTGATACGTTTAAAACTAACTAAAACATGAATTAAATCACTAAATTTAAACAAATACTTACCATTATAATATATGTTCAGTTAAAATTTTTGAAAACATTAACTCGAAAGGTAATGTTTATTTGACAGCACAAAATCGCTTATTGATGCCCACATAATAATATCCACAAAAAATGGTCTATTTTTATTTCATTGCGATTACTAATACATTGCAATATTTTCTCATGTAAGTACACAATATTTTTTGAAAGCGATGCGATTTTGCTTGAATCGCATTCCATAATCGGCATCCTGGATTGAAAGTACCGAACTACCATACCGACGTACAATTTTTGAATACAATACCCGGCGATTAAAGCTAATTTAACTAAATTCTCTAATTACTAAGCTGCAAATTTATTGAAGACAAATAAGTAAAAACTTGTCTCCATACATATACATATGCACATATTTTTTATTTTCGAGATCAAGGTGTTTTGGAAAAGCAAATATGTTCTAAAAAAATACCAACTTTTGTGTGCTTGCTAGAAAGCAAAAATTAAACCGCATCTTATTAATTCTGCACTGCAACTCAACGCCAACTTTTGTGAACTAACAATGGTTTTAGTTATAGATAACTACAAAATAAAAAGTTGCTGAAAGCATTGAAAGCAAACATGTGTGAATTAAAATATATAATATTTTAGAATACATAAAGTACCAAATTTTGAATAAAGTATTTTAGCATTAACTAGAACCGAGCGAATTGATATGTAATGCTAGACACAAACCTTTAAAATAGAGGCTCTATTGTAGCAGTTTGTTTGTCAAATAAAATTTAACGGAATATGTAATTGGATTTTATTGGATTTATTTCATTGGCTTTTATTCATTCCAACATGTTTTTAGTGTAAACAAAGAAGGTTCTACGTTTTACACGTATGTTTTTGTATGTATACTGCTCTCTTGAAAGACACCGATGATGTGAACCCGACCGTTACCAATGTTTTTGAAAATTCGGTAACCGTTAGTGCATTAAAAAAAATTAATACTTATGTTTTTTATTGTTTCATATGTTTACAATTACTTCGGTCTGAAAGACCTAAGTATTACATTTATGAGCCAAAAGTAAAATTCTTACCCCCTTACTTTTTTGGCATTTCTCGACATTTTAGGACCTACTGATTCTAAAAAAGCAAAAAAAATGTATGTCTGTCTTCTGACCGTCCGTCATTACCTACGAAATCTAGAAAACGGCTGGAATTTTGAATTTTTTTTCTAAAAAATAGGTTATACTCAAGGAACAGGTCGAAAGGACGCTGAGTTCGATAGCTGTACCGGAAGTGTGTCAAAAAAATCATTAAATGTGTGTCAAAAGTAGCAAATTTTCATATTTTTGGCTTAAAAAACGTTCATTCTAACTCATTTAAGTAATTACGAGTAGGAACATTGAATTTGAAGAATTCTTGATGGTAGAGATTGGTATGTGAGATCAAAAACTAGATTATTGCATTATAAGTTTGTCAAAAAAATGTTGTCAAGTGTGTCAAAAAATTATTCCATTTATTTTTTTATCCAATTTTTTGGAAAAAAATCAAATGAATTATTTGTATGACATGAAATTTTATTATTATTATTGAGAATTATGGCATTATAAGTTTGTCAAAAAATGTTGTCAAGTGTGTCAAAAAATTATTTCATTTATTTTTTTAGCCAATTTTTTGGAAAAAAAAATTTAGCTGGTTTTATGACGTAAATGTAATTGAACATGGTTATTTTTGAATTTGTTATAGTTTTTGAAATAATGAATTTTGAAAAAAGTTTGTATATTTGAATTTGTACTAATTTTTGCAATATTTTTAGAATTTTGAAAAAAGTTTCAATTTTTGATTTTGTTATAATTTTTGCAATAGTTTTAGAATTTTGAAAAAAGTTTGATTTTATTTATTTTACAATACATATTTTTGGAATTTTGAAAGAAATGTGAATTTGTGATTTTGTAATATTTTCTCGAAACGCTTAATGGAGAGGTTTTTGAGTAGTTTGAGTAGTCTGTAATAATTTTCCGGCAACGTATTAATGTTTCGTGTTAGTTATGTAATAAATTCCTAAACAAAGATAAAAAAACATGTGCTTTAACAAAGAGTTTTATGTTTGATATACATCGTTGGCCAAAACTAAAAACGATGTCCTCATAAAAGTTTTTTGCCGAAAACTATATCAATATCCTTAACCCAGACCGAAGTCTTGATTTCTCAGAGCTTGAGATTTCAGCCATCCACATATGACATATTTTATTTATTTTTTCACTAGTTTTGACACAGGGTTGCTTTAAATTTCTTAACAAATTTAGTGACAATAAAAGATTAAAGTTAAATTGTGTTCGAACGGATTATTCGATTTCAGTAAAGTTTGTTTTGTTTAAAAGGTACCCGTACGTAATGTGGCTTTATAAAAATATTGCACTGATAAAAAAGTTATGTTTTTAGATGAATTTTTTAAATTTTATTTCTTCAAACATGGTTTTTTCATTAATGACCTAATTGTTTCTTTTCACTTTTTTTATATTTTAAAGTTTTAATATTAACTCAAACCATTTTGTTTAAAATGTATTAAATAAGAACTAATAAAAAATTACACTGAAAAATTTGTTCCGTATTTTACATGAAATTTTTCAGTTTTAGTTTAGTTTTTCAAAAATTAGAATTTTTAATCATGCCGAAAGCCAAAAGTACCCCTTTTTTCTTTTTTTTTTGTATTTTCAAATGGTTAATCTTTAAATCAAAGCATACTCAAAGAACAGACATGCGGTTTGATTCGTTGACAAGAAAATCCCATTTGAGTATTCACTAATAAGAAATAAAAATGGCTTCGATTTGCTCAATACTATATCTTCTTCTTCTTATATATTAATACGCTAGATTAAAACTTTGTGGAGCATAAGGCTTTTTTATTCGCAGATGGATTCAATTCAAATTTTCACAGCTAACTGATATTAGTGTAACCTATATTGGGATCCGGATTCAAACAAATCGGATCATAAATAAAAAAGTTATTATATACGGAAAACTTTTTCTATACATATGCATTATAAGTTTACATACATATAAAAATATATTTGCTATCGAACAACGAACTTTATTTTGTTATTCTTTTTTATATTTAATTTTTTCTCAGCTGTTAGTATATTTATTTCTTTGAATGTGAATAAACGTACATATTGTTTTTCTATGTTTTAAATTTCATTTCGAATTTTTTCTTATGCGTAAGATAGGTTTTGAGTTAGATCGTGTGAATCCTTTTGTTCGTTCTTTTAAATCAATGCATGAATTTTGTGAAAGACCTGAGAATGTTACTGCTGATGTGTCAATGGTTATAAAAGTTAACAGAGAATGTGATATTCGTCGTTTTAATGATGCTGTTCAAACTGATGTGGTTGCTATTTTTAAAAATGATGAATTTTGTTAAATTTGTCAGATGAAGATAGAATTGATGGAAATGAAATGATTAATAAATTTGTATGTACTGAAATCCCTGATCCCATTCTTTTTCCTAAATTACATGAATATGTGAAACGTCATATGATGCATGAACCATGTGGTGCTCTAAATCCCAATTCTGTTTGTATGAGAGTGGTAAATGTAGTAATAATTTTCCAAAACCTTTTTCTGAAAATATTAAAGAATATGTGAATGGTTATCCTTTGTACCGTCGACGTGATAATGGTATGAGTGTTGATGTACGTGGTGCATCTCTTGATAATAGATATGTTGTTCCGTATAATATTTATCTTCTTGCAAAATTCAATTGTCATATTAACGTGGAAATATGTACGACTGTTAAAAGTGTGAAATATGTTTACAAGTATGTATATAAAGAGTATGATTCTGCCAATGTTGAATTGAGAGTGAATGGAGAGAATGCAGTGAATAATGATGATGCGATTGTGGGAAATGAAATTCAAGATTTTTTGAATGGACGGTATGTTGGTTCGACTGAAGCTGCTTGGCGCATATTTGAATTTCCAATGCATTTTCAATCTCATACAATTATTCGACTTGATTGTCATTTGCCTAATAGACAAAATGTTTATATCAGGAATGGTAATGTGGCTGGCACAGTCGCAAATGTATCAAGAACAAAATTGTTAGCATTTTTCCATTTGAATTCCATTGATAATTTAGCTAATGAGTTTTTGTATACAGAATTAATTATGTTTGGTATGACCAAAGTAAATCGTGGAAAAGAAGACAACGTGGGGCTGATAAAGTTGTTGCTCGATTATATATGGTTACTCCAAAAGATATAGAATTGTTTCATATGCGTTTACTTCTGTTGCATGTTCGTGGTCCAAAATCTTTTTTTGATCTACGTATGTATGAAGGTGTACCCTACCCTACTTTTGTTGCAGCATGTGAAGCTCGAGGTATTGCAACAAATGATAATGAATAGCGTGAATGTTTACTTGAAGCTTCAGAAATTCAATCACCAAAACAGTTTCGTCAATTATTTGCATTTATCTGTGGTTTGAATGTTCCTCCGAATGCTTTAGCTTTTTTTCTTGACAGCTCATGCAGGTTGTGGCAAAACTTTTGTTCAAACGGCAATCATTCATAAATTTAATTCACTAAATCTTTCGTGTATTGTAACTGCCTTCAGTGGTATTGCATCAACTCTTTTGATTGGGGGGCGAACTTTGCATAATGTTTTCAAATTACCAATTCCATTATTAGAGAATTCAATGCCAAATATAACTCCAAACAGTGTACATGGCACATATATTAATAATGCATCAATCATTATTATAGATGAAATTTCAATGTGTTCTATTCATGCTTTAAAATTAACTAGGAAGGCCCGGCGTGCTTCGCTACGCTTATAAATAAAGTTTTTGCGTAGACATTTTGTTGACGTAGAAGAAATGATTTCAAAAAGTGGTAACGAGAAATGCTAGCATATAATTTTTAATTTTTCTTTTTAAATATATGAATGAAAAATAATCAGAACTCTAGCTGATCAGTTCGGATATATGAAAAATTAGCGATCAAATAAGTTAGAGATCAAATAAGCTTACTTGAAAACTTATTTGATCGTTAATTTTTCATATATCCGAACTGATCAGCTAGAGTTCTGATTATTTTTCATTCATATATTTAAAAAGAAAAATTAAAAATTATATGCTAGCATTTCTCATTACCACTTTTTGAAATCATTGCTTCTACGTCAACAAAATGTCTACGCAAAAACTTTATTTATAAGCGTAGCGAAGCACGCCGGGCCTTCCTAGTTTTAATAATTTTTTTTTTTAATTCTAAGTTAGGATTGTTTAGTGTTAATTATAATAAATTATAATAAATTAATTAATAAAATAATGCACGTCTCTAATTATCCGAAGATACCATGCCCAACTAGGGATTTGGATTAAGTTTGAATAAATTAGGTTTCTCTAAAAAATTTATGGAGGCTTACTTTAAAATTTTGAGGTTTAAAGCTATCAAGAAAAACAAATGAAGGTAAGGCGTTCCAGAGATGAGAGGCTCTGTTGAAAAAATCACACTGAAAAGCAACAGTTCTGCACCAATTTATATGAACCGTAAAGGGATGGGCTACAACATTTGCTCTGGTGTTACGCGATAGGTTTGCTAGTTCAAGTAAAATTGATTTAATCTCTTCAGAAGTTCGTTCATCCATAACGTATTTGTAGAAAATTGTCGAATCAGCAACATTTCGTCTGTGCTGTAAAGAATCAAGCTCATTAGTAAGAGTTGAGTTGGCCTTCAATTTAACAGCTCTGTGCTGAACAGAATATAGGCACTTTGAATTACTATAATAAGCTCCACACCATATGTGAGAACAGTACTCCATGCAGGGACGTATAAATGATTTGTAAATTAATAAAAGCTGTTCGCTATTAAAAAACTTACGACATCGTCTCAAAAAGCCCTATTTTTGAACAGCGTTTTTAGCTGTTAAAAATATGAGAACTCCATTTCAGATTATTTTCAACTTGTACTCCTAGAAGTCTAACAGATTCTTTCTCTACAAGATCTTTAGAGCCGAACTTTAATGGAAACGGATTAGGTGTGGATAATCTAGAAAAATGGCAAGCCTGTGTTTCAACACTATTAGCGAGACCCCCATCCAAAATAGTTTTAAGGTCATGGTTTAAACTTTAAAGAATCTATCAAATTTGATCTACAGTTATTAAGCGCTAACGGTGAATATAATTTAGGGTTTTCATGAGACGCATGAAGCGTGCTATCATCAGCAAAACTATGGATAGGACTAATTGTTGAATCCAACAAATCATTAATATAAATAAGAAAGAGAGATGGTGACAAAGCAGAACCCCGAGGAACTCCTATATTAGTTGAAAAGACATCCGGGGAAACACCATCAACATTGACCCAAACTTTTCGCTCGGTAATAAAGCTTTGTATCCAAGATATAAGTACAAACAATTACATCTTAATTTGCAAATAAAATTGTTGTGCCAAACTTTATCAAATGCTTTGGATATATCAAGAGCAATACCGAAAGTCTCATCATGACTTTCAAGCGACTTGTTCTACACATGAGTGACAAAGGAAAGTAAATCTCCCGTCGCTCTTCCTTTTCGAAACCCGTATTGTCTTTTATTAAGTAGTTTGGAAGACTCCAAGAACCTCATTATATTAAAATTAATATATTTCTCAAAAATTTTAGAAACATTTGATAAAATTAAAATGGGTCTGTAATTTGTTGAATCAGTCTTACTACACTCTTTGGAACTGGTTGTGCGCTTGCTATTCGTCATATTTCGGGAAAAACTCCTTTCTTATATAACAAATAAAAGATTTTAGTGAGGATTGGTGCTAACTCCCTAGCAAAGGTTTTTAGAATAATTGGGGGAATATAATCTGGCCCAGATGCTTTATTAATATTAATTTATTAAAGCATTTTGCAAACGATGTTTTTACGAAAAATTATGGACATCATGTTGTGCGAAACTCTAGGAATTGGCTTAGGTAAAAAATTGGGTTATTTCAGTGTAGGATTTTTAGAGAAATAATTTCCCAAAAGGTTAGCTTTTTGTTTTGGGTCTATGACCGGCACATTTTTATCAATTAGAGGAGGTAGAGAAGAGTTACAAAAATTACCTTGGACATCCTTAGCCGCTTTATAGAAGTTCCGTGAGCTCGTTGGATGTTCAGTAAGTTTGAACGCTTTTTTCCTATTAAAGAGATTTTTTTCTGCATCTATTAGTTTTCATAAATGCCCCTCAATGGTACTGTTTAAGGTTTTCATCAGTATTGTTTTGATTAAACTTTTGAAATGCCCTTATTTTAATTTTAATTGGTTTTTTGCATTTTTTTGGAAAACCATAGATCAGTCTTAGGAACAGTTATTCTATTGGGAATAAATTTCAGCATACCCAATTTCTTCCCCCCCTCCGAAAAATTTAACGCTGCTAAGTTAGGGTCTTGGCCGGTAAGACATTTCCAGAAAAACCGCTTAAAAAAACTCTAAGACCCTGCCAATTTGCAGCTTTATAGTCCCAAACAAGACGAGGATTGGCTTTAAATTGTTTTGGAATTTATAAATTTAACTGTGTAGAGATCAAATTATGATCTGAACCACCTAAAGATTCAGAAACTTTAAATTGTACCAGGTAAGGATCATTTGTTAAAAACAAATCAAGTAAGTTACTATGTTGTCCAGGAATGTCAGGCACGCTGGCAGGCTGATCTATAATATGTGTGTAATTATGGTAAAGAGAAAATAGCTCGGCCTGTTTACCTATCTAATCAGTAGTGTAACTGTGTGTGTGCCATTCTTTATTGTGGACATTAAAGTCACCAAGAACTATAAATTTGGCATTAGGATACTCAGTTAACCTATCTTTTTTTCAGCTAGGTCATGAAAAATCTTGATTTTCTCAGGTGAATTAGGGGAGCGATACAGACCAAAAACAAACAACGTTTGATTTGAGCAACAAATCTTAAGGGAAACCATGTTGTGGTATTTTGAATTTAATTCTAAATTTTTAATTATTACATATGGAATGGTGTTTCTAATATACACACAAACACCATGCTTAAAATAAGAAGAGGATTCTGTTCATAAAGATGGACTGAATGAAGATACACATTCAATCCTCTTATGTTGGTAAAATTTATTGATAATTTTACCATTTCAAACAATTATTGTTGTTTTGTTAAATTACAAATTACATATAGGAAAACAGTTTGGACAGTTGGGTAAACTTGTAACCAGGACTAAGCTTACTGCCAAAAAGTTATTCCAAGTAATACACTACAATCAAAGAATCCTGATTAGAATCAGGTTAATATAAATTTGACAAACATAATAAATTATACACGCAACATAAATAAATAATATTAAAAATTGACTTCTCTAAATGAAATTTTGATGGTACAAGGAATTTTATTTTCTTGTATTTGTAGTGATTCTTAAATTCTTTTTTTATATTAAAATTCTTGTTATGTATTTTGACATTTGAATGTCAAAATGAAATGTTTTTTGAAAAAATTGAGTTATTTTTAAAATTTAAAATTGAGTTGGTTTTTGATATTGTATGTCTTCACTCTTATACTTGAAATTATCATGATGTGATGCGAAAACCACATATATTATTTCAAAAATTTGTAACGACATGTCTATTTCGAATTAGACTCTAAAACAAGAGTAAACGTGTTTAATAAATTCTCTAGTAATTTATTAATTTATTTCTTTGAATTGTAACAAACGTAGAGACATTTTTGTGTACTACTGTTCAATTAAATGTAGAATCAGGTTAGAAAAAAATATATTTGTTGTCGGTAGAAGAGATATTTTCTCTTAATATTTATTAGAGGAAATTGCAATCCAATCGTTGAAGGACAGGAAATGGAAGGCAATCTGTATATAAGCGATTAAATTATTTAATCAGACGAGTATGTAGATTTAAATCAAAATGAAACCATTGTGTGATTTAAAAGAAAAAGAAAATATTGTCATGTATCTTAAAAAATCAAAAGTTAGAGTTAATTTTTTTTGATTCAACTGAATAATAAATATTCAGAGGAAAATAATTAAAATGTGCAAAATTTATAATAAAATATAAATAAGTATTTGTAAATAATAACTTGTTATAGTTGAAATATAGACAACTCAAAATACGGTCAACATTTTTGTTAATTTTATTTATAATTTATTTCCATTTGTTATTAACAACATCGGGTTGTGATTTTTATTCAATTTTAAATGTTATAAAATTGGATTAAAATTATATAAAAAGAAGCATATCAATGATTAGTTAAAGAATTACATCCGAATAAAAATACAAATGATCCAGACGTATCGTCTAAATTTCAAGATTTGGGTACAGTTTATGAAGTGTTGTTATGACCCAGATTTGGGGGCAGACCACGAGTTCCAGTTGATCATCTGTCATCAGTTCTTCCGCTTGTAACTTTCGCTTGACTCTTCTGTACATACATACCAACTTTGTGCTGCAGCTTTGGTTGTTGTGGTTGTGCTGAGACCCGGTGTGTCTCAACTGGGGGATTTTTTCTGCACGACATGGCAGGTTAAACGATACTTTTAATACAGTTGGTCAACAAACCTTTCGCTTCTACGGTCAAGGATATGGGTTCAGTTGATATTTGGTAACGTCTATAAAATTTGTTTTTTTTATTCCACAACTTAATTCTTCATTTTTATTTTTCATCGTTGGGAATCATTATAACACAATCGGCAGTAAATATAGTAATCTTGCTGGAAGCATTCGTCTTACCGATTCGTATTTTTTCATGGTATTTACAATGTTGGTCCGCCTAATTAACTATCAGATAGAGTTATCCATTTGCGTTTCGTTTCATCACTATCTTCATTTAATAAATTTCTGTTATGACCCGCATTTTTTTCGTTGGCAAATACATCTAAACTTGCATAAAGTCAAACATTCAGACTAAACAATTAGCACAATAAATGTACTGATTTGTTTTCCCTTTGTTATTCAACAGTAACAATCATATAAGGAAAACTTGAAAAAAAATATGAAAACCGATTTAATGTTATATTTTCTTTAATTCATTTGTTTTTGTTTCATTTTTACTTCACCACAATTTTAAATTGTGTGAAGTAATGCAATCTATCGTGAAAAAAAAAATCTTACATACCCCAAAGTTTGTTCATTCTTTTGTTTTGGACCATCCTCTATCTAAATAGCCAATAAAAATTTTGGTGTACATCTGTATGTGCGTGTGTGTGTGTGACCTTTCTGCATAGGATCTTGATGAAAATTTGGCAAATGATACAGGTTCACTTGAAAATAGAAGATCTGGATTCATTTCAAGTTTGGACAAAATGGCGGGGGGTCTCCCGAACACCTCTAAGTTTAAATCTTGAATAACTTCTAATTCCGGCTTACGATCTTATTGAAACTTAGTATATAAGGTAAGTACAGTTTCCAAAATTTCTGCATACCAACTTCCGGTTTGTCATTTCCGGCTTAAAAGTTTTTTTTTCAAGTGTTTATCCCTACTGTAGCCTACAATTACCGATCGATTTACATGAAATGTTAGTAAAAGCTTTCAAGTATCATGAAAAAGAATTTATCAGCTTTTGGAGTACATTGGATAAAGGGTTGGGGCTCCACCATACAACGGTTTTTACCCAATGTTTTTTATGTTTGTTGGGAGCATAAAACATTCGTTCGTGAATAAATTTTGTTGACACTTTGGAAAAAGATGCTATGTATGGCAAGGAACTGATTAGTTTTTGAGCGATAGTGAACAAAGTGGTGGGAGGCGTCCCCAGCACCTGTTTTTTGAAAGCTCAATAACATTTGTACCTGATAATCGAATTAGATGGAACTTGGCACATAAGCATTTAGTACGGTTCACAAAAGTTCTGCATCCCAACTTCCGGTAAAAATTTGTTTTTTTTTGTAATTTTTCCATTTTTTTCAGTGTCTTTATGCACACTACAGCCAACAATAATCAAGTGATTATGATGAATCTTATGGAAAAGGTTCCAATTAGTGTGAGAAGATAATTATCATTTTTTGGGACACATTGATCAAAGTGGCGGGGAGTCTACCATACAAATGCTGACTTTTCACACTTTGTTTTTAAAGTTTGTTGAAAGCCTAGTCCTAGTTTTTGGACAATATTGAAGTAAGTGGTGGGAGGCCTCCCGAACAGCTGTTTACTGTGTCACAATTTTATCAATGTTTGTTGGGAGCACACAGCATACGTTCGTGAATAAATTTTGATGACACTTTGGAAAAAGATGCAATCATTTATGACAAGGAACTGATTAATTTTTGAGCGATAGTGAAGAAAGTGGTGGGGGCTGTCCCATACACCTGTTTTTTTGAAAGCACAATAACATCTGTACCTGATAATCGAATTAGATGAAACTTGATACATATAACCATTTAGTACGGTTCACAACAGTTCCGCATCCCAACTTCCTGTTTGCCACTTCCGGTTAAAATTTTTTTTGCTTTTTCTCGTACAACAGAATTTATGTTTGTTATACTTTATGTTTGGGATACTACTGCTTTCTTTAATATTTTTATAATTAGAACTACGCGAAATCTATAACATTGGTTTGCTTTTAATTAAAGTATTTGATGGATATTAGCTCATTATATATCCAGAACACTATGTTTCCAGAGCTGTGGTGAAGTCAGCCTATGCATCAGCGTCGCAAGATTTTTTTTTCTAACCAAGTAGGCTTTCGTAGTTTTTTTATATACAAGTATGATAATATTATTTCCATTACATTTTAATCAGACTGTTATATGAACTGACTGATACAGACTGTTATATGAACCCTTTTTTTTAAGTGGTATAAGTCCTTTTTTTCATACATTGAGATATTTAAGGATTTGCGTTTGAATTAATTTAAAAATATAGGCAAACGTTACTAAAATTTTGTGATGTTTTTAACACTTTCAACCTATTTAATTTTACTATAATTATTTAAATTTAAAAAGAAAATAATTGATTTTTTGGCTCCAAATGGACTTATACCACTTTCAATAATAACATATTCTAAAAAATAAGAACATGAGGAAGTTTTTAGTAAAAAGCCTATAGTTTCTTAACCATGTGTCGGATTTTGCTGATTCAAGAACTTGTCTAAGATATAAATAGAACACACATTTCCAGAAAAATGTTTTGATCTCGCTAAACAAATCCGACCATGAGAGTACCGGTCGTATTTTAATTTAAAAGCATTTTATGTAACTTGCGATTTGACATATGTTGTGTAACTTGCCATTTGACATTTGTTGTGATAAAAGTGAAAAAAATATATTCAATTTTTAAATAATTTTTTCTCCATCTATAAAAGCTAAAACATTTAAATGAAAATCAATACGTTCTGAATGACCCATTTCCCGCGTGGGAATTTCGCTAATACTGCTTATATCATTAAATTACATTACACGTTTACGATTACATTACACGTTTTTGACATTTAGCACATCTTAGCACAGATGCAAACATTAAATTTTTGATTATTACGATTTTTGATAGTTAAAGCATTTTCCCTTCTCATTTTTTACATACAGAGAAGAAGTCATTTTTTACATACAATATAGAAAAGGAAGAAATGTATGCAAAATGTGTGAATATCACTAAATATTAATCTATCGTATGATATTACAAACTTTTTTCCATTTCGATACTGACTGCACCGATACTGACTGCGGGTGGTGCCACTTATATTGCATGTAAAAAATGAAAACGTAAATTGAAGTTTAAAAGTATTGCAGTGCTAACGTCATATATATTTGTTTTAATTTAACATTTTTAAATCATGTAAACATGTATACAATATAAAATGTGCATAGAACTTTCAGGCATAAATACATTAATATTTGATGTATGAATGTATGATTATATACATAAAGGATTTTCCAATACGTTATGAATCTTTCCTAGACGAATATTTTTGGTTACGTCATTGCGGCAAATGAAGATTGCGATCGTATTTTGAAGTTGTTAAAAGAAAATGTATGTGTGTGATTGCATTTTTAAGTGAGGAGTCCATTTTTTTGCCATTTTTTTACGATACGAAATTTTTTACGATTTTTTTACGATTAAATGAAAAAAAAGTTTTCACAAAAATTAAATATTTGACCTACATATAACAAAAGTATTAATGTTCCACAATTTTCTGAATAATATAAATAAATAAGTTTTTCTCCGATTGACAGCAAATATAAATTTTGCAGACTAATTTCAGTCAGCAAAGTGGCACTTTTCCTACCTGGCAGCAAAATAATTAGACTTCATAAAAATAAACAGATATTTTTCCGTGAATCTGGCAGAAATTTTTTAATTTGTCAAACTATAATTATTATGACATTTTCATAACAACTAATCCTTCCAACAATTGCGATTTTTTTTTTCATTTTTAAAATTTTGCTTTATTTTTAAAGTAGTAATTATTAAATTACATATCATTGTAATTAATCAGAGAAAAAATTATATGTTCAACTCGGCAGCAAGGTAGATTGACTGCCTTGGCTGAATTCCTAGGCTCGCTTCGCTCGGCTATGAACTATCAGCCGCGGCAGTCAATCTACTACTTTGCTGCCTAGCTAAACAAATAACTATTAAATATTAGTAGACCGACATCAAAAAGGACAAACAATATTAAATAATTAATTCAATGAATTATTTGTGATATTACATCACTCCGATGGAAGTAATCCCATCATGAATAATAAGACTGAATCTAACAAAATATGGTGTGCAAATTATGAAATTTTTTTGCCATTAACAAAATTGTCGATCATCTAGTTTCGAACCGAAAAGAACTTTTTATTACACTTTAAAAAAGCATATCATTCTCATAAGGGCTAGCCGACTGGATACACTACCAAAAAAATTTTTCGCTATATAAACCAAAATTGGTCACTACTCTAGCGAAGTATAAACTTTCATAAACATATTTTATTTTTTTGGTAGTGCATCTAGTCGGCTAGCCCTGATAAGAATGATATACTTTTTTAAACTGTAATAAAAAGTTCTTATCGGTTCGAAACTAGATCGATCGACAATTTTGTGGATAGCAAAAAAATTTCATAAATTGCAAACCATATTTTGTTAGATTGAGTCTTAATATTAAATAAATATAATAATTTTTTTGAATCACTTAAAAATTAATTATACAAAGTTTGTTTTTTAATGATTTTATTAACCTTCACAAAAAATTTCTTTTACACATAATTTTAGACGAAATTAAAATAAAATTCATGAAATTATTATTACGAAATTCTTATTATCTCGTATGTTTAGAAAATAGTAGCACCAATAACTTTTACTCACTTAATTAAGAACAAAACAATTAAGAAAAAAAAATAGTTTATAGTTGTAAACCCTTTGTAAATGAACTCACAGAGTTCGAAACCGGTAAGGGATAATAAAAAAAGTTAATAATAAAAGGATTAACTTAATGAATTATTTTTGTTATTACATCACTCCGATGGAAGTTATCCCATCATGAATAATAAGACTAAATCTAAAAAAATATGATGTGCAATTTATGAAAAAAAATTTTTTTTTGCTATCCACAAAATTGTCGATCGATCTAGTTTCGAACCGATAAGAACTTTTTATTACACTTTAAAAGAGCATATCATTCTCATCAGGGCTAGCCGACTATAGATACACTACCAAAAAAATTTTACGCTATATAAATCAAAATTGGTCTACTACTCTAGCGAAGTTTAAGAAAACAAAAAACTTTCATAAACATATATTTATTAGATTCAGGTTTAGTCAATTTATTTCTCTGGTTGATCACTATTGTTGTTATACTCTAACCAAGTTAGAATTGGATAACAACTTGTACCGGCGAGAAGAAGATGACCATCTTCACTTGTGTCTATCGACACATTATCTACAATTAATTCAATGAATTATTTGTGATATTACATCACTCCGATGGAAGTTATCCCATCATGAATAATAAGTAAGTTGGTAGTGTATCTAGTCGGCTAGCCCTGATGAGAATGCTTTATTAAAGTGTAATAAAAAGCTCTTGTCGGTTCGAAACTAGAAAGATCGACAATTTTGTGGATAGCAAAACATTTTCATAAATTGCACACCATATTTTGTTAGATTCAGTCTTATTATTTATAATGGGATAACTTCCATCGGAGTGATGTTATATCACTCAATAGACGCAAGACATAGATTGACACAAGTGAAGGTGGTCATCTTCTTCTCGCCGATACAAGTTTGTTATCCAATTCTAACTTGGTTAGAGTATAACAACAATAGTGATCAACTAGAGAAATAAATTGACTAAACCTGAATCTAATAAACATATGTTTATAAAAGTTTTTTGTTTTCTTATACTTCGCTAGAGCAGTAGACCAATTTTGGTTTATATAGCGAAAAATTTTTTTGGTAGTGTATCTAGTGATGAGAATGATATACTTTTTTAAACTGTAATAAAAAGTTCTTATCGGTTCGAAACTAGATCGATCGACAATTTTATGGATAGCAAAAAAAATGTTCATAAATTGCGCACCATATTTTGTTAGATTCAGTCTTAATAAAAGGATTGTCTAAATTAATATTTTTTTCTACTCAAGAAACAAAAAGATTTTTTTTTCTCAACTGTTTTATTGTTAATTAAGTCAGTAAAAGTAATTGGTGCTACAATTTTAAATTATTAAAAAATTAAAAATATTTATACATATTTATATAATGAATTACTCACGTCACTCCGAAATTGATTTTATATGTATATATATATATCATATTATCTCATTAAAAGTTAACAAGATATTAAACTACTTTTTCACTCATAATTTTTTTTATTCTATGTTTATTATTCTTTTCATTAAATAAATTTTGTGTGCACATATGTGATATGTTTGTTTGTGATAATGTTTGTGTGTACATATGTTCTAAGACGTTTTGTGAAATCTGCACGGTATCGTGCACATTATATGCATGACATGTGTTATGCACAATTTTGTGCATTGAGATTTTGTAACATGCACATTTAATGTACATTACAACCACTTTTTTCAAAATTGATTTATGGGATATGTAACTCATCGACAGGTTTTTTATACAGTTTATTGTTGATTGACAATTGTTTTATCTATCGAAAATAATAAATAATAGTCTAAACTCTAATATTTACATCTGTGCTAAGATGTGTTAAATACTATTTACATAATTTTTGAAACCCGATTTTCCGTCTCCGCTTCCATATATAGTCATTCTTCTTTAAAAAAAATTTTTCCGAAATGCCGAGATGAGGCATTTGCAATAAAAACAAACAACTGAAAAACTGGCCAAGGAATATTAAACAAGATCAATCAATACCGTTATCTTACTAACAAGGCTTTTAAGTCACTAACTAATATCTGCTAAAGGGCAGGGCACACCGAACTCGTAATAATCAGTAATAGTTGCAATTAGAAAGTTATTTTGAATATTACCATTAGAAATGGACTTATTCCACCTTCAAAAAAAAATTTTTTGCGATTACTTTATCTTATCTTATTGTTTGTTATTGATTGTTTTGCTTATTTTATCAAAAATCGTGCTCTATTGAAGGTATGATTATAAATATAAAAACAGGACATCATTATCTTTCTAAAACTACCATCAACTTAATTTTTTTCAAAAGTGGACTTATACCACTTTAAAAAAAACGGTTCAATTATGGTTTTATTTTGATGTGCGAATTGTTTTCAATGTAACGATGAAGATGTTTGATATACTTGGAATTACTTTGTGTTGGCGTGATACAGTTGAATATTCTGATTGAATCAAAGATATTAAGAGAATAGAGGAAGCGAAATTGATGTTAAAATTTGAAGCAATTTTTGCACACCAATAAAAGTATACTAATACATGTGTTTTTTAGTAGAGGCGTCGTAAATATTTTTATTATTGCGGGGTTTATTGTTTTTTATTTTTGGGCATGTCACCTTAATATAGTTTTAATTTGTGGTAATTCATTTTGTAATTCTAATTGAATTAGTAAATAAATAAATATTTGTAAATTCGGTTAAAATTTTATATTCAGACAATTTATTTAAAATTATGCCTACGTACAAATTTTCTTTGAGGCATCAATATGAGAATACAATCGAAAATTAAATCTTCCGTTTTGATTTATTAAATAGTTTATTCTTTATTATGATTTATATATAGTGGCTTCGGCTCTATCGTTTCAACACCAGCCAGCATCCATCGTTTAATTGTTGTCTCTCCCAATCACACAAATTTAATTTAAAACTAAGCGTATGAATCTCCATAAAATTTTGCTTAAAATTCTGTTAAGTTTGAAAAAAAAAACAATTTTAAATTTACACATTTAGTTTGTTTTAATTTTTATAGTATCTGAGTTTTATTTCAATTTATAACATATATGTATTTTCGTTGTTTTGATCAAATATGTATTCACAAAAATTTAGCATATCATAAAAATAAACCTTACATAATGCTTATTACCATGTAAATACAACATATCTGAGATGAACATTTACTTCGGTCTGAAAGACCTAAGTATTACATTCATGAGCTAAAAGTGAAATTCTTACCCCCCTTTTTATGGCATTTGTCGACGTTTTAGGACCTGCAAAAAGGAATGCAAAAAAAAATGCATGTCCGTCAGCCGGCCGTCACAACCGACAAAATCTAGAAAACGGCTAAAGAAATTTTAAAAAATTTGTACTCTAAAAATAGGTACACTCAATGATAAGAGCCGCAAGGACGATGTGTTCGATAACTGTACCGGGAGTGTGTCAAAAATATCGTCAAGTGTGTCAAAACAAGGAAATATGCATATTTTTGGATTAAAAAACGTTCATTTTAAGTGATAATGAGTAGGAACAAAGAATGTGGAGAAATCTGGATAGTCGGGATTGATATGTGAGATCAAAAACTAGATTATTGCATTATAAGCTTGTCAAAAAAATGTTGTCAAGTATGTCAAAAGAAAGATTTTTATATATTTTTTTACCCAATTTTTTGGAAAACATAAAATTAATTATTTGTATGACGTGAAATTTTATTATTATTATTGAGAATTACGGCATTATAAGTTTGTCAAAAAAATGTTGTCAAGTGTGTCAAAAGAAAGATTTTTATTTATTTTTTTACCCCCCTTTTCCAAAAAGAATAAAATTAATTATTTGTACGACATGAAATTTTATTATTATCATTTAGAATTATAACTTGGTCACAAAAATAATGTCAAGTGAGTCAAAAGAATGATTTTCATTTATTTTTTTAGAAAAAAATAAAGGTAGTTATTTGTATGAAATGATATGTATAATGAACATGAAATTATTATTATTTAGAATTTTATTGCATTATAAGTTTGTCAAAAAAATATTGTCAAGTGTGTCAAAAATATGATTTCATTTATTTTTTGGAAAAAAAAAATTAGCTGTTTGTTTACGTAAATATAATTGAACATGGAAATTTTTGAAATTGTTATAGTTTTTGAAATATTTTTGGAATTTTGAATTTTTGGAATATTTTCACAAAGTGACGTGAGAATCAAAACACAGAAAAACGGAAAATCAAATCGATAATATCATAATGAGACTCAAATGTACTCTACAAGTGTAATTAAAATTAAGATTCGATAATACAGAGGTGCTGATGTGACAACCGATCATATGCTTATTATATTTAAGTACAAGTGCATGTCGTCATCGATTTATGTACTAGACAAGCCAAAAAGACCGTGCGCTGGAATGTTGAAGATATAAATGGTTTAATCCGTTTATGCCGGGATTAATATATGTATACAAAAAAAAGTAAATATCTATATGGCATCTGGCCCAGGAAAATCTCTATAACAGAAATGATTAGTGAATCGTATTCAAAAAGAAATATAATTCAAAGTTATAAAAAAAGAATTTTTATTCGAAATTATGAAATTAAAAAAATAAAAGTCATTCAAGTGCGAATAAAATTCGCTCGCTGAGGGTTCCGTGAAAGTAGAAGAACAAACTGACAGAAATAATTTAAATAAAGTTGTGTTGTAGACTTTTTATATTGGTAGTTGTAAATTTAGGTAGACCATTGGCACATAAAAATATTTTTTACTTGTAAATTTCAAGAGCAAAATCATTTGAAAATTGATCCAAATTATACACAAAATGTTACATCTCGTTAAATATTAGCAATAGCAGTTTACGGTCACTAAAAAGAGATTCAATTACACCAACTGTAAATGGTTTAAATTGGAAAATATACATTATTAATTCAAATAACAATTTAATAAAAATTGACAATAATTCAAAAACCGTGCAACGTAAAATTCTAAAAAAATTTACAATGTTTCTTAAATTAAGTGCTCTTCCATATGACACCCCACTCGCTGGTATCATAAATGATTTCTGTCACCCTTCCCCAATCTCACCCCTTCAAAATTTGAGATCAAAAATGATTTTTTTCAAAAATAATTATGTGACACTTCGCTATACTTTTCATTCAGGGTTTATTAAATTTCCTATCTCTGTGTGTTGTTGCAATTTTTTTTGTCAATCAACGTCGAAACGCAGGGGAGGGGGGGAACCAACTTTTTGTTGCGCTTTTTTGACAATAATTAGAAAACTTGTTATGCCCATAAATTAGGTGATATCTAACATGTATCGTTTGTAACAATATACAATCTGGTACAGAACAAATTGAGTTCTAAGTAAAGGGGTTAGTAAAGGAATTAGTTCTTTGTAGTTAAAACCAACCTAACAGTAAAGACTAATTCCGGAGCAACACATACTTTCCTACTTTTCATCTATGGTGCTACATCATTGCGTTTTTCATTAACATTTTTATTAACAATCGGTCAGTATACCTAAATTTTTGACTCACTGTCGAAACATCAAGGTTATTATAGTTTTTGTTATATAGCCTGCATTCTCTTTTCAAACGTTTCGAATTTTATTTGTTTTCTTTCATTATCTCTTTGCTTAATTAAAACGAACCCAAAAGAGATGATAATATGAACTCTCTTGTCGTATAATTTTGTTGTATTAAAGCTTACAAGAAGGAAAACTCAAAATATGTATGCTCATTTTAAATTTCTAAAACATTTCGGTGTGTGAGTTGTTTTTTTTTGCCGATTGATGTGTGCAATAAACCTGTTGATGATATGATATGATTATTTGTTGATAGAAGAGTGGTCCCTATTTTTTGTTTCTGTTTTACAATTAATAGAATACAAGAAAAAATGTTTTGGAAAAAAATGAAACAATCTGTTAACTGGTTTCGTTATAAATGTATTGTTTACAACAGTATGCACGACGTGTTTAGAATATATGCAATCAACTCTTCTTCTCTCTTGTTTAGAGTAATAAAAAATATATAAATAACAAACATTTTTCAGTTTGAGTTGAGTTGTAATTTGAAATTTTAAATAAGTTCAGAGGCGGTCAGCTGTTGTGGTCAGCAACTAGGTGGTTAGCAATTTGTTAAAAATATTATCTTTTTGTCCGGTCAAATTGTTATTGAAATATAACAAAAAAAAAATCGATAAACAAAAATGTGAATAATTACTTAAAAAAAAAAAATATATATCTATCTATATATATATATATATATATATATATATATATATATATATATATATATATATATATATATATATATATATATATATATATATATATATATATATATATATATATATATATATATATATATATATATATATATATATATATATATATATATATATATATATATATAAATACTAGCGGGACCCGGCGTGCTTTGCTACGCCTATAAATAAAGTTTGTGTGTATACATTTTGTTGACGTAGCAATAATTTCAAAGAGTAGTAATGAGAAATGGTTTTCTATTTTTTTTTTTAATATGAATGTAAAAGGATCAGCACTCTAGTTGATCAGTAAAATATAAAAAAATAGTATTATATATAAAACAAAGGATATATAAAAAATACGCGATCAAATAAGTTTTCAGGTGTGTAATCTATTTAGAACATTATACGGATCAAAAATCGATTCACAAATTTTCACAGTGCTCATGCGGTTTAATATACGCTTTCTTTACCGGTAGGTTACTAAAAACGTTGCAAAAAATTTTGGTCGGTATATGATGTTATGGTCAGCAAGGGCAGTAAGAATAGCGACAATACATTCGATGAAGGTATAGAAGAAGTGATGCAAAAAGGAATAAAAGAAGTGATGCAAAAAAAAATCAAAATTATTTGGAAGTTTTTGTATATGAATTCATAGGATTTGAATTCATAGGATGAGAAATATTTCTATTTAGTCAACATTTTAAGTAATTTTAAAGTCATTATTATTGAATGTTGCAAATCAATGCGAAACTAATATCTTACACACGGTCAATATATTGGCATATATGTTCCATATATAGACAACATTAATGGAAAATTAATTTTTAAGCGATTTTGTGAGTAATTATTGCTCAAAGTAATTATTGAAAGTATTATTCCCGATAATAAGT